>CM051241.1:165577782-166177782 GCA_027917425.1 Gastrophryne carolinensis | reverse complement strand
TCAACATTCTGGAACTGCGGGCAATCAGGTTGGTACTGGAGCAGTTGACCAATCACCTGAGGGGTCTGTCTGTGCAGGTGCGCTCAGACAACAGGACGGCGGTTGCCTACATCAACCATCAGGGAGGGACCCGGAGCAGGAGGGCTCTCCAGGAGGTGTCGCGGATTCTGACATGGGCAGAGGCCAACGTTCATTGCATTTCGGCTGTGTACATCCCGGGGGCAGAGAACCTGCTGGCGGACGCTCTGAGCAGGGGGACCTCTCGTCAGGGAGAGTGGTCCCTCTGCAACAGGGTATTCCAGTCCCTGTGTCACCGCTGGCGGCTGCCGGATGTGGATCTGTTTGTGTCCCTTCACAATCACAAGCTCCAGGCTTTTGTCTCCCTGTCTCATGATCCTCTGGCCTTGGCCACAGATGCTCTGTCTATGTCATGGCAGGAATTTTGGCTCCCGTATGTCTTTCCTCCATTACCCCTGCTGGGCAGGGCCCTGCGCAAGATTGCTCTGGAAAGGGTGCCAGTGATTCTGGTGGCCCCCAGGTGGCCAAGAAGAGTGCGGCTCGCAGACATGGTGCAGATGGCAGTAGATCAGTACGTCCTGCCAGCAGTACCAGATCTGCTCACTCAGGGCTCTTTACGCCATCCCAATTTACAAACTCTGGCTTTGATGGCCTGGCTGCCGAAACCTCCATCTTGATGGAGAAGGGCTTGTCTGCCTCCGTGGTTGAGACCATGGTGAAGGCTAGGAAGAAGTCTTCATCTTCCATCTATTATAGGGTTTGGCGTGCTTACATTGACTGGTGTGAGTCTAGGTCTCTTCCCTGTCGGGTGTTCTCAGTTCCCAGGGTTCTAGAGTTCTTACAGCAAGGATTGGAGTCTGGTCTCCAACTCAGTACTTTGAAGGGTCATGTTTCTGCCCTGTCTGTTTTCTTTCAGAAGTCTTTTGCTCAACATTCCTTGGTCAAGACTTTCTTTCAGGGGGTTACTCATGTGCGTCCCCCACGAAAACCTATGGTCCCTGTTTGGGATTTGAATTTGGTCTTGTCTGCCTTGCAGGGTGCTCCCTTTGAGCCTATTCAGGATGCTGCTCTGGCTGTACTTACCCTCAAGGTTGTCTTTCTGCAGGCGTGTGTCTGAGCTGGCGGCTCTGTCTATCCAGCCTCCATACTTTGAGAGACACCAGGACAAGGTGGTGTTCCGCTTTAAGCCGGATTTCCTGCCTAAGGTGGTGTCTGCTTTTCATTTGAACCAGGATATTGTTCTTCCTTCCTTGTGCCCTAATCCTAGTAATGCTAAGGAAAGGGTTTTGCACTCCTTGGATGTGGTCAGGTGTCTGAAGTATTACCTAGTAGTCACTGCGTCCTTCAGGAAGACTGATGCTCTTTTTGTGGTCCCTTCTGGAAGGGTTTGGCTCCTGCCAAGTCTACTATCAGCAAATGGATCCGTCAGGCTGTGATTCAGGCCTATTCGGCTAAGGGGAAGAGTCCTCCCTTCCGCCTTACTGCTCATTCTACTCGTGCTATTGGTGCCTCTTGGGCCTTCCAGCACCAGGCTTCTGTTGAACAAGTTTGCAAGGCCGCTACTTGGTCTTCTGTTCATACCTTTTCAAAGTTTTACAAGGTTGACGTTAAGACCTCAGCTGATGCTGTTTTTGGCCGCAAGGTTTTACAGGCGGCAGTGGTTTAAACTGCCTGCTGTTACCTTTTTCTTATTGGGGATCCCACCCTACTTTATGGACACTGCTATTGGATGCCCCAAGTGTAAGTAATCTATCTGGAGCAGGACGTACTGTATACTAAGAATAATACAATTCTGTGAAGTACTCACCTGTAGAATTGGTATTATAAGTATACAGCACGTCCTGCTCCACCCCACCATGTTGTTGCATCTTTCTGGATCCCCTGTATGGTGATTATCATCATTGTTATAGTTACCAGTTTTGTTTTGGGTGGTTAAATTCTCCCGGTTTCTTGTTCACTGCTTTTCAATGCTGGGGATTTGTGGGAGGTCCCCGCGTATTTGAGGGGCCGGGAGGAGCCTGTTTTACATGTCTCTGCAGTGCAGCGCCATCTGGTGGAGGATAACCCAAGTGTAAGTAATCTATCTGGAGCAGGACGTACTGTATACTTATAATACCAATTCTACAGGTGAGTACTTCACATAATTGTATTTTTCGTAGCCGGTGATTCAGTAACAGTGACATTCTCAGGCTTTTTTCTCATGAATTTATTTTTTTACTACCATACGAATGTTTTCAACTCTTATTGAATCGAGGCCTATGCGGTCGAAGTGGGTTAGATCCCTTATCCAGGTAGACCTTGGTCCTATTTTTTGCATTGAATGTTGGAACAGAGTCAGGTTCCAGTCATCTAATTCCTCTATCTTCCACTTTTCACGTAGTTAATCAATCCTACACCATCCCTTCCCATCTACCAGGTCCCTGCCTCTGTGCTTCCCACACAACACAACAACTGCTTTACTTTGAGCCATTGTTGGCACTGAGGCGAGGCCCGTGTTCCTGGGTGGGCTATCCTGGAGGGGTCCATTTTAACACTTTAAAAATATAATCCTGTGAATACAGCAGAACCTCTAGGAGGTCTCATGACAGCATATTGATTATGGCCAGTGGGGCAACACTTATACTGAACGAAGAAATCAAACCCCCAGGGACCAATCTTCATGTTATTTGAAAAATGTGCTTTATTTTGCCTTAGGATAGTGAGGTGCAATATAAAGGGAAGGCAAAAACATTGTGTGAGGAAATTGGTCCCATTGATTCTTAAAAGAGGAATTTGTGAATAAATAGTAAAGAAAGGGATGTAAGAATGTTAGGAATTGACTATTTGTGCACATTGCATACGTGTATCTTTTTTCTATACCAATTTTGGGCATCTGATGCACTGTTAAGCATAACAACATGTGTGATGTAAGCATGATGCTGTTATAGTAATTGTTCTTTTATCCCAGCCGGGGTCCTATTTATTTCCTTTACACATGTGTGTACCTATTGTTTAATGCATGTGGTGTAAATGTACAATTAGGAATGAATGAGAAGTTTGATGACTTATCCTGCAGTTAAGGTTTGTACTGAATAACCTTTCAGTGACTGGTGGGGAAGGGTTTTTTTTTCCTTTAGTCCCTCTTTTTCCCAGAAACAGGTGCAAGATGACTTGCCATTGTCATTACATCTCTTCTCATTATTGTTTTATATCTAACTGACATAGCTGCTTTTTAGCAAAGTACAACACAAGCAACATGGAAATGGCAATTGTGGTCACATTGCGTCTTATTGTCAGCAGTCTGCAGCTGGATGAATACACCAATAATGACTTATGTGTACCCACATATTGTATATAATATATTATAATAATAGTATACCACATGTTGCGTGCAAGAGACACTCAGTGGCTTTTGCACATTACCCTGAGTTAGGAATATATTGCCCTTTCTGCAACATGTATCACATCCAATAACATCTGTCCAAGCTGTTTCAGCTGTTTGGTAATTTTATACCCTTGACATTATGGAAGGATTAATATGATGTTTATGGACATGTTTAACAGTCAAAAGCATTGTTTTTTTAGTTTAAGACATTCTAGGCCAAGGGTAAAATTAACTTGCTTTCTGCTCTCTCCCTCCTGGCGGTCAGTGGCTGCATTTTTCATTCAGCCTGCTTTATATTTCTTAAGTTCCAGTAAACTCCATCCCTTCTTCAGCAGCAGAGGATACCTTATCCAGGTGTGTTTCAATAGGGTCAGTTCATGGTCATGTGGCAAGTCATTTACACACGCTTTTCAGGTGTAAAAATGGTTGGCGCACATTTTTTCTCCCCATGATTCATCGTTCCCTTTTTTGTGCGCCTGTTTGGGGACACAAACATGCTCCTGGAGTAAAATGTTATCCGCCAGTTTACTCCCAGAGTCTATTGGCGTGCGGTTTATGGTTTGTTATGAGGGGTCTAAAGTGTGCACACAAATGTGTTGTTTTCAAGCATCATTTCCCACCAGCAAAAAGCAGGAGGAAATTGCAACTTCACTAACTGACATGTTTATTTCATTCATAAAAACATGCCGGCAATAGTCGTCATGTGTCATGAATGAAAGCATCATTACACATTTTTATTTCTTTATTTTTAAGTTGTTTTGAACATTTTACTGCCCAAAAATTTAATTTTTTTTGAAGTTTACAAAAATGACAATGGTTAAAGTTACAAACACACCAAAGTTGGTTATTTGGACAGTAATTATTATTATTAATAATTATTAGACACAAATATGTTAAACAACCAATGCAGGGAGGGAGGGTTACAGAGAAAATCTGGGCCAAAACATTGAGAAATAGAACACTACACATAAAAACAAGGAGATTAATCACGCTACAGGGAAAACACTACAGATTGTCAGATTTGTCAAAATCACAGTAGCTGGAGAGATGCGTTAAAGAGGGGGGAGGAGAAACATGGGGGCAATAGGGACCAGAAGCATGGAGCGAGACACTTAAAGTAGACCAAAAACCAGGATTTTGACTTTCCTGGGTTTTGGTCCTTGGCCCCAGGGCACCCCGAGAGGCTAGAGGGACAGCGGAGATGCGGCCACACCCACGCATGCGCCGTTGGACCAGGGAAGATGGTGAGTTTATGGGTGACTTGCGGGGTTTCACACAACGATTTCACACAGCGGGCATCATTGATTTCAATGGGGACCAGGTTCGGGACCCTGAAACCAAACATTTATTCAAAGTTCATCCGAACTTGCCTTTTGGAGGGTTCACCCATCCCTACTTATCAGTTGTAGTCTGTAATGGAGGAGATCAATTCCACCAGCTCTTGGCCTGCTTCTAAAGTTTATGTTTTGTCAAACTGCAGCACAACCTAAAGCTTTTCTTCTTTTTTTTAAATATATTTTTTATTTTATTTTTATTTTTTTTCTATTGTGATGTCTATTGAAAAGCATTATTGACCACCCAATTCAAACAACGGGTACTCATGCTTTGTCCCCTGCAGCTGATCAGGTTGACTGCAGCGCTCAGAAACTCACCCAATCATTGGATTCAATCCCACACCATTCCGCAACCAAATCAGCTGCTGGGGGACAAAACAGGAGTACCCTTTTTTAATTTGGTGGTCAATCACCTAAAAAGCGAAATTGAGGAAACTGATGCTACTTGTATCAGGGGGGCATGCCTATATTTCTTGCCTCTGGCGCTTAACTCCCCAGAATTCACCTCTCTTGTGCTCTTCTTCCAGGTTCTAGACCCACGTGACCACCAGCAGAAAATTGCTGTCCCTGGCGGGTCATAGCAATTGGCCACTAGCAGCCACGTGGGTCCACAACCGGATGCTGGTGGATCCAATCCCGAAAGAGGTTCATTTTGAGGACTGGGATATGCACCGGGGGGGGGGGGCATCAGCCGACAAGACGGAAGTCTCACACCACCCATCAGGGTTTTCTACCATTTTAAGTGCTCCATAAGGGGATCAGGACTTCCGAAACTGTCCCAACTAGTAGTCTACACTTGTTTTACTGAGCCACAAAAATCCACATGCTCATGCTGGTCAGCTTCAAGCAATTCCCTACTCTGTAAAAGATTTCCAGTTTTACTTAAAGTGGCAGAACTTTTTTTTCATAATTATTTTGCAGATTTATTGAGACTAAAAATATGAAAGTATACATCTTTTATAGCGGCTCATTCATTATCTATTGTATATTTAGATGTGCTGTGTTGTAAAAGAGCATCTAGATGGGTAATGTGAAAATGTCATCTCCAGGTCCTGGCCCTGGACTCCAGGTTTATTGTAGCTCTCCATTTTCCCCAGCACTAGAATCTTTCCCTCCCCTTTAGCACCAAAGCAATTTACTAAAAGAAGCCAATGCATTTCCTGTGGGTTCATAATCTCATACATCTGATGGAAACGCACTGACATCATTCTGCTGGGAACACATATAAATCAAGTACACAGAAGGTGACAATTATTTTATAAAGTAGTTTGGCGGAATGTGCTAACCTTAGCTAGTCTCTCCTAAAGTGTCAGTTGTTTTATACCAATATTCACAGTGTTATAACAAATGGAAAGAAATATTGTGTTAAAATCTACTTACACAGTATCAGCCGTTATGTTTGACGTTATGAAGCTCAGCTAAAAGCCTAAGGGCAACACGTCCACTGTCTTTTATTAAAATAATAAAAGAATCACAAAATATTTCATTATTTAATCCTTATTGCCAACACCTAACAATATGCGTTATACAGAAGTATTAATTTTCCAAGTTAAGCCTCAGACAACTCCATTTCAGAGGCCATAGAGCATTTTTTGTGTCTCTCTTGTCATCCACCAAGTTGTTCATTTTACATATCATGAGGGCCATGTTATTTTTATTATATGTCCTATTATTGTAAGGGAAATCGATAGTGAGTTTTGGGGGACAGGGAGCGAGGGGGGTGCTTACTGCTAGTTTTTGCAGACATTGCTGTGAAATATGGCGCACAACACAGAGAAAACAAGCCTAGACCTTGTTTCTTTGCCAATTATTTACCTTTCTGACATCTCAGAGTGTGATAATAATATGTACCCAATGTCCTAAGTGATCTTGGAATGGCTTGATAGAGGGCCTGTGATTTCACTCACCAGTCTGGGACCAATCTCCACCTAAAATGTTCCAGGTGAGGCACAAACTCACAACCTTGGCATTGCTCAACATATACTGCCTTATAAGTACCTAACCGATTGCACCTAATATAATTTTCCTAATCCAGTAATTCTTAAAAATTGTTTTCGACAGAGGTAATATTGTGGATAAAAAATAATGTTTCAGAAAGTGTGGACTACTGGCAAAACAAGTCTAACCAGGTTTTTATTCCTTTAATGTTGTCTGTTACCATATAGGGTATCTTTGTTAAAGGATAGAGGATATATTTGTTTCCTTTATTCTGCTCCCCAGAAAGCTCTGAGAGTAAATGTTTTCTGCCAGATTAAAAATACTGAAGATTTCCAGATCTTTGCAACCCTTGGCTTTCTTGTAGGTTCACTTCCATCACTTTTGTTCTCCATGGTTGTAGTCAAAAGACAGAACATTCCCTCCACTATGCAAAACCTTTAAAAGTTAAAAAGTTTATGTCAGGATTTTAGGCAAAAAAAAGAGGTTTTGTAGACCTCTCTGTATTTGGGCTCCCTAACAACCTTCAAGGACTGTCTCTGTTTTGCTGTCTTGGATCGTTTCAAGAATTACGGTACAATTTTTGTTGCATTATTTTAGAAGCCCTTTAAACTGAAGCTCTCTCTTTTACTAAATTATATTTTAACATGAAAGATAGTATTGCTCTCTGCATCTGTTCACTATTACATCATCCCATTTTCAATTTCACTTAGATTTCTATGTCCCGAGCTGCCGATTTTTATTTATATGGCACGCGAATATTAATCCTACACAGCATCAGTGAAACATGCAGGATGTAACTATTGTTGGTTGTGGGTTTATAACCTTTTAGTGGTATAATCTGCTCTCTTGGTATTCCTTGTTTAAATAAGCAGAGACATTTACAGATGAAAACCCCATTTAGTTCCAAAGCAGCACTCTTCAAACGTCTTAACTGTACTAAAATATAATTCGACTAGCGGGGAAAACGATGACTCAGCAGCATGGCTTAGTGTTCATTATTACTCGGATTGCTTTTCTTTGACATTGAAGGGTTACATTTATTAATATTGTTCTTATTATTTCTGTTTATTTATAAAGTGCCAAAATCCTCTGTAGTGTTGTACAAAGTAAAAGTCAGAGTAAAACATATAATGAAACCTAAAATACACTTAAAATACTCATTATTATGAGTCAGGTGCAATAAGTACACGTAGATAGCAGGATACAGTCGGAGTTTCTAGCAATCAAAAGCACAAGGGTCTGGAGACAAAAAGGTTTGGTCGAAAGTAGTCTGTCCTAAATGTGATAACAGGGGCTCTGGGGGTAGATCACTTAAAGGGTCAGTCCAGGCAGGTTTGCTGTGTTCAAAAGTACCCCCACCCACATTTGAATAGATGAGCAGATTAAAGATGGCTGTGCACAACGCCGGAGTCTCCCACAAGCGTTGCTGTTTCCCAGGCAAATAAATATTTTTTTTTTTAACACCTCCCCTCTCGTCATTGGAATCATAGAGGTGTAAGCGGCATGTCAACCCTATATTTTGTGTTTCACCTCTCGGTCCTGATAAGTTTCGTTCAATTAAACTTTCAGTCTTTTGGTGGCCAATTTCCCAATAGCAATACAAAGAGAGATCCTACTAAAATTAGCTTTGAACTGTTCCTGTCTCTATGAGCATCTTGAAATGCCTGAACCCTATATAAGGTTCCTGACCAGTTATAAATGAGAACTAGTCCCCTGGCATTTCAACTAACCTCCAAGACCAACAACAGTCACCATGCCTCAAGTCTGCCTACTCCAATGAAGGGGCATCCCAAGCCCTGACACAACCCCTTCATTGCAGTGAATAAAGCAAGTGTACTTGGGGCATTGTGACTGACACAATGGGGTGGCCATTGGTCTACTATGCTGTCGGTAAGCGGTAGACAATTATGGATCCAACGTGATGTCAGGACCTGGTAAGTTTTATCGACCCAGAGCAAGACAACCCAGCTCCAGGGAACAAAAGTTGAGTATGACTTTTAGTTGTTTTTGCCTGCACGGTCCTTTTCAACAACTTAACATAAAACCTGATCCCTGTCTAAACTTCTCCTCCTCAATGTGTGTGTGTGTGAGTGTGTGTGAGTGTGTGAGACAGTAGTGGGTACATCATACTGTATACTCACTCATATGAATGATGTATATAATGCTTCAGATAAAATGTGTCTACAGTGTGTATATATCAATAAACATATACCTTTGCTCAGTTACAAGACTAATGTATAATTATCATTCAAAGAGCCAATATTTCCTCTAAAGTATTTATTCTGTTTAATAAAGCAATAATGAAAATATTAGTAATAATACAAATCCTGTTTTAGAAAGGATGATGGATACCTACTAGTGTCATTTTGGGTAAATCTGTAGCCTCAACCAGCTCACACATGACACAGTAAGTCCGAACTCCAGCCAAACCTTTTAAGTTTTTTTTTCCTAATTTAGTATGTGGGCCACTGTTTATGCTGACTGTCATACAATAGTTCATAGTTTCACATTTTGTCTGGTCACTAGAGCCAAAATGTGGTGAGCATAGAAAAAAATGGGTCTCTTGCGCCAGTGACATCACAGGCAATTCTTTAAAATTAGGAAAACATAGGGAGTTTATATTGACGTATTTTACCAATTTGTAGACAAGGTTTCTAGCCCACTGGAAAATATTCCAAGCCCTCTAGTAGCACTTTTCAATCCCACACTGCAATTAGGTGCATGGGATTTTACAATTAAAAAAAAATCTTTATTGTACTTTGAATTGCGTTTTAATGAGCCATTAAACAAGCCATTAATCTTCTCCACCCCCACATGGAGTAGAGAGCTCAGCTTGGGTTTGTGGGGATAACTCTCTAAATGAAGTTAAGGGCTTGATTTATCAAGCACTTCTGCCAAACAATATCCTATCTGCAAATTAGAGTAGTGCAAAATATCATTAATATTTTTTTAGCATGTTGCCGCACCACTAATGTTTTAGTAAATCAGGCCCTAAATCTATTCATGAGGTCACAGATAGCAAACAAATATTTATTTGGCTATACCTTCCTAAACCGAACCTTCACCCTGAAAGAGTATATCTTACAGAATATGTTTCCCCCACCATGTACATACAGATTGCCCACATTAAAAAATCAACCTACCTGCATCTACTGCATTTTCTGAGCCTTTAAACATCCAAGATGTCAGTCTCAGGAGACAGGAAGTGTCTTCTGACTGTGCCGCTCTGCATTGTATCCTAGAGTCCTGAACAGAATTGCAGCCCAGTGGGGGCAAGAATAATAATAAGTGACTAAAAAGTTTTAGATGCTGGGGAATAGTTTTTGTAGGGGTTTGGGCTTTTCATTAATTGATGCTGAAGGTCTGGTCAATTGTAGACACTTTCAAGCCAGTGGCCCTGGTCTATCCAATATTAAAATTAAAAGTTTTGGCTGGAGTTGGGTGTTCAATAGTGCTGATCCCTGCTTTGACTGTTATTAAATTAAACCAGACTAGGGATATGGGATGCTAATATACTGTGCCAAATAGCCATATCATTCAAACAATACACCAATAGCAGCACTGTGAATGTATTTACCAATTTTGGAAAGCAATAAATTCAAAGCCCAACTCCAGAGACTTTTTGCTTAAGATTTTATAGCGTATGGTACCATGAAGACCGATGGGTTTCTGATTGTGCTGCCTGTAATCCTATTGTGAAGATAAAATGTTACTTACCAGAATCTGGTGGGAAAGTCTAATTCAGAAGCTGGGAGTTTTGAGTGACAGGACAGTCATACAATGCCTAAAGCAGTACAGTCATGGCTGCTGCTGGGATTGGGTGATTGACTTATCTGTCAACGTCCATTCACAGCTACCGTGCTCAGCAACCGCCCCATCTGGCTGGCTGGACTTGTCCTTTAATTAGTGCTTCTCTAATTTAAAAACTAAGACAACGGCTTTGGCTGGAGTTGGGCTTAGAAGCGGTGCATATCTTGACTGCAGTGGTCAATATAAAGATATTCTAAGACTGTATAACCTGCACAAATGTGAATGTCTCAACACTGTTTTTTAATGTGCATTTCTTTTTGTTTGGTACAAAGGTTTGACTTAAAGTACCTCTGTCACCATATATGACCCTGGAAAAATAGCATAAGCATTCTATTAACACTCTGTTTCCCAAACCCTCTACTCAAGGGCCAGCAACAGCTCATGTTTTGTGGATCTCCACATAGCAGGCTCTATGGTCTTGATTCAAAAGGAGTTAAAAAATATTCTCATGGTAGTAAAACATGCACTTTATGAGAAGAAAGCCTGAGAATGTCACTGTTGCTGAATCACCAGCTAGGAAAACAATGAAAGTCAATTGTACTTTTTTACTCATGAGTAAATCAGAGGACTTGCTACTTTTTAAACTAGCAAAAAGTGGCATTGGCTTTCATTGGCTTTTTATCTTGTGATTCAGTAACAGTGACATTCTCTGGCTTTTTTCTCATAGAGTGAATTTTTTTCAACTCCTTTTGAATTGAGGCCTATAACTCTATCTGGCCAATAATTATTTCTCCGGTGCATCTGTGTGAGGACTTGCAAAACTTGGCCTGTTGGTGACCCCTTAACAGGATGGTTGGGGAACACTGCTCTAATGCATAGTTATTATTTCCTCTTGTTATTTTTATGGGACCCCCAGAACATTTGTATAAATATCCCAACTTATTCTAAAAATAGAGCTACATAGTGGCGCATGCACTGAAGCCTGTATGTGTCCTTTTGGTGACAGATACACTTTAAGGAGCATTCAGAAGAATGCTTTAATGTGTGTTACTGGTTCTGTGAAGTGTGTATAACCGGGGGAGATATGTGTAAGTATTCTTATGTTCTGTGCGATCTCGGAATTTGTATGCCTGTGTTGATGGTTTTCGTTGTCAGCTAATACACAGTATGTTGTTTTATGTAAGGTTTTGTATGCACTGTTCTGGAAACGATTCCGTTGTATTTGCACTTTATCCACCATGTGGTAGATATGGCTGTTGTAGTCTGCCACGTCTGTGTGTAGGATCGAACAAGTTCTACAGCTTTGTGTCACAGATTGTTGCCATCATGTAATATGTAAATGCCAAGGCCTATGTGTGTCGCTGTATTGTTGGTGAAGTCCACCAGATGTGGCTACAGTCGCAGGCTATGTTTCTGTCACATAAACTTGTAAATGTTCTGCACATGGCTGTGTTGTCACACTCCCTGTTGTATCATGGAACAGGTGTGGAGTTCTGTAGACAATAAAGAAAACTTTGACTTGTCATTTTTGTGTGTAATGTCTGAGTGCTTCTTGTGTTGACTGTTTACCTACATTTTATATGACCACAGCTACCACAGTATCAATAAGGTTGATTCACAGCCTCTTTTAAGTGCATTTACACATGAAAAAGCATGTGTATGTGTAATTTATGTGTATTTTTGGACCGTTTTTGAGTTTCTCATGTGTTTTTTTTCTTTGTATCAGCGTGGGTGCCTATTCTAAGTATACAGCACGTCCTGCTCCAGAGAGTAATTCCTTACGTTTGGGTTATACATCCACAAGATGGTGCTGGACTGCAGAGACAGCAAAAAAGTGGCTCCTCCCGGCCCCTTATATTCCAGGGACCTCCCACAAAATCCCCAGTTCTTCTCTGCAGTCGGCGCTGCGATGACAAGAAGATGGCTCTCTCTACTCGCAGGTGATCAGGGCTATTAGCCTGCAGCCCTGTAGGACTATTCCCACCCATTCCTCCTTTTCATGCCTCCCAGCTTTGGCTGCACTGGTCGGGTGATGGTAGGCTGCACCGCTGCCAGGTGCTTAAGGAGCGATGCTCCGATCGCAATCCCCCACCAAAGGGTAGGTGGTATAGGCCCATGGTGAGCCTTATGGGTGCCCCTCCCGTGCTATCACCCCTCGCCCCCTGTCCATCTGTGGGCTCCTGTTAGGTTGGCCACTGCCCTCCCTCGCTCTCCCTGGTATTCTCGGGAGGGGGGTGTTGTGTGTGTGTTTTTGTAGGTGTATTCTTCACTCTTATTGTTTCCGTGGTATGGCTTGGCTTGTGTTGCTGCGCGTGTGTTGGTTGCACTGGTTGCTTTTAAAAATGCCGCCGCGCACGCTTGTACGTGGTCGGTGGCGACTTTACCTCAGGCGCTGCTGCGCCATCATTGGCTGACATGGTCACGTGGGCGCCTTCGCACTTTTCGGGGGGCGGGCCTTGCGGATGGCTCACTGTCTCCGCGGCCCGCCCCTCGAGGTATCTGCGGGCGCCATTTTGCCTTCTCGTGCTGCGTGGCTGGCTTCTACCTACCGCGGTCCGTAAGTGCCCCTGCGGGCTGGCTTATTTTTTATATATTGTTGTTTATGCATACCGCTTACGGGACTTTCTGTTTATGTCTTGCAGGCGGGTCAAACTTAATTGTGGTTTCTCCCGGCCTATTCCCTCTATTTAGTTGCTATTAGAGGCCTACTCTGCCTTTACCTCCCAATTCCCTAGCGGGTTATTGGGGCACCCCGCGTGACTTTATTGTGTAAATCCCTATTGGCCGGTGGCCGCGATAATCACCATATGGAGGCTTCTCAGGATAATGTGCTTGGGGTTCCTTCGGGACAAGCCCGGCTGTGTGTGGCGTGTGGGGTGTCCCCTACAAGTGATGACAATGTGCGGGTCTGTGTGCCCCTCACTTACATCTGACTCCCAGTGAGGTGTATACCAGTGGGGAGTCTCAGCCTGATTTGTCTACCAGGGTGGCTAGTATTGAAAAGCTGATTGCTGGCTCTGCGGTGCGTAAGGCCTCGGCTAAGAAGCGGCATCTGTCACCTGGCGTTAACTTATTTCCTATGGAGGCTGAGGCTGGAAGAAGGGGAATTGTTTTCTGATTCAGAATCATCTGATGAGCAGCCTAAGGGTTATGCTGATTCTGGCTCTGACCCATGGGCTCCAGATGATACTGACAGACTTTTGGCTCATATTTTTTAAGTGCTTTCTATCTCTCCTCCTGCCGCGGCTCCTCGGCAGCAGGGGGAGTTGTTTCACATGGCTAAGCCACGTTTGGAGTTTCCTGAGCAAACTCACTTTAATAATCTTGTGTTCAAGGAGTGGGAGCGACCGAGCAGGCTCCCTGGGGTGCCTAAGAATTGGGATAAGAAGTACCCTTTTCCTGCTGAAGTGGTTAAGCGTTGGTCATCCCCTCCAGAAGTGGATGCACCAATTCTGGGGTTGTCCAACACTTCTGTCATGCATTCCCCTGACTCTACTACACTGAGGGATGGTGAGGACCGGCGCATTGATCAGCTGGCTTCCCATGCCTTTGCCTGTGTGGGGTCCGCGCTGCGTCCGGTTTGTGCCTCTGCCATTACAGCTGTGGCTATTAGGACTCTGCTCAGGAGTATTTTGGATGGGGCTCCTGATGAGGCAGCCAGTGCAGAGTATAGTGCCCTTCTGCGTTGTGAGGAATTTGTTGCATATGTCCTCTCTGCCTTGGATGATACCATTAGAATGTGTGGCAGGGCTTCTGCCTTGGCGGTGGCTATACGCCGCTCGGTTTGGCTGCGCCAGTGGGCAGCTGACAATGCTGCCAAGAAGGCTCTCACTGGGTTCTCCTTTAAAGAGCTGCATCTATTTAGGGATCGCCTGGACCTGTTTTCTAAGGGAGACGCAAGAGACAGTCTCGGCCCTTTTGGGGTTCAGGTTCCTTTCTTCCCTCCTACCGTGGGTCCAGAATGGGAAGGGGAGCGTCATTTGCAGGGGCCCGGGGAGATTTCTGGGGCAGGGCAGAGGGCCCTCACCCATCCGGGTGGGGGGACGGTTTCAGCTCTTTGCTCACGTCTGGAGGCGTCATGTCTCAGACCGGTGGATTCAGGAGGTAGTGTCCTCCGGTTACAAGATAGAGTTGGCAGCCTGGCCGCCTCCAAGATTCATCAGATCCCGGATGCCTCAGGACCCCCTTTCAGCTCAGGGCCTGTTGCTTGCTGTGCCCTTAGGGGAAAAGGGCAAGGGCTACTATTCCAACCTTTTCACCGTTCCCAAAAGAGATGGGTCTGTCAGACCCATCCTGGACTTAAAGCTTCTCAAAAAGTTTGTCAGACCCAGGAGGTTTTGCAAGGAGACTCTGCGCTCAGCTGTAAGTTCACTACGCCCAGGGGACTTCATGACCTCTGTGGACATCAAGGATGCTTACCTCCATGTTCCAGTCTTTCCAGGTCATCAGAGATTCCTCAGGTTCGCTCTGGAGGATCAGCAATACCAGTTTGTGGCATTGCCCTTCGGTCTTACTTCAGCTCCCAGGGTATTCACCAAGGTGCTGGCGGGCATTATGGCTCTGCTGAGAGCTCAGGGCATTCGCATTCTTCCCTATTTGGACGACATTCTTATCATTTCTCCGTCCTTCCAACAGGCAGAGCTGGATACTCAGCGGCTGGTGACCACTCTGGAGTCATTCGGCTGGGTGATAAACCACTCCAAATCTTCCCTGTCTCCCTCTTTGGTAAAGCCATTTCTGGTCATGAATCTGGATACAGCTCTTCTTTCTGGATACATGATCTTTCTTCCTCAGCAGAAGTTGGACAGTCTGCAAGCGCAAGCTCAGCTCCTTCTGTCCTGCCCTCATCCTTCCATCAGGCAGGGAATGCAGCTGGTGGGCCTGATGGTGTCCTGCTTCGAGGCGGTTCCTTATGCTCAGTTCCACATGAGGCCTCTTCAACTCCACCTCTTGTCTGTATGGGACAGGGACCTGTGTCCCTGGATCAGGTTTTGGTTCTGCCCCCCCTAGCCAGGCGGTTCCTCTCGTGGTGGCTGGACTCAAGGAACCTGTTAGTGGGCAGATCCTTTCTGGCCCCTTGCTGGGAGACAGTCACCACGGATGCCAGTCTGACAGGTTGGGGGGGCTTCTGGAGATCCCTAACATTCCAGGGGCAGTGGGGCCCTCAGGAGGCCCACACCCCTATCAACATTCTGGAACTGAGGGCGATCAGGTTGGTTCTAGCCCGCTTGACCCTGCACCTTCGGGGTTGGGCTGTTCAGGTCCGCTCGGACAACCAGACGGCGGTTGCCTACATCAATCAGGGAGGGACCCGGAGCAAGGGGGACCTCAAGGAAGTGTCTCTGATACTGTCCTGGTCAGAGGACAATGTTCCCTGCATCTCAGCTGTGTACATTCCGGGGGTGGAGAATCTGGAGGCAGACTACTTGCCTGGGGGAATGGTCCCTCAGCAACAGGGTGTTTCACTCTCTGTGTCACCGTTGGGGTCAGCCAGATGTGGATCTGTTTGCGTCCTGTCACAATCACAAGCTTCCAGTCTTTGTGTCTCTGTCCCAGGACCCTCTGGCCTTTGCTGTGGATGCTCTGACAATGCCCTGGCAGGGCTTTCAGATACTGTATGTTTTTCCCCCGTTTCCCCTGTTGGGCAGGGTTCTGCGAAAGATAGCTCAGGAAGGGGTGCCAGCAATCCTGGTGGCCCCCTGTTGGCCAAGAAGAGTGTGGTTCGCAGACATTGTGCAGCTGGCGGTAGATCAGTACGCCCTGCCCAAGGATCCAGACCTGCTCACTCAGGGGCGGCTACGCTACCCCAATTTACAAACGCTGGCCTTAACGGCCTGGCTGCTGAAACCTCCATCTTAATGGAAAAGGGGCTGCCTGCCTCTGTTGTTAACACCATGGTCAGGGCTAGGAAAAAGTCCTCTTCTTCCATCTACTATAGGGTTTGGCGTACCTACATTGACTGGTGTGTGGCTAAATCTCTTCCCTGTCGTGTGTTTTCTATTCCTAGGATTCTGGAATTTCTCCAACATGGTTTGGATCTGGGGCTTCAACTCAGCACTCTGAAAGAAAACAGCCAAGGCAGACACATGACCCTTCAGAGATCTTTTGCTCAGCATCATCTGGTCAGGACTTTTTCCCAGGGGGTTACTCATGTGCGCCCCCACATAAGCCATGTTACCAGTCTGGGACTAGAACTTGGTCCTATCTGCCTTGCAGGGGTCTCCTTTTGAGCCTGTGCATGAGGCTGCTTTGTCCATTCTTACACTTAAGGTAGTCTTTTTGGTGGCTATCACTTCTGTTAGGCGTGTTTCTGAGTTTGCGGCGCTCTCCATCAAGCCCCCTTACTTTGAGAGACACCAGGACAAGGTGGTGTTTCGCTTTAAACCAGATTTTCTGCCTAAAGTTGTTTTTGCTTTTCATCTCAATCAGGACATTGTTCTACCTTCTCTGTGCCCTAATCCTAGTAACCTTAAGGAGAGGGCTCTACATTCATTGGATGTGGTCAGGAACCTGAAGTTCTATTTGGTGGCTACTGAGCCCTTCAGGAAGACTGATGCTCTTTTTGTGGTCCCTTCGGGTCCCAAGTCTACAGTCAGCAAGTGGATCCGTCAGGCTGTTATTCAGGCCTATTCTGCTAAAGGGAAGTATCCCCCCTTCCGCCTTACTGCTTATTCCACTCGTGCTATTGGTGCCTCTTGGGCTTTTCAGCACCAGGCTTCGGTTGAACAAGTTGGCAAGGCCACTACTTGGTCTTCTGTTCATACTTTTTCTAAGTTTTACAAGGTTGATGTTAGGGCCTCAGCTGATGCTGTTTTTGGCCGTGAAGTTCTGCAGGCGGCAGTGGTTTAATCTGCATGTTGATGTTTTTGGGGATCCCACTCTACCTTACGGACACTGCTATTGGATTTCCCAAACGTATGGAATTACTCTCTGGAGCAGGACGTGCTGTATACTTAGAATAATTCAATTCTGTGATTACTCACCTGTAGAATTGGTATTATACGTATACAGCACGTCCTGCTCCACCCCACCCTTGTTTTCATTGTTGTTAGTGCCTCTGTATGGTGATTGTTATCATGGTTAAAATTGTTTGATTATGGTTGTTATTCTCCCGGCCTCTTGCTAACTGCTTGTCAATACTGGGGATTTTGTGGGAGGTCCCTGGAATATAAGGGGCCGGGAGGAGCCACTTTTTTGCTGTTTCTGCAGTCCAGCGCCATCTTGTGGATGTAAACCCAAACATAAGGAATTACTCTCTGGAGCAGGACGTGCTTTATACGTATAATACCAATTCTACAGGTGAGTAATCACAGAATTGTATTTTTCTTTAGCGTTTCTAATGTGTAATTGCTTCGTATATACGTGTTGATGCGTATAAGCCGCGATTACTGAGGGCTTGCGCATGATTCAGAGCCCCGATTACAGCTGCGAAAGAGGCCAATAAAACGGGGTATTTCTGCCTCTATTTACGGGCTCTATTTTCTGGTGAGTTTGTGCTTTTGTGGTGTGTGGGTAAACAAAATGTCCTTAAGGCACTGGGAGCATGCCACCTTCTTTTAAACACCCCACAAAAAAAACATTTGTATTCATGAGGGCATCCCTAATATTCAACTAGGAAGAAGTAAAGAAGAATGCATGGCAAGCATTGCATGCTTTGGAACAGAAGAGACTTGGCTCAGCAATAAGTAAGTAATGGGCTAGCAGGGCCAGGGTATGGGAAATAGTTAAAAAAAAAAAAAAAAAGCGGTTCGCATATGTGTACAAGCCACCAAAAAAGCCAGCGTATGCATATAAATTTCAAAAATTTAGATTATAACGGGTAAATACCGGCCTTTTTGATGGGAACTAGTAGGACCTCGCTGGACACTCAAACATTTCATTGGAAGGTACGAGGAAAAATGCTAAGAGACGAGTGTTTTGCTTCAACGTATACAAGAGCGTCGTCCGTGGAATAGGTCTCACAGCCGTACTCACAGTGCTGGACGGCTTACGCAGCTGCCAAAAAACACTAAGATGCTCACTTGATGGAGGCTCTGAATCATGCGAACGCACGTATACTTAACTAATGCTACGTGTAATGTTCAAATTTAGGAACAAAAACGAGATGGAACATAGAAGGCTCTGAATCAACCTTAATATACAGGCAATCTGGTACTTGACAAGATCTTCTCAAGTTCTATGCTGTGAGCCTGCAGACTGACCTGTACCTCAACCTGAAATGCTGCAATCCTTACTTTGCCCCAGTCAGATATGCTCCATTTATACAAACCTGCTCTAAAAGGTAATGAAAACTAGGTGCATTTTATACATTTTCAGTGGCTGTTTTTGTTCTATTTTAACACAGTTTAAAGTTGGGGTAGTCCCCTTTTGAAGACAAAATCTGGGGGAACATAAGCATTCAATTTTGGTAGCATTTATTCCATATTTACTTGGCCTTTGTTGGAGCACTAAGCAATTTTCTTTCATTTTTTTCAACCAGATTTTCGCTCAGAATAAAAGTCTATCTTGTATGTTTCCCCCACTCTGTACATACAGATTGCCCACACTAAAAATCATCCTACCTGCACCTAGTGCATTTTCTGAGCCTTTAATCATCCAAGATGGTGGCCCTGGAGTCTGTCTGAATGTCTTCTGACGCCCTGCATTGTGGGATTGCTGTCCTTTTCCTGACCCCAGAGCACAGTTATAACCAGCCCTGCTGCACCCCCCCCCTCCTCAGTATGGGATGCTTCTGAGGCAAGATGGTGGTGCCCATATGCTAGAGTCCTGAACAAAATTGCAGCCCATTAGGGGAAAGAATAATAAGTGACTAACAACTTACATGCCCTGAATTGCTCCTCCTGTGATGAGCACCTTTTGCCAATTTTTACTGCTCCTGTGTCACTCTAATCCCAGATAATGGCCCTTGTTTTAGTTGTGAAGCTCTGTCTCCTCCATTCATTGCCATTGCTGTGTGTGGCAATGTCACTGCTACATCTATGCAATGACTGACGATACACGCATAAGACTGTAAGACTGTAGGTTCTTTTGACTTCTGGTATATGCAGAGGACACTGAGACAAGTAGTAAATAAAGAGATATATTGTTGACAAAATAACACAATAATGCAATCAAATCTTTCAATACAATACAATACAGTTCTGAGACTGGCATACATATATACAGGGATTAAAGCTTGTATATTTAGTTGGTGCCGGAGTCTATTGTTTGTCTAACCCTTTGATGTCCAGTCTTTGCCTGTCTACCTTTTGATGTCCCGCCCGTTTTGCTAAGAGGGTGCATAACGGAATTACCCAGCAGATGCTCTTTCAGGCCTTGTTTTGCATGTCTATTTACAACAGATTTATGGTATGGTCACAGAATGTTGATATTATCTAGTGCCCTCTCATACCTGCTGTTGTTCTAATTAGCTTGCTCCTTATGTCATGCATAATATATATATTTTTTGTGTAAATCAAATATATAACATAAACCTATATGGTATATGACCTATATATCACTGTATATTTACAGGGGGGGAATGTCAAGCGGTCTTATCGGCCAAAAAAAATTTCCCGGCTCCGGTGCAGCGTCTCCCGCTGACTTAAACATAGAGAGAGACACACGTATACATTACACGCATCCTCCGCCATCGCCACTGCCCGTCGCCTCTGTAGCCACCACTCCTGTCGCTGCCCGCCACCTCCGTAGCTTCCGCAAGTTCATAACGAGGCTGTTCCGGCTTCTGGGTGGGTGCGGCCTATGATTCCTGCCAGTGTAATTGGGATGCCGGCACACTGCCTGTAATTGGGATGCCCCTTACTGCCTGTTATGGGGGGATTCTGCACAATGTTTGATATAGGGTGACTGGGAGGTAGGTATTTTAGCACACCATTTGGTTCCGAATATTTTTTTTCTTATTTTTCTTCTCCAAATCTTGGGTGTGTCTTATGGCAGGTGCGTCTTATAGGGCAAAAAATACTGTGATTAATAGAGATAAAATAGAAAAATACCATTTTGTGAATACTCACCTGTAAAATGGTTATTACCAGTATGTCACACACCCCACTTCCAAATATCCATGACACATGGGAAACCGGCCTGTAGAGGGCGATCTTGCAGAGATGACATGGAAAAAGGAGCCCCTCCTGATCCATAAGTACCGGGTTCCTCCCACTATTCCCCAGTCTTTTTAGAAAGCAGTGAGAACCAGGAAGAGCAAATTATATTCAATAAATGAAAAATAATTTGAAACTAATAATCACCATATAAAGGATCCCTAGAACAAAAAAGGGGCGGGGGAAGTGGGGTGTGTGACATACTCGTAATAACCATTTTACAGGTGAGTACTCACAAAATGGTATTATTCCTAGTATGTCACACACCCCACTTCCAAAGTTCCATGACACTTGGGACATCCAATAGCAGTGTCTATAATGGGTGGGGATCCCCAAGAATAATGCATAACTTAAATTACTGCAGCTTGCAGAATTTTGCGGCCAAAAGCAGCATCCGCTGAGGCCCGCACATCAACCTTGTTAAACTTAGAAAAAGTATGCACAGAAGACCAAGTCGCAGCCTTGCAAACTTGTTCAACAGAAGCCTGGTGCTGAAAAGCCCAAGAAGCTCCAATAGCACGAGTAGAATGAGCGGTGACACGAAAAGGGGGAACCTTCCCCTTAGCAATATAGGCCCCAATGATGGCCCGACGTATCCACTTACTAAGGGAAGATTTGGCAGGAGCAAAACCCTTCTTGGGCCCAGAAGGCACAACAAAAAAGGCATCCGTCTTGCGGAAGGCCGAGGTAGTAACTAAATAATACTTAACACAACGAACTACATCCAAATAATGTAAGACCCTTTCCTTGTCGTTACTAGGTTTGGGACACAAGGAAGGAAGAACTATATCCTGATTTAGGTGGAAAGCAGACACCACCTTAGGAAGGAAATCCGGTTTAAAACGGAAAACAACCTTATCTTGATGCCTCTCAAAATAAGGGGCTTGAATAATCAAAGCCGCCAGTTCAGAAACTCGGCGGACAGAAGTAATAGCAACCAAAAAGGCAACCTTCTGAGTAAGAATAGAAAGAGGAATATCCTGCAAAGGCTCAAAGAGAGCGGCCTGCATAGCTGAAAGCACCAGGTTAAGGTCCCAAACAGGAAGTATAGGCTTTCTGGGAGGCCGCACATGCGCGACTCCTTGGAAAAAGGATGAAGAGCAAACGACCTTTGAAAGAAAATAGCCAAGGCAGAGACTTGCCCTTTCAAAGTACTAATCTGGAATCCCATATCCAGACCTCGTTGCAGATATTCCAGAATTCTAGGAATAGAAAATACTCTACAGGGCAAAGCCCTGGATTCACGCCAATCAATATAGGACCTCCAAGTCCTATAATAAATGACAGAGGAAGACTTCTTCCTAGCTCTAATAAGAGTCTGAATAACCGCATCAGAAAGACCTTCTTCTTTCAAGAATGAGACTTCAGCAGCCATGCCGTCAAAGCCAGCGTTTGTAAATTGGGGTAACAAAGTTGACCCTGAGTGATGAGATCTGGAAGAAGAGGCAGATGGAACCGATCCACTGCCAGCCTTACGACGTCTGCGTACCACAGACGTCTTGGCCACCTTGGCGCTACCAGAATTGCTGGTGCCTCCTCCAGTGCTAACTTGTGCACCACCTTGCTGATCATGGAGAATGGGGGAAACAGATATAGGAACCCCAGATCCTTCCAGGCCAGAGACATGTCATCCGCTGCCACTGCCAGAGGATCCTGGGATAGAGACACAAAAGCAGGCAGCTTGTGATTGTGACGAGAAGCAAACAGGTCCAACTATGGAGTCCCCCACTTGTGACAGAGGAACTGAAAGACCCTTGGATTGAGAGACCATTCTCCCTGGCAAGAACATCCCCTGCTCAGGGAGTCTGCCTCCACATTCTCTATCCCCGGAATGTAAACTGCTGATATGCAGGGAACATTGATCTCTGCCCACTGAAGGATCAGAGACACTTCCCTGAGGGCACCCCAACTGCGAGTCCCTCCCTGGTGATTGATGTATGCAACAGCTGTTCGGTTGTCTGACCAAATCTGAACTGGCAGACCCTGTAAGAAATGGGTCAGTCGAAGAAGAACAAGACGTATGGCCCAAAACTCTAATACATTGATTGGAGAATGAGCCTCCTGAGGCCCCCACAATCCTTGGAACTGATGCTTCTTCCAGAAGCCCCCCCAGCCCACCAGGCTGGCATCCGTGGTAACCAGTTCCCAACGCGGAGTCAGAAATGACTTGCCCTTCTGGAGGTTGTACGATATTAACCACCACTGAAGGGACTGCAAAACAGGAGACAATAGACAAGTCTGATCTTAATGATAGTGGGCACCTGTCCCACTTTGCCAAGAGGAAGAGCTGAAGCGTCCTTATGTGAAACTGGGCAAACGGGACTGCCTCGAATGCAGCTACCATCAATCCCACTAGTCTCATCCCTAGACGGATAGACTGACGAGGGTTGGACAAGAACAGATGAATCAAGTCCTGAATCAGAACCATCTTGGACTGAGGAAGAAAAACCTTGGCCTGAAATGTATCCAGAATCGGGCCCAGGAAGGGAATTTCCCTGGATGGACAGAGAGAGGATTTGGGGTAACTTATTACCCATCCGAACCTCTCTAGCGTAGAGACCACCGTCCTGGTGTCTAACTCTGATTGTTCGAGGGAGGAGGCCGCAATAAGAAGATCGTCCAGAAAAGGCACAATGCGGATGCCCTGGACCCTGAATATAGCCATCACTCCTGCCAGCATCTTGGTAAAGACTCTTGGGGCCGAGGTAAGGCCGAATGGCAGGGCCACAAATTGATAATGTTGGTCTTCTATCGAGAACCTGAGAAATCTCTGGTGACCCAGAAAAATAGGAATGTGCAAATAAGCATCCTTGATGTCTATGGATGTCGTGAAGTCCCCCTGACGAAGAGCATCGATCGTTGATCGCAGAGACTCCATGCGGAATCCACTGAAACGGATAAATTGATTAGGTCTAGGATAGACCGAACAGAGCCGTCCTTCTTGGGTACCGTGAATAGGTTGGAGTAAAACCCAAAACCCCTTTCCGCTGGAGGCACTAGGCAGATGACAGCCATGTTTAACAGATTTGCTACTGCTGCCCGCAGTCCCTGCACAATTGCCGGATCTAACGGCATCCGGGACATGAAAAATCTGGGAGGAGGCCGGGACTCGAATTCCAGTTTGTAACCGGAAGAGACTACTTCCAGAACCCAATTGTCTGATACCTCCTGAACCCAGACCTGGAAGAACCACGAAGAACCGCAGCCGTCCCCCCACCCATAAGGGTGAGGGCGTCCCCTCATTGTTGAGCAGGCTTAGGGGCAGATTTGGTTTTGGACCCCCAATTCTGACTTGGACGGCCACGTCCTCTTCCTCTATTCCATGCATTCCCTCTAGAGGCTGAAAAGGCCGATCCTCTACCGGATCTGGACCCCCGAAAGGAAGGGCTAAAGGAAGCCACTCCACGAGAGGAACGACGTTGTCTCTTACGCTAAGGTAATTTACCTCCTTTAGTGACAGAATCCAATTTTTCTCCAAATAGGCGCAATGCCACAAACGGAAGCGCTGTAAGCGATTTCTTGGCTACAACATCCACCGCCCACTGCCGCAACCATACTGACCGCCGAATGGCGATTAAAAAGGCAGAGGTTCTGCTGCACATGAGCAGAGTATCATCTAAAGCAGAAAGTACAAAAGATGCAAACATCTCACATCGCTTAAGAGCGGCGTACTCATCAGAGGCCGGATCAAGCCCTGAGTTATTCATTAGGTCTCTCACAACAGACCTAATAGCCACCGACATAAGCGCCGAAGCGCCAACAGGCCGCAA
The DNA here is from genome assembly GCA_027917425.1 of Gastrophryne carolinensis. Taxonomy (NCBI): domain Eukaryota; kingdom Metazoa; phylum Chordata; class Amphibia; order Anura; family Microhylidae; genus Gastrophryne; species Gastrophryne carolinensis. The sequence continues at coordinate 166,153,511 of CM051241.1, read as the reverse complement.
GGCCGAGCCTACACTGGAAAAAGAGTGGCACGCCATTTGATCAATACATTTGTCCTCTCCATCTTTAAGTGTAGTGGAGTCAGGAGAATGCAACACAGAAGAATTGGATAAATTAAGTACAGGGGCATCCACCTCAGGAGGTGATGACCAACGTTTAACCGTATCAGCTGGAAAGGGATATTTTTTGTCCCAGCCCAAGGGAATGCCAGGAAGCCGCGCAGGCTTCTCCCATTCTTTAAGAATAATATCATCAAAATGCTTTTGATTAGGAAATTCTAAACGAGGTTTAGAGGCTCCAAAGAATTCCCCTCTTTTAAGAGGGACTACTTCAGGAGGAGTAATAACCAAAACCTCAAATAACTGGGCAAGAGCTTTTGGGGTATCCACAACACTCTCTTCATCCTGCTCAATTTCAGTACCAACAAATTGCTGTTCGTCAGAAACATCTGAATCCTCATATCATTCCCCTTCTTCTAACTGAGAAGGGTCAGACCAATCAAGCAATTCACAATTGTCCAACTCACTTGCCGAGACGGCATGAGTCAAATGCTTTCTTTTAGCTGAGGCCTTCTTAGCCACAGAGGTAGACATACATTTTTCAAGATGAGCCAATCTGGCACATAAATCAGAATGCGACTCACCACCCATGACAATATCACTGGGGGTACGGACAAGACACGGTGGAGTAGGAGAAGAGGCAGTAGCCGCAGACCCTGAAGCCTGGGCCCCAGTTTGCTGCATAATGGTTAATTGTGCACAAGGGACGCAAAGAATTGCGTTATCCCCAACAAGGGATGCCCCACATCCAAAACATTGCCGAGTCTGTGCTGAGGAAATTGCATGCCCATTATCCTGAGATGCCTCCATATGGTGTTAAATATTATACTATAATTGATTATAGTCGCCAAGTATATATGGGTTTTATGCATATGCTACCCGGGATGCCCCTTTAAATAGTCCCAAGTTGGAGGATTGAAACACAAATGGAACCCGAATAAGGCTTAAGGGCTAAGGACCAGGAGAAACCCCCTTTTTAATAAGGAGTTTCCTAAAGAAAAAAACAAACAGTCACCAATGCACAAATATACACTAATAAATGAACAAAACATAAAAAATGGCAGAAACTCCCTTCAGGCAAGCTAAAGGGTACTCACAGGACCAGGCGACCAGCTCACCACACGAGAGAAGACCGCAGGGAAAACAGCCGGAAACGCCGGCTAAGTGAAGGACGCGCCAGGACGGACATACAGAGCACATCAGCGTGCTCTATGACCAAAATGATGCTGCGCACCGAAGCCCCGCCCACCTGACGTCAGCAGGAAGCCAGGACGGACATACAGAGCACATCAGCGTGCTCTATGACCAAAATGATGCTGCACGCTGAAGCCCCGCCCACTTCCGGGATACGCGATGCCCAAGAAAATGGGGGGGGGAAAAAAAAAAAACATTGCCCTGACAACAATCGGTTTTTACAAGGTAAGCCAAATGAATGCTGTTTAGTCCGAGATAGGGAAATTTGGATACAAACATTTCCTATTAAATTGTCTTCTTCAAAATACATAATAATATATATAATTTTATATTATGTGCATGGTGACCAACAAGCCCAAATAACCCCCCCCCTCCTTTTTACCCCAGCAGGGTTAAAGGAGAACTAAAGGAGAGAGGATAGAAATGCACCCATCAGGCACAAGGGGATTTTAAAGGGACAGGGGGCATCCCATGCTGGAAAACACCAACCCGGAAGCCGCCTACCCAAAATTTGGGTCTCACGGAGGAGTAAAAACTCCTGTATACACCAGAAGGTGTATCTACCTTTGCCTGAAACATACAGCCAGGGCTGGGAGGCATACAATATAACCCAACAGGTTAAAAAGATTCAGACAGAAATAGAAAAAAAGGGCGGGGAGCAACCCGGCTACCTGCAGCTTGAAGGAGAGTCATCTTCTGAATGCTTCGCCGACTGCAGAGACGAAAAGACTGGGGAATAGTGGGAGGAACCCGGTACTTATGGACCAGGAGGGGCTCCATTTTCCATGTCATCTCGGCAAGATCGCCCTCTACAGGCCGGTTTCCCAAGTGTCATGGATCTTTGGAAGTGGGGTGTGTGACATACTAGAAATACATATACATTAAAAACAATTAAAACCAAGAACAGATAAGTTGGGGAAAGGGGACTTATCAAATAAATCTAAATATTTATGGTGTGTTCTAATAAAAGCACATGCCAATAATTAATCTAATAATGCCCATTAAGAATGATAATGCGCATAAGTGAAAGAACCTGATAAGCAATGACCACCAATGTTACTGAAATCCAAAAACCTCTATATTTAAAGACATCTAACAGTGAAGTGCCAAGTAGATCATCTTAAAGGGGCCAGTGGCCATATACCTAAAGTGCAAAATTCTCAAAATCAATACGATCCCAAGCAACCCATCAATATTATAAAGCTGAACAAAATAAATTCACAATGAAATGAATAACTATACATGACCTGCTCATCAGAAATGATAGCACCACAGAATGCCTCCACATCTGACTCACACGTTCCATGACAATATACGCCACTGGGAAATGCAAAATTCAGGTAGTCAAGGAGCAAAAAAAATCCCTGTTAGTCATACCGGTAACGGTATTTCTACAACATGTCCTTCAAGATGGCCACGGAGAGAGTGCAACTCCACCCCCTGGAGAGGAAACACAAGCTGGGACAGATTAAAAGCCCCACTCCTTCCCCCAGTCCTCAGTATTAAGCTAGAAGACCTAAACCGAAGGACCTAGGGGGGTTGTAAGGGCCGTCCAGAAGGAAATACTGTTACTGGTAAGATTTTTCTTCCCACTTCCTTCTGGATGGCCCCGGAGAGGCTAAGCAAGAAATATAACTAAGGGTGGGAAATGGCCTGTAGGACCTTACTGCCAAACGACTGTTGTGTCTTTGATAGAAGGTCTAATATAATGCTTTAATAGGTATGAGGAGAAGACCAAGTCGCTGCCCTATCTCCTCAATGGAAGCGCTGTACTTCTCTGCCCAGCATGTGGCAACTGCTCTGGTGGAGTGGATATAAGGGGGTGAAATATTCATGCTGCTATATGCTAGGGAAATGGCCTGTCTGACCCACCTGGCTATAGTGGATTTTGAGGCCGATAATTGGATTTTGAGGCTGATAAAAGGCCATAGATAGATTATCTGCCCTACGTCATTGAGGGCTCTGCGTACATCCACCAGGTGAGAACAATTATCAGGCTTGTCCTGGTCTGCCAAAAGGAAAGGTAGGAGGTCTGGTTCAAGTATTGCCCTGTCTGGTAAAATGATACAATACGAATCTCTAACTGAGAGGGCATGTAAGTGACTGACTCTTTTGGCCGAGGTAATAGCAACCAGAAAGCTAACTTTGAGTGAAATAATTTTAGCGGAGGCTCCCTCTCTGGGTTAAAAGGGAGGCCGAGAGAGCCCCGAGGACCAGGTTCCATGAAGGACAATGCACACAGTTAACTGGCCTCTTACTTATGCTTATAAAAATAAAAAAAACCTGTTTACCAACTCATTTTTCCTAAGTATTTTGTCCTTACTGTTAGGCCTAACTCCAAGCCTTCGCGCAGGAATTCGATAACTGCTGGAATACTCAAACTGTTATCACAAGAGGAGGAAAAATGTTTTCATACTTTAAGGTAAATTCTTCTAGTTGTCATTTTTTTACTATCAAGGAGTATCATGACAACTCTATGGGATAGTCCTTTCTTTCTCAGAATCTTTAAGATCCAGTATGTTAGATTCAAATTCAAAAGAGCTGGATGCTGAACTGGACTCTGTGTCAACAAGTCCAGCCATTAGGGAAGTTCCCATGGCTCCTTCGGTGACATCTTCTTCAAGGCAAACCAACTTCTTCTTGGCCAAAATGGGCCGTTAAGAATGTTTGTTGCTGGTTCAGAGGCAATCTTTCTCACAACCTGAAGAAGAAGCTGCAGTGGAGGAAAGGCGTAGGTCAGATTGAACTGCCAGCTGTTAGCCAGAGCATCCACCCTCAGGGCCCCATCACCCCCGAAAAAGAAGAATTTCTTGCACTTTGTGTTCTGGGTGGAGGCAAAGGGATTTATACTTGGCTGACCCCATCTGGTCACCAGTAAATTGAGGATCTCTGGATTGAGGGACCATTCTGAGGGAGACAAAGGGATCCTGCTTAGAAAATCTGCCTTCCTGTTCAGGGCCCCTTTTAGTTGAACTTCCAAGACAGATCTGATGGTGAGTTGAAGGGGCGAGGGCCAGATTTAGGTCTTACAGACCTTGTTCCGCCCTGGTGGTTTAGATAAGCCACTGTGGTTATACAGTATTGTCCGATCTGATCTGTACATCCCTGCGAAGCATCTCAGAGCCTCTGTGACACCCTTGAGTTCCTTGAAGTTTGATGACATATTCATCTGACCAAGCCCGCTGAACGTGATGGGGGTCTAGGTAGGCTCCCCAACCCCATGTGCTGGCATCCATCGTAATGAAGATGGGATTTGACTGCATTCATGCATTTACTACCTGCAGGACTGCTGGGTACATCCATCACCAGAGGGTAAATTTCACCTCCTCTGGCAGTGTGGTGGATTCCTGAGAATTGTCCCAGGCCTGGAGAAGGAAGGCCTGTAGTGGCCTGGCATGGGGCTGAGGCCAGGGAACAGCTGGATAGCTGCTGTCATTAACTCTAGAACCCTCATGATATTTCTGAAGGAGATAACTTCTGCTTGACGGACATTCTGAATCTCCAAAATCATTTTTTCCTGTTTGTCTGCGGGTAGCAGAATCTTTCGTTGGAAACTGTCTAGAACATATCGCAGAAATCTGCAAGTCTTGGAGGGCACCAAACTGGACTTTAGGGTCGATTCAAAGAAACATGTAACAGCTTTGATTTGGGTGCCGATCATCCTATTTTTCACGTCCGCTCGTGCGTTCGTACGAACTTGCGACTGATTCTATAAGCAAATACGTTTCTATCCTAAAATGTACGCCCGTTCGTATGGCAGTTCGGGAATCAGACCTATGTCAGTTTCCATCCTGAATTTTCCGTTTCATTTCTCAGGTTGCAACATTGGTTTTGCCCTTTTTCCTTTTTTGTCTGGACGTAAATCCTTCTGATCTTGCGGCTGCGCACTACAAACTTACCTCATTAAAGTGCATTCTAAATATTTGGTCTTATTTTTCTTTATTTCATTCATTTTGTAGTAAGCAACCATTAATGAATGCATTTGCATAAGTAAATCTTACTTTGTTTAATTTTTAGTTAACTTGCATTTTTTACTTGAGGATTTAATTTTAATATTTAGGCTTCAAATGGTACAACTTCAAATTTTGGGTGTGGTTACCCACACCCTCTACATACAGATTGCTCTCAAATATAAAAAAACACCCAGCAACTTCTGCATGTTATGAGCCTAGAAACAGCCAAGATGACGGCTCAGGTATTATCGGGGCAGCCTGCAAACAGAAAGGGCCTTGTGACTGTGTTGCTCTGCATTCTTTGATTTCTGACCTTTCCGTGCCCCCAGCTCTGCTGTGTCTGTGCAAAATACAGCAGTAACCCACATCCTGCACTTTATCCCGCTCTCCTCTCCTCAGTAAGTGTGATGCATCTGACCAAAGATGTGCTTAAATAATTAAACAAAGCAAAGGTAAACAACTACACCAATAAATGCAATCTAAAAATATTATTCTAGTACATCAATTTAAAAATAAATACCAAAGGACATAAGTTTCTTTCATTTACGCAAATAGATTGCAAAATAAAGGTTTACATGCAAAGGACTAATTAAGGTCCACATTAAAATGCTTTTATAAGGCATACATGAAATGTATTGAATCAGGTATGCATTGCCATACAATTTATGGCCTCGGCCATGCTGATACATGCAGTTCATTGGAGCTCAAGACGCGCAGACTCCTCCACATAGCCAAAAAACCTGTTCTTTTAAAACGTATTTAGAGGTTTGAAAACTGTTCTCTGAATCACACCTAAACACATCCAATTATCCTAAGTTTTACGTTTTGATCCTAAGTTTTAGGATTTGATCCTAAGTTTTACGTTTTGATCCTAAAATTTAGGAACGAACTTGCGATGATCGTAAGAGCATATACGCATTCGAACGTAGGCTCGTGCGAGTCGGAAATGGCCAAAAAAACAGGAAAAAATGACTAACACCCACCCAAACTTACGATTCTCGATCCGAAATCAATTAACTTTTGCTCTTTGAATCGAGGGGTTTGTTTACCATCTAACCTAGTCTGTGCGAGCACCTGTAACAGGCCCGATTCTGTTCTGCCTGTTAGCAAGTGGTCGTCCAAATAAGGGATTATGGAAATTCCCTTTGATCTCATAGGGTTAACTCACCGCTAGGTGGCAGCATTGCAGAGAATCTCCCAAAAATTCAACAGGCCCCTCCCGGTCTATACATACCTGGTACCTCCCAAGAATCACCCATTGTTGTTCTCTGCAAGGTGGCGACAAGACAGAAGAAAGAAGTCTCCTGCTTGCAGGTAGCCGGGGTATCCCCCCGGCCCCCCATCCCCCCGTGGTCTATTTCTGCCCGGCTCTTGTTTGGTAGTATATTTGTTTACTGGCAGCCTCCCAGCTTCGGCTGTAGGCCGGGCAAAAGGTAGCCGGCACCCTTGGTGCCTAGGAGATTAGCTCCTCCGCTCGACCTTTCATTGCGGGGCATAGCGGGATTCCCGGAGTGGTGATCCGGATGTGGGATGCCCCTATTTAATAGTAGGTTAGCGGTTCAGGATGTGCCTAGCCCTGGGACTTTAGTTATTCCTCTCCCCGGTGTGTGTGGCGCGCTTTGGGACCGGTGACATGGTTGTGTGAGTGTGGCTGCTGCGCTGCTGGTTTGTGAGGGCTTATGCGCTGTTTACTGTGGCGATTTTTTTTTGTGGATCTGCCTTGTGTGTCTTTATTTTCAGCTGCTGTTGGTGTGAATGGCGTCTCTCCCCTCAGGAGCCGGGGGGGCGGGGCCTCGCGGCGCGCTGCGCCGCGGTCCCGCCTGTGGCTGAGCGCCGTGCTCGGCGTTTGCAGCCTGGCGTGTCCGGTCTGCACAGGGGGGAACAGAGGGAGATGAGCGTGTGTGTGTGTTTGTGTGCGCACTTGGGACCGGCAGGTTGCTCCGCCGGTCCCGTCTTGGAGGCTGAGCGCGGTTCTCTGTCTGCTTGCGCTGACGCCGCAGGGGGGCCGCGCGCTGATTGGCTGTTCTGGAGGGGCGGGGCCTTCTCGGCTCCCGCGCTCCCGGGGCTCGTCTTCCCCTCCCTCACTGTCACGGAGCGGTGTTCGGGCCGCCATCTTCTGCGGTGCCTCTCGGCGCTTGTGCTCTCTCTCAGGTAGGCGTTTTCTGATGTCTTGCGGGGGATGTTTTTGGTCACATAAAGGTGGTGGCCTGGCACGTCTTTTTTAAAGTGCTGGTTGTGTATTTTAACCATCTCCTTTTGTCTATGGTTAATGAGGGGGGGGGGAGGGGGGTTGTATGTTATGCTTGTATGTTTGTATAGGTATTATTGTGCCTGGATTGACTGTTGTCCCTCTTCTTTTGTGTCTTTCAGATCCTGGGATCCCGTCTGGCAGGGCTCTCCCGGTCTTATATACCTGGCTTGTGGGGGGTGTTTTCATAAAACTATATATATATATAAGGGTTTTTATGCTATTCCCCTGGGTCAGGATTTTTTGACAATCTTTAGACAATTGTTAGGTTATTAAGGGGCATCCCGGGTCGCGTACTGCATAAATCCCTGGGTTCTGCGAATACCATAGATTTCACCACATGGAGGCTGCCACAGATACCGGGAATGGTTCTTCGGGACAATCCAAGGTGTGCGGGGGTTGTGGGACTCCGCTCCAGGGAGATGATGTCATTTTGTGTATCCCATGTGCACAGCAGAACATTGCACAGCAGTCCAGTACTCCGGTGCCTAGCACTTCGTCAGCCGCGCCATCTCCCTCTCCCCCTCGCTTATTCCGGACCCCGTGTGACGTTGTCCTGGGCGGGGATTCGCAGTCTGAGGTATGTGCCCGTTTGACCAGCCTTGAGAAGCGGTTTTCTGCTATGGCCGCTCAGAAGGCTCCAGCTGAGCGGAAGCATCTGTCTCCGCCTCCGCCGGATTCAGATGAGGAAGTTGTGGGAGATCTGGATTGGTCGGATCGTTCCCTTGAAGATGGTGAGCTCATTGAGGAAGAAGATTCTGATGTTCAGCAGTTGCTGGGTACTGAGGGGGATCAGGCTGACGGCCTCCCTCTCGATTCCTCTTCCATTCTGACCCAGATGTTTGAGGTTTTGGATTTGGATCCTCCGGTGGTTGCTCCTAGGCCTAAGGGTCAGCTTTTTGGGGTGTCCAAGCAGCGTTTGGAGTTTCCCAGCCAACAGCATTTTGAAGAAATTGTTTTCAAGCAATGGGAGCAACCTACACGTCTTGTTGGTGTGCCGTCTAGCTGGGATAGGAAGTATCCCTTCCCGGCGGAATTGATGAAGCGTTGGTCTGTCCCCCCTGAGGTAGATACTCCGGTCTTGGGACTGTCCAACACGGCGGTCGTGCATTCCCCTGACACGACTTCGCTCAGGGACGGCGAGGATCGCCGGGTTGATCAGCTTGCCCGTCATGGTTTTGTATGTGCGGGTTCGGTGTTAAGGCCTGTCTGTGCTTCGGCTCTTTTGACTTTTGCGGTCAGGTCTATTGTCAGGGACTTGGGTGTGGATCTCGAGCCTACCAGTGATGAGTCCCTTGCGCTTAAGCGCTGAGATTCTTTCTTGTCCTTTATCCTGGCCGCTCAAGAGGATGCCATGTTGATGTGTGGCAGGGCTACTGCCTTGCTGGTGGCTATCCGGCGCTGTGTGTGGTTGAGACAGTGGACGGCTGATTTTAATTCTAAAAGATCGCTCACGGCTCTGCCCTTTTTGGGTTTGAGGCTTTTTGGTGAGAGGCTGGATTCTGTTGCCAAGGGAGGTAAGTTACCTCAGCGCAAGAAATTTCGCCGTTCCTTTCGGGGGACGGTCTCCTTCAATCCGTCCTTTCGGGGAGCCGGAGCCGGAAGGGGTGCGGGCTCCTCGGCCCCCAGGGGCGCCAGTTGGAATAGGGGTAGAGGCAGTGGCCGTCCCGTTCGCGTCTGGGGTGCCAAGCCCAAGCCGGTTGCCAAGCCCACTCAGCAATGAGGGGGCGCCCTCACCCGTTCGGGTGGGGGGACGGTTGCAACTTTTCTCCCGGGTGTGGGACCAGGAAGTCTCGGACAGATGGATCCGGGAGGTGGTTTCGGCCGGTTACAAGTTGGAGTTCGAGTCCCGTCCTCCTCCAAGGTTCTTCAGGTCTCGGGTGTCTTTGGATCCTTTGGCCGCGCAGGGGCTCCTGGCGGCGGTAAGGAATCTTCTAGACTTAGCTGTCGTTTGCCCGGTTCCTTCTTCAGAGGTAGGGCGCGGGTTTTACTCCAATCTCTTCACTGTTCCCAAAAAGGACGGGTCCTTCCGTCCTATTCTGGATTTGAAGTTTCTCAACAGGTTTATTCGTCCCCGGAAGTTCCGCATGGAAACCCTGCGGTCTGCGATCGGTTCGCTTCGGCAGAGGGACTTTATGACGTCCATAGACATCAAGGATGCGTACCTGCACATTCCGATCTTTCCAGCTCATCAGCGGTTCCTTCGTTTCGTGGTGGAGGATCGGCACTTTCAGTTTGTGGCTCTTCCATTCGGCCTCACCTCTGCTCCGAGAGTGTTCACCAAGGTGTTGGCGGGGGTGATGGCCCTGCTCAGAGCTCAGGGGATTCGCATTGTGCCTTACCTGGACGATCTTCTCATCATGGCGCCTTCCTTCAGTCAAGCAGAGGGGGACACCAGCACGGTGGTGTCTATGTTGGAGAGGTTCGGCTGGGTGATCAATTACCCCAAGTCCTCGCTGGTTCCGGCCAGGGTGGTGACCTTTCTGGGGATGTCGTTGGACTCCTGCCAGCACAGAGTGTTTCTCCCTCAGGCCAAGGTTCTGCTGATTCAGGAATTGGTCCAGCTGCTCCTCTCCCATCCTCATCCGTCCATTCGTCTGGGGATGAGACTGGTGGGGTTGATGGTGGCCTCGTTCGAGGCAGTTCCCTTTGCTCAGTTTCATACGAGGACTCTGCAACTTCATCTTTTGGCGTCTTGGAACCGGCGTCCGGAGTCGTTGGATCGGTCCTTCCGGTTGTCCCCTCGGGTTCGGCAGTCCCTTCTGTGGTGGTTGGTCTCGGACAACCTTCTGAAGGGCAGGTCGTTTCTGACCCCGCTTTGGGAAACTGTCACCACGGATGCCAGTTTGTCAGGCTGGGGAGGTTTTTGGAAGGATCTTCGGTTTCAGGGGCAGTGGGACCCTCAGGAGGCCCACTTGCACATCAATGTTCTGGAATTGCGAGCCATCAGGTTGGTTCTGTCTCGCTTGACGCATCATTTACAAGGTCTGCCGGTTCAGGTTCGCTCAGACAATCAGACGGCGGTTGCTTACATCAATCACCAAGGGGGGACTCGCAGTCTGGGTTCCCACAGGGAGGTGTCTCTGATTTTGGTCTGGGCGGAGACTCATGTCCCTTGCATCTCGGCAGTTTACATTCCGGGAGTGGAAAACACAGAGGCGGATTTTCTGAGCCGGTGTGCGTCCCGTCGGGGGGAGTGGTCTCTCCATCCCCAGGTGTTTCGGTCGCTTTGTCTCCGGTGGGGGACGCCGGAGGTGGATCTGTTTGCCTCTCGTCACAATCACAAGCTTCCGTCCTTTGTGTCCCTGTCCCGGGACCCTCTGGCTCTGGCGGTGGATGCCATGGCCCTGAGCTGGAGGGACCTGGGGTTTCTTTATCTGTTTCCTCCGATTCCCATGCTAGGCAGGGTTCTGCGAAAGTTGGTTTTGGAGGGAGTTCCCGCCATTCTCGTGGCTCCAAGGTGGCCAAGGCGGGTGTGGTTCGCGGACATCGTTCGTCTGGCCGTAGATCAGTTCGATCTGCCTCTTCGGCCGGATCTTCTCACACAGGGTCAACTATGTTACCCCAGTTTACAAGCGCTGGCTTTGACGGCTTGGCTGCTGAAACCTCCATCTTAAAGGAGGAGGGTCTTTCGGATGCGGTCATTCGGACTCTTATTAGTGCCAGGAAGAGATCTTCTTCTTCCATCTATTACAGGTATTGGAGATCTTATATTGATTGGTGTGAGGCTAGGTCTTTGCCTTGCCGGGTCTTTTCTGTGTCTAGGATTTTGGAGTTTCTTCAGTCGGGGCTGGACTCCGGTCTTCAGCTGAGTACCTTGAAGGGGCAGGTTTCTGCTTTGTCTATTTTTTTCCAGAAGTCTTTTGCTAGTCATTCCTTGGTCAAGACCTTTTTCCAGGGGGTTTCGCATGTGCGGCCTCCTAGGAAGCCTTTGCTCCCAGTGTGGGATTTGAATTTGGTTCTTTCTGCTCTTAAGGCTCCTCCTTTTGAGCCTTTGCGGGATATTGCTTTGTCCATTCTTACTCAGAAGGTTGCCTTTCTGGTTGCCATCACTTCGGTTCGGCGTGTTTCAGAGTTGGCAGCTTTGTCTATTCAGGCTCCTTATTTCGAGGATCATCAGGACAAAGTGGTTTTTCGATACAAGTCAGACTTTCTCCCTAAAGTGGTTTCTGCTTTTCATCTTAACCAGGACATTGTTCTTCCTTCCTTGTGTCCTAAGCCTAGGAATGTCAAGGAGAGTGCTTTGCACTGCTTGGATGTGGTACGTTGTGTCAGGTACTATCTACGTGCTACGTCTTCTTTTCGTAAGACTGATGCCTTTTTCGTTGTGCCATGTGGGCCTAGGAAGGGTTTGGCTCCGGCCAAGTCTTCCATTAGTAAATGGATTCGTCAGGCCATTGTTGGTGCTTTTTCGGCTAAGGGGAAGGATCCTCCTTTTCGCGTTACTGCTCACTCTACTCGTGCGGTTGGTGCGTCCTGGGCTTTTCAGCACCAGGCTTCGGTTGAACAAGTGTGTAAGGCTGCAACTTGGTCTTCTGTTCATACTTTTTCTAAGTTCTATAAGGTTGATGTGCGGGCCTCAGCGGATGCTGTTTTTGGCCGCAAGGTTTTGCAGGCTGCAGTGGTTTGAGTTTTTTCTGCGTTATTGCCTGTTCGGATACCCACCCTTTTCTGGACACTGCTGTTGGATGTCCCTATTGTAATTATTAATGTTTGAAGTGGGGTGTGTGACATACTTAGAATAATACCATTTTGTGAATACTCACCTGTAAAATGGGTATTATAAGTATGTCACACACCCCACTTCACCCGCCCTTTTCGGTATCCTGGCTCTTTATATGGTGAAGTTTAGTTCTTTACGTTGAGGGTTACATTGTTTGTTTCTGGTACCTTGTCTTACTGCTGTTCTAATACTGGGTGATTCTTGGGAGGTACCAGGTATGTATAGACCGGGAGGGGCCTGTTGAATTTTTTGGAGATTCTCTGCAATGCTGCCACCTAGCGGTGAGTTAACTCTATTGTAATTATTAATGTTTGAAGTGGGGTGTGTGACATACTTATAATACCCATTTTACAGGTGAGTATTCACAAAATGGTATTATCTCTGGGGTGCCACAGAGATTGACCAGCTCATCAAAGATGCCCTGATTTAACTCCCATGCCTATTGTCTGACCTGTACCCAGCTGAGGAGGTCTGCAAGAACGTTTAGGTCTCCCTTGATGTGTAATGCATGTCTTTTCCATTCTGGCACAAATTGCCTCTGAGAGGGACATCAGATTGATGGATCTTGTGCCTCTCTGATAATTCAAAATGATCAGAAATTCTTGACCCCTTATCTCCTGCTCAGAATGGTTCAAGGCTAATTGATCTAATCTGATTTCTTATCTAGAGCATACCTAAGGAAGCCCATGTCCTCAAAGAAAAGATCTGATATCTGGGACACCTGTGCCAAAGGAACTTGAGACATTTAGCCCCAAGATCAATATCCGAGTCCTCAAAAGGTAATCTGTGCTTCAGAAGAAAAACATAAGCGACTGGTGAATCGGAAAGCACGAGTCCCTAGTTTCCAACAACTCCTGGTATAAGGAGTTCTGGATAGAGAGAGGCTTATTCTTGGACTCAGTCTTAAGGGAGGATAAAATACCTCTAATAAGATCTGGTGTATCTTCAGTGGAGAAGTTAAACGATGCCATGGAGGAAGATGGTTCAGGGCCCTTGCCCATGCTTGGTCAGTGGACTGGCTTGGGCTGAGAAGAAGGACATGTCTCTGACATAGTGCTCAACTCCTTGACCATACGGTTCTTATAAACCGAAAAAGTATCTGCCATTCCCTCACTGAAGGTCTCTAAGAAACTCTTCATCATACACTGAAAATTGCCTCCTGCTACCTTTTCTAAACAGGATTTACACAAAAGCTTGGAAAACCCCTCCAGCAGTGCAGCCTGACAGCTCACACAGCATCTGGGTTGAACAAATTTGCTCTCTTTATGCTCCTTGGGCTCTTTGGACCCCTTAGTCTCCTTGGAATCCATTCCTTAGTGGCCTTAGAATCTTTGGACTTTGATTCCTTAGCCTAAATGGGGAAAAAACAAGAAACTGCCATAAGTATAAAGGGTGAAAACAAAATCTCCACCCTCCTTCCCAGTGGACCAAGGACATACAAACCCCTTGAAGAGAAAGTAAAAAAGGGGAGTAGCTGGCTGAGTGATCTCGCCCCCACCTATCTTAGGAGTACACTGCCACAGACCGGGATTACGGAACTCCGCTGGTGCTGGCTTTGCGAGTCCAGCGCTGCACCTGCTGTGGACAGTGAAGCCTTTCTGGAGCCATGAGGCTTCCATAAGTACTAGGCCACAATTTCAGTCTCATCTGGTGCAGGCCCCACCCCAGGAGTGCTGCCACTGGTAAGCCCCATGCACGAGAGTTCCGGACCTGCCTGGACTCACTGCGTCTGGAAACCAGGAGCTCTCTTTCTCACCCTGCCACCTCTTAACCGGGAACTCCAGCAGGTGAAAAAAAACTACTTACCTGCCCCGCAAATCCGGGAGCACTGATGATTCACTTGCCCCCTTTACCTAATGCCCCCCTTTGCCTAATCAATAGAAAGATTAGAGACCAAGCCCAGGTACCGGGTCCTACCCCAGAGGCTGCCACCAGGACTTGCTCTGGGGTGGGGAACTCCCTGGAGGAAAGTTCATAGATAGGGGGACCCCCTGAACTGGTTGGCAGTGGGTTGCCAGGAACACCACCCTAGCTTGCCAGAGAGAGGGGAGAAGCACCTGCCATCTTCCCTGGGAAAACAAAAAATTGGGATGCTGATTCATCATGTTTCCTAGGAGAGGAAACACAAAACACTGAGGCCCAGGAGGAAGGGGCAGGTATTTAATGCTGTCCAGGTTTCCTCTTCTAGGTGGGAGGAGCTACTCGGCTAACAAGACCAAATATTTGGTTCCACAAGACACATGTAATTTCTAAAAAAGATCTTATTGATGCTATCTCTCATGTATCTTTGGTTGGAGAAATATAATTTATTCCATGTTGTTCCTATCCCAATGTATTTATGACTTGTTGGCTTCGTCAGGGAAATTAGGATCTATGCTTTAACCCAGCAGTCCCCAACCTTTCTGTCCTTCATGGCCACATCCAACACTGAGAGATGGTTGTGAGCCACTTTAAAACCAAAGAGTTTGGGGGACACTGATGCCTGCTAACCATCATTGTGTGTATTTAGAGTGTGTGTGTGTGTGTGCGTGTGTGTGTGTGCTAACTTCCCCATCCCCTCAGAACAATAAGCACATTGTGTATGTATCCCCCTTCTCCATAAAATACTTGCTCCCCATGAGGAAATTCCCTGCCCCAAATAAATTAAAGTGGACCAACACCCTGGCTGGTCGCCGCTTGTATAAGACTACACTCTGGGGGGGGGCATCTAGAACACTGGAGTCGCCCTGCACATAACCCTCCACTCTGCTATACCTTAGCCGGGCCTGTGCCCCTAGCTCTAGGAGATGCAGCCGGCAGCACACTTGGCTCAATTAAATGCTCTCATCAGCTAAGACTAAGAAAAGATGAATGGAGCAGAGTGCACCAATTGTGTGCATGCGCCGTTAGATAGACGTTTATTCCAAGTATGCAGCAGGCCCTGCTCCAGTAATGATTCATTACATCTGGATATAGTCCACAAGAGGGCGCTTTACTGCAGAGATGGCAAAAAAAAGAGGCCCCTCCCTGTCCTTATATACCCGGGACCTCGCACTAAATTCCCCAGTTCATTCTCTGCAGTCGGGCTGCGAACGTCAATATGATGGCTTCTCTCCTCGCAGGTAAGCCGGGCTGCACAGCCCCTGGCCCTGTGTCCTATTCCCACCCGTTTCATTCTTTACTTGCCTCCAAGCCTTGGCAGCGTGGTCGGGTGAAGGTAGGCAGCACCTATTAGAGGTGCTTTTTAATGGAGTATTGCTCCACCGCAAATCCCCCACCAAAGGGTAGGCGGCACCGGTTGGTGAGCCTGATATGGGATGCCCCGTCCGCTTAGCCCCCATCACATGCCCCAAATGTGACTATGGGCTTATTTTCCCCCTTCTCTCATTGCCCGGTTAGTCGGGGGGGGTGTCTGTTTGTTGGTATGACTGATGCTTTTGTGTTTTACTTGTGACACTGTAATGCGGAGCGCTGGCACTTAGACTCAGTGCTCCTTCCTCCTCTCCTCCTGTGCTCTTTCACATGTGTGCCGTTTGATTGGCCCGCGCTCGACAGCGTTACGTCACGGGGCCATGATTGGCTGCCTGGCTGCCTGTGCTGGACCTGTTTCCGCGTTCCTGGAGGGGGCGGGGCCTAGCGGCGCGCACGTTCCGCAGGCGGCCCGCCCCCTCCCTAGCTGGTCAGCGCCATTTTGCCTGCATCGCTGTCCCATGGTGGAGCAGATCGCTAGCTCTGCAGAACGTCCGTGAGTGCCCTCTGCGGGCTTGTATTTAATCTCCTTATGTATTTTTATGGTTATACATTCTGACTGTGTGTTTCTATGTTATGTCTTTCAGGCGGGACAACCTAATTAGAGGTTTCTCCCGGTCCTGTGCCCTAGGTTAATTATACTGAAATTGGGGGCTTAATTGTAAATTCTCCCACTAGCGGACTCTTAAGGGGCATCCCGTGTAGCTGCACAGCGTAATTCCCATTATTCATTCTGATTTAAAAAAAATTCACCATGTGGAGGCTTCTCAGGATGTTGTGCTCGGGGTCCCCTCGGGGCAAGCCTGGTTGTGTGTGGTGTGTGGGGCATCCCATGTGGGTGAAGAAGGGAGAGGGGGGACATGATTGAGACCTTTAAATATGTGAAAGGATTGAATAAGGTTCAGGAGGGAAGTGTTTTTAAGAAGAAGCTTAATGATAGAACAAGGGGGCACAACCTGAAGCTAGTCGGGGGGAAGATCAGGAGCAATGTTAGAAAATATTATTTTACAGAAAGAGTAGTAGATGCTTGGAACAAACTTCCAGCAGAGGTAGTTGAAAAATCAACAGTCACCGAATTTAAACATGCCTGGGATGAGCACACATCTATCCTAAGATAAAGAGTACATACAGTATACACATAAGGGCAGACTAGATGGACCGTATGGTCTCCTTCTGCCGTCAACCTTCTATGTTTCTATGTGCGGGTTTGTGTACCCTGCGCACGGCAGGCGCTTGCGCGGCAATCTGGGCCTCAGGTGTCTGGGTCGGCACCCACTGTCTCATCTCCTACGCCACCTCGCTTGATTATGTCCCCTAGTGATATTAACACTAGCAGGGATTCTCAACCTGATGTTTCCACCAGACTGGCCAACATTGAGAAACTAATTGCTAGCTCTGCAGCCCGTAAGGCTCCAGCTAAAAGACGGCATGTGGCGCCTGCTGCGCCGGCCTTTACTATGGAACAAGATGATTTCCTTGATTTGTCTGACTATACCCCTCTCGAGGAAGGGGAATTATCTTCAGATTCAGATCTGTCCGACGATCAGCATTGCCTTGGCGCTGATGCCGGCTCAGAGCATTGGGATGCTGATGACACCCATAGACTTTTGACTAAAATTTTTTAAGTAATTTCCATTTCCCCTCCTGCAGCGGCTCCTAAGCAGCAGGGGGAATTGTTTGGTACCGCAAAACCACGTTTGGAATTCCCAGAGCAGACGCATTTTAATAATCTGGTTCTCAAGGAATGGGAGCGGCCTAGCCGGCTCCCCGGTATCCCTAAGGGGTGGGATATGAGGTATCCATTCCCCTCGGATGTGGTCAAATGTTGGTCAACTCCCCCCAAGGTGGATGCCCCTGTTTTGGGGTTGTCTAAAACTTCTGTGGTGCATTCCCCTGATTCCACTACCTTGAAGGATAGTGAGGACCGGTGTATTGGCATATTGACCAACTGGCTTCCCACGCCTTTGCCTGTGTGGGTTCGGCCTTGCGCCCAGTTTGTGCTTCCGCTATTACGGCCGTGGCTATTAGGACCCTGATCAGGGGCCTTCTGGACGGCTCCCATGTGGATCCTTCTAGTGCTGAATTTAGAGCCTTGTCACAATGTGAGATGTTGATCACCTATGTTCTTTCTGCCTTAGATGACACCATTCGGATGTGTAGTAGGAACTCGGCCTTGGTTGTCTCTATCCGCCGTTCGGTATGGTTGCGCCAGTGGGCAGCTGACAATGCCGCTAAGAAGGCGCTCACGGGGCTCCCCTTTAAGGGGTTGCGCCTGTTCGGTGATCGTTTGGACCTTTTTGCTAAGGGAGGTAAATTACCCCAATGCATGACCTTTTCGGGGGTCCAGGTCCTTCGCTCCCTCCTTTCTTGGGCCTAGGTCAGGCAGGGGGGTATCCTTTGCGGGGCATTTCTGGGGCAAGGGCAGAGGCCGTGCCCGGCCTGGATCCTCCTGGGGTGCCAAACCCAAATCTACTGCCAAGCCCGCTCAGAAATGAGGGGGCGCCCTCACCCTTGCGGGTGGGGGGACGGCTGCGGCTCTTCGCTCAGGTCTGGGATCAACAAGTCTCAGACAGTTGGATTCTGGAGGTTGTCTCCTCCGGATACAAGCTGGAGTTCGCGGACTGGCCTCCTCCCAGATTTCTAAGATCACGGGTTCCGACAGACCCGCGGGCAGCTCGGGGTCTGTTTCTGGCGGTACAAAATCTTTTGGCCATGGGGTCATTTGTCAGGTCCCGCCAGGAGAGAGAGGTCAGTGTTACTTTTCCAATCTCTTTACAGTACCCAAAAAGGATGGTTCCATCAGACCCATCCTGGACCTAAAACTTCTCAACAAGTTCATCAGGACCAGACATTTTCGCATGGAAACTCTGCGCTCCACTCTCAGCTCCCTGCGCCCGGGGGACTTTACGACTTCAATAGACATCAAAGATGCTTACCTTCATGTGTCGGTCTTCCCAGGGCATCAGCAGTTCCTCAGGTTCGCAGTAAAGGAACACCACTACCAATTTGTGGCACTTCCCTTCGGTCTCACCTCGGCCCCCAGAGTGTTCACCAAGGTGTTGGCGGGCGTGATGGCCCTTCTCAGAGCCCAGGGCATTCGCATTCTTCCTTATCTGGACGACCTTCTCATTACGTCCCATTCACTCCAACAGGCAGAATTGGACACCCAGACGGTGGTGGCGACCTTGAAAATGTTCGGATGGGTGATCAATTATCCCAAATCCTCTCTCTCCTCGTCTCGGGTGACCCCCTTCCTGGGTTTGACCCTGGATACCATTCAGGCCAGGATTTTCCTCCCTCAGCAGAAGGTGGACTCTCTCCAAGCTCTGATTTATTTCTTGCTGTCCAGCCCTCATCCATCCATCCGGCAAGGGATGCAATTGGGGGGACAGATGGTGGCCTGCTTCGAGGCGGTTCCTTATGCTCAATTTCACATGAGACCCCTTCAGCTCCATCTTCTGTCAGTCTGGGACAAGAGTCCCCTGTCTCTGGATCAGGCCTTTGTTCTATCTCCTCTGGTCCGGCGGTCCCTCCGGTGGTGGCTGGACTCGAGGAATCTTCTGGGGGGCAGATCATTTCTGACCCCGTGTTGGGAGATGCCAGTCTGTCAGGTTGGGGGGGCTACTGGAGAGCCCTCCAATTCCAGGGGCTGTGGGGCCCTCAGGAGGCCCACGCCCCCGTCAATGTTCTGGAGCTGAGGGCGGTTCGGTTGGTGCTGGCGCAGCTGACGTCTCACTTCCAGGGCCTGCCGGTTCAGGTTTGCTCCGACAACCGGACTGCGGTCGCTTACATCAATCATCAGGGAGGGACTCGGAGCAAGAGTTCCCTCCGGGAGGTGTCGTTGAACCTGTCTTGGGCCGAGGACAATGTCCCGTGCATCTCTGCGGTTTACATTCTGGGAGTGGAGAATCTGGAAGCGGATTCTCTGAGCAGGGGGGCCTCTCGCCGGTGGGAATGGTCCCTCAACAGCGAGGTCTTCCTATCCCTTTGTCACAGGTGGGGGTTACCGGACGTGGATCTATTTGCTTCTCACCACAATCACAAGCTGCCAGCGTTTGTCTCACTGTCCCAGGATCCTCTGGCTCTGGCGGTGGATGCCATGTCTCTGTCCTGGCAGGGGTTCAGTCTCCTGTACCTCTTCCCTCCGTTTCCCCTTCTGGGCAAGGTTATGCGCAAGCTGATTCAGGCCTTTCCCTATCGGGTGTTCTCCATCCCTCGGATACTGGAGTTCCTTCAGCATGGTCTGGATTAGGGTTTTCAGCTCAGCCCGCTGAAGGGGCATGTTTCCGCTTTGGCTGTTTTCTTCCAGAGGTCTTTCGCTCTTCATCCTTTGGTCAAGACTTTCTTCCAGGGGGTCAGCCATGTGCGCCCCCCCGCAAACCCATGTTACCGGTTTGGGATTTGAATTTGGTATTGTCTGCCCTTCAGGGTCCTCCGTTTGAGCCTGTGCATAAGGCTGCGCTGTCTATTCTCACTTTGAAAGTTGCCTTCTTGGTGGCTATCACTTCTGTCTGTCGTGTTTCTGAGTTGGCGGCTCTGTCCATTCAGGCCCCCTACTTCGAGAGACACCAGGACAAGGTGGTTTTCCACTTTAAACCAGACTTCTTGCCTAAGGTCGTCTCTGCCTTTCACCTCAATCAGGACATTGTGCTTCCTTCCTTGTGCCCTAATCCTGGTAATGACAAGGAGAGGGCCTTGCATTCTCTGGATGTTGTCAGGAATTTGAAATACTACCTGGTGGCTACAGCGCCTTTCAGGAAGGCGGACGCCTTGTTTGTGGTACCCTCGGGTCCCAAGAAGGGTTTGGCGCCTGTTAAGTCTACTATTAGTAAATTGATTCGTCAGGCCATTATTAGGGCCTATTCTGCTAAGGGGGAAGGATCCTCCTTTCCGAGTCACTGCTCATTCTACCCGTGCTGTTGGGGCTTCCTGGGCCTTTCAGCACCAGGCTTCTGTTGAACAAGTTTGTAAGGCCGCTACTTGGTCTTCTGTTCATACCTTTTCCAAGTTTTACAAGGTTGATGTTCGGGCCTTAGCGGATGCTGTTTTTGGCCGCAAAGATCTGCAGGTGGCAGTGGTTTGAACTGCGCATTGTTGCCTTTTTTTGGGATCCCCACCCGTTTGTTGGACACTGCTATTGGATGTCCCAGACGTAATGATTATTACTGGAGCAGGGCGTGCTGCATACTTGGAATAATACAATTCTGTGAATACTCACCTTGTAGAATTGATATTATAAGTATGCAGCACGCCCTGCTCCATCCCACCCTGAGTACTTATTCTTGGATCCTCTATATGGTGAACATTCCTGGTTAATGTTGTTAATCTTGTTATTGGCTTCTCCTGGTTCCCTTACTGCTTTTTTATACTGGGGAATTTAGTGGGAGGTCCTGGTTTATATAAGGACCGGGAGGGGCCTCTTTTTTTGCCATCTCTGCAGTAAAGCGCCCTCTTGTGGACTATATCCAGACGTAATGAATCATTCCTGGAGCAGGGCGTGCTGCATACTTATAATACCAATTCTACAAGGTGAGTATTCACAGAATTGTATTTTTCAATAACTATCAAGGTTGACACGCGACTCTTTCATAGTTTTTAGATATGGAGGAGTGCCAGTCCATTTTTTAAGAAGGTGTTGCAGTAGTCCTGTTGGAATATGACCAGGAGATGCCCTAGTATTTTAGTGTTTTCAAATGTGAGGAAGGGGCGAAGGGCAAGATGTTTGTGAGTAGAAAATGGCAGGAGGTGGCTAGTGACTGGGGTGTAAATGAGAGAGTAACCCAGTATAACACCATTACCTCTTCATTGGGGAGCTCCAGTGATAGGGAGGCGGTTATATTGAACACAGGAGAAGCATTGGATAGCGGGAAAATTAAAGATGTCTGTCTTAAATGTTCCGTCATCAATTTAACATTTTAAGCAAACTTGAGCGTTCTATAAAGTAGAAGCTCAGCATGGTGGGAAAGGAATGGACAGTGCAGAATAAGCTAAATCACGAGATAGAACTGTTGGCACGGGGAGACATCATCTCCGTTTAGTATCACAAAAACCTTGTCGGTCCTCAAGAAATGGCCAGCCCTAGGCGAAGCTGCTGCAGCTGACTAGGCAATAAAAGTTTTCACTTGTTTCTCTTAAAACAAATGTGACAGCTAAATGCATTAAATGTGGATCTCTGATTTCCCAGTGATTGGCAGCGGGTTCTTTTCTTTTGCTGATCAAACAGATTTTTTTAAATGTGACTGACAGATGCTCGGCTAATACTTATTGATTCAGGATGCCAAGTGAAAAATTCTGCCTTTATAATTAGAATATAGTCGGTAGATGCAAATAATGTCTACATCATTATGATTCCAAAGCAGCTACACCAGCTGGCCTACAGTGTGCCGTGTAAAGGCGACAGAACAATAATGAACTTGAAAGGCGTTTGGGGAGTGTTTCTGCAGCCTAAGAAGTGAACAGTAAACATCACAGGCCTCCATTATTGTTGTAAACCAATGTGGGAGTTCTGATCACCACCAGGCCATGTCTGCTTTGCAATTTCCACTATATACTCTTGAAAAAAAACATTTGATACAAAGGTAGAGAAGCTGAAAAACAAAAAAAAGGTTACATTTTTTTTTTTCATCATTCATCATTCTGGGCCTACGCCATCAGCAACACGTGGGTTAACCTCAGCCGTAGTCGGGGACAGCAATAAAAAACAAACTAAACTCCGCCTGGCCTACATAGCCTACCCTTTAGAAGACATCCACAGCAGTAGGACGGGTGTCATGCCCCGGAATGGAAGATGACGAGAAAAGAAATTTACCAGTAGGTACACAAATTTCAATTCTCTTGTCCCTTCCATTTGGAGGCACCACCATCAGCAACGCATGGGGCGTCCCTCGTTAAGAGTGGGGTCGTGCTACAACAGCAACCGATCGACTGCGTCAACATATCCAGGAACACCGGAACTGAAACTCAAGACCTCTGGTGAGGGGATCACCAGCATCTGCAACACCTTACGTCCCAGGGCAGCATCGGTCAATGCCGGACATCAACTCGGTAAAACTTGGTGAAGGGAGGACCAGGTCGCCACCTGGTAGAGTGTGCAGTGACTCAAAAGGGCACCTTACCCTTGCAGATGTAGGCTTGTATGACGGCTTGCCTGATCCATCTGCTGAAAGTGGACCCGCTAAGTAATACTTTAATGCTCTGAGTACATCCAGGGAATGCAGGAGTCCCTCCTTATGATGAGAGGGGCGCGGACACAAAGAGGGCAGTATGATCTCCTGATTTAGATGGAGGGGAGAGACCACTTTCGTCAAAAAATCTGGTTTAACATGGAACATGGCCTTGTCTTTCTGCATCACCAAAATGGGTGACTTGATAGATAGTGCAGCCAGCTCTGAAACCCGCCAGATGGAGGTGATCGTCACAAGAAAAACCACCTTCAAAGTAAGCATGGCCAGAAAGGCTCAAAGGGAGACCCCTGTATCACCGACAGGGCCAGGTTGAGATCCCGGGGTAGTATCAACGAACGTCTAGGAGGACGAACATGCATAGCGCTCTGTATGAACGTAACTACTCATCTGTGCTCCGTGATGGGCCTCTGAAAAAAATGGACAAGGCAGAGACCTGGCCTTTAAGGGTGCTGGGCTGCAGACCAGTGTCCAGGCCCTTCTGAAGAAACTCCAGTATCCTGGGCAATAAGAACCTCCTACAGGTATAGCCCTTTGACTTGCACCAAGCCACGAAGAGCCCTCCAAGGGCCACCAACCTCTAAGTGCTTGTCTAACAAAACACAAAAGAAGGGCACTTAACCCTATCCAAGGATCAGCAAACAATCTTGCTTTCTTGGGTTGTGCTGGAGAATCACCTGCCCCTGGAGCGGCGGGCAGCTCTGTGTGAATGATAGCACTAACGTCTTCTCACCCCCCGGGCTTCAGGGTTCTTCATACAAATCAATGCTGTCACTCAGCAACAGGGGCGGACTGGGACTAAAAAACGGCCCGGGACTTTTTGGGCACACCGGCCCGGGACTTTTTGGGGCACACCGGCCCTGCTTTACTGTTCCTGGCCCAGTATAGTATATTAATGTCACATAATTATATATATATATATATATATATATATATATATATATATATATATCTTATTTTGTTCCATGGTTTACCAGGGTTTAGGAGGACAAAAATAAGAAAGAAAGAGAGGGGCATTCCACTTTACAGGCTTAATTTAACAACTGTCCCTATTTCCCACACCAAAAAGTTAGAAGGTATGCATTTGGGCACAGATGAGTCAGTAGTGGATAAAGCTGGGGCACAGAACAGTTAGCAGCACAATTTAGTTTAGTATATAGATCAGTTGGTGGCAGAGTAGATTCGTGCACAGATCAGATTTGGACACAGATTAGGAGCAGATCAGATTTGTAGACACAGATCAGGAGCAGATCAGATTTGGACACAGATCAGGGGCAGATCAGATTTGGACACAGATCAGGAGCAGATCAGATTTGGAGACACAGATCAGGAGCAGATCAGATTTGGACACAGATCAGGAGCAGATCAGATTTGGACACAGATCAGGAGCAGATCAGATTTGGAGACACAGATCAGGAGCAGATCAGATTTGGAGACACAGATCAGGAGCAGATCAGATTTCACACACACACTAATGTTTACACTCAGATAATCTGGGTGTGTGAGTGTGTGACAGCGGGGCCGGTGGCGGCGGGCAGAGCGGCCTCCACCCGTTACACTGCTCATCGGCCACCACCTGCGGCCTTCCCATGTGCCGGCCTATCGGGATTCTGCCCGGTATGCCCTATGGCCAGCCCGCCCCTGCTCAGCAAGTCTGGGAGATCTAATGGGATCCTCAGTATGCGACCAAAGCCTGCCATCTCATTGGGAAATCTTAAGTGCACTGTGCGCCATCTGTATTATATGTTGTGCTCCCTGAGCTTTAAGAGCAATGGGTTTAGCGCCTGTGCTGCTGCAGCATCATGCATGGTAAGTCCCGATATAGGGATATGGCATGGTTCTAGAATTTTATCTGCTCCTGTTCCATAGCTTTCTGTAGTATTTCTTTTTCCAGCATAAAACTTTGTAGGCAACAGTCACACCCCTTGGTGTTACATCACCAGCGCTTCTCGGCTTTAGGGCTCTGTGCCAGGAAAGTCAATGGGAGATTCTCTCATGTGGTCAAGGTGGTTTTTAAATATGGCTGCCAAAGCCTCCTTTACGCTGGTCGGGGTCGATCAACTCTAGTAGGCCTCAGAATCTGATCAATGCTCCAAGTTGTCCAGATCCTCAAGGTGTCGTTGCATTAAAATGAAAAGGAAAACTCCCTTTCAGGTTTTTGGGGTTCTGCCTTATGGTTTTCCCTTTCTGGGATGTTATATAAACCTGTGTTTTAGGATTGTGCCCCCAGACCTGTGATTTATTTATTCGCATTCCAAGTTTTCTACATTCCTGTGTGGCTATGATCCTAAGTTGGGAGTGTTTTTGCTGGCCTGACTACATATCCCAGAATCCTTCTACAGATGAGCACGTTAGTCAAGCAGCAGTAATGACCCTTTCAAGCTGGGAAGGCTGCCAGTAACCCTTTAGCTACTGAATACAAAATTGTGAATACGCAGTATCTGAATAAGCTGATTTACAGCAGAATGGGTTAAGCCTGTTGCCTGTGTATCAGACAATTAGTGAGGATGTCCCCGATCTGTACATCTAATGCACCAGTTGATGTACATAGCCAAGGTCTCCAAGCTAATATGATAGAATTGGCAGGGGCTTCAAGCCAAATGTATTTCACAAGTTCAGTGGAATTTTGTCCACTATAAATGTATTTAGACAGCACATATAGAAACCTTCCAAGGCTTAATCAAAATATTTGAATATGTATATTCAAATGATATTCAAATGAGGATACATTCCTAGTAAGTTAGCAAAAAAATCTATTGATTCCTATAGGGGCCCACCTGCTAAGTCATGAAGTAAAACTACCAACTGCTATCCTAGTGAGAAAAAAAGTTACCATTGGTTTTGGACTTCCCCCACTGCTGTTCAGTGACTTGAGAGTGCCTTTTTAGTCTGCCAATGTCTGTATTAAGCCACTGAAAGGGTAGCTGTAGTTGTGGGGGGCTGCATTGTCATGGGAAAAGATTAGTGGGTTATGGTAGTGTAAGGCAGCCAAATCGGGTAAGTTCAGCTCTCAGTTCGTCCATTGCTATGTATGTTTGTTTTTAACAAATGTAGACAGATTGTAGTATTTGTTGCAGGCTGATGGGAATTTGCAAACTTTTCACACCTTGGCTTTGATTCACTAAGAGTTGAGAAAGATTCTCATGGTAGTAAATATTCAGTCCATAAGAAAAAAGCCTGAGAACATCACTGTTAGTGAATCTCCAGATAGGAAGACAATGAATCAATGGGATTTTTTTTACTCCTAAGAAGAGTATTGAGGTTTTTACTCTTTTTTACTCTATCCTAAAAAGTACCATTGACTTTCATTGTCTTCCTATCTGGTGATTCATTAACAGTGAAGTTCTCAGGCTTTTTTCTCATGGATTGAATTTTTTACTACCATAAGAATTTTTTTCAACTCTTAGTAAATCGAAGCCAAGGTGTGAAATGTTTGCAAAGATCAGATGTGCAGACGATTGCTTTTGGGCCTAGTGAGGGAGGTGAGGGGTGTGGCCAATTATTGCAGGGATGTCAGTGGAGAGAAACTGGAGAAGCCAGGTTATTAAGTGGCCCTGAAAGGCAGTAGTGTGTGTTTAATAAAATATTAATAAGTAGCGCACACACAAAATTTAAATAAATGCTTATTATATATTTTTCAATGAAAAAACGCAAATACTGAGTGTATTGTATTGCCTTGTTTGAATGTGATGGAATCTATTGTCAAATTAGTGGCTATGTGAGCTAATGATCACTTTGTAATTTGTTTCATTGAAAAATATAGAAGCATTTATTTAAATGTAATGTGTGTGCTACTTATTAATATTTTATGGGATATATTAGTGTGCTTTAGGACACAAGACTGTGGCAGCAGCACCAAATTCTTTATTGACATTTTTAGGATATTTGGGGCAATTTAGGTGTACATTCATTTCCTAATTCACTAGTTTTGAGTGACATTTTTATTAAGCTATCAAAAAGAAACAAAAGACATATGCCTATTTAAACCAGACCTTTAGCATCGTGTAATGAAAAGCCCAACCCCCCCAAAAAAACTATTCCCCAACATCTAAAATAATTATATTTTAAGTTTTTAGTCACTTACTTATTATTCTTTCCCCCATTGGGCTGCCACTCAGTTCAGGACTCTAGGATATGGGCTCCGCCATGTTGCCTCAGAAGCATTACACACACACTGAAGAGAGTGCAAGGGGCGGGGTTATAGCTGTGCTTTGCACAGACAGAGCAGATCTGGGGTCAGAAAGAGGACAGAAATCCCAAAATGCAGAGCGGCATAGTCTAAAGACAATTCCTGTCTGCAGGCTGCCTGATGCTCCATAAGCCGCCATCTTGGATGTTTAAAGGCTCAGAATACCCATTAGATGCAAGTAGGATGATTTTTAATGTGGGAAATCTGTATGTACGGGGGGGGGGGGGGGACATACAAGATAGGCTCTTATTCAGGATGAAGGTCTGGATTAATGTGGGCAATCTGTATGTACGGGGGGGGCATACAAGATAGGCTCTTATTCAGGGTGAAGGTCTGGATTAATGTGGGCAATCTGTATGTACAGGGTGGGGGAAACATAGAAGATAGGTTCTTATTCAGGGTGAGGGTCCGGATTATTGTGAGCAATCTGTATGTACAGGGTGGGGGAAAACATATAAGATAGGCTCTTATTCAGGGTGAAGGTCCGGATCAATGTGAGCAATCTGTATGTACAGGGGGAAACATGTAAGATAGACTCTTACTAAGCGTCGAAATGCGTCAGGCACTGGCATTGGAGTTATTTTTTCCTTCCTTTCAGGCTGGCATGTGGACAGAGATAACCATTCACCACTTTTCCCTTTCCATAAGCGGTCGTTGTGGTTCTGGATACTGGTGAGAGGCATCTGCTGCTATTTGTCTGTGGAAAGCACTGGCATTTATTTTGACTATCCTGGGTTTTTTGCCCCGCTGCGTGAAACCCCCCAGATCGCGATGCCAACTCACCTCTTCCCGGTCCTACGACGCATGCGCGGCCACTCGTTCAATCAGCGCGCTCAGAGCTGCTGACGTCACGTTGTCTAAGCCTTCGTCTAAGGCCAGCGGGTCTTAGCGTGCTGGCGGCTGCATACTTTGCTTCCATCTAACAGGGAGTGCGCCCGTGCCAGCCATGCACAAATGCCTGGCGCGGGCAGGTGCCCTGCTAGAGGGATAGCGGGGATGCGGACCGGATTAATGTGGGCAATCTGTATGTACAGGGTGAGGGGAAAGTTAGGCTCTTATTCAGGGTGAAAGTCCAGATTAATGTGGGCAATCTGTGTGTACAGGGAAGAAACATATAAGATAGGCTCTTATTCAGGGAGAAGGTCCAGATTAATGTGGGCAATTTGTATGTACAGCAAGGAAACATATAAGATAGGCTCTTATTCAGGGTGAAGGTCCGGATTAATGTGGGCAATTTGTATGTACAGGGTGGGGGAAACATATAAGATAGGCTCTTATTCAGGGTGAAGGTCCGGATTACTGTGGGCAATCTGTATGTACAGGGTGGGGGAAACATATAAGATAGGCTCTTATTCAGGGTGAAGGTCCGGATTACTGTGGGCAATCTGTATGTACAGGGTGGGGGAAACATTTTTGGATGCCCCTGTGTGTAACCTCTCGCCTTTGTTCATTACTTTCCTGGAACTGGTGAATGCACTGTGGGGTCTCAAGTTTGAATTAACAGCCAAACCAGGGGGGGTTCTTTCAGAAACAGGCTGGCCCAGATTGAGATGCCACTGTAAAGCGGACCAAAGCCCATGGGTGGAATTGCTTGCAAAGTGGGTATGGCAGCGATCCCAGGGGGTGTTACACAGTAGGGTATCACAGCTTGGGATGCTCCAGGGATAGAAAATCAGCTGGGGTAGGCAACTTAAAAGCAGAACAAAAGCCAGCACTTCCCCTGGAATCTAAATCGAAGATACCCTGCTGTGTGGAACCCCGCCATTCGAGGAGATGTGGGCAACAGCTATGGCGTTGCCCTCCCAGTCCGCCGCTGGTGAAGCGCCGTTGCACACCCCAAAGACCGGTCATGTCAGTGGGCCCACCCCCGGCCAGGTGCTGACGCCGGCCCTGGGCTGGACTTTCAATAGACACCTTAACAGGTAAGTCTGGATCCTGGAAAGACTCAGGCATTCAGACTTCAGGGAACATGCCAATCCTGGGAGAAATGACACCATGATGCTCATCAGGACAATGCCTTTCAGAACCATGTGCCTCCTACATGTATAAGCACCTTTCCACATCTGCACTTGGGTCTTAGAATGAAACAAGGTCACTTCTTCGTTTGGCTCACACTCCAGCACCAGAAACTCGCATTAGCATTTCAGACATGAAGCACCGTTCTCGCTTTGTTTCTTATTTATCTCCTAATGCCTCTTCCAAGTCCTGCACAAATGGCTGTCTATAGAAGAATAATGAATATTTTCTTAATCTACGATGCTGACCTGATCTATTTTTCAGTCTAATAATCTATTGCCTGACTGTTAAACGCGCCCTTTCTGGCAATCGTCTCATCAATTAAATGCTCGTTTTTTCTTTATTGTTGGCAACGACAGAGAGGGAGATGGCCAATGATAACTGGCATGGCATGTAGACATTAAATCCTGCTCTCATCAATCAGCCTGATGCCAATATAAGTCCAATGGTACACGTCAGCCAATGCAAGAAGACGTTTGCATATTGTACAAATAATGTTCACACAGTACACAGAATTAAACGAGAAATATACATTTTTATACTACTATAAACAATTTGAAACATGCTGTGGTCATGTAAAGTGGGGTTAGGCAACAGACATGTTATATTATCTGACAAAGTGTCACACAGTTGTTGTACCTATACCAATAAAATTCCACACTCTCTATTTCCCCCTCTCATTCTTATCAGCCCTCCATTAATTGTCATAATACCCCTGATTCTTATTTCGAGACTTTGCTATTTTTCACATGTGTCAGTAGAAAAACAATTGTGACTCCTTTGTAGTTTTCTGTATAAATGTGTGTCCAAGTTAGGGATCTGTATTATGCCTGAAGAAGAAGCTTGAATTGCTCCGAAAGCTGGCATTTTCAGTCTTATTGAGCATAATAGATCTGCACAAAAGCGGTTAAGGGCAATAGAAAGATTACAAGAAATAGAAACTGAGTAATAAGTCGAAGGTCTAAATATCGCCAATGATATTAAATACATATCTTCGCCTGTAGCATATACTAAACCCCTTTAATGAGAAAAATACTATTTAAATATTTCTCGTTACAAGGATTATTCTGGTTTCCATGGTAACAAAAAAAGTACAGTGCCATATCTACAAATGATAAAAATCCACATGTTGTATTGGCAAGTGCAAACAAAAAAGCAGATTCATCAAGACGGGTGCAGGGAAACAAGCAGGATCGGAGCAGCCTTTCTACAGGATGAAAAAAAAAAAGAAAAGAAATGTAGCCACAGTCAATTTTCTTTTTTTTATCCTGTAGAAAGGCTAGTCCGATCTTGCTTGTTTCTTTGCACCAGTCTTGAGAGGTGGGGTCTATTGGAAATCTATTATCAAACACAATGCTGCTCATCCCTCTCGTAAAGGGCCACCAACAGGCCCTCTCAATTTTGTAGGATCAACAAAGGAAAAGTGCAGCTCTAAGGCTATATAGTGATCCAGAACATGTAAAGATGATGCCTCACACAGAACCAAGGAAGAGAAGCCCTAGCTTAGCCTCTCTGGAAGTAGAAGGCACAGGTGAGTCAGGATTAGCTCTACCCCTCAGCATGGGGCAATGTTTTATGGTAAGTGCCTTCTTTCTTTAAAGAGGAAGACCACACAGTAATTTCACTTTCCTTTTGTTCCTACGTGCACTGGCATTCCGTATTGGGATGCCCAGCTGTGTGTATCCCCCCCAGGTTACCCCATACTCTCACCTTTCTTTTGCTCCCACGGCACAGACTCGGATGAGATCTGCTTGAGATCTTGCTTTCACAGGGCTCCCTTCAGCTCCGCTGACGGTGTCTTAGGGAGCCAAGTCCGCTGCTGCTCTTAGACACGACGTGGGACCGGGATGAGGCGAGGTGGTCTCTGCATCCTGGGAGATGATCAGGGTGCCGCCAGGGAAAGGACCAAAACCCAGGATAGTCAAAATCCTGGGTTTTGGTCCACATTAAGGAAAATATTTTTATTGGGGGCACAGCTTGTTCTTTCTTAGTTATAGGTATAAAGGATCTGCTACAAGGAGGTTGATACTATTTCATGTTGTTCACACTGTGGGTGAGGTATAAAAAACACCATAAAATTGTTTCAGTTATAGCAAGCATTACCATGACAGAGACAACCTATTACCGAAAACTATCTGTAAGGAATAATGAACAGCTAGGTGGGAGCTGTGATCATCTTCAAGACTCCAGGCTGCCCCCCTGCAGTAGATGTCAATTTGTATGAAGGTCAGTAAGGGTGACTGTCACTCTCAGGCACAATGAGATACAATAATGTGAGTACAATATTAGCATAAAAGGCACCCCATGGGGGTTAATTTTACACAGTCAGTAACAACTCTTCACAGCTACAGACCTTTTCAGGAATTGCATATTGCTCCAGTGTTGTCATCCGCTGCAGGTGGATCTGCATAGGAGACTGCAAGAAATAGCGTCCAATACTTAGGACACAGTGTACAACTCCAAAGCCAGCAAGACTGACAGGAGACAAAAGGACAAGATCTCCGTACGTATCTTTGCTGCTCTGGTGAGACAAGAATCAGAAAACTGCACTGAAGACAAGGAGAGGTGAGAAAAGGCATTTTAACACCAATAAAAAAACATGCACAGCCTGACCCTGTCCCACTAGCAAACATGTTGAAGGGAATGGAAGCAGGTCCAGTGCCCTGGGCTGCGTAATAGTCTCCAGTGAGAAGAGAAAGAGTAAAGAAAGAAGAACGGGTGAGGGAGAGTCAGAATATGCAAAAGAAAAGATGAGCAAGTGGTGCACTGTCAGGGCAAGGAAAGAAAAAGACGAGAAGGTGAAGGAGGGGCAGGGTAAGCAAAGACGAGTAGATGGAGGGTCAAGGTAAGCAAAGACGAGCAGATGAAGGAGGGTCAGGGTGAGCAAAAGACAAAGACAAGCAGATGAAGGAGGCTCAGGGTAAGCAAAGGAAAAAAACAAGCAGATGAAGGAGGCTCAGGGTAAGCAAAGACAAAGACGAGCAGATGAAGGAGGTTCAGGGTAAGGAAAGACAAAAACAAGCAGATGAAGGAGGGTTAGGGTCAACAAAGGAAAAAACAAGCAGATGAAGAAGGCTCAGGGTAAGCAAAGGAAAAGACGAGAAGATGGAGGGTCAGGGTCAGCAAAGGAAAAAAACAAGCAGATGAAGAAGGCTCAGGGTAAGCAAAGGAAAAGACGAGAAGATGGAGGAGGGTCAAGGTAAGCAAAGACCAGCAGATGAAGGAGGGTCAGGGTAAGCAAAAGACAAAGACGAGCAGTTGAAGGAGGATCAAGGTAAGCAAAGACACAGACAAGCAGATGAAGGTGGGTCAGGGTAAGCAAAGACACAGACAAGCAGATGAAGGTGGGTCAGGGTAAGCAAAGGAAAAGACGAGCAGATGAATGAGGGTCAGGGTAAGCAAAGCAAAAGACAAGCAGATGAAGGAGGGTCAGGGTAAGCAAAGCAAAAGACAAGCAGATGAAGGAGGGTCAGGGTAAGCAAAGAAAAAGACGAGCAGATGAAGGAGGGTCAGGGTAAGGAAAGAAATATGAGCAGATGAAGGAGGGTCGGTGTAAGCAAAGGAAAAGACAAGCAGATGAAGGAGAGGGTAAGGGTAAGCAAAGAAAGGAAAGCAGATGAAAAAGGGTTTAGGGTAAGCAAAGACAAAGATGATTAGATGAAGGAGGGTCAGGGTAAGCAAAGGAAAAGACAAGCAGATGAAGGAGGGTCAGGGTAAGCAAAATAAAATAGACAAGCAGATAAAAGAGGGTCAGGGTTAGCAAGGGAAAAATACCATTTTGTGAGTACTCACCTGTAAAATGGATATTGTCAGTGTTTCACACACCCCGCTTCCCCTTTAATTCTTACTCCACCAGCAGATGGCGACGTTGCAGAGAGAAGTCTTGAAAACGAGCCCCTTCCAGCCTACATATACCTGGGACCTCCCACTTAACACCCAGTGAATTCAAACAGCAGTAAGACAAGGTACCAGGAAATCCAATGGTAACCTCAAAATAAAAATAAAGAAAAGCTTCACCAAATAGAGGATCCAGGATACCAAAAAGGGCAGGTGAAGCGGGGTATGTGACACACTGACAATATCCATTTTACAGGCGAGTACTCACAAAATGGCATTATTCTCAGTGTGTCACATACCCCGCTTCCCCTTTAATTCTTACGATCGGGACATCCAAAAGCAGTGTCCACAAGGGATGGGTATCCGAAGGCAAAAAGAAGCATAACTTAAATGACTGCAGTCTGCAGAACCTTGCGGCCAAACACAGCATCCGCTGAGGCCCGCACATCAACCTTGTAAAACTTAGAAAAAGTATGAACAGAAGACCAAGTAGCAGCCTTACAAACTTGTTCAACAGAAGCTTGGTGCTGAAAAGCCCAAGACGCTCCAACGGCGCGAGTAGAATGAGCAGTGATACGAAAAGGGGGAACTTTCCCCTTAGCAGAATAGGACCCAATAATGGCCTGACGTATCCATTTGCTAATGGAAGACTTGGCCGGAGCCAAACCCTTCCTAGGCCCACAGGGTACAACAAAAAAAGGCATCAGTCTTACGAAAAGGAGAAGTAGTAATCAAATAGTACTTAACACAGCGTACTACATCCAAACAATGCAAAACCCTCTCCTTGTCATTCTTAGGCTTAGGACACAAGGAGGGAAGAACAATATCCTGATTCAAATGAAAAGCAGAAACAACCTTAGGAAGAAAGTCCGGTTTGAAACGAAAGACCACCTTGTCCTGATGCCTCTCAAAGTAGGGCGCCTGAATCGACAAGGCAGCCAATTCCGAGACACGCCGAACCGAAGTGATAGCTACCAAGAAGGCAGTCTTCTGAGTCAAGGTAGACAGGGCAATATCCTGCAAGGGCTCAAAGGGAGGAGCCTGAAGAGCAGAAAGAAGTTCAAGTCCCAAACAGGAAGTAATGGTTTCCTGGGAGGCCACACATGCGTAACCCCCTGGAAAAAGGTTTTAACTAAAGGATGAAGCGCAAAACGCTTCTGAAAAAAGATAGATAAGGCAGAAACCTGCCCTTTCAAAGTACTCAGCTGAAGACCAGAGTCCAGCCCTGATTGCAAAAACTCCAGAATCCTGGAAACCGAAAAGACCCTACAAGGCAAAGATCTAACCTCACACCAAGCAATATAGGCTTTCCAAGTCCTATAGTAGATGATAGAAGAAGACCTCTTCCGGGCACCGATCAGAGTCTTAACAACAGAGTCAGAAAGGCCCTCCTCCTGCAAGATGAAGGTTTCAGCAGCCAAGCCGTCAAACCCAGCGTTGGTAAATTGGGGTAACAAAGCCGACCCTGAGTGAGCAGATCGGGCCGAAGAGGCAGAACGAACTGATCCACCGCCAGCCGAACGATGTCTGCGAACCATACTCGCCTTGGCCACCTTGGAGCCATGAGAATGGCGGACACCATTTCCAGAGCCAGCTTCCGTACCACCTTGCCTAGCATGGGTATCGGAGGAAAAAGGTACAGAAAACCCAGATCCCCCCCAGCTTAGGGACATGGCGTCCACCGCCAGAGCCAGAGGATCCTGGGAGAGCGACACGAAGGTCGGGAGCCTGCAATTGTGACGAGAGGCAAACAGGTCCACCTCCGGTGTTCCCCACCGTAGACACAGCGACCGAAAAACTTGAGGATGGAGAGCCCATTCTCCCAGACGGGAAGAGCACCTGCTCAACAGATCCGCTTCCCTGTTTTCCACACCCGGAATGTAAACTGCCAAGAGACAAGGAACATGGGCCTCCGCCCAGGTCAGGATCAGGGACACCTCTCTGAGGGCACCCAGACTGCGAGTCCCTCCCTGATGATTGATGTAAGCAACCGCTGTTCGATTGTCCGAGCAAACCGGAAGGCCCAGAACATGTTGAGTCAAGAGAACAAGAACCAGACGGATGGCTCTCAGTTCCAGAACATTGATGGGCAAGTGGGCCTCTCGAGGCCCCCACTGCCCCCGAAACTGAAGATCCTTCCAGAATCCCCCCCATCCCGAAAGACTGGCGTCCGTGGTGACAATTTCCCAAAGAGGAGTCAGGAAAGACCTGCCCCTCAAGAGATTGGTCGAGACCAACCACCATTGAAGGGACTGCCGGACCCGGGGGGACAACTGGAAGGGCCGCTCCAACGACCGTGGTCGCCGGTCCCAAGACGCCAACAGATGAAGCTGAAGTGTCCTCGTGTGAAATTGAGCAAAAGGAACTGCCTCGAATGAGGCAACCATCAACCCTACCAGTCTCATCCCCAAACGGATGGACGGTCAAGGATTGGAAAGAAGGACCAGAGCCAACTCCTGAATCAGACAAATCTTGGACTGAGGCAGGAACACCCTGTGTTGACAAGAATCCAACCACATTCCCAGAAAGGACACCACCCTGGCCGGAGCGAGGGAGTACTTGGGAAAGTTGATCACCCAACCGAAGCTTTCCAGCGTGGAGACCACCGTCCTGGTGTCCGTCTCCGATTGATTGAGAGAAGGAGCCATGATGAGAAGGTCGTCCAGATAAGGTACGACACGAATGCCCCGAGATCTGAGAATGGCCATCACCCCTGCCAGCACCTTGGTGAACACTCTTGGAGCCGAGGTAAGGCCAAAGGGAAGTGCCACGAATTGAAAATGCCGATCCTTCATCACGAACCGAAGAAGACGTTGATGAGCCTGGCAGATGGGAACATGAAGGTAAGCATCCTTGATGTCTATGGACGTCATAAAGTCCCCCTTCCGAAGAGAACCGATGGCCGAACGCAGAGTTTCCATGCGAAACTTCCGAGTACGGATAAACCTGTTGAGGAACTTCAGATCCAGGACGGGACGAACCGACCCGTCCTTCTTGGGGACTGTGAAAAGATTGGAGTAAAAACCGAGACCCACCTCTAAGCGCGGCACCGGCCAGATGACCGCCATTTCCAGAAGATTCCTTACCGACGCCAGGAGCCCCTGCGCGGCCAAAGGATCGGTGGGTACCCGAGACCGGAAAAAACGTGAAGGCGGGCGAGACTCGAACTCCAGCTTGTAACCGGACGACACCACCTCCCGGATCCATCTGTCCGGAACCTCCTGGTCCCAAACCAGGGAGAAGTGTTGCAATCGTCCCCCCCACCCGCACGGGTGAGGGCACTCCCTCATTGCTGAGCGGGCTTACCAGCAGGCTTGGGCTTTGTGCCCCAGGACTGACCGGGACGGCCACGGCCCCTCCCCCGGGTCCAACCTGCACCCCTGGTAGCGGGAAAGGAAACACCTCTGCCCGCTCTGACTCCCCGAAAGGAGGGACTAAAGGAAGTCGCTCCCCGAAAGGAACAACGAGGCCTCTTGCGTTGAGGCAACTTACCACCCTTAGTAACTGAATCCAATTTAATCGCCAAACAGGCGCAAACCTACAAAAGGAAGCGCTGTAAGCGCCTTCTTAGAGTTAAAGTCCGCCGTCCACTGGCGCAGCCACACTGACCGACGAATAGCAACCAACAGTGCCGCTGTCCTGCTACTCATCGCAAGTGCATCGTCCTGGGCGGTCATGACAAAGGAAATAAATGACTCACACTGCTTGAGAGAACTGAACTCATCACAAGTGGGATCAAGATCTGCGTACAAATCTCAAATAATGGACCTAACTGCCATCAGAAGAAGCGCCGACGCACACACCGGCCGCAGTGCCGATCCAGCACTGATAAAACCATGGCGAGCCAATTGATCAATCCGACGATCCTCACCATCTTTAATGGAAGTAGTGTCAGGGGAGGGCAAAACAGCCGTGTTCGACAGCCCTAACACAGGGGCATCGACGTCAGGGGGAACCGACCAAAGCTTCACCAAATCCTCCAGAAAGGGATGTTTATCCCAACTAGGAGGAACTCCAGCCAGGCGCGTGGGTTGTTCCCATTCCTTAAGGACAACCCTCACAAAGTGTTGTTGCCTGGGAAACACCAAACGCAGCTGGGGCACATCAAACAACTCACCCTTTGGCGGGGGACCACCACGGGCGGATCCAAAGCCAAAATTTCAAACATTTGAGCGAAAATGGAAGGAGTGTCAAGGGACACCCCGCAGCCTGATCGCCAGCGGTGCCAACCAATTGCTGGTCTGCAGGCTCATCCAACTCCTCAAGGAGTTCCCCCTCCTCATCAGGGGGACAATCGGACCAATCCAATATTTCAAACACCTCATCCTCCGGAACAGGCGCTGCCGGAGAAATGTGCTTCCGCTTCACCGTAGCCTTCTGAGCTACCGTGGCGGAAATTATCTTCTCGGGGTTGGCCAATCGCGCACACACCTTGGATTGCGAATCCCCACCTTTGACAATGTCACACGGGGTCCGGAATAGGGGAGGGGGGGTAGGAGATGACGGAAGTTGCGAGGGGCCAGAAGCCGGAGTGCCGGACTGGCGCAATATTCTGCTTTTCACATGGAACGCATAATATGACATCATCGCCTGGGAGCGGAGCCCCACAACCCCCACACAGCCTGGATAGCCCCGAAGAGCCATTTCCGGTATTGTCGGAAGCCTCCATATGGTGAAATTATGGTATTCGCAACAACCCAGGGTTTTACGCATTAAGCAACCCGGGATGCCCCTTTATAATTAAAGTCCCGAGAGTGGGAGGATTTTTTAAGCCTAGGAAAATCCCAATTTGGAGACTAAGACTAGCCAGATATATCAGATCGGGAGAGCCACTGCAGTCAGGGGATCCCAGAATCTGTAAGGGAAAAGAGACCACAGTCAGTCCCCCAAGAAATTAGCCAGCATGCATCACACACATACATCAAACAAAAAGTAATGGTAAAACATATATAAGCAATATATACACCATGAAGACAAATATATATGTATATATACCAATCAAAACAATAAGTGCCTCCAGGAGTTATGCTAAAGTGCCAGGGAAAACTCACAAACACAAGCACTACACAGCCACAATGTGAGACTACAGCTAAAATGACGGCCCCACGTGAGCCGAGGTGGGGACTGCTAACCTGTTACTGCTGCTGAAGACAGAACACAGTACTCCTGGAAACACACTTTCCCCAGCTCAGCCCCAGCACCTGTCTTCATGATGAGGCAGAGGAAGAAAGGCGGGCCCGGGCTCAGCGAGCGACGCGCTCCGGCCACGCCCCCGCCAGTGAGTCACACAGCGAGGGCTGAAAGGGAGCGCGGCCCCGCCCCCAAGACCCGAGCAGCGTGGCCCGCCGAATGGCGGCGCCGCATGCAAACAGGCGCCACAGACGCCCTCAGTCCCCCAAGCCAGGCAAGGGGGGGAATTTTAAAACACAAGTAGAAGGAGCCCCAGCAGCTCAGGCCACGCGCCGGCACACCGCGGCGCTGACCCTGCGTCTGCCAGCGCTCCCCACACACACACATTACATAAGTAAAAAGCACCCCATGCACAGGGTAAGCAAGGACAAAGGAGAGCAGATGAAGGAGGGTTGGGGTAAGCAAAGGAAAAGACAAGCAGATGAAGGAGGGTCAGGGTAAGCAAAGACAAAGACGAGCAGATAAAGGAGGGTTTAGGGTAAGCAAAACCAAACACGAGCAGATGAAGGAGGGTCAGGGTAAGCAAAGGAAAAGACAAGCAGATGAAGGAGGGTCAAGGAAAGCAAAGACGAGCAGATGAAGGAGGGTCGGGGTAAGCAAAGACGAGCAGATGAAGGAGGGTCAAGGTAAGCAAAGACAAAAACGCGCAAATGAAGGAGGGTCAAGGTAAGGAAAGAAAGATGAGCAGATGAAGGAGGGTCAAGGTAAGCAAAGAAAAAGACGAGCAGATGAAGGAGGGTCAGGGTAAGCAAAGAAAAAGACGAGCAGATGAAGGAGGGTCAAGGTAAGCAAAGACAAAGACGAGCAGATGAGGGAGGGTCGGAGTAAGCAAAGGAAAAGACGAGCAGATGAAGGAGGGTCGGGGTAAGCAAAGGAAAAGACGAGCAGATGAAGGAGGGTCGGGGTAAGCAAAGGAAAAGACAAGCAGATGAAGGAGGGTCAGGGTAAGCAAAGGAAAAGAAGAGCAGATGAAGGAGGGTCAGGGTAAGCAAAGGAAAAGACAAGCAGATGAAGGAGGGTCAGGGTAAGCAAAGGAAAAGACAAGCAGATGAAGGAGAGTCAGGGTAAGCAAAGACAAAGACAAGCAGATGAAGGAGGGTCAGGCTAAGCAAAGGAAAAGACGAGCAGATGAAGGAGGGTCAAGGAAAGCAAAGACGAGCAGATGAAGGAGGGTCGGGGTAAGCAAAGACGAGCAGATGAAGGAGGGTCAAGGTAAGGAAAGAAAGATGAGCACATGAAGGAGGGTCAGGGTAAGGAAAAAAAGATGAGCAGATGAAGGAGGGTCAGGGTAAGGAAAGAAAGATGAGCAGATGAGGGAGGGTCAGGGTAAGCAAAGAAAAAGACGAGCAGATGAAGGAGGGTCAGGGTAACAAAGACAAAGACGCGCAGATGAAGGAGGGTCAGGGTAAGGAAAGAAAAAGACGAGCAGATGAAGGAGGGTCAGAGTAAGCAAAGGAAAAGACGAGCAGATGAAGAAGGGTCAGGGTAAGCAAAGGAAAAGAAGAGCAGATGAAGGAGGGTCAGGGTAAGCAAAGGAAAAGAAGAGCAGATGAAGGAGGGTCAGGGTAAGCAAAGGAAAAGACAAGCAGATGAAGGAGGGTCAGGGTAAGCAAAGGAAAAGACAAGCAGAGGAAGGAGAGTCAGGGTAAGCAAAGACAAGCAGATGAAGGAGGGTCAGGGTAAGCAAAGGAAAAGATGAGCAGATGAAGGAGGGTCAAGGAAAGCAAAGACGAGCAGATGAAGGAGGGTCAAGGTAAGCAAAGACAAAGACGAGCAGATGAAGGAGGGTCAGGGTAAGGAAAGAAAGATGAGCAGATGAAGGAGGGTCGGGGTAAGCAAAGGAAAAGACGAGCAGATGAAGGAGGGTCGGGTAAGCAAAGACGAGCAGATGAAGGAGGGTCAAGGTAAGCAAAGACAAAGACGCGCAGATGAAGGAGGGTCAGGGTAAGGAAAGAAAGATGAGCAGATGAAGGAGGGTCGGGGTAAGCAAAGGAAAAGACAAGCAGATGAAGGAGGGTCAGGGTAAGGAAAGAAAGATGAGCAGATGAAGGAGGGTCGGGGTAAGCAAAGGAAAAGACAAGCAGATGAAGGAGGGTCAGGGTAAGCAAAGAAAAAGACGAGCAGATGAAGGAGGGTCAGGGTAAGCAAAGAAAAAGACGAGCAGATGAAGGAGGGTCAAGGTAAGCAAAGACAAAGACGAGCAGATGAAGGAGGGTCAGGGTAAGGAAAGAAAGATGAGCAGATGAAGGAGGGTCGGGGTAAGCAAAGGAAAAGACAAGCAGATGAAGGAGGGTCAGGGTAAGCAAAGAAAAAGACGAGCAGATGAAGGAGGGTCAGGGTAAGCAAAGAAAAAGACGAGCAGATGAAGGAGGGTCAAGGTAAGCAAAGACAAAGACGAGCAGATGAGGGAGGGTCGGAGTAAGCAAAGGAAAAGACAAGCAGATGAAGGAGGGTCAGGATAAGCAAAGGAAAAGAAGAGCAGATGGAGGGTCAGAGTAAGCAAAGGAAAAGACAAGCAGATGAAGGAGGGTCAGGGTAAGCAAAGGAAAAGACAAGCAGATGAAGGAGAGTCAGGGTAAGCAAAGACAAAGACAAGCAGATGAAGGAGGGTCAGGGTAAGCAAAGGAAAAGACGAGCAGATGAAGGAGGGTCGGGGTAAGCAAAGACAAAGACGCGCAGATGAAGGAGGGTCAGTGTAAGCAAAGGAAAAGATGAGCAGATGAAGGAGGGTCAGGGTAAGCAAAGAAAAAGACGAGCAGATGAAGGAGGGTCAGGGTAGGCAAAGAAAAAGACGAGTAGATGAAGGAGGGTCAAGGTAAGCAAAGACAAAGACGAGCAGATGAAGGAGGGTCGGAGTAAGCAAAGGAAAAGACGAGCAGATGAAGGAGGGTCAGGGTAAGCAAAGGAAAAGAAGAGCAGATGAAGGAGGGTCAGGGTAAGCAAAGGAAAAGACAAGCAGATGAAGGAGGGTCAGGGTAAGCAAAGGAAAAGAAGAGCAGATGAAGGAGGGTCAGGGTAAGCAAAGGAAAAGACAAGCAGATGAAGGAGAGTCAAGGTAAGCAAAGACAAAGACAAGCAGATGAAGGAGGGTCAAGGTAAGCAAAGACAAAGACAAGCAGATGAAGGAGGGTCAGGGTAAGCAAAGGAAAAGATGAGCAGATGAAGGAGGGTCAAGGTAAGCAAAGACAAAGACGAGCAGATGAAGGAGAGTCAGGGTAAGCAAAGGAAAAGACAAGCAGATGAAGGAGAGTCAGGGTAAGCAAAGAAAAAGACAAGCAGATGAAGGAGGGTCAGGGTAAGCAAAGCAAAAGACGAACAGATGAAGGAGCGTCAGGGTAAGCAAAGACAAGCAGATGAAGGAGGGTCAGGGTAAGCAAAGGAAAAGATGAGCAGATGAAGGAGGGTCAAGGAAAGCAAAGATGAGCAGATGAAGGAGGGTCAAGGTAAGCAAAGACAAAGACGAGCAGATGAAGGAGGGTCAGGG
The DNA here is from genome assembly GCA_027917425.1 of Gastrophryne carolinensis. Lineage (NCBI taxonomy): Eukaryota > Metazoa > Chordata > Amphibia > Anura > Microhylidae > Gastrophryne > Gastrophryne carolinensis. Next base: position 166,112,211 of record CM051241.1, on the reverse strand, counting down.
TAAGGAAAGAAAGATGAGCAGATGAAGGAGGGTCGGGGTAAGCAAAGGAAAAGACAAGCAGATGAAGGAGGGTCAAGGCAAGCAAAGACAAAGACGAGCAGATGAGGGGGGGTCGGAGTAAGCAAAGGAAAAGACGAGCAGATTAAGGAGGGTCGGGGTAAGCAAAGGAAAAGACAAGCAGATGAAGGAGGGTCAGGATAAGCAAAGGAAAAGAAGAGCAGATGACGGAGGGTCAGGGTAAGCAAAGGAAAAGACAAGCAGATGAAGGAGGGTCAGGGTAAGCAAAGGAAAAGACAAGCAGATGAAGGAGAGTCAGGGTAAGCAAAGACAAGCAGATGAAGGAGGGTCAGGGTAAGCAAAGGAAAAGACGAGCAGATGAAGGAGGGTCAAGGAAAGCAAAGACGAGCAGATGAAGGAGGGTCGGGGTAAGCAAAGACGAGCAGATGAAGGAGGGTCAAGGTAAGCAAAGACAAAGACGCGCAGATGAAGGAGGGTCAGGGTAAGGAAAGAAAGATGAGCAGATGAAGGAGGGTCAGGGTCAGGAAAGAAAGATGAGCAGATGAAGGAGGGTCAGGGTAAGCAAAGAAAAAGACGAGCAGATGAAGGAGGGTCAGGGTAAGCAAAGAAAAAGACGAGCAGATGAAGGAGGGTCAAGGTAAGCAAAGACAAAGACGAGCAGATGAGGGAGGGTCGGAGTAAGCAAAGGAAAAGACGAGCAGATGAAGGAGGGTCGGGGTAAGCAAAGGAAAAGACAAGCAGATGAAGGAGGGTCAGGGTAAGCAAAGGAAAAGAAGAGCAGATGAAGGAGGGTCAGGGTAAGCAAAGGAAAAGACGAGCAGATGAAGGAGAGTCAAGGAAAGCAAAGACGAGCAGATGAAGGAGGGTCAGGGTAAGCAAAGACGAGCAGATGAAGGAGGGTCAAGGTAAGCAAAGGAAAAGATGAAGCAGATGAAGGAGGGTCGGGGTAAGCAAAGGAAAAGACGAGCAGATGAAGGAGGGTCGGGGTAAGCAAAGGAAAAGACAAGCAGATGAAGGAGGGTCAGGATAAGCAAAGGAAAAGAAGAGCAGATGAAGGAGGGTCAAGGTAAGCAAAGACAAAGACGAGCAGATGAGGGAGGGTCGGAGTAAGCAAAGGAAAAGACGAGCAGATGAAGGAGGGTCAAGGTAAGCAAAGACAAAGACGCGCAGATGAAGGAGGGTCAGGGTAAGGAAAGAAAGATGAGCAGATGAAGGAGGGTCAGGGTCAGGAAAGAAAGATGAGCAGATGAAGGAGGGTCAGGGTAAGCAAAGAAAAAGACGAGCAGATGAAGGAGAGTCAGGGTAAGCAAAGAAAAAGACGAGCAGATGAAGGAGGGTCAAGGTAAGCAAAGACAAAGACGAGCAGATGAGGGAGGGTCGGAGTAAGCAAAGGAAAAGACGAGCAGATGAAGGAGGGTCGGGGTAAGCAAAGACGAGCAGATGAAGGAGGGTCAGGGTAAGCAAAGGAAAAGAAGAGCAGATGAAGGAGGGTCAGGGTAAGCAAAGGAAAAGACGAGCAGATGAAGGAGAGTCAAGGAAAGCAAAGACGAGCAGATGAAGGAGGGTCAGGGTAAGCAAAGACGAGCAGATGAAGGAGGGTCAAGGTAAGCAAAGGAAAAGATGAAGCAGATGAAGGAGGGTCGGGGTAAGCAAAGGAAAAGACGAGCAGATGAAGGAGGGTCGGGGTAAGCAAAGGAAAAGACAAGCAGATGAAGGAGGGTCAGGATAAGCAAAGGAAAAGAAGAGCAGATGAAGGAGGGTCAAGGTAAGCAAAGACAAAGACGAGCAGATGAGGGAGGGTCGGAGTAAGCAAAGGAAAAGACGAGCAGATGAAGGAGGGTCAAGGTAAGCAAAGACAAAGACGCGCAGATGAAGGAGGGTCAGGGTAAGGAAAGAAAGATGAGCAGATGAAGGAGGGTCAGGGTCAGGAAAGAAAGATGAGCAGATGAAGGAGGGTCAGGGTAAGCAAAGAAAAAGACGAGCAGATGAAGGAGAGTCAGGGTAAGCAAAGAAAAAGACGAGCAGATGAAGGAGGGTCAAGGTAAGCAAAGACAAAGACGAGCAGATGAGGGAGGGTCGGAGTAAGCAAAGGAAAAGACGAGCAGATGAAGGAGGGTCGGGGTAAGCAAAGACGAGCAGATGAAGGAGGGTCGGGGTAAGCAAAGACAAAGACGCACAGATGAAGGAGGGTCAAGGTAAGCAAAGACAAAGACAAGCAGATGAAGGAGGGTCAAGGTAAGCAAAGACAAAGACGAGCAGATGAAGGAGGGTCAAGGTAAGCAAAGACAAAGACGCGCAGATGAAGGAGGGTCAGGGTAAGGAAAGAAAGATGAGCAGATGAAGGAGGGTCAGGGTAAGGAAAGGAAAGGACAAGGAAATGGAGCAAAGGCAAAGATAAACTAATGGAGGAGGGTCAGGGTAAGGAAACTCAAAACACGATCCCGACGGGGGCACCTTTGTGATTCCTTGTTCCGTTTTCACTTGTGTTTGGTATTTTATGTCCGAGATGGATTTCAAAAGAGTTTGATAAAAGTTACGTTTTAACTGGGGATGAGCTGGAGAAACTTCTGATTTGTTCGAAAGGAAAAGATGTCAAGTGGAAAAGGGGTTCGGATCCGCATAGGGGGTTGGTAAGTTTTTTCTTTCTCGGTTGTGGGCATTGTGTTGGCACCTTCTTCTCGGCTACTACACTGGCATACTGAGAAGCTTCTGTCACATCACCAAAAAAGGCAGAATGAATTAAATTAAGATTGGTAAAAGCTGCAGACATTAGCTGTATAAACACCCACCTTCAATTAGAACACTAGCTAAATTAATTTCCTTCTTGAAGCTCTGAATATAACTTGCCTGGTTGTCTGAATGGCCTCAACTATCTATACTAGAGGCCTGATGCAACAGCCAGTGTCTGCCCCATGAAAGTACATCTCACTTATAGAAACCAATAATTCAGTAGCATTAGCATGAAAACTCAAATTTAAAGCGCAATTATTGTGACTATTTTTTTAAATAAATGAATCTTAATACACATCACAAAGTCTAATTTCTCACAATTTTATTGGAGAAATAAAATGTGCGTAAAAAATACATAAAATGAGATAAAACAGTGTCAGGCTCGCGCACACACATTCTCCCCTCTCACACATAATGTACAACACACACGCACAGTGTCACAATTACATAGCGTTGCACAAGCAGTGTCATCCATAGCCATGCACCCATCATCTGCCTCTTAAAAGATCAGTGACTATACAGTATATTCAGCCCAAAAGGAGGCCATGCTCCATCAGGCCTTCAAGTCTTTGACTTGAATGATATATAGGTGAGCTTTAGATTTAAAAAAAAAAAAAAAAAGCTTGTCCTTTAGATAACAGTCCCTTTTTGAGGTCCTTCAACTTTAATTTGGTCTCCAAATCGCCTGAGGTGTCTCTGTACATTCTGATGTAAAATATATGTTTATATGAATATGCTCTTTTTGAAGGTGGTCTTCAGTACATATATATATTAAAAGAATAAAAATCTATATTTAAGGGGTCAAAGTCGAGTAGCTTCGTCACTGGAGTCCTCTGGGGTCTGTAAATTATCACCATCCCCAAGTTCTGACCCCCAGCCCCTTGTTATTGAAGATGGAGTGCTCTGTGTGGATGATGGGGGACCCGAGCTCCCCCCGCCCCAACTTCCTCCCTCCTGTTGCAGATATCGTCGAACCTCTTGGGGTAACTGGCGGAACTCTGCTTGACACTCTTCTTCTAATTGAGCCATTAGCTAAAAGAAACAAATAATGTTAAATAATAAAATTAAGGGGTAGCGGTGTAGAGGTGAATACAAATGTTAATAAATGTGAATATAAATGTTAAAGTGGACCAAAAGCGGCTCTTCATTCTATAATTCCCTCCCCCGGGGCGTCCAGATCCGCATGCCCCACTGTGTGAACCCCCCCTTCCTAAGTCACCTGTAAAACTCACCTTCTCCTCGATCCAATGGCGCATGCGATGCAGCTATACGTTTAGCAGGGTGTGCGCCCACGCCAGGCATTTATGAATGGCAGGCGCGGGCAAGCACCCTGTTAGAGGGTAGTGGGGATGCGTCCGCCAGTGCACTAGGCTCTTCTTGGCTAGAATCACTTCTTAGCCATGGACTAGACGAGACTCTGCACAAGTGCAGTAGGACCAGGGAAAGTCAAGTTTACTGGTTGACTTGGGGGGTTTGACACAGTGGGGCACGCCGAATCGGGTTCCCCCAGGGGGCAAGGTCCGAAACCCAGCATAGTAAAAAAAAATGGGTTTTGGTCTACTTTGAAAGTGAGACACTAAACAATGGCAAATATAAAAAACATATGTAAAACTTTAATGACTGGCAATGTTTTTTCCCTTTAGCCCCATTACATCACCACAAGAGAGTAGTCCACATGTGGATCACCGGATAGGAAATTAGCAGGAGCATAAATTCTAACTCCACTCACTATTACCCAGTGAAAATTATAGACTATATCCTAGGTTAACTCAGAAATGAGGAATAATGATAACACCCTGTAATTTGGTGACTCTGTGGGAGGGATATACCTGATGTCATGGAGGCTAAAGGGAAAGAACGTTACTGTTAAGTAACTAAAGTTTTCCCTTTTGCTCCATGACACCACGAGACATATACCAAAGATGTTTACCCGATGGCTGGGTTACCGCAAGTAAGACCAATCTGCTGAAGTCCAGGTCTTCCATTTTCACTACATAAAGTCTGTAATGCCGGATGAACGTTGTCCCACTCGACCAAGAAGCAGCCATGCAGATTTATTGGAACTGAGGAAGCCTCGGCCCATGGGGTGGAAATGGCCTTAGTTGAGTGTGCTTTAAATGAAGCTGGTGAGAAGCAATTATTGTCTTGATAGGCCCAAGCAATAACATTGCACAGCCATCTTGAAATAGTTGGTTCTGTTACCTTTCTGTACGCATTCTTCCTTTAATAGGATATAAACTAATTCTTGTACTTCTTGTATACTCTTTCTTTTTAGATATTGGATGACAGAGTGTCTGACATCCAAGGATGCCTCTCGTGTAGGGAAGGATGGTAGAATGATTTCCTGCTGTCGATTTGTCCTTAAAGACAATCATATCTTCTTTGACCGAGCAGTAGGGAGGATTAATAGACAGTGCCTGGATTTCCAAAATTCTTTTTTCGCTGTGGTAATGGCCACTAAGAAGACAGCCCTCCATGTTATTTCAAAGTAAAGGAATCCATATGTACTTACGAGGTGATTGTCAAGGATTGTAGAACCTCCGAGCTGATCTTCCTGACTGCGACAAAGAATCTTCGGATCCATTTGTAGTCCGCAATCCTTGTGTCATATATGCTGCCTAGAGCCACCACGTGAGTCTTCAGAGTAGCCGGTTTGAGACCACACTTAAATCCATTTTGAAGAAAGTCCAACATTTTCTGAATATTCTGTTTTTGAAGAGGATCTAAACGGGTACCACAGAAGGAAGAAAGCATCTTCCACACTTTCAGGTAGCTATTATGAGTGGGTTTTTTCTTAGATCTCAATAGAGTTTCGATGACAGGTGTGGAGAAGACTCTAACCCTCATTACGCTCCTCTCAAAAGCCAGGTCGTCAGTTTAAAACAAAGTGTCAACAAAACCGGTTACAGTTCCCCGGAAGTCTGATGACTGGCGGAGTCAGACTCTGAAGAGGTTGCCTGAACTGGTAGGTCTTCTATGATGGCTCCCCAACCCTGAAGACTTGCGTCTGTAATGACCGCTACTTGATGCACCATGGACCAATGAACTCCTTTGCAGAGATTCCCAATATCCCTCCACCAAGAGATTCTTGTCAGAACTTCTGGCGGGAGAGAAACCGAGTTATCAATGGAATCTTTACTTCTGTTTCATTTACTGAGGATGCAAGTTTGGAACACTCTAAATCTAGCTTGAGCCCAGCCCATCATCAGCCCTAGGGAAGACATAGCCTACCTGATAATGCATACTGGGCTGTCCCATAGTTTAGTACAGGCACTGACAATCTTAAGTGGTTTCTCAGTGGATAGGGAGGTAATTTCCACTGAGGAATTAACCACCACAAGAATTAGTGGGAATTAGGTTAGATTTCTCCCAATTAATGACCCAGCCAAGTTCTTGTAATTTATCACATACCTTTCCCCGATGTCTCTGTAGCTTGTCTGAGAAAATACAATTTAGTGAGTACTCACCTGAAAAATGGATATTGTCAGTGTGCCACACACCCCGCTTCCCCTTAAATTCTTACGATCGGGTTACTCCACCAGCAGGTGGCGACGTTGCAGGGAGAAGTCTTGAAAACAAGCCCCTTCCGGCCTACATATACCTGGGACCTCCCACTTAACACCAGTGATTTAAAAAGCAGAAAGACAAGGTACCAGGAAATCCAACGGTAACCTCAAAATAAAGAAAAGCTTCACCATATAAAGGATCCAGGATACCAAAAAGGGCGGGTGAAGCGGGGTGTGTGGCACACTGACAATATCCATTTTTCAGGTGAGTACTCACAAAATGGTATTATTCTCAGTGTGCCAAACACCCCGCTTCCCCTTTAATTCTTACGATCGGGACATCCAAAAGCAGTGTCCACAATGGATGGGTATCCGAAGACAAAGTGAAGCATAACTTAAATGACTGCAGTCTGCAGAACTTTGCGGCCAAACACAGCATCCGCTGAGGCCCGCACATCAACCTTGTAAAACTTAGAAAAAGTATGAACAGAAGACCAAGTAGCGGCCTTACAAACTTGTTCAACAGAAGCTTGGTGCTGAAAAGCCCAAGACGCTCCAACGGCGCGAGTAGAATGAGCAGTGATACGAAAAGGGGGAACTTTCCCTTTAGCAGAATAGGCCGCAATAATGGCCTGACGTATCCATTTGCTAATGGAAGATTTGGCCGGCGCCAAACCCCTCCTAGGCCCACAGGGCACAACAAAAAAGGCATCAGTTTTACGAAAAGGAGAAGTAATAATCAAATAGTACTTAACACAGCGTGCTACATCCAAACAATGCAAAATCCTCTCCTTGTCATTCTTAGGCTTAGGACACAGGGAGGGAAGAACAATATCCTGATTCAAATGAAAAGCAGAAACAACCTTAGGAAGAAAGTCCGGTTTGAACCGAAAGACCACTTTGTCCTGATGCCTCTCAAAGTAGGGCGCCTGAATAGACAAGGCCGCCAACTCCGAGACACGCCGAACCGAAGTGATAGCTACCAAGAAGACAATCTTCTGAGTCAGGGTAGACAAAGCAATATCTTGCAAAGGCTCAAAGGGAGGAGCCTGAAGAGCAGAAATAACCAAATTCAAGTCCCAAACAGGGAGTAATGGTTTCCTGGGAGGCCGCACATGCGTAACCCCCTGGAAAAAAGTTTTAACTAAAGGATGAAGTGCAAAACGCTTCTGAAAAAAAGATAGATAAGGCAGAAACCTGCCCTTTCAAAGTACTCAGCTGAAGACCAGAGTCCAGCCCTGATTGTAAAAACTCCAGAATCCTGGAGACCGAAAAGACCCTACAAGGCAAAGATCTAACCTCACACTAAGCGATATAGGCTTTCCAAGTCCTATAGTAGGTGATAGAAGAAGACCTCTTTCGGGCACCGATCAGAGTTTTAATAACTGAGTCAGACAGACCCTCCTCCTTCAAGATGGAGGTCTCAGCAGCCAAGCCGTCAAACCCAGCGTTGGTAAATTGGGGTAAGACAGCCGACCTTGAGTGAGCAGATCGGGCCGAAGAGGCAGAATGAGCTGATTCACTGTCAGCCAAACGATGTCTGCGCACCATACTCGTCTTGGCCATCTTGGGGCCACGAGAATGGCGGACACCCTTTCCAAAACCAGCTTCCGTACCACCCAGCCTAGCATGGGTATCGGAGGTAACAGGTACAGAAACCCCGGGTCCCCCCAGCTCAGGGATATGGCTTCCGCCGCCAGAGCCAGAGGATCCTGGGAGAGCGACACAAATATCGGGAGCCTGTGACAAAAGGGAAACAGGACCACTTCCGGTGTCCCCCACCGGAGCGGACTGCAGACTGCCAAGAGACAAGGAACATGTGCCTTCGCCCAGGTCAGGATCAGGGACACCACTCTGAGGGCACCCAGACTGCAAGTCCCTCCCTGATGACTGATGTAAGCAACCGCTGTTTGATTGTCCGAGCGAAGCTGAACCAGAAGGCCCAGACCCTGATGAGACAAAAGAGCAAGAACCAGACGGAAGGCTCTCAGCTCCAGAACAGACGGCCGAGGGTTGGAAAGAAGGACCCAAGCCAACTCCTGAATCAGACAAATTTTGGACTGAGTGAGAAACACCCTGTGTTGACCGGAATCCGACCGCATTCTCAGAAAGGACACCACCCTGGCCTGAGCAAGGGAGGACCTGGGAAAGTTGAAAAACTTCAGATGCAGGACGGAGCAAGCCGACCCGTCCTTCTTGGGGGCTGTGAAGAGAATGGAGCAAAAACCGAGGCCCACCTCTAAGCGCAGCACCGGCTGGATGCCCGCCATTTCCAGGAAAAACTGTGAAGGAGGGCGACACTCGAACTCCAGTTTGTAACCGGGCGACACCCCCTCCCAGATCCATGTGTCCGGAATCTCGCGGCCTTAAACCAGGGAGAAGTGTCGCAATTGTCCCCCCACCCGCACGGGTGAGGGCAGCCCCTCATTGCTGAGCGGGCTTAGCAGTAGGTTTGGGCTTGGCGCCCCAGGACTGACCGGGACGGCCACGACCTCTTCCCCGGGACCAACCTACACCCCAGGTAACGGGAAGGGAAGCCCCTCTGCCAGCTCTGGCTCCTCGAAAGGAACTCGCAAACCGAAAGGAGCAACGAGGCTTCTTGAATTGAGGCAACTTACCATCCTTGGTAACAGCATCCAATTTCTCGCCAAAAAGGCGTAAACTTAAGAAAGGTAGCGCTGTAAGCGCCCTTTTAGAGTTAAGGTCCGCCGACCAGTGGCGCAGCCATATAGACCGACGAATAGCCACCAGCAATGCCGCTGTCCTGCTACTCGTCGCAAGAGCATCGTCCTGAGCAGTCAGGACAAAAGAAACAAACGACTCACACTGCTTGAGAGAACTAAACATATCACAAGCGGGATCAAGATCTGCGTGCAGACCCCTAATAATGGATCTAACTGCCAGCAGAAGAAGCGCCGAAGCACAAATTGGCCGTAGTGTCGACCCGGCACTGATAAAACCATGGCGAGCCAATTGATCAATCCGACGATCCTCACCATCCTTAATGGTAGTGGTGTCAGAAAAGTGCAACGCAGCCGAGCCAGTCAGCCCTAACACAGGGGTATCGACGTCGGGGGGCACTGACCAAAGCTTCACCAAGTCCTCCGGAAAGGGAAAACGCTTATCCCAATTAGGAGGAGTTCCAACCAGGCGCGCGGGTTGTTCCCATTCCTTAAGGACAAGCCTCTCAAAGTGCTGTTGCCCGGGAAACACCAAACGCGGCTGGGGTACGTCACACAACTAACCCTTGGCAGAGGGACCACCGCAGGCGGATCCAAGGCCAAAACTTTAAACATTTGAGCCAAAATGGAAGGAGTGTCAATGGACACCCCCACAGCCTGATCACCAGCAGTGTCAAACAATAGCTGGTCTGCAGGCTCATCCGACTCCGCAAGGAGTTCCCCCTCCTCATCAGGGGGACAATCGGACCAATCCAAAAATTCAGGTACCTCACCCTCCGAAGCAGGCACTGCCGGAGAAAGGTGCTTCCGCTTTGCCGTAGCCTTCTGAGCCACTGAAGCGGAAATTATTTTCTCGAGGTTGGCTAACCGCGCATGCACCCCGGAATGCGAATCCCCATTTTTGACAATGTCACACGGGGTCCAGAATAGGGGGGGATAGGAGATGATGGAAGTTGCGAGCAACGGACTGGCGCGCAATGTTCTGCCTTGCACATGGAACGCATAATATGACATCATCGCCTGGGAGCGGAGCCCCACAACCCCAACACAGCCTGGATAGCCCCGAAGAGCCATTTCCGGTAACGTTGGAAGCCTCCATATGGTGAATTTGTGGTATTCGCAACAACCCAGGGTTTTACGCATTAAGCAACCCGGGATGGCGCTTTGCAATTAAAGTCCCGGAAGTGGGAGGATTTTTTTTTTTTTTTTTTTCAAGCCTAGTAAAATCCCAATTTAGAGACTAAGACTAGCCAGGTATAACAGACCGGGAGAGCCACTGCAGTGAGGGGATCCCAGAATCTGTGGGGGAAAAGAGACCACAGTCAGTCCCCCAAACCAGTATGCACCACATTCATACATAACCAACAAGGCAAACATATATGAATAGTTTAAACATCATGAATAAAATATACATGACACATGCTATTTCAAGGCAAAGCCAGAGAGTGCATCAATAAAAAAATAAGATTATATACCTGCATAAATATATATATATATATATATATATATATATACACACACAAATATATATATACATACATATAACCACACATACACACACATACCCAAATACAGGCATTTGACCCATACATAAGCAGAAGTGCCCCAGGAAAAAACGCTATACATGGCAGGCAATAACAAAGTACAAGGACGGGCCACGTGTGCGATGGTGGGGACCATTTACCTCTACAGCTCAAGCCGCACTGGACCTCTTCCCCCACCGGCTTCAGCACACCTGTCTCTAATGAGACAGGGGAAGTGAAGGGCGGGCCCGGACACAGCAAAAAAGGGGGGAAACACAAACAAAGGCCCCAGCACCCCCCCCCCATTTAGCGAAGGGAGAAGGGACCGAGCGGGAGAAGGTGACCTAAAGGAAACATCGGGACAGGGGCATCCCAAATCCGGATCACCATGCCGGATAGCCACATTGCCCCACAAGTGGGGTCGAGCGGAGGAGATAAGCTCCTAGGCACCTAAAGTGCCATCTACCTTTGCCCAGCCAGCAGCCTAGGCTGGGAGGCTCCCGTTTAACTAGGCATAAACAACACAATAGAACTGGGCAGAAATAGACCAAAAGGGGATGCCGGGTTTGACCCCGGCTACCTGCAAGCAGGAGACTTCATTCTTCTGTCTTGTCGCTTCATGCAGAGAGAAAAAACTGGTGTTAAGTGGGAGGTCCCAGGTATATGTAGGCCGGAAGGGGCTCGTTTTCAAGACTTCTCCCTGCAACGTCGCCACCTGCTGGTGGAGTAACCCGATCGTAAGAATTAAAGGGGAAGCGGGGTGTGTGGCACACTGAGAATATCTGCTGATATCAGCAAGTCGCCTAAGTAGGGTATAATTATGATGCCCTCCTTTCTGAAATATGCCACCACTTGTACCATCACCTTGAATATCCTTGGTGCTGACGAAATGCCAAAGGGTAGGGCTGGTCTGGCTTATCAATACTGCTATATTCAGGAATGCTTGGTGCCCTTTAAATATGGGGATGCAATAAAAAGCGTCCTTCAAGACCAGTGTATTTGTGAAACTGTTCTTTCTCAAAAGTGGAATCCTGGTGGCAGTCGACTGCATCTTGAATTTTTGATAAGTCACATTTTCATTCAGAGGTTTCAAGTTTATTATAATACTTATCTTCCCTATCCTTGAACGCTGGGAAAACTGTGGAGTAAAATCCCTGTCCCTCTTCCTGTTCCGTCACCAGAATAAGGTCATTCTGAGTCCTGAATGGCACACTCTATTTGGGGGGGGGGGGGGGAGAATGCTTGGGATTGGCTATATATCTGTTTGGAGGAATCCTCATGAACTCTATCTGGTAACCCTGGGTAATTAACTTCATTAACCTCTGAGTTATTGACATCTTTTTCCAAGCGTCTGCAAAGTTTGACAATATTCCCCCGACCTGAAGCTTCTGCTTACTGCTTGGTTGGGCCCCCTTACCCTACTACTGAGGTTAAACATGAAACCCCTGAATCTATCCCTGATTCTTAGACTTGGAATTAACCTGTGATTTTTGGGTATGAAAAATACCATTTTGTGAGTACTCACCTGTAAAATGGATATTGTCAGTGTGTCACACACCCCGCTTCCCCTTTAATTCTTACGATCGGGTTACTCCACCAGCAGGTGGCGACATTGCAGAGAGAAGTCTTGAAAACGAGCCCCTTCCGGCCTATATATACCTGGGACCTCCCGCTTCACACCCAGTGAATTCAAACAGCAGTAAGACAAGGTACCAGGAAATCCAATGGTAACCTCAAAATAAAAATAAAGAAAAGCTTCACCATATAGAGGATCCAGGATACCAAAAAAGGGCGGGTGAAGCGGGGTGTGTGACACACTGACAATATCCATTTTACAGGTGAGTACTCACAAAATGGTATTATTCTCAGTGTGTCACACACCCCACTTCCCCTTTAATTCTTACGATCGGGACATCCAAAAGCAGTGCCCACAAGGGATGGGTATCCGAGGCAAAAAGAAGCATAACTTAAATGACTGCAGTCTGCAGAACCTTGCGGCCAAACACAGCATCCGCTGAGGCCCGCACATCAACCTTGTAAAACTTAGAAAAAGTATGAACAGAAGACCAGGTTGCAGCCTTACAAACTTGTTCAACAGAAGCTTGGTGCTGAAAAGCCCAAGACGCTCCAACGGCGCGAGTAGAATGAGCAGTGATACGAAAAGGGGGAACTTTCCCCTTAGCAGAATAGGACCCAATAATGGCCTGACGTATCCATTTGCTAATGGAAGACTTGGCCGGGGCCAAACCCTTCCTAGGCCCACAGGGCACAACAAAAAAGGCATCAGTCTTACGAAAAGGAGAAGTAGTAATCAAATAGTACTTAACACAGAGTACTACATCCAAACAATGCAAAACCCTCTCCTTGTCATTCTTAGGCTTAGGACACAAGGAGGGAAGAACAATACCCTGATTCAAATGAAAAGCAGAAACAACCTTAGGAAGAAAGTCCGGTTTGAAACGAAAGACCACCTTGTCCTGATGCCTCTCAAAGTACGGCGCCTGAATCGACAAGGCCGCCAACTCCGAGACACGCCGAACCGAAGTGATAGCTACCAAGAAGGCAGTCTTCTGAGTCAAGGTAGACAGAGCAATATCCTGCAAGGGCTCAAAGGGAGGAGCCTGAAGAGCAGAGAGAACCAAGTTCAAGTCCCAAACAGGGAGCAATGGTTTCCTGGGAGGCCGCATATGCGTAACCCCCTGGAAAAAGGTTTTAACTAAAGGATGAAGCGCAAAACGCTTCTGAAAAAAGATAGATAAGGCAGAAACCTGCCCTTTCAAAGTACTCAGCTGAAGACCAGAGTCCAGCCCTGATTGCAAAAACTCCAGAATCCTGGAAACCGAAAAGACCCTACAAGGCAAAGATCTAACCTCACACCAAGCGATATAGGCTTTCCAAGTCCTATAGTAGATGGTAGAAGAAGACCTCTTCCGGGCACCGATCAGAGTCTTAACAACCAAGTCAGAAAGACCCTCCTCCTTCAAGATGAAGGTCTCAGCAGCCAAGCCGTCAAACCCAGCGTTGGTAAATTGGGGTAACACAGCCGACCCTGAGTGAGCAGATCGGGCCGAAGAGGCAGAGCGAACTGATCCACCGCCAGCCGAACGCTGTCTGCGAACCATACTCGCCTTGGCCACCTTGGAGCCATGAGAATGGCGGACACCATTTCCAGAGCCAGCTTCCGTACCACCTTGCCTAGCATGGGTATCGGAGGAAACAGGTACAGAAAACCCAGATCCCCCCAGCTCAGAGACATGGCGTCCACCGCCAGAGCCAGAGGATCCTGGGAGAGCGACACGAAGGTCGGAAGCCTGCAATTGTGACGAGAGGCAAACAGGTCCACCTCCGGTGTCCCCCACCGGAGACACAGTGACCAAAAAACTTGAGGATGGAGAGCCCATTCTCCCAGGCGGGAAGAGCACCTGCTCAACAGATCCGCTTCCCTGTTTTCCACACCCGGAATGCAAACTGCCGAGAGACAAGGAACATGGGCCTCCGCCCAGGTCAGGATCAGGGACACCTCTCTGAGGGCACCCAGACTGCGAGTCCCTCCCTGATGATTGATGTAAGCAACCGCTGTTCGATTGTCCGAGCGAACCTGAACCGGAAGGCCCAGAACATGTTGAGTCAAAAGCACAAGAACCCGACGGATGGCTCTCAGTTCCAGAATATTAATGGGCAAGTGGGCCTCTCGAGGTCCCCACTGGCCCCGAAACAGACGATCCTTCCAGAATCCCCCCATTCCGAAAGACTGGCGTCCGTGGTGACAATTTCCCAAAGAGGAGTCAGGAAAGACCTGCCCCTCAAGAGATTGGTCGAGACCAACCACCATTGAAGGGACTGCCGGACTCGGGAGGACAACTGGAAGGGCCGATCCAACGACCATGGTCGCCGGTCCCAAGACGCCAACAGATGAAGCTGAAGCGTCCTCGTGTGAAATTGAGCAAAAGGAACTGCCTCGAATGAGGCAACCATCAACCCTACCAGTCTCATCCCCAAACGGATGGACGGTCGAGGATTGGAAAGAAGGACCCGAGCCAACTCCTGAATCAGACAAATCTTGGACTGAGGCAGAAACACCCTGTGTTGACAAGAATCCAACCGCATTCCCAGAAAGGACACCACCCTGGCCGGAGCGAGGGAGGACTTGGGAAAGTTGATCACCCAACCGAAGCTTTCCAGCGTGGAGACCACCGTCTTGCTGTCCGTTTCCGATTGATTGAGAGAAGGAGCCATGATGAGAAGGTCGTCCAGATAAGGTACGACACGAATGCCCCGAGATCTGAGAATGGCCATCACCCCTGCCAGCACCTTGGTGAACACTCTTGGAGCCGAGGTAAGGCCAAAGGGAAGTGCCACGAATTGAAAATGCCGATCCTTCATCACGAACCGAAGAAAACGTTGATGAGCCTGGCAGAAGGGAACATGAAGGTAAGCATCCTTGTGTCCATGTCTATGGACGTCATAAAGTCCCCCTGCCGAAGAGAACCGATGGCCGATCACAGAGTTTCCATGCGAAACTTCCGAGTACGGATGAACCTGTTGTACTTCAGATCCAGGACGGGGCGACCCGACCCGTCCTTCTTGGAGACTGTGAAAAGATTGGAGTAAAAACCGAGACCCACCTCTAAACGCGGCACCGGCCGGATGACCGCCATTTCCAGAAGATTCCTTACCGACGCCAGGAGCCCCTGCGCGGCCAAAGGATCCATCTGTCCGGAACCGCCTGGTCCCAAACCTGGGAGAAGTGTCGCAATCGTCCCCCCACCCGCATGGGTGAGGGCAGCCGCTCATTGCTGAGCGGGCTTACCAGCAGGCTTGGGCTTGGCGCCCCAGGACTGACCGGGATGGCCACGGCCCTTCCCCCGGGTCCAACCTGCACCCTTGGTAGCGGGAAAGGAAGCCCCTCTGCCCGCTCTGACTCCCCGAAAGGAGGGACTAAAGGAAGTCGCACTCCGAAAGGAATGACGAGGCCTCTTGCGTTGAGGCAACTTACCACCCTTGGTAACTGAATCCAATTTATCGCCAAACAGGCGCAAACCTACAAAAGGAAGCGCTGTTAGCGCCTTCTTAGAGTTAAAGTCCGCCGTCCACTGGCGCAGCCACACTGACCGACGAATAGCAACCAACAGTGCCGCTGTCCTACTACTCATCGCAAGTGCATCGTCCTGGGCGGTCATGACAAAGGAAATAAACGACTCACACTGCTTGAGAGAACTGAACTCATCACAAGTGGGATCAAGACCTGCGTACAAATCTCTAATAATGGACCTAACTGCCATCAGAAGAAGCGCCGAAGCACACACCGGCCGCAGTGCCGATCCAGCACTGATAAAACCATGGCGAGCCAATTGATCAATCCGACGATCCTCACCATCCTTAATGGTAGTAGTGTCAGGGGAGTGTAACACAGCCGTGTTCGACAGCCCTAACACAGGGGCATCGACGTCAGGGGGAACCGACCAAAGCTTCACCAAATCCTCTGGAAAGGGATAACGTTTATCCCAACTAGGAGGAACTCCAGCCAGGCGCGTGGGTTGTTCCCATTCCTTAAGGACAACCCTCACAAAGTGTTGTTGCCTGGGAAACACCAAACGCGGCTGGGGCACATCAAACAACTCACCCTTTGGCGGGGGGACCACCACGGGCCAAAGCCAAAATTTCAAACATTTGAGCCAAAATGGAAGGAGTGTCAAGGGACACCCCTGCAGCCTGATCGCCAGTGGTGCCAACCAATTGCTGGTCTGCAGGCTCATCCGACTCCTCAAGGAGTTCCCCCTCCTCATCAGGGGGACAATCTGACCAATTCAATATTTCAAACACCTCATTCTCCGGAACAGGCGCTGCTGGAGAAAGGTGCTTTCGCTTCGCCGTAGCCTTCTGAGCTACCGTGGCGGAAATTATCTTCTCGAGGTTGGCCAATCGCGCACACACCTCGGATTGCGAATCCCCACCTTTGACAATGTCACACGGGGTCCGGAATAGGGGAGGGGGGGGTAGGAGATGACGGAAGTTGCAAGGAGCCAGAAGCCAGAGTGCCGGACTGGCGCGCAATATTCTGCTTTGCACATGGAACGCATAATATGACATCACCGCCTGGGAGCGGAGCCCCACAACCCCCACACAGCCTGGATAGCCCCGAAGAGCCATTTCCGGTAATGTCGGAAGCCTCCATATGGTGAAATTATGGTATTCGCAACAACCCAGGGATTTACGCACTAAGCAACCCGGGATGCCCCTTTATAATTAAAGTCCCGGGAGTGGGAGGATTTTTTAAGCCTAGGAAAAACCCAATTTGGAGAATAAGACTAGCCAGGTATATCAGACCGGGAGAGCCACTGCAGTGAGGGGATCCCAGAATCTGTAAGGGAAAAGAGACCACAGTCAGTCCCTCAAGAGAATTGGCCAGCATGCATCACACACATACATCAAACAAAAAGTAATGGTAAAACATATATAAGCAATATATACACCATGAAGACAAATATATATATATATATATATATAAATATATATCAATCAAAACAATAAGTGCCTCCAGGAGTTATGCTAAAGTGCCAGGGAAAACTCACAAACACAAGCACTACACAGCCACAATGTGAGCTAAACAACACAGCATAAATGACGGCCCCTCGTGAGCCGAGGTGGGGACCTCTAACCTGTTACCGCTGCTGCTGAACACAGAACTCCTGGAAACACACTTTCCCCAGCTCAGCCCCAGCACCTGTCTCCGTGATGAGGCAGAGGAAGGAAGGCGGGCCCAGCGAGCGACGCGCTCCGGCCACGCCCCCCGCCAGTGAGTCACACAGCGAGGGCCGAAAGGGAGCGCGGCCCCGCCCCCAAGACCCGAGCAACGCGGCCCGCCGAATGGCGGCGCCGCGTGCAAACGGGCGCCAAAGACGC
This sequence comes from Gastrophryne carolinensis, assembly GCA_027917425.1. NCBI lineage: Eukaryota > Metazoa > Chordata > Amphibia > Anura > Microhylidae > Gastrophryne > Gastrophryne carolinensis. Next base: position 166,094,850 of record CM051241.1, on the reverse strand, counting down.
CCTCAGCCCCCCAAGCCAGCCAGGCGGGGGAAGTAAAAAACATATGTAGAAGGAGCCCCAGCAGCTCAGGACACGCGCCCGCACACCGCGGTGCTGACCCTGCGGCTGCCAGCGCTCCCCACACACACATTACATAAGTAAAAAGCACCCCATGCAAAACCACCCCCCCCCCCCCCCAAAGCAAAGGGAGAAGGGGACCAAGCGGGAGAAGGTGGCCAAGGGGAACATCGGGACAGGGGCATCCCAAATCCGGATCACCATGCCGGATAGCCGCATTGGCCCACGCGTGGGGTCGAGCGGAGGAGATAAGCTCCTAGGCACCATAAGTGCCATCTACCGTTGCCCAGCCAGCAGCCTGGGCTGGGAGGCTTCCATTAACCCTCTAGGCATGTAAACAATTGACTGGGCAGAAATAGACCAAAAGGGGGGTGCCGGGGTTTGACCCCGGCTACCTGCAAGCAGGAGACTTCTTTCTTCTGTCTTGTCGCATCTTGCAGAGAGAAAACACTGGGTGTTAAGTGGGAGGTCCCAGGTATATATAGGCCGGAAGGGGGCTCGTTTTCAAGACTTCTCTCTGCAACGTCGCCACCTGCTGGTGGAGTAACCCGATCGTAAGAATTAAAGGGGAAGCGGGGTGTGTGACACACTGAGAATATAACATTTCGGCCTAAACTCCCTCTCCTTAAATGGGAACCCCTTTTTATCTGAATCTTTTTCTAAAATGTCTCCCTTGAGACCTGAGGCCTGAACAGATATTCGCCATCCATTGGAAGAGCACATAATTTATTTTTTACAAAGCTGTCCCCAGACCAGGATTTAACCATAAAGCTCACCTGGCATAATTAGCGAGTACTGCTGCTTAAGCTGAAGCCCTTACTCCTTCTGCGTCTGCAATATAGTCTGTGGCCTGAGGGTCATTGAGGTCATAACATCTGCTATCTGGGCCCCTTTGGAGATCAGGTCATTTAAGTGGGTTAGCCAGTGTGTAAGAGACCTAGCAACAGCTAGATGTTGGCTATTCCTGTTTTAAAAGTTAAAGGAGTTTTCCAACAACTTTTCAGTAATGCCCCCCTTTTCTTATCCATGAGGTCTTTAAAGGTGGCCGCATCTTCTAAGGGGATGTCAGACATTCTAACCAGTTTGGCAACTGCAGCATCTACTTTAGGGGCTCTGTCCCAATTTTTAGAATCTTCTTCTTTGAAGCGAAACCTCTGTTTAAAGGATTTGGGAATAAAAATATTTGTCAGTATACTTCCATTCTTTTAGAATAATGTCCTTAATGGCTTTATATACTGAGAAGGTGTTTGACTGAGGCTCTTCTAAGCACTCATACAGAAAATCTTCAGCTGTTTTTGTCATGTCCTGTTGTTGCTTGTTGACTATTAGATCCATAACCTCAAGCAATTGCTCTGTTTCCTCTGGGGCGATTAAGTATCTTCGCAGGTTTAGATGTGCCCTCTAAGACCTCATCTTCTTGGGAGGCCCCTTCAGAGTCTGAATCTTCCACTTCAACTCCGAAACATAATGGGTCTTCTTTTTATGTTTAACTAGTGGCTCTAGATTAGTAGCAGCTTTGACAGACTTATCTATCTCCCAGGATGGATTGCATCATTCCTGGGATTATTGTACAATAATTTCCGTACATCTCTTACAAATAGGTATTATAATCCTCTGGAAACACCACATTGCATATTTTTCTGCACTCTCTCTTTAAGTTTAGGGGCTTTAGACTTCTCACTTCTCAGTTTCCCAGGGTTTCTAAGACATCTTAATATCTTTTCTGCAGAACAAATACAGGAAAGATATGGTCACCCATTTTGTTCCCCAATTGCATCAAAGGTTATAACAAAGGCGATAACGCTGCACTTACTCGGGCTTGAGGCTTTCCCAACTGCCTCAGATCCTTGTGGAGTTCTCAGGAACATGTGCCCCAGGGGCTGCCATCTTGTTCTTGTTTAAATAGTGCAGAAAACTCCACTCCTCATCCATGCAGACCGTACATTAAATAGAAATCATAAACCAATGAAAGAAGGCTTTCTGGGCACCTGTGTCTGTTTTGTTTGTCAATAACTTGCTGCAATACACCACCACAGCCCGAGTTGTCCGGGTGTGCGGCACCTATACCCAGGGTGAAGCAAGATGGCGGCATCACATTGAGATCTAACATGCCGTGAGATCTCTCCGGAAGCATTGGGCCACACTATGCAACCGCGCAGAGATATAGTCGGACCAGATGAAGGAAACACACGCTCCGCGCACGGGACATGCCCGCGCCGTGCCCGTTTGCCTGACCAAATTTCACCATAGCCAGCGCTGCCAAGGCAGGAATCGGTAAGTCAGCTGAGGGATGTGCAGGCACACCTTTCGCCATGCCCCAGGCTTAAAGTGGACCAACACCCAAGATTTTCACTATCCTGGGTGTTGGTCCACTTCTGCGGGGCACCCCGATCGGTGTGTGAAACCCCCCAGAAAGCCCCAAAAAACTTACCTCACCGCTGACGGACAAGCGACGGACAAGCTGAGGCCGCCGCCGCCTCTCGCGCGTCCCTCTTACAGGGAGCACGCCCGCGCTGGCCATTCACAAACGGCCGGCGCGGGTGCACCCTGCTAGAGGGACGCGCGAGAGGCGGCGACCCGCGCATGCGCCGTTGGAACGGGAGAAGGTAAGGTTTGTGGGCGTCCGGGGGGGGGTTTCACACAGCGGGGCATCCCGATTTCGGATGCACCACGGGGAGGGAGCTGATCGGCCCGGGAATCTTATAGATTCCCAGACCAATCAGCGGTGGGTGTTGGTCCACTTTAAGGCCCAGAAAGGCCTTGAATCACATGGCATGGAACGGGTGCCCATGCGTAGGTTCCTGCCTCCATCCAAAGAGAGAGGGGCTCCTGGATTCGAGTGCATCCTGCCATCCTGTGGAAATCCACTGGGGAACGGTGGGTGGAGTTAGAATTTATACTCCTGCTAATTTCCTATCCTGTGATCCACAGGTGGACTCCCCTCTCGTGGTGATGTCATGACGCGCAAAGGAAAATTAGAATTGAATAATCATAATGCTCTTTACTCAAGCTCTGCATTGATAAACAGCAATATCAGTGTTAAACCAGTTTTAAAGCATACCTACATTCCATTTATGCCTCTATCACTCCCAATAAGCCCATCGGCAGCAGAAGGCCTAGGAGACACAGCCACATTATCCAGGGCTGTATTGAGACTTGTACAGACTTCCCCTATATTTTTAGGAATACATAACTGGTGTGGTATGGTTATATATTCCCAGCGTAGCACCACTGGCTAGACCCGCTGATGTACAACATACCGAGATCAGAGATAGAGTTCCCTGGCGGTACTCTCTGGTCTGAGATGGTGGTCATAAATGTGTCAGATTTACCCCCCCCCACTGCATTCATTGCAATGGAGGGGGAGGTGCAAAGACGGGGTCATGCAGGCAAGCAGTCTCCAGTGGGTGTGCTGTGGGTTGTAAACCCGACCCGTTCATAACTGCCATCTTGGACTGGAGAAGACCAACAGGGCATTCAATCTCCGATCTTGGTAAGTTGCACACCTGCGGGTCTGGGTGCTGAATAAAAGGTGAATAGCACTTGCTTTTTTATTGGTGGTCAATATACACATGTAAAGCTGTCCTGACCTTAGGCTCTTCATCCTTTATCCTCTGCATTGTGTCTTGGTGAGTTGCCAGCAACTTCTCTTGACGTCTCTTTTGAGCCTCTTCTAACTGTCGGGGGGAAAAGACATAATAGTCAAGTGAATGGTAAAGGACTTCGCTAGAACCACTATATCCCTTAAAAGATCCTAATCCATGGGACAGGGCACATATAACCAGTACATAAAAAATGAACAATTAAGTATCACAAAAATACAAATGCATTAATAAACCATAAGTAAGACAACAAATACCCCAAGTTAAAAACAAAATATATAACCCTACATTGTGCTCAGCACCCTCCCCTGTTATCACTGCACACTTATGTCTCAACCCACCTCATTGACATAAAACGTTGGTCTCTACACCAGGGATGACCAACCTGCAGCCTGCACTGCTGTTAGCACCTCCACCCACCTCACCTCCTACTATCTTCTGCCTGTCTCACCTCTTCCCACATCACATTTACCATGACCCCTACCAAATTCCTACCACCTCAGCCCTCTGCTTTACTCGTCTCATCCCACCTCACCTCCGGCAATTTCTCTGCACTTCACCTCTACCAGACATCTTCACTCCTTGCTCTCATGAAAGGGTCTGTGACCCAGAAATGCGTGTCAGTGGAACCATAAAACTGTTGGACTTTTTTTTGCCTGAGCACTTTATCTGCTTCCTTGTTTCCTGCTGCCTGAAAGGCTTATCAGGTATAACTTGTGATTTGCTTCACAGCTTCACAACCATTTATCTATTGGCTTTGCAACCTTGTAAAGCTTTTCTATGCATTCATTATTCGCATCAAATTCCGGAATTTGCCTTTAATACTACTTTAAACCCACTGCTCATTATTGTGATGTCCCCTGTGCCTGAATAACCCCCTGCATTCACATGGCACAGTGCGCTGCAACACCTTGTCTTGTTCACAATCAATTGTGTGTATATATTAGTGTATATAGAGGTAATATATTGGAAGTGTATCTTGCTTTATGATATTATTGGCTGATATTGATTCTTTTTGGACTAACCAATTTTGCTATTTGATTTGGTCCTCACCTTCACATTGATCAAATAATAAATGAATTATAATTTGCAAATATTAGGGTCCTTGGTGTGTATCTATAGGTATTTAATTAATTCCATATATTGGGCTTATATAGCCCTCTAATAATAGGTGCGCCCTATTTAGTGTGTTACTTGACATTTTTACTAAGAGATATATTGAGTGTGCTTACCAATAGTCTATAATTCACTTCACCTCTACCTGCCTAGCCTCAGCCACCCTCCCCACTGCCCACTTCTTTTCACATCACCTCTGCTCAACTCCCGCCTCATCTCTGCATACACATAAAATCATATATAAAGCTTTCCTGTAGTAATTTGCTTTCATTTTAATGAATCTCCTTAATGTGGCCCATAAAGATCAAAAAAGGGTTGTGCCCCCCTGCGCTACAGTCACCTCCTTGTCTGAGCCGATTTGTGGATTAATTCCTAATTACCAAGCTTCGAATTATGTAATTCCTTTCTCCTGTGCATTAAACTGGACCTTCAGCACCATTTAATAAAAGACCCAAAACCCTTAAATATTCCTTGGCATCTAAAATTAATATATTTTAATTTTTTAGTCACTTATTATTCTTTCCCCCACTAGGTTGCAACTCAAGGATACGGGCGCCGCCATGCTGCCTCACATACTGAGTGGCTGGGGTTGGGGGGTTGGAGTACAGGGGGGCGGGTTATAGCTGTGCTTACCACAGACAGGGCAGAGCCTAGGTCAGGAAAAGGACAGCAATCCCAGAATGCAGAGCCACATAGTCAGAAGCCACTTCTTTTCTGAAGGCAGCCTGAGACTCCTTGGGCTGCCATCTTATTTAAAGGCTCAGAAAATGCACTAGGTGCAGGTAGGGTTGCCACCTGGTTGGTATTTTAGGCAAATATACTTTTCCCATCCCCAATAACCAGTAAAAAAACAAATACCGACATCACCAGGCCAGTGGCCAGTAAATAAAAATACCCGCCAGGTGGCAACCCTAGGTGCAGGTAGGATGATTTTTAATGTGGGCAATCTGTATGTAGGGGGTGGGGGAAAACATACAAGATAGGCTCTTATTCATGGTGAAGGGTCAGGGTCCAGTTGAACGTCCCCTGCTAACAGCTGATTACTTCCATTCTACTGTGCTGAACATTTACCCCCTTCACATTCTTTGTGTTTATGCTGACTTGGGGGTAAAATATGTTTTGGTCAAGAGATATGTGTATTGTATGAAAGGTACATCCCACCACTTTTTAGATCACTGGTCCCTTAAAGACCAAGGAAGTGTTAAATGGAAAACTCCCTTGTTGTCAGGTTTTTGGTGTTCGGCCATAATGTTTTCCTCTTCTGGAATGTAAAATAATCCTGTGTGTTAGGATTGTGCCCCAGACATGTGATTTACTTATTGCATGCTGCTTCCATGATTCCCATATTCCTGGGACTCCGTTTTGCTACAGTGGGAGAGGTTTTCATGGCCTTGAGTAATAAACAACTCCCACAATTCTTCCAATGTAACAGGTAAACTCTTTAGCAGCTTTGGCTAAGTCTAAGCAGCCTAATAGTAACATAGTATGTAAGGCTGAATAAAGACTTTAGTCCATCCAGTTCAGCCTGTTTAACTCCTTCCAGTGGTCTAGTAGCCATAGCTGGAAATGTTATTACATGCCAGGAAGGCATCAAGGCCACTTTTGAACATTTTTACTGTATCCATCATTACTACCTCCTCTGGCAGCGAGTTCCATAGTCTCACTGCTCTTACAGAGAAGAATCCCCTCCTATGTCAGTGGAGAAAGCACCTTTCCTCTAACCTTAGTGGATGGCCTCAGGTTATGGTTACACTCCGGGGTATAAATAGATTGTGGGACAGATCTTTGTATTGACCCCGAATATATTTATACATAGTTATTAGATCACCCCTCAATCATCTTTTTTCTAAACTAAATAAACCTAACTTGTACTCTAGTCCCCGCACTCCTTTTATTAACTTTGTTGCCCTACTTTGAATGCGCTCCAGTTCTGATATGTCCCTCTTAAGCACAGGTGCCCAGAACTGTACACAGTACTCCATATGGGGTCTGACCAGTGACTTGTACAGGGGTAAAATGATGCTCTGGTCATGAGCACCTCTGCCCCTCCTGATGCACCCCGTGATCCTATTTGCTTTGGCAGCAGCTGCCTGGCATTGATTACTACAGTTGAGCTTATTGTCAACTAAAACCCCTAGGTCCTTTTCCATTGTTGTTTTACCAAGTGTTTCTTTATTTAGAGTGTAATCATGACACAGATTTCTCCTTCCCATGTGCATAACCTTACATTTATCTGTGTTAAACTTAATTTGCCATTTAACTTCCCATGCTTCCAATTTATCTAAATCTGTTTGTAGCTGCCTGCTGTCCTCTTTTGTTTTAATTACTTTACACAGCTTAGTATCATCTGCAAAGATTGAGAATTTACTGTTTAATCCATACCCAATGTCATTTATATATATATATATATATTGAAGAGAATTGGTCCCAGAACTGACACTTGTGGTATTCCACTAGTAACAGTGACCCAATCTGAGCGTGTACCATTGATAACCACCCTCTGCTTCCGATCATTAAGCCAATTTCCCACCCATCTGCACACGTTTTCCCCCAGTCCAAGCATTCTAATCTTTTGTACCAGCCTTTTATGTGGCACAGTATCAAATGCCTTAGAAAAGTCAAGATATATGATACCCAATGACTCCCCCTGATCCAATCTTGAACTTACCTCCTCATAAAAGCTGATTAGGTTTGTCTGGCAGGAGCAATTTCTCATATATCAATGCTGATATGGAGTAATAAGGTCATTTTCCCCAAGGTGCTCCAGGATAGTATCCCTTAAGAAACCTTCAAACAGCTTTCCCACCACAGATGTTAAAGCTTACCGGTCTGTAGTTCCCAGGTTCCCCCCTAGATCCCTTTTTGAATATTGGCACCACATTTGCCAGGCGCCAATCCCTCGGAACAGACCCTGTAGTTATTGAGTTATTGAGCTGACCTCTCCAGCTGAGAACCGGGCCTTTAAGTCTTGCTACTGGAACACAAGACTGTGATCATTCCAAACTGAAGAAGTCGAATTTCAGCAGAATGAGTTAAGCTTGTCACCCATGCCTTAGCCAATCAGATGATTAGCAAGCTAGAGTGAGGAAGTCTATGATATGTACATCGAAATCACCACTTTGACATACATCACTAACACATTCAATTCAAACCAAATCTGTTTGAATGTGTTTTAGAGTAACCAATACTTTATTTTTATATACAGATTTAATGGAGCACCTTAAGATATAAACTCTCCCCCCATGGAACACACACAAAACAGGGCTCGAAAGCCATCCACTGATTTGCATAATGGGCTCAGAGAAACAACAAAGGGATGTGCTGTACATGTGGAGGGGCAGGCTCTAATGACGTCAGCCTGGAGGGGACGAAATGAGCGTCGGCCATGGGAATTGGAGGCTCTATTGCAATTTATTTATTTACTCTACTAGATACGAGCTTTGAAAGAAAACAACCCTCCCATATTGTCTTCTGTGGGCAGGTGCACATCTCTGCATTGCGTTGACCTGTATTGCAAAATGTCACATGCAGTGTTTTGAGTGACCGCAATGCAACACCAGTGCAGGCAATAGAGCAGTAAAGTATTCCATTTTGTGAGTCTATGACAAAAGTGAACTGAATCTCTTTGCCCTGAGATCCCTGCAGAACATCATACTAGCCCATTACTTTCTACTTTGCTGTATGCTTTGCTCTCATAGTCCTGTGGGCTGAGTCAGGCATATTGCCATGCTATCAGCTCCGAAGCAGAGGACATGCTCCGGACCGGGTCACGGTGCACACATAAGCAACCACTGCTAAAAATATAGTGTTAGCGGTGGTTACTTGTGAAAGATCACATGATTAACAAGAAAGACTACTCATATATGGCTAATAGCAGGCACGTGCACAAGGCCAGAACTGGGAACACTGCAGTGCCAAGGAGCCTGTGGGCTGACAGGTAAGTTGCATTTATTTTGTTATTTAGCCTTTATTGAGCCTTTACAAGGGCCTTAAACCAGATACAGATACATACAAGGGGAAAACTTTTGCCAGTGTTCACATTTTTTAACAATTTTTCTTTCCTAAAATGTACTCACACTACGCAGAAAGTTCACAGACTCATTAATGTGCCGCCTGTTGATATCTGTGAGTTCCCTGTGGAAGACAGATAAAGGGATCTTAACAGGACAAATATAAATGCCATACAGGAGATTTTCTGTTTCAATTATTTTTATTGTTATGTACAAACACATACATAGTACAGTCGTGTAAGTATTACAATTTGCACAGTTGCTAATAAAGAGAAAAATAAAAACTACATATTACTAATAATGCTCTATGTATTAAAATGTCTCTTGTACGTAATGAAAGCACTGAATTATTCAAACCTAATGATTAATTTGTTTTTTGTCCACACTGGTCTACACAGAAAAAAAAATACAATTCTGTGATTACTCACCTGTAGAATTGATATTATGAGTATACAGTACGTCCTGCTCCAGATAAGATTACTTACACTTGGGAACTACTCCGCCAGATGGCGCTGGACTGCAGAGATCGCGAAATTGGCTCCTCACGGCCCCTCAAATACCCGGGACCTCCCACAAATCCACAGCATTAGAAAGCAGTTAACGAGAAGCAGGGAGAATTAAAACAGAACCAAACTAGTAACTATAACAATGATAACAATCACCATACAGGGGACCCAGGATAATGCAAAACCAAGGGTGGGGTGGAGCAGGACAACCTGTATACTCATAATAACAATTCTACAGGTGAGTAATCACAGAATTGTATTATTCTTAGTATACAGTACGCCCTGCTCCAGATAAGATTACTTACACTTGGGACATCCAATAGCAGTGTCCATAAAGTAGGGTGGGATCCCCAAAGGTAACAACAGACAGGTCAGACCACTGCCGCCTGCAGAACCTTGCGGCCAAAAGCAGCATCAGCTGAGGCCCTAACATCAACCTTGTAAAACTTTGAAAAGGTATGAACAGAAGACCAAGTAGCGGCCTTGCAAACTTGTTCAACAGAAGCCTGGTGCTGAAAAGCCCAAGAGGCACCAATAGCACAAGTGGAATGAGCAGTAAGGCGGAAGGGAGAATTCTTCCCCTTAGCAGAGTAGGCCTGAATCACAGCCTGACGGATCCATTTGCTGACAGTATATTTGGCAGGTGCCAAACCCCTCCTAGGGTCAGAAGGGACCACAAAAAGAGCATCAGTTTTTCTGAAAGGTGCAGTAGCCACCAGATAGTACTTCAGACACCTAACCACATCCAAAGAATGCAAGACCCTCTCCTTAGCATTACTAGGATTAGGGCACAAGATAGGAAGAACAATGTCCTGATTCAAATGAAAGGCAGACACAACCGTAGGCAGAAAATCTGGTTTGAAGCGAAACATCACCTTGTCCTGGTGTCTCTCAAAGTAGGGGGGCTGGATGGAAAGCGCCGCCAACTCAGACACACGCCTAACAGAGGTGATAGCCACCAAGAAGACAACCTTGAGAGTAAGAATGGCCAGGGCAGCCTCCTGCACAGGTTCAAAGGGAGCACCCTGCAAGGCAGACAAGACCAAGTTCAAATCCCAAACAGGCAACATAGGCTTACGTGGGGGACGCACATGAGTAACCCCCTGGAAAAAGGTCCTGATCAGAGAATGCTGGGCAAAGGACCTCTGGAAGAAAAGAGCCAGGGCAGAGACATGACCCTTCAGTACTGAGTTGGAGCCCCAGCTCCAAACCATGCTGCAGGAACTCCAGGATCCTGGGAATAGAGAACACACGACAGGGAAGAGACTTAGACTCACACCAGTCAACGTAGGCATGCCAAACCCTATAGTAAATGGAAGAAGAAGACTTCTTCCTAGTCTTTATCATGGTATCAACAACAGAGGCAGACAGCCCCTTCTCCATCAAAATGGAGGTTTCAGCAGCCAGGCCGTCAAAGCCAGAGTTTGTAAATTGGGATGGCGTAAGTGACCCTGAGTGAGCAGGTCTGACACCCTGGGCAGAGCGTACTGATCCACTGCCAGCTGCACCACGTCTGCGAACCACACTCTTCTTGGCCACCTGGAGACCACCAGTATTGCTGGTACCCCCTCCTGAGCTATCTTGCGCAGAACCCTGCCCAACAGGGGGAATGGAGGAAAGACAAACAGGAGCCGAAAGTCCTGCCATGACATTGCTAGCGCATTCGAGGTCAAGGCCAGAGGATCCTGAGACAGGGAGACAAAGGCCGGGAGCTTGTGATTGTGACGGGACACAAACAGATCCACATCTGGTTGGCCCCAACGGTGACACAGAGATTGAAACACCCTGTTGCAGAGGGACCATTCTCCCAGGCGAGAGGTCCCCCTGCTCAGAGAGTCTTGCCTGCAGATTCTCCACCCCCGGGATGTACACAGCTGATATGCAGGGAACATTGTCCTCCGCCCAGGCCAGGATCAGAGACGCTTCCTGGAGGGCCCTCTTTCTCCAGGTCCCTCCCTGATGATTGATGTTGGCAACCGCCGTCTGGTTGTCCGAGCGCACCTGAACAGGCAGGCCCCCGAGGTGATGAGTCAAATGAGTCAGAACCAACCTGATCGCCCGCAGTTCCGGAATGTTGATAGGTGTGTGGGCCTCCCGAGGGCCCCACCGCCCTTGGAACTGCAGGGACTTCCAGAAACCCCCCCAACCTGTCAGACTGGCATCCGTGGTGACCGTCTCCCAGCAGGGGGCCAGAAAGGATCTGCCCACCAACAGGTTCCTGGAGTCCAGCCACCACGAGAAGGACCGCCTGACTAGGGGGGAAAGCACAAGGACCTGGTCCAGGGATGCAGGATCCTTGTCCCATACTGACAAGAGGTGGAGTTGCAGAGGCCTCATGTGGAACTGGGCATAAGGGACTGCCTCGAAGCATGACACCATCAGGCCCGCCAGCTGCATTCCCTGCCTGATGGAGGGATGAGGGCAAGATAGTAGGAAAAGAACCTGCGCAATCAGACTGTCCACCTTCTGCTGATGAAGAAAAAATACAATTCTGCGATTACTCACCTATAGAATTGGTATTATGAGTATACAGTACATCCTGCTCCAAATCTAATACTTAAAGTTGGGATATACTCCACCAGATGGCGCTGGACTGCAGAGACATCGAACATAGGCTCCTCCCGGCCCCTCAAATACCCAGGGACCTCCCACAAATCCTCAGCATTGAAAAGCAGTTAATGAGAAGCCGGGAGAATTAAACAATCCAAACTATCAACTATAACAATGATAACAATCACCATACAGGGGATCTAAGATAATGCAAAACAAGGGTGGGTTGAAGCAGGACGTACTGCATACTCATAATACCAATTCTACAGGTGAGTAATCACAGGATTGTATTATTCTTAGTATACAGTACGTCCTGCTCCAAATCTAATACAGTTGGGACATCCAATAGCAGTGTCCATAAAGTAGGGTGGGATCCCCAAGAAAAATCAGCAGCAGACAGTTTAAACCACTGCCGCCTGCAGAACCTTTCGGACAAAAGCAGCATCAGCTGAGGCCCTAACATCAACCTTGTAAAACTTTGAAAAGGTATGAACAGAAGACCAAGTAACGGCCTTGCAAACTTGTTCAACAGAAGCCTGGTGCTGAAAAGCCCAAGAGGCACCAATAGCACGAGTGGAATGAGCAGTAAGGCGGAAGGGAGGATTCTTCCCCTTAGCAGAGTAGGCCTGAATCACAGCCTGACGAATCCACTTGCTGATAGTAGACTTGGCAGGAGTCAACCCCTTCCTAGGACCAGAAGGGACCACAAAAAGAGCATCAGTTTTCCTGAAAGGTGCAGTTGCCACCAGATAGTACTTCAGACACCTAACCAGTGCAAAACCCTCTCCTTAGCATTGCTAGGATTAGGGCACAAAGAAGGAAGAACAATATCCTGATTCAAATGAAAGGCAGACACTACCTTAGGCAGAAAGTCAGGTTTGAACCGAAACACCACCTTGTCCTGGTGTCTCTCATAGTAGGGGGGCTGAATGGAAAGCTCCGCCAACTCAGACACACGCCTGACCGAAGTGATAGCCACCAGAAATACAACCTTGAGCGTAAGAATGGCCAAGGCAGCATCCTGCACAGGTTCAAAGGGAGCACCCTGCAAGGCTGACAGAACCAAGTTCAGATCCCAAACAGGTACCATAAGCTTACGTGGGGGGCACACATGAGTGACCCCCTGGAAAAAAGTCCTGATCAGAGGGTGCTGAGCAAAGGACTTCTGGAAGAAAATAGCCAGGGCAGAAACCTGACCCTTCAGAGTACTGAGCTGGAGTCCCATCTCCAACCCATGCTGCAGGAACTCCAGAATCCTGGGAATAGAGAACACACTACAGGGAAGAAACTTAGACTCACACCAGTCAATGTAGGCACGCCAAACCCTGTAAAAAATGGAAGAGGAAGACTTCTTCCTAGCTTTAATCAAAGTATCCACAACCGAGGAAGACAGCCCCTTCTCCATCAAGATGGAGGTTTCAGCAGCCAAGCCGTCAAAGCCAGAGTTTGTAAATTGGGATGGCGTAGTGAGCGCTGAGTGAGCAGATCTGGCACCAAGGGCAGAGCGTACTGATCTACTGCCATCTGCACCACGTCTGCGAACCACACTCTTCTTGGCCACCTGGGGGCCACCAGAATTGCTGGCACCCCTTCCAGAGCAATCTTGCGCAGAACCCTGCCCAGCAGGGGGATTGGAGGGAAGACATACAGGAACTGAAAGTCCTGCCATGACATTGCTAGCGCATCCGAGGTCAAGGACAGAGGATCCTGGGACAGAGAGACAAAAGCTGGGAGCTTGTGATTGTGGCGGGACGCAAACAGATCCACATCTGGTTGGCCCCAACGGTGACACAGAGATTGAAACACCCTGCTGCATAGGGACCATTCTCCCTGACGAGAGGTCCCCCTGCTCAGAGAGTCCGCCAGGTGATTCTCCACCCCCGGGATGTACACAGCTGAAATGCAGGAGACATTGGCCTCCGCCCAAGTCAGGATCAGAAACGCTTCCTGGAGGGCCCCCTTGCTCCGGGTCCCTCCCTGATGATTGATGTAGGCAACTGCCGTCTGGTTGTCCGAGCGCACCTGAACAGGCAGGCCCCAAAAGGTGAGTAGTCAAGTGAGCCAGAACTAACCTGATCGCCCGTAGTTCCAAGACATTGATAGGTGTGTGGGCCTCCTGAGGACCTCACTTCCCCTGGAACCGCAGGGACTTCCAGAAACCCCCACAACCTGACAGACTGGCATCCGTAGTGACCGTCTCCCAGGGAGGGGTAAGAAAGGATCTGCCCACCCCAACAGGTTCCTTGAGTCCATCCACCACAAGAGGGACCTCCTGACCCGAGGGGAGAGCACACAGACTCCGTCCAGGGACGCTGGGTCCTTGTCCCATACTGACAATAGGTGGAGTTGCCGAGGTCTCAAGTGGAACTGAGCATAAGGGACTGCTTCCTTGGAGTTACCAAGGAAGGGGACAGTGAGGACTTGGGGTGGTTGATCACCCATCCCAATGACTCCAGAGTGGACACCACCAGCTGAGTATCCAACTCTGCCTGATGTAGAGACTGGGAAGTGATGAGAATGTCATCCAGATAGGGAAGCACGCGTACGCCCTGACATCTGAGCAGAGACATCATGCCAGCCAGCACCTTGATGAACACCCTGGGGGCTGAAGTGAGGCCAAATGGCAAGGCCGCAAACTGGTAGTGTTGATCCATCAGAGAGAACCTGAGGAACCTTTGATGACCTGGGAACACAGGAATATGAAGGTAAGCATCTTTGATGTCCACAGAAGTCATGAAATCCCCTTGGCGCAGGGAACTGATGGCAGAGCGCAGAGTTTCCATGCGAAAGCGCCTGCCCCTGACAAATTTGTTGAGTATCTTCAAGTCCAGGATGGGCCTAACTGACCCATCTTTTTTGGGTACTGTGAATAGGTTGGAATAAAAGCCCTTGCCTTTTTCTCTTAAGGGGACCTGGCAGATGACCCCCAGCTCCAGGAGGCATTGCACTGCTTGCACTAGCTCCTGAGCTGACACAGGGTCCTGAGGAATACAAGATCTGATGAAACTCGGAGGGGGACAGGCAGCAAACTCCAACTTATAACCGGAGGACACTACCTCCTGAATCCACCAGTCTGAGACATGAAGCTTACAGACGTGAGCGAAGTGCTGCAGCTGTCCCCCCACCCGGATGGGTGAGGGCGCCCCATCATGCCTGAGGGGCTTGGGAGAGGATTTTGCTTTGGGACCCCAGGAGGAGCCAGGACGTCCACGTCCTCTGCCCCTACCCCAGAAATATCCCCGGGCCCCAGGAAAGGAAACCCCCCTTCCCTGTCTGGCACCACAGTAAGGGGAGGAGAAGGAACCCTGACCCCGAAAGGGCCGAGATTGCCGCCCTGTGCTGGGGTAACCTGCCTCCCTTAGCAAAAAGGTCCAGGCGGTCCCCAAACAGGCGTAGTCCTTTAAAGGGAAAACCAGTGAGGGCCTTCTTGGCAGCATTGTCAGCAGCCCACTGGCGCAGCCAAACCGAGCGGCGCATAGCCACCATGAGGGCACAAGTTCTGGCACACATTCTGATGGTGTCATCCAATGCTGAGAGTACAAAATTTACAAAAACATCACAACTGGAGAGTGCATTGAACACCTCACAAGGCAAATCAGCAGGGGCGCTATCAAGCATATTTCTGATAAGGGTTCTAGTGGCCACAGCAGTAATAGCAGGGGCACAGACCGGGCGCAACGCCGTCCCCGCAAATGCAAAGGCGTGGGATGGCAGCTGGTCAATGTGCCGGTCCTCAGCATCCGGCAGGGTAGTGGAGTCAGGGGAATGCATGAAAGAGGTGTTAGATAGCCCTAGGATTGGGGCATCCACCTCGGGGGGCGGGGGGGGGGGGATGACCAACATTTAACCACCTCAGCAGGAAAGGGATACTTCCTATACTAACTTTCTGGAAACCCGGGAAGTTTACTGGGGCGCTCACATTCCTTGAGCACAAGGTTATGGAAATGTGCCTGCTCAGGAAATTCCAAACGTGATTTTGCTGTATGGAAAAGCTCCCCTCTTTGCATGGGAACCGCAACAGGGAGAGAGATGGACAGAACCTCAAAAATCTGGGTCAATAATCTGTCAGTGTAATCCGGGGCCCAGGGGTCAGAGCCAGAATCGTCATGACCCCTTGGTCTCTCGTCAGATGAGCCTGAATGAGGTGCAGCCACTGGCAGGCCAGATTTCAATGCAAGCACCAGCTCAGCACAGGGTACACAGACCCGCGCCTTGTCAGCGTCAGCATGAGGCTGCCCACACGCTACACACAGCCGGTCTTGTCCCGAAGGGACCCCGGTCACACTATCCTGAGATGCCTCCATATGGTGATTATAGCGGCGCTATACGCCGATAGGGAATAACGCTAAATAGCAACCCCAGATGCCCCAATAACCCGCTAGGAAAGTGGGAGTATTATTTTTACAAGGCCTACAAGTTATACACTAATACAGGGCCGGGAGAAGCAAAAAAGGATTCGCCTCGCCTGAAAGACATAAGCAGACAAAACCAGTAAGCACACAGTAACAAAAGTGAAAGATATAAGCCGCCCGCGAGGGCACTTACGGGCTGCGGTAGGTAGGGGTCCGTCGCGCATGGGCCAACCAAGCAGGTTAAAGATGGCGTTGGTATACCTCGAGGGGCGGGCCGGTATCAGCGATGACGCGGAGCGCGCCATAGACGGGCCCCGCCCCCCCGAAGAGCGCGAAGCCAGAACGTGCAAGCAGCCAATGTCGCACCAGCGCCTGAGGTAATGCCGCCGCTAAGCGCGGAACCAAGTCAGCGTGCAGCGGCGGCGGCAATTTTAAAAAGACAGTAAAGGCAAGTCAGAGCGGCGGCGGACACAAGGCTAAACAGAATAAAAAGAGAGTGTAAAACACAGAATGCATAGCATACACATTTACACCCCCCCCCTCTTTCCCCCGAAGGCTACAAGGAGAATGAGGGAGGACAGCGGCCACTTAAACAGGGCCCACCGATGGACAGGGGCAAGGGGGCACTAGTGCGGGAGGGGCATCCCATAGATGCTCAACATAAACCTGAACCGCCTACCCTTTGGTGGGGGATTGCGGTGGAGTAGAGCTCCTAAGCACCTAACAGCGGTGCTGCCTACCTTCACCCGACCAGCGCAGCCAAGGCTGGGAGGCATATTACTAGTGGAACGGGTGGGAATAGTCCTACAGGGCCGCAGGCTAATAGCCCCGCTCACCTTCGAGTAGAGAGCCATTTCTCGTCCTTCGCAGCCAGACTGCAGAGAAATTCTGGGGATTTGTGGGAGGTCCCCGGGTATTTGAGGGGCTGGGAGGAGCCTAGTTTCGATGTCTCTGCAGTCCAGCGCCATCTGGCGGAGTATATCCCAACTGTAAGTATTAGATTTGGAGCAGGACGTACTGTATACTAAGAATATCCTTGCCTGAACTGTATCCAGATTCATTCCCAGGAAGGGAGTCACCAAGGAGGGAGACAGGGAAGACTTGGGATGGTTGATCACCCAGCCAAATGACTCCAGAGTGAACACTACCAGCTGAGTATCCAACTCTGCCTGTTGTAGAGACTGGGAAGTGATGAGAATGTTGTCCAGGTAGGGCAGAACACAGATGCCCTGAGACCTGAGCAGAGACATCACTCCTGCCAGCACCTTGGTGAACACTCTGGGAGCTGAAGTGAGACCGAGGGTCAATGCCACAAATTGGTAGTGCTGATCCTCCAGAGCGAACCTGAGGAACCTTTGATGACCTGGAAACACAGGAATATGAAGATAAGCATCTTTGATGTCCACAGACGTCATGAAGTCCCCCAGGGAACTGATGGCAGAGCGCAGAGTTTCCATGCGAAAGCGCCTGCACCTGATAAATTTGTTGAGGATCTTCAAGTCCAGGATGGGTCTGTCTGACCCATCTCTTTTGGGCACGGTGAAAAGGTTGGAATAGAAGCCCTTGCCCCTTTCTCGTAAGGGGACCTGACAGATGACCCCCAGCTGAAGAAGGCTTTGCACCGCCAGAACTAGAGCCTGAGCTGACACAGGGTCCTGAGAAATCCGGGATCTGATGAATCTTGGGGGCGGCCAGGCAGCAAACTCTCTTGTAACCCAAGGACACTACCTCCTGAATCCACCGGTCTGAGACATGAAGTCTCCAGACGTGAGCAAAGTGCTGAAGCCGTCCCCCCACCCGGATGGGTGAGGGCGCCCCTTCATGCCTGAGGGGGCTTGGGAGAAGACTTAAGCTTGGAGCCCCAGGAGGAGCCAGGGTGACAAGGGACCTTGAAAACGTTAAACAACGAAACGCGCGTCAGGACCCCGCCAGAAGCCGCAGCAGCACACTTAATTGGTGAAGACACTACAGTAGCAGCACGGAACGAACCTTCCCTGACCCGGACTGCTCCAGCAGCTGCTTCAACATCGGTAACCAGTACAGAGTACCCCTTTCTTACCGCAATACGGCATGGACTCAGCCACCTTCTAAAGGACGCTACACTGCATTCGCAGAGAAGCACAGCGCTTTTCATTAGCGCCATTGAGGACTCTTTTACAGCGAGGAGTAACCCTCTAGGCAGCACTAAGCACGGACTGCCTGACCCCCTATTTTAAGTCCTACCCTTTTGGATTTACCCCCCATTTTTTCTATTAATAAAGCTTTGGATTTATTTTATCCGACTGGAATTTATTAAAGAAGCAACCAACCTCCAGACGCTCCACAAGCAGTGCAACGTTTCATCACTCAGCGCATCACACTCAGTGGCCCAGGGCAGGTCTTGCACCCCCGGGCCAGGCGGGTAAGTGTCTCAACATACTTTCCTGAGCCAATACTTTGCAATTTTGTGCCAAACTGGCAGCAACCTTTGTTCATTAACAATCTTGCAGCCTATATTAATTGTTTGCATTAGAAGAAGAGAAGGAGGAATCACATACTCATTGAGATACCATCCTTCTCGGGCTTCTAAACAAGTAGCGCACCTGTGGAAAAGTGTGAGAGGGAAAAACCAAGGTCTACACCCTAGGTGAACCCCCCTCAAGCACACCAAAACCCTTTAACCTTTGTTCTGTCAGACTAGCCTCCTGACCAGGTTGCAGCTCCATACTAAGCGCCACTCTCCCACATAAATATTCCCAGGGTGACAACGTCCTCTGCCCCTACCCCAGAAATCTCCTCTGGCCCCGGTAAGAGAGACCCCCCCCTCCCCTGTCTGGCACCACGGTAGGGGGAAGAAAAGAAGCCCTGACCCCAAAAGGGTCGAGACTGCCGCCTGCGCTGGGGTAACCTGCCTCCCTTAGCAAACAGGTCCAGGCGGTCCCCAAACAGGCGTAGTCCCTTGAAGGGAAAACCAGTGAGAGCTTTCTTGGCAGTGTTGTCAGCAGCCCACTGGCACAGCCAAACCGAGCGGCGTATAGCCACCACAAGGGCAGAGGTTCTGCCACACATCCTAATGGTATCATCCAAGGCAGAGAGGACATAACTCACAAAAACCTCACAACGAGAGAGTGCATTAAACTCCTCACTAGACACATCATCAGGGGCACCATCAAGGATACTTCTAAGCAGGGTCCTAATAGCCACAGCCGTAATGGCAGAGGCACAGACCAGGCGCAGCGCCATCCCCACACAAAGGCATGGGACGCCAGCTGATCAATGCGCCGGTCCTCAGCATCCCGCAGCGTAGTAGAGTCAGGGGAATGCATGACAGAGGTGTTAGATAACCCTAGGACCGGGGCATCCACTTCAGGAGGGGATTCCCAACGCTTCACCACATCAGCAGGAAAGGGATACCTCTTATCCCAACTCTTAGGTACACCGGGAAGCCTGCTGGGACGCTCCCATTCCCTGAGCACAAGATTATTAAAATGGGCTTGCTCAGGAAATTCTAAACGTGGCTTAGCAGTATGAAACAATTCCCCCTGTTGCCTGGGGGCCGCAACCGGGGGAGAGATAGACAGTACCTCAAAAATCTGAGCCAACAGCCTATCATTATCATCTGGGGCTCAGGGGTCAGAGCCAGAATCATCATGACCCCTGTGCCTCTCATCAGATGACTCTGAGTCAGAGAATAACTCCCCTTCTTCCAAAGGGGTATAGCTAGACAGTTCCAAAAACTCATCAGCTTCCAGAGGGAAAAGAGTGACATCAGGCATCAAGTACTGCTTTTTAGCAGAGGCCTTACGCGCCAAGGTATTAGCAACCAACTTCTCTCTTCACATCAGGCTGAGAATCCCCACTGGTATGCAACTCAATGGGAGTCAAATTTAAGCTTGGGGGAGTAGGTGACGCCATACGAGGCGCAGGCCCAGCTACTGGTAAACCAGGCTGCTGCGCAATCACCTGCTGGGCACAAGGTACACAGAGCCGCACATTGTCAGCACCAATAGGGGACACCCCACAAGCTACACACAGCCGAGCTTGTCCCGAAGGAACCCCGAGCACATTACCCGGAGACGCCTCCATATGGTGATTATAGCGGCACAATAGGCCGATAGGGATTCCCGCTACAAAAAGCAACCCGGGATGCCCCAATAGCCCGCTAGGGAAGAGGGAGTAATTTACACACTAGGCCTCACAAGATTAATAACTAAATAGAGGGAGTAGGGCCGGGAGAAACCAGTAGAGGTCGGCCCGTCTGGAAAACATAAGTGAAGAGAACCCCATAAGTAACATGCATAATGACATAGGGCAATAAAAACCGCCCGCGAGGGTACTCACAGACCGCGGTAGGTAGACGCCAGTCACGCAGTAGCCTGATCCAGAGAAAATGGCGCCGTGTATACCTCGAGGGGCGGGCCACGGAGACAGTGACGAGGAACGCGCCAACCGCGGGCCCCGCCCCCCGAAGAGCGCAAAGCCACACACGTGACAAGCAGACGTTAACGGCGTACCAGCGCCTGAGGTAACGCCGCCGCCAAGAGCGGAGCACAGTGGAAGCGCGCGCGGCGGCATATTTAAAGAAAAACAACCAGTGCAACCAAGTCAGCGCGGTGGCTGACACAAACCAGACAAAACAGAATACAGTGAAGCACCAAGGCAAATTCACATACACCCCCCCGAAGCACCAAGGCAAATCCACATACACCCCCCCCCCCCCCCCGAGAGCTACAAGGGAGAGCGAGGGAGGACAGCGGCCACTTAACATAGGGCCCACCGATAGACAGGGGAAAGGGGCAATAGGGTGGGAGGGGCATCCCATAGAGGCTCACCATATGCCTATACCGCCTACCCTTTGGTGAGGGATTACCTGACAGCGGTGCTGCCTACCATCACCCGGACCAGCGCAGCCAAGGCTGGGAGGCAAATTAATAATGGAATGGGTGGGAATAGTCCTACAGGGCCGCAGGCTAACAGCCCCGCTCACCTGCGAGAAGAGAGAGCCATCTTCTTGTCCTTCGCAGTCCAGACTGCAGAGAAAGCCTGGGGATTTGTGGGAGGTCCCGGGTATTTGAGGGGCCGGGAGGAGCCAATTTCGCTGTCTCTGCAGTCAAGCGGCATCTGGCGGAGTAGTTTCCAAGTGTAAGTAATCTTATCTGGAGCAGGACGTACTGTATACTAAGAATAAAGCAATAATATATTTAGATATAGACAAAAGCAAACAAAACTAGCATAACTTAGGACATTATATTGTCCTACAAACATCAGCACTCAGCCAATCAGAGCCATTTCCTGCGTTTACATTTTTTGGCAAATGGCTCTCATTGACTATAATGGGGAATGTGCGCTCCTGCCTCAGCCTATGCGAATGGCCGGGTATGCGGCAGCGCGCACTCCCCAATGACAACAATGAGGCCAGTGAAACTCTTCTTAGTCCAACAGCGCATGCGCGGGCAAATTCAGGTGTTTTTTCTCACCATACACAGTACATCATATTAACAACATTGATGGGACTGCGAGTATTACGCATTTTCATGTGTAGCTAAAATCTCTTTGTATCATCATCAGATTTATATAACAACATAGATTTTCAAAGACAATATTCACAGATCCCCTGGCGAAGTATAAAGGTATATACGAAGTAAACAGCTATCAAGTCAAATAAATAACTAATTCTAAAATTTATAAATATAATTTATAATTAGTAGGGTATATAAATATAAATGCATTTATGATTAATCATTTTTATACTAGTATCTGTTATGAATATAAAAGAATATATTAATAAATCCATTATGGATGGCTATATATAATTTTAACTTACTCTCTCTTTTCTTGGTTTGATATTCAAATTCAGGTGTTTTTTCTCATCAATAATGAATAAATCCTCTACACTCTTCTGTGGAGCGCAGTACTGCCACTAATCTTCCCCCCAGACCCAGGGTGCCATACAGCATACAGAGAAACCTCTTCATATATCCTTCTGTAGTGTCACATTCTAATACTTGAAATTGTTATTGTAATCTTGAGACCACTTTGCACTTTATTGTATATCACTGATTTGTATGATTGTTGTCTTTTTGTATCAATACATTTTTTGGCATAACCAAAAATACTGTGGTCGGTGTGCATTCTTCCACCTTCTTTGTAACGTCTAATTAACCTGGGATAAAATGGGCAACTCTAGTTGTAACAAGATGCCATCTATATAATAGTTTAAGATTCGTTTTTAACCACACTAGTAGATGCCCTGGCAGAATCCAACCATATTTGTTGCCAGTCTTCTTCATCCAGGCAAGTCATTTTCCCATTTCTGGGCATAGGCTGGTTTCGAAGCTTCTGAGCTTAAAGTTATACTAAGGGCGAGCACCTGATTGTCCCATTTTCTCGGACTACACGTTGCACTGTCCTAAACTTCAATCCATTTCAAAAAGTAGTTCCTAAGTTATTTGTAAAAGTATTAGAGCATTGGAGATGCAGAGAAAAAATTAGCAGATACAGTGGACGTGGCAACAGTGTTGTGATATAAGCACACTGTGTGCTTTACATATTCATTATAAAAAAATAAATGCATTGTTGTGTCTAGTTATGTGTGCCAGCACATAGTATGATTAGAAAAACACAATTCTGTGAGACTCACTTGTAGAATAGTTTTTTCTGTTAATCCATTCCAGGCCGTCCCCATTCTTCACAATTGGGTAATTCCTGCCCGGATGGGCGTGTACTGCAAGATCAAAGGTGTGGCTCCTCCTGGCCCCCATAAGTAGCAGCTGCCTCTAATCAAAGACAAGTAATTAAAAAGCAGTAAATCATAACAAGAGGCTAAGACCGGGAGGCCCAAAATATAAGAGACCATGTTACTTCACACCGCCTCTGCTTGTTTTCTCTCGAAAACCTTTTTTTTTTTTACAAATGTCGAATTAAATAATAAATGGAGTAATCACCATAAAAAAGGCATCCAGGACATAATAAACCCCAAAAGATGGCAGGTCGGCTGGCCTGGAATGGATTCACAGAAAAAACATTTCTGCAGGTAAGTCTCACAGAATTGTGTTTTTTCTTCCAATCCATTCCAGGCCGTCCCCATTCTTCACAATTGGGACATCCAAAAGCAGTGCCATGTATGGGCGGGATCCCCAACGCGGTACAGCAGGTAGTTCATTTCACTACCGCCTGAAGCACCTTTCGACCAAAAACAGCGTCAGCTGAAGCCCTAACATCTACCTTGTAAAACTTGGTAAATGTATGAACTGAAGACCAGGTGGCAGCTTTACAAACCTGTTCCACTGAGGCCTGATGCTGAAAAGACCAGGAAGCACCAATGGCCCTAGTAGAATGAGCTGTGACCCGAAAAGGGGGTTCCTTCCCCTTGCAGAATAGGCTCTTACCACAGCCTGTCTTATCCACTTACTGATCGTGGACTTGGCTGGCGGAAGCCCCTTTCTAGAGCATTCTGCTATGACAAAAAGAAAATCTGACTTCCCGAAGGATTCAGTAGCAGCCATGTAATATCTTATGGCTCAACCCACATCCAAAGAATGAAGAGTCCTTTCCTTAGAATTAGCCGGAACTGGGCATAAGGAAGGAAGAACTCATTAAGGTGAAAAGGAGAAACAAGCTTAGGCAAAAAATCAGGCTTAAAACGAAAAACCACCTTGTCTCTGTGTAACTCAAAATAAGGTGGCTTCATGCATAAAGCGGGTAATTCGGAGACTCGACTCACAGAGGTGATCGCTACCAAAAAAATCACCTTGAGCGTCAAGATACTTAATGGAGCGTCGTTCAAAGGCTCAAAGGGGGCACCCTGGACAGCAGATAACACCAGATTTAGGTCCCACACCGGTAAAATAGGCTTGCGAGGTGTTCGGACATCAGTGACCCCCTGAAAAAAGGTTCTGATTAGCCTATGGTCGGCAATAGACTTCTGGAAAAAAATAGATAAGGCCGAAACCTGACCCTTGAGGGTGCTCAACTGGAGGCCCAATTCTAGACCATGCTGCAGAAACTCTAGAATTCTAGAAACAGATTATCTCCTGCAAGGAAACTTCCTGGCCTCACACAAGGAAATATAGGCCCGCCAGACTCTGTAGTATATCATGGAAGATGTCTTTTCCGGGCCTGAATCATGGTATGAATAACCCTGGCCGATAAACCCTTCTCTGTCAGGATCGAGGTTTCAATAGCCAGGCCGTCAAAGCAAGCATTTGTAAATTCGGGTGCCGAAGAGACCTCTGTGTGAGAAGCTCTGGATCGTCGGACAGGAGCCAGTGATCTGTCGACATCCTTACTATGTCTGCGAACCAGCTCCTCCTTGGCCAGCGAGGAGCCACCAGGATGGTTGGTACTTCCTCCTGGACTACCTTCCCTAGTACTCAATCCAGGAGTGGATGGAGGAAATGCATACAGGAGATTGAACCCCGACCATGGGAGTGTCAGGGTGTCTGTTGCTATGGCCAGAGGGTCTCATGAGAGGGATACAATCCTCGGAAGTTTGTGATTGTGTCTGGAAGCAAAAAGATCCACATCCGACCCCAACAGACACAGAGCCTGAAAGGCCTGCCGACTGAGGGACCATTCCCCCAGACGCAGAGACCTCCTGCTCAAGGAGTCTGCCTCCTTGTTCTCTACCCCCGGGATGTAAACCGCCGAGATGCAGGGAACATTCTCCTCTGCCCAAACCAGAATCCGGCTTACCTCCCTTAGGGTTCTCTTGCTCCGAGTACCCCCCTGGTGGTTGATGTAGGCTACTGCCGTCCGATTTTCCGAGCGGACCTGAACAGCATGACCCTTCAAACTGGGGGTCAGATGTAGGAGTACAAGCCGAACTGCCCTCAACTCCACGAGGTTTATGGGTAGCCGATTTTCCCTCGGACCCCATTGACCCTGGATCTTCTGGCTCTGCCAAATGCTTCCCCAACATGTAAGACTGGCATCTGTGATAACGATCTCCCAATGAGGAGTCCGAAGGGACTTGCCTACCAGCACATGCCAAGGATCCAACCACCACAAGAGGGATTGCCTGGCCGAAGCGGACAGAACAAACCCTTGGTCCAGAGATTCCGGAGCCCGATCCCAGATGGATAGTAGGTTCATCTGCAGAGACCTCATGTGGAACTGGGCAAAGGGTACTGCTTTGAAGCAGGCCACCATCAGGCCCACCAGTCTCATCCCTAGGCGCACCGTTGGCTGTTGACACGCCAGCAACATCTCTACCTGCGTTTGGAGCAGCAATACCTTCTGTTCTGGCAGAAATACTCTGACCTGAACGGTGTCCAGAGTCATCCCCAGGAAAGATCTTACCGTTGACGGGGTGATATGCGACTTAGGGTAGTTGATCACCCAGCCGAATGATTCCAGAATCACATGGTCTTTGATTAGAGGCAGCTGCTACTTATGGGGGCCGGGAGGAGCCACACCTTTGATCTTGCAGTACACGTCCATCCGGGCAGGAATTACCCAATTGTGAAGAATGGGGACAGCTTGGAATGGATTGAAAGAAAAAAGGGAGTGAGAGATGCTGCATGCTAAGAGCACCTTTAGCCTGCCAGCACATAGTGTGACCAGAGAGGAAGGTGGGGTTTCATAGCTGCAGAGAGAGGCAGCCAATCAGGACATCTGGGGAGGGAGTGGGGGGTGTTTCCGTTCTTGGCCCAATGAAGGTTGATTGAAGGATAAAGTCAGTGGGGTGGAGACTGAAAGATGAATGAGGAAGTGCCTCACTAAGGAGACAGACAGAGGAGGAAGTAGAGTGCTGGAGGGACTCAATGAAAGGTAAGCTACTGATTTTTTTTTTTTTTACTTTTGACTTGCCAATCACTTTAATGATAATTTCCAAAAAATTATAACATGAAACATATGGTTTTGCATACGATGAAGAAAATGGGTAGGTACTGGCACTGGTAGTACTCTAAACAAATAAAAGAATCTTTGGGATCGTCATTTTTATTGCAACCATACATACCAGCCACGATGGGATCGATTCAGAGTCAGGTGAGAATTCTAACTCCTTTTTAGGAGTAAAAACTGCCATTGATTTTCATTGTCTACCGGGTGTAAATTTTCACCTGGCTCTGAATCAGCCCCAAGGTAGACAAGGGAAATTAATGGCAGTTTTCTCTCCTAAAAAAAGAGTGAGAAGTCTCACCTGACTCTGAATTGACTCCAATATGTGATACCGATCCCAGGATTCTAATATTTTCTTTATATTCCAAAACATATTTGGATAGTTCAGTTGAAACATATCATAATAGTCAGCAGTAATAAAGACTCCCATTACTAAAGGCGAGCGCCCCATTGTTGTCCCATAATCTCTGGCTAACCTTTGCACTGTCCCAAATGTCAATCCGTTTTCAAAAAGACCCTGTGGAGACTGGAAGCTGAATAAGGAAGTGATTTGCTCACTAAGTAGACCCACATAACAGGAAGGAGAGCAATGGAGGGATACAATGTAAGATAAGCTACTGGTATTTAATCTTGAAATGTCCTCGATGATAAGGAAATGATGACATTATCGTGCTTTTCAATTCATACAGATTTTTAACATATAAGACACAGTGAAGACGTGGGAAGAGTTAATTAAACACACTAACCCGTCCTTCTTATGGCGGTCTCGGGATTTGGCTTCGGTAATGCTGTTGTGTCTTTTTCTGTCCAGGATCTTTTGTAATTCTTTCTTCTCCCTGGAGCAACAGGGCCATTGTTATTTTGGCTGTAACATCTCTAAAGCTGTTAGCAGCAGAGTATAAGAATGGAATGGTGCTTTGTTATACTCTAATTATGGAAGCACCAGTATATTACACCGCACTGCTATTCAAAATCACTTACGCTCAAAAAAAAATCTACTCAGGGCAAGACACAGGATGAAACATTCCTGTGTCCATATAAATCATTTACAATGTACCCATTTGGTCTACATTGTAACCTTTGTCCAAGACAGCACATCAGGTATCACCCACATTGTATATATATATGAATGGTTGCTGTATGTATGTATGTAGGGGTGGCCTCATGAATGATGTACAGTCTAGGACTGTCTGGGATGGCACATTAGGCATGGCTATATATATATATATATATATATATAGTTGCACATATAAATACGTTAACACGGTGTATTGCGTCACAGTGCACAAGTCACTACAATACATTCATTAAATTACATATATATATATATATATATATATATATATATATATAGGATATTTTTTCAATACAAAAATGGGTGTTGCTCCTCTTTAAAACATGAAAAATTAGCTACACTGGATAAAGAGGAATGTTATTATAGTCTATGAATTGCGCTGTAGTCACAAATTTGACTTTACAATTTCATTGCTCAGAGACATAAAGAGATGATTTGCATAGCTTCGCCTGCTGTAAAGACTGATAGGTAATGTGAATGTCCCTTGTGTTGGGTGCTGTGCAAATAGTTTCCATTTTAGGAAAGCACCTATTTACCTTTGAGTAGCCCCCTATATTAAAGAGGAACACCGGAGGATATTAAAACTTCCCCCAAACCTCACTGATCCTCCTGTTTTACCTTTGGGCACTAAATACTCACCTCACCGGGGGATCCATCTTCTGGGTCCCTTGGATTCCAGGTGACCTTCCAACGGGCAGCGCCATCTTGCATCCCATCGGACACTGCGTGTGGCCCCCAGTCCTGCAACGGGATACAATAGGGCCACCCGAAATCCTGCGAGACTATGGCACAGGACTTTGAACAGACAGCTAGTGACAGACAGTGGGTGGGAGGGGGCAGGGCAGCGATCGGACCCTGAAGCAGCCGGAGGTAAGTAGAGGCCGATTGGGGGGATGATCAGGCCCTTTTTATTTTAGGTCTGATGTTCCTTTTTAAAGTGGACCAAAATCCAGGAATTTGACTATCCTGGGTTTTGGTCAGTGTCCCGCTGTGTGAAACCCCTTAGGTTGCCAACACCAACTCACCTCTTTCCGGTCCTATGGCACATGCACGGCCGCTCGACCAATCTGCATGCTCGGATCCGCTGACGTCACGTCGTCAAAGCCTTCGTCTAAGGCTGATGGCCGTATCTCCCACTACCCTCTAACAGGGAGCGCCCCCACACAGGCCTTTCACAAATGCCTGGCACGGGCACACTCCCTGCTAGAGGGATAGCTGAAATACGGCCGCAGTGCGCGCATGCGCCGTTGAACTGCGAAAGAAGGAAAGTGTATGGGGCGACCTGGGGGGTTTCACACAGCGGAGCATCCCGATTTTGGATGCCCCGGGGGGAGAAAATCGATTGGCCCGGGAATCTTATAGATTCCAGGCGAATTGCCGCAAGTTTTCTTCCATTTTAAGCCTGACATGGGTCTCTCCACATAGCCTAAAGCTCGGGACATGTGTCCACTAGTTGGATGTGTCTGGATGTGTAAATTTAAAGCAAATTCTTGGCATTGCACCCTTAGTGTTTCTAAGGGCCTCAGATTGCTCAGAGACAAAGAGATGATTTGCATAGTTAGGCCCGCTGCAAGGACTGATGGGTAATGCTATTTTTCATTGTATTGTACAGGGTACTGTGCATTTTAGGAAAACACCTCTTTTCCTTTACCTTTGAGTAGAGAGTCTTTTGATCTCTTTAGACCACCCTATATCAAGGAGGAACATCAGATCTAAAATAAAAAGGGGCCGATTCCCCCTCTCCCACCATTGGCCCCTACTCACCTTTTAGATGCCGCCGCTGCCTGCTGCGGCGCCATATGGCTGCTTCAGTGCCCGAACCTCACCCCGGCACCTGCTTAGCTGTCACTAACTGACAAGCACAGCCTTAGCCGTACTCTTCAATGTCCCACGGCGATCGCAGCTCCGCGAAATCTCGTAGGATTTTGGGCGGCTCCATTGCATCCCATTCATGGCCACTGCGCAGGAGAGATCAGGGGCCACACGCAGTGTCTGATTGGATGCAAGATGGCGCCAGTGAGAATAATACCTCCTCCGATGTTCCTCTTTAAGCCTAACATGGGTCTGTCCACATAGTGGCTTGTGACTCTATCCTGGGGATTGATACATTTTCAGCCGTCATATACAGTCAGTCTAATTGAAAAGGTTTTTTCCTTTCATTTCTTATGAATGACATTTGAAGATGACTCACTTTTCATTAATTTCTTTTAATTTCTTCAGCTGTGCAGTATGACAGGACTGAGCCACGTCCAGCAGCTTTTGAACAGCCTGTAAAAAGACAGATCATCGGCCGGTAAAAGGAGAGAAAAGTTGTCCAATGACAGAGGCATGCTGGGAAGCCTTGTGTTACCTGCTGCAGGTGGATGTGTTTAATCTTGCGTTCTTGTTCATGTTGGTGCTCTCTCATCTCAAGCAGGCGCCTCTGCTGATCCGTCTGCAGGTCCATTAGCTTTTTCTGATGCTCTTCCTGATCAGAGTACAAACTGCAGAAAAAAGTAGCACATTAAAACAGAATGTATTAAAGTGGACCAAAACTTCCGGAGATCGGCCCAGGAATCTATAGGATTTCCGGGCTGATTGATTCCCTCCTCCCGGGGATGTGTGAAACCCCCAGGTCGCCCTTAAACTCACCTTCCCTTCCGGTCCAACAGCGCAAGCCGTGGTCGCTTTTGGGGCATTATTTGAGCTTGCACTGGAGTCTAAAAGACTATTCAGGTCCACTTTAAAGAAAGCTGCCAGCCAAGAATAGTTTTGGTGCTCCACTGCTCAATTGGAAAAGAGAGCACCCATTCATAAAAGTAAGGAACAGGGTTAACAACAAGCTGCCAATTTGCTATGCTTTTGCCTCCTCAGGCCTAAACAGCGGAGTTTAACTTTCCTTTCAAATAAGACGCATTCATTTATCACTTCTTTGAAAGGATGTTTCCTTTACAAAATGTGGTATTAGAGCACATTGTGTGGTCATATCATGTGAGTGTGATGTCATTGGTTAACAAATGACTCTTCCAACCCCATGCAGCCAACCCGTCAGCACCTGCTTACTTTTCACATTTTCTAGAATTCTCCTTGTTTTATAGCCTGGCCAACTATTGTTTTTACCACCAAAACTGTATTTGCTGAAGATCTGTGTTATGAGTAATAAATCCATCCAGTGAGTTTGACTTTTGAGTTAAGCTACCTGACAACCCCGCTTGTTGTGAGTAATCATTTAGACCCTCAACATTTACAGCCTTTTTGCCAAATGCACAATACCTGACATGAGCCTTGCAGCATGTAGTGCATTAGATAACAGCCACCTCCACCACATCAGTGGTCTAATAAAAGTTCTGATAGAAATACTCACTCTTGGCCCCCTTTAGGACTTCTAACAAGTTTCTTCCGTATGCTTTGCAGCTGAATAACTCTGCTGCTCTGTTCCTTGCACAACGAGGACACCTTGCGCAAATGCTTGCGGTGCATGTGGCGCAATTCTTTGTACTGCCGGCATAGCAACTTCACAAAGCTTTTCTGCAACTTTAGCTCCTCCAGGGTTGGCGCTGGCACATCTGCAAAGGTTACAGGCATACATTTATTAACAAAATCAAGGGTCCTGAATAAGGACGTATTGCCTAAAGTATTTTTCTTTTCTCTGTATATGTATACACAGGGTTAAGAGAAGGACTGTGTGCCACGGTATAATTAAAGAAGCCCTATTGCGCAATGCTCTCATGTAAAACAAAAAGCCAGAGGCTGGGTTACTTATACCCCCCCTGTAAAAAAAAATACAGGGAAGAACTGCTCACTGCCAACTAACTGTCCTGTAAGCCAGTCTGTTGGAAACTGGAGCATTAACCACCATTAACAGTTGATGAAACATTGCCTAATGGCAAAAAATCGTCTACACACATCAGAAAAACTGTAATACCAATAAGCGGCTATCCCAGCACAGACTGGCTAGGGACACAAAGCACTGGGGTTAAAGTGGCTCAACCACCCACTTGGCTGGCCCTGGAGTCTAGTTTGAGTCTTGTTTGAGCCCCCCAAAATCGCCCTGCATTCACTCCCCGGCTTGCCGGCTACGGTTGCATCTCTGGCACCCCTGTAGCTGAGGTACACCCAGATCGGGATGCCCCACTGTGTGAACCCCCCTCAGGCGGCCACAACACTCAACCGCTTCTGGGCTCTCTCACTGATGTAAACAATGACGGCCACTTCCCCTGCATCTTTGGGCTGTGCGTGCGCTCCCCCGCACCAGCTATCCATATAGGCTGGGGACGCGGGAATGAGAGCTGCAGGGGATGTGGACGCTCTTGCTCTGAATAGCATAAACAAGAGCAGTTTGCCGAAAATTTAATAACACATGGCAAATGGCTCCGATTGGACAAGAGCCTGTGCTTGTGTTGTAGGACCGGAAAAAGGTGATTTGTTCTGGGTGAACTGGGGGGTTTCGAGAAAGCGAGGCATCTCAGTTTGGGATGCTGTGGAGGCAAAGAACAAAACCCGGGAAAGTCAAATCCCCGGTGTTGTTCCGCATTAAGGAGGAACACCACACCGGAATTTCACTTTCCTGCGTTTTGTTCCTGTGTGCAGCAGCATCCTGAATTGGGCGGCTCAGCCAATCAGCATGCTCGCTGTCACTCGGCTCCCTTCAGCGCTGCTTACAGCTAAGCTAAGTGCCTAAGCGGCGCAGCCAGCAGCATCCCCCGCCACCCATTCAGAAAGGCCAGGTGCCCACACAGCTAGAAGTGCGGCAGGAACACACAGATGCAGCGATGGCTCCAAAAGAAGTTAGGTGAGTGAAACTGGCGATTTCACACAGCGGGGCGTCCCAAGGCCTTCGAGGTTCCTCTTTAAGGTTAGTATGTATCATGAATCTACTGCCTTCTTTGAGACACTAATAAAATGCTGACAAAGTTAAACACCAGGCACAATAAAGACCCATAGACTATCACTGTCTTTGTGTATCTGTGTGGAAGTGAGTTAGTTTAGGTTTTGTCTGGTCGCTGACCCAGATTTTTTATAGCAGAGCACAGTATCACCACCTGAAGGATGCAGTTAAGGTATTCATTGACATGTCTAAAAAATAATTCATGTCAGTAACCTGATGGTTATGATCCGCCATTATTCTAAACAAAATTGTTATCCTTGGACAAAGCATAGCAGTAGTTACCTGTCAGTACACTTGCAATGAGGTCATCTCGATGAGCTGCAGAGGAAAAGCAGAATTAGATTCATTAGCTAAATGAGATTTGATTTTTATTATTAGACATTTGAAATGTATGGAACATTTTCCTTAATCACTTAAACTGGACCAACAGCCTGGCACAGTTGGAAAAGAAAACTCCCCGGAACTCCCTTGCCCCATCTGCATGATACTGAAGCATTGTCAGCACTTACATTTGCTCCTGCATCCACTCAAAGCTGAAACGCCTCCTCACCGATTTTCTAGTGGTAGTGGTTATGTTGGAGTTTCCTCTACCAGCATCCCAGCCATGTTGCTGCCTGGATTCAACTGACATAACTGACAATACACAGTAACAGGAACCTCTTCAGGACTTCCTGTTTGCAGACGGCCTGCAGCAAACTGCATTGCCAGGGGAGGGGTGCCTATGAGCACTGTTTGTTGTGTTTCTGGATGCCCCAGGGGGAGGGAATCAAGTGGCCCTGGAATCTTATAGATTCCCGGGCCGATCTCTGAGAGTTTTGGGCCATTTTAAAGGTCTGCGTTAAAGGGCACCCAAACTCATACGAGTTGGCCCTCTTATGGGGTTGTTCCTGTGCAAAGTAGGATACAACCTGGCAACATAATATGTCCTAGGCTACAACCGAGCGTCCGGGCAATTCCATGTCCTATGAGCATCCCAATTTGGTACGCCCCTAATGTGAAACCCCTAGTTTGCCCATATACTCACCCTGATACCTTGGCTACTGTTTAGCCACACTCTGGACACACATCACCGCTTCTTCCGGTCTGTGGAGTTTTCACACTAGGGCACGTAATCACTCAGCACTAGACTCTAGGGCTGAAACAGGGCTTGTTCCTCTTTAATGCAAAATAAGCAATATGTAAAATGTGTTGCTTTGCACAGCTCTGCACGGTTGAACAATCTCTACATTCTGGCTGCTGCATTATGGCAACACTAGGTTTACCCAGCAGAATAAAACAGCCTGGTCATTTTAATTGAGGCTACTATTATATACATGTAGGTGAACATTATCACATTATATTGTGGATTGTTTCCTTTAGAACACACAATTCATTATAAATAGATCATATATGTAGATACAGATTTGGCTGAGCACCCATGACTTGTTCTACTAACCTTAAAAGATCAATCTAAAAACAATGCATACTAGCAATGGTGCCATATTGATTTTCAGCTACATTCAAAAAGACAGGTCTTAAAAATAGTCTGCTACTGCATTTACAGCAACTAGCAAGAATAAAAGGAAGAAGAAACCATTATGGTTTACTAGGGAAGTCAGCACTATCATAAAAGATAAGAAGTCTGCCTATAAGAAGTATAAAGTAAGTGGAAGTGGAAGTGTGACAGAGAGGCGCATAAAATTAAACAGAAGGAAGCAAAACTGATTATAAGGACTGCTAAAGGGCAAAAGGAGGAAGAAATGGCCAAATCTATTTAGAGGGGAGATAAAACCTTTTTCCGATATATTGGTGACAGAAAGAAGAAAAACAATGCAGTCTCAAAAATTAGAAATAGGGAAAATAAATATATTGACGGAGATAAGGCTGTGGCTGACCATCTGAATAGCTACTTTTGTTCGGTATTTTCAGATAGTAGCAGGCATGGCCATAGCACAGCATCCAGCTGGGAGGGCACAGCTTCGGAGTTTCTGGAGGCTGATGTCCTATCCGAGCTGGCACATCTAAAGGTAAGTAAGACGATGGGTCCAGATGGAATCCACCCCAGAGTTCTAAGGGAACTTAGGTTTGTGATTGCAGCCCCTCTAACTGATTTACTTAACCATTCCCTTTCAACTGGTGAGGTTCCAGATGATTGGAGAATGGCCAATGTCATACCAATCCATAAAAAGGGGAGTAGAGAAGAAGCCAGTAATTACAGGCCAGTTAGTTTAACATCTATAGTGGTCAAATTAATGGAAACACTCTTAAAAAAACAGATAATTTCCCATCTAAAAATTAATGACCTATTGGACCCAAAACAGCACGGCTTTACTGAGGGCAGATCATGTCAGACCAATCTTATTGATTTCTTTGACAATGTCACTAAAGTGTTAGATGAAGGTGGTGCTGTGGATATCGCCTATCTGGATTTTAGCAAAGCCTTTGACACTGTACCACATAAGGAGCTCATAGATAAGTTATTGAAGGTAGGACTCAATCCCTGGATAGTTCAGTGGATTTCCAGTTGGCTGAGGGATCGGTATCAGAGTGTTGTTGTAAATGGTGTGCAATCTGAACAAAGGCGATTTACAAGTGGTGTGCCGCAAGGCTCTGTCCTGGGCCCCATTCTTTTTAATATATTAGTAAGTGACATAGGAGAAGGCTTGGTAGGAAAAGTTTGTCTGTTTGCTGATGATACAAAGGTTAGTAATAGGGTGGATATTCCTGGAGGTGTCTGCAACATGGAAAATGATTTAGCTTTACTGGATAGATGGTCAAAACTGTGGAAACTAGAGTTTAATGTCTCTAAATGTAAAATCATGCGCTTGGGTAGAAGGAATCCCTGCTCTGAGCACCGTATGGGCAGCACTGTGTTAGCCAGGACCTCGGAGGAGAGAGATTTAGGGGTACTGATTACTGAAAGCTGCAAGATGAGTGGACAGTGTAGCCAGGCAGTGGGAAAAGCAAGCAGGATGCTCGGCTGCATAGCTCGAGGCATCACCAGTAGGAAGAGGGAGGTTGTGATGCCGCTGTATAGAGCCCTGCTAAGGCCACAGCTACAATACTGTGTGCAGTTCTGGAGACCTTACCTGCAAAAATACATTATTCAAATAGAACGTGTCCAAAGGCAGGCAACGAAAATGGTGGAAGGACTTAAACTTTAAGTCTCTCCTGATAAGTTTTAAGAACTTAATTTGTACAGTCTGGAGGAAAGAAGGGAGAGGGGGGACATGATTGAGACCTTTAAATATGTGAAATGATTGAATAAGGTTCAGGAGGGAAGTGTTTTTAAGAAGAAGCTTAATGATAGAACAAGGGGGCACAACCTGAAGCTAGTCGGGGGGAAGATCAGAAGCAATGTTAGAAAATATTATTTTACAGAAAGAGTAGTAGATGCTTGGAACAAACTTCCAGCAGAGGTAGTTGAAAAATCAACAGTCACTGAATTTAAACATGCCTGGGATAAGCACACATCTATCCTAAGATAAAGAGTACATACAGTATACACATAAGGGCAGACTAGATGGACCGTATGGTCTCCTTCTGCCGTCAACCTTCTATGTTTCTATGTTTCTAGATGCTGAACAAAGAGATATGTTTTGAATCAGCAGGTGATTTGCCTTTTTACATTTTATATTTATTAAGTACTTCAGTATAAATATCTTTCTTTTTAAGAACAGTTTAAGGGTTGTCAAACTTATTTTAACAGAGGGCCACATAGGCATTTGGTTGCCCTCAAAGGGACGGTTAATAACAAATGCAAAACAAAATGGGAGCACGACTATTGAAATGTATGGTTACAGATTATTTTGGCCAGGGCAGAGGCCAAATTATTTTGGCCAGGGCAGAGGCCAAATTATTTTGGCCAGGGCAGAGGCCAAATTATTTTGCCCAGGGCAGAGGCCAAATTATTTTGCCCAGGGCAGAGGCCAAATTATTTTGCCCAGGGCAGAGGCCAAATTATTTTGCCCAGGGCAGAGGCCAAATTATTTTGCCCAGGGCCGCCGCCGACTACTTATTTTGCCCAGGGCCGCCGCCGACTACTTATTTTGCCCAGGGCCGCCGCCGCCTACTTATTTTGCCCAGGGCCGCCGCCGCCTACTTATTTTGCCCAGGGCCGCCGCCGCCAACGACTACTTATTTTGCCCAGGGCCGCCGCCGCCAACGACTACTTATTTTGCCCAGGGCCGCCGCCGACTACTTATTTTGCCCAGGGCCGCCGCCGACTACTTATTTTGCCCAGGGCCGCCGCCGACTACTTATTTTGCCCAGGGCCGCCGCCGACTACTTATTTTGCCCAGGGCCGCCGCAGACTACTTATTTTGCGCAGGGCCGCCGCCGCCGACTACTTATCTTGCCCAGGGCCGCCCCCGCCTACTTATTTTGCCCAGGGCCGCCGCCGCCGACTACTTGTTTTGCCCAGGGCCGCCGCCTACTTATTTTGCCCAGGGCCGCTGCCAACTTATTTTGCCCAGGGCAGATGCAGAATTATTCTGCCCAGGACAGACGCAGAATTATTCTGCCCAGGACAGACGCAGAATTATTCTGCCCAGGACAGACGCAGAATTATTCTGCCCAGGACAGACGCAGAATTATCCTGCCCAGGACAGACGCAGAATTATCCTGCCCAGGACAGACGCAGAATTATCCTGCCCAGATCAGACGCAGAATTATCCTGCCCAGGACAGACGCAGAATTATTCTGCCCAGGACGCAGAATTATTCTGCCCAGGACAGAGGCAGAAGCTGAATTATTTTGCCCAGGACAGAGGCAGAAGCTGAATTATTTTGCCCAGGACAGATGCTAAATTATTTTTCCCAGGGCAGAGGCACACACTAAATTATTTTGCCCAGTACAGATGCAAAATTATTTTGCCCAGGACAGAGGCAGACACTGAATTTTTCTGCCCAGGACAGATGCTAAATTATTTTGCCCATGACAAATGCTGAAATATTTTGCCCAGGACAGATGCAAACGCTGAATTATTTTGCCCAGTACATATGCAAATTATTTTGCCCAGGACAGATGCAAACGCTGAATTATTTTGCCCAGGACAGATGCTAAATTATTTTGCCCAGGACAGATGCTAAATTATTTTGCCCAGGACAGCCACAGAATTATTTGGTCCCACAATCATTCTCCACACCCTACCTGCCAATAGCAAGTAATAACCCCTGCAGCAGCTGTAGCAGTAAGTTGGGTGTGTTGGGCGGTCTCCCATGTGTGGTGATAGCTGGTTGCAGGAGACACAGAACAGTTGCAGACACTACTCTCTTCCTTCCCATTTTTATAAGTACCACAACTCAGAACAGGATGCACTCCACAGTGTAGCACAGCGTGCCAGCGCATCATTTGGCTGCGCAACACACAGGCACAAAGGCATGCTGCCAGTGGCCGAGCAGGAGCCTTGGATTGATGGGTGATGGGGCTGGTCTGGCACCTGTCAGAGGGACACAAAGTTTGGAGGGCCACATCTGGCCCCAGGACCTTGAGTTTCACATGTGTGGTTTAGATGATTATCCAGATTTCTTGGAAACACCACCATCCACTAGAACGGCATAAGGCAGCAGAGCACTATTTATTGGCAATATAATAATAATGCAGCTTTAATATAATTATATTCCCTTTGCACAGTAAGCCTCATTCTTCTGGCAATAATGCATAATCAAGATGCACAAGCACCCATTCGGTTCAATTAAAATGGACAGTGGCAGTATCGGGATAAGTCTGATCGCAGGGGGACAAGGCTTCTCTGAGAAGGATGGCCCTGGTACCTACTGCCCAGAACCCAGAACTCCCTTGTGGCCTGGAATCGAATGGCCAACCCTGTCTTCACTAATGTTTGCTGCAAGGTCGTCCCTGGGGAGAAATCAAGTACCTGGTAAGGCCCCTGGTCCATATGGTATGGAGAAAGATGAAAAGCTGTGGTCAAACAAGCCGAAATCAGGGGTGGGAAGGACAGTGTGGCCGAAGGTTTCCTTTACAGAAACCAAGATCTAAGGAATTAAGCTGATAAGGGTTTATCCATAAAGCAGAGCTAAGATCAAAATGTATCAAGCTGGCAAAGGCTAATCTACTAAGCAAAGTTCAAGATCAAGCCAGGTAATACATAAAAGATTCCAAGATTAAGAGATCCAAAAGTGCAATGGCAAAGGCTCAGTCGATTATTCAGATATAAGGGCCCTGAGCATGCTCAGAAGGTGCACCCTCATTAGCTCTTGTGCAAGGCGATTACCTCACTGCGCACCACAAGCCAGCCTAGACACATGCACACTGCCAGAAGAAACAAGCCCATGCGCACCTGCACACGTATGCTCCATGCACCTGTCTGCAACAAACCTTGACAGGCAGGCATAATTAGTAATAAAATGTAAAGCGCACAAAAATAAACTGCAGTACCAACAGTATCCAATCAAAATTGCTTGCAGGTTTAGCCTTTGAGCATACCCAAATCACTACTTTAAAGCTGGTAGAAATCCTTGGCCTGCAGGATAGGCTTCCCACATACTTCATTCCTGCATCCTTTACAACCTTCCTTTGGGCCTGTGTGTAATTTGCACTGCAGGGTCCTTAGAATCTACCCCTGCACATCTTGAGCTGTGAAATGTCTAGGTAGGAAAAAAAATTGCAATTGGAAAGAAGGAAATGGCAAGCAGCACCATCAATTTACGGATGGTGGCGGGTGCACACTGGGCTGGGAAATTCGTTACAGACAGCTATAAATTGATGGTGCTGCTTGCCATTTCCTTCCTATCTGTTGTACTGTGGTGAGCGCATGTGGATAAATGTTGAAGGGCCCTCAGCCGCAAGTTGTGGAGTCAATCTCCCCACATGTGAATCACCAGAGGTAAAAGGGAAGATCCCTGGGCAGCCTCGGGTAAGTTCAGCTCTCATTTTATCTATTGCTATGTGTGTCCCACTGTTTAGAGTAAGACTGCAGGAGAAAGAGGTAGCATGGCATGGCCCGGCAGCTTCGCATACATTTGCAAATGTAGGATTTGTTGACAGCTGGTGGGGATTTGGGTGCTGGGCTATTCCTTTTTGTTTTGGCCATGAGATGTCTAACTGCCACTACCAATGAGCTGACACACGCCTTCATCACATTTATGAATCTCAGACACCCTCTTATTAGTGTCAAAATGATTTCCTTGCCTTGCTTGTCTGCCAATGGTTTGTCTGACATCAAGACCAGTATTAGTTATATGCGTCATCGAACCTGCTCTATATGCACATCCACGGGATCCTCTAGGGCAGCGATACTCAACTGGCGGACCGGGGTCCCAATGCGGACCTGCACTTAGTTGCTTCTGTGTTGCAGTGCTCAGAGCTGTCCCCTTGATTGGCGATATAGTGCTTAGTCTCCTTGGCAGTTTCATGGCTCCCTGGCACCTAGCAATGCAATATGAAGTACTGCACGGGCGGGAAGTGGCATTGCAAGGTACACACAAACGTTGTTTCTCTATCTCTTTGACCCATCCAATCCTTTCCCCCCACCCCAGCTCAGCCCTATCCATCCCATCCCAATCCATTTCTGTCCCCCCAGCTGCGCCATCCTCCATCTATCCACCCCCCCTTCCCCGCAACAGTCCTCTGCCCCGACCTTTGCCTCTCACCGGATGTCTTTAAATGGACCTTTACAAGAAGTGGTTGAGTACCTCTGCTCTAGGGCACATGTGTCAAACTCAAGGCCCGGCAGCCAGATGTGGCCCTCCAAGCCCTTTTATGTGGCCCTCTGATAGGTGCCAGATGGCAGCAGCTAGGTGGCACTCCTTCTAGCCGTTCCGGTAACTCCCAGGTTTCTGACACCATGCCTGTGTGTGGTGCAGTGCCTATAAAATGGCGGTTGTGCTCCTTGTAACGTTCTGGGGAAAAAAGAGTAGTATCTGCAACTGTTCGGTGTATATAGTCAACCAGCTCTCACCACACAAGTAGCAAACCTAACCAACACATGATTGTAGGGCTGGTCTGGGCAAAATAATTCCATGGCTGTCTTGGGCAAAATACTTCTGCTGCGGTCTTGGGAAATAATAATGGGTAACCATACATTTGTTTGCATTTTGTTTTGGGTTTGTTATTAACTGCTCTTTGAAGGCATCCAGAATGAGGACATGGCCCTCGATAAAAATTAGTATGACGCCCCCTGCTTTAGGTCATCACTTCCCTAGTCAAAAGCATTGTAAAAATGCTGAATCCAGCAACTGCAGTCATTCCGCAAGAAAATCATCCAGGTCCTCATCACATTCTTTAAATACCTGCAGTTTCAGTTCTTGAATTGTCAGGCTTGTCCAGGACTCAGGGTGTTTAGCAAACAACTGGAGAGTTCATCTGAATAGCCTGCTTAGCCTGCAAAGAGTTGATCTCATCCAGATACTACTACATTAGCTAAACTGGAGGAATAGCACCTGAGTTTGGAATTTACTGCCCCAGGCAGCTCTGTACAATCCTTCTTGGATATAACCCACATGTAACGTTGAAAAGGAGTGGCGCCAGATGCAAGAATAAAAAAAAACAAGGAATGCATAGTTTACCTACCTATGGGTGAAACTGGGGCAATTGATTGCTTCTTGACCCCCATGGGTGCCTGTGGACTGACACTTGAGGTTTCAGGCTTTTTCTTCTCCTGTGGTTTCTCTGTATTGTTCAGCTGCAGTTGATACAGAAAGAACACATATAGTCATTGGTAATGAAGGGTGGTTCAAGCATTCATACTTTGACTTTGAACTGTAGATAAGTTGACAATGTAAGTTAAACAAATGCACCCACACCCCTCAACCCAGACTGGTGCAGTACCTTTCCTCCCAGAAAGCCTGTTGTATTGCTGACTGTAATTTACAGTCCCAGACGAGAGAGTAGATATGAATTGCCCACAGAGTGGCCTGGAGCAGAAGGATTTAAAAAAAATGAAGCTATATTGCCAGAGTAATTTTAAAATAAGTTTTCACCTCATGTTCTGCTGTTCTCTATAATGGGGGGTGACCGGGCTGAAGGATGCAAGCACACTGTGTACATCGCATAAGATTGAGCTCGGCTTGAGGGCTCAATTCTAGCCTATCATTAAGAGAGGGACTGTCAACATAACAAGCCTCAGGATTTGGGGGGGGGGGGGGGGTGCTGTAGGCAGATAAATAAGAAAAAACCTTCCTTCCAGGGACTGCTGCCATCTGGTATCTCGTCAGAGGGGCACATAAAAGGCTTTAAGAGGGCCACATAAAAGGGCTTGGGGGGCCTCATCTGGCCGTCGGGCCTTGAGTTTGACTGGACTAAAGTCTGAAAAGGCAACAGTAACTAAGAATAGGTATAGCCCATTTATTTCTGGTCTGTATGTGCCATGTAAAAACTTTGCTGTATGGAAAAAAACCTTACCATGTATCCTTGAATATGGGCTATTCTGGTCCTATTTTGCTTACTATATTATGCTTAACAATGCTTAACAAGGGTCCCAGTCTTATCTCCCCTGTACAGTCTTCACTGCCAACCTTGAGCTGACAAGGGCCACTAGGCTGAAACACATCCACAAGTAGGACGTGAGGGCTGTGTAAATATTGGAAGATACTGTATACTCAAGCAATGCAAGTCTATCCAGAACTTACTGGGAAGCTAGAAATATCACAAAGACAATAAGTGATGATTTGCATGATGTCTACTCACTAAGAATAGGTCTAACCTGTTATTCTTAGTATACAGTACGTCCTGCTCTGGATATAGTACTTACACTTGGGTTATCCTCCGCCAGATGGCGCTGCACTGCAGAGACATGTAAAACAGGCTCCTCCCGGCCCCTCAAATACCCAGGGACCTCCCACAAATCGCCAGATTTCTCTGCAGTGTTAACTGCGAAGACATGAAGTATCACTCTCTCGCAGGTGAGCTGGGCTATTAAAGCCCGCGGCCCTGTCGGACTATTCCCACCCGTCCTCCTTGTGATGTGCCTCCCAGCCTGGGCTGCGCTGGTCGGGTGAAGGTAGGCAGCACCATGCGTGCTTATGGAGCCATGCTCCACCGCAGTCCCCCACCAAAGGGTAGACGGTTTAGGCTGATGGTGAGCCTCTAAGGGATGCCCCTCCCGCATTATTGCCCATGCCCCGTATAGCGGTGGGCCCTGTACAAAGGGTCGCCATCCTCCCTCGTTCCCCCCCCGTAGCCCGGGGGGAAAGAAGAGGGGGGTGTATGTGGTCTCAGTGTATTGGACTACATGCTTTTGGCCTTTAGTAATGTCATTGACTTGTATACTTGGTGTCAGACGCCGTGCTGATTCACAGCCTTATGTGTGTATGTGCCGCCGCCACGCGCGTCTCTTTGCTTCACTGGATGTGCTGCGCCGGGCGGCGGCGTCGCCTCAGACGCCGCGGCATCATCATTGGCAAATCATCTATTCTAAGTGTGTCATACACTTCGCTCCTCATGACAACCTTGTCTACTGACTTCACGCTCTTTGGGGGGGCGGGGTCCTGGCTTGGCGCGCTCCGCTCTGGCCCGCCCTTCGAGGTTCATTTAGCGCCATTTAGATGGTAGTCGCGTGCGCGCGCGTGGTGTCGGCCCCCCTCCTTCCGAGGTCTGTAAGTGCTCTCATGGGCGATTTTCATGCTCCTTGCTTACTGTGCATGGTTCTGACACCCTTTATTCCCCTTATGTCTTTCAGACGGTTGAATCCAGTGGCTTCTCCCGGCCCGGCGAAATTGCCAGTTGGGCCTAGTATAATTACTCCTACTTCCCTGCGGGTCATTGGGGCATCCAGGGTAGCTTCAGCGCCAATCCCTACTGGCCTATTGGGCCTATTAATCACCATATGGAGGCATCCCAGGATATTGTGAACGGGGTTCCCTCGGGACAAGCCCGGCTGTGTGTAGCTTGTGGGGTCTCATCTATCAGCGGTGACAATGCTCGGGTCTGCGTCCCTTGTGCTCAGCAGGCGCTAATGGTACTTCCCGCCCCTCCTGTGGCTGGGCCTGCACCTCGCCTCAC
Source organism: Gastrophryne carolinensis (assembly GCA_027917425.1). Classification (NCBI taxonomy): domain Eukaryota; kingdom Metazoa; phylum Chordata; class Amphibia; order Anura; family Microhylidae; genus Gastrophryne; species Gastrophryne carolinensis. The sequence continues at coordinate 166,051,952 of CM051241.1, read as the reverse complement.
TTCACCTACCCCCCCAAGCCTGAATTGAAAATTGCTTGCTAATACCTTAGCGTGTAAGGCCACTGCAAAAAAGCGGCACTTAGTCCCTGATACCGATATTTTCCCTACGGAGTCTGAGGCACCTATATGGCCATACCCCCTCGGATGAAGGGGAGCTCTTCTCCGAATCAGGGTCATCTGACGAGAAGTCAAGGGGGTCATGATGATTCTGGCTCTGATCACTGGACCCCGGATGATACTGACAAATTGCTGGTGCAGATTTTTGAGGTTTTGTCCATCTCTCCCCCTGTTGCGGCTCCCAGGCAAAGGGGTGAGCTATTCCATACTGCTAAGGCTCGATTGGAATTTCCTGAGCAAACCCATTTCAATAACCTTGTGCTCAAGGAGTGGGAACATCCCAGTAGACTTCCCGTGATTCCTAAGTGTTTGGACAGGAAGTATCCTTTTCCTGCTGACATGGTCAAGTGCTGGTAAACCCCCCCCCCGAGGTCGATGCCCCTATTCTAGGGCTGTCTAATACCTCCATTATGCATTCCCCTGACACTACTACGTTGCGGGATTCTGGGGACCGGCGCATTGACCAATTGGCATGCCATGCCTTTGCATTTGGGGGGGCGGCGCTGCGCCTGGTTTGCGCTTTGGCCATTACTGCGGTGGCACTCAGGGCCATGGTCAGGAATGCACTTGACGGCCCAGACGATTTGCCACCTGATACTATTAATGCCCTGGCTACCTATGATGTGTTTGTTAACTTTATCCTGTCTGCATCGGATGATGCAATTAGGATGTGTGCCAGATCTTCCGCCTTGGCGATAGCTATGCGCCGCGCGGTATGGCTGCGCCAGTGGGCTGCTGACAATGCTGCTAAGAAAGCCCTTACTGGACTTCCATTTAAGGGGCTACGCCTGTTTGGGGACCGCCTAGACCTCTTTGCTAAAGGAGGTAAGTTACCCCAGCGCAGGCGGCAGCCTTGGCCCTTTCAGAGCCAGGGCCCCCCTTCAGTCCCCTACCGAGGCGCTAAGCAGGGGAAGGGGGTGTCCTTCGCAGGGGCTCGCGCAGATTCTTGGCATAGGAGCAGAGGACGACGTCCGGGCTCCTCCTTGGGGTCCAAACCCAAAGCCCCTCCCAAGACCCCTCAGGCATGATGGGGCGTCCTCGCCCGCCAGGGCGGGGGGACAGCTACAGCACTTCGCGCGCGTCTGGAGGTGCCAAGTCTCAGACCGGTGGATTCAGGAGGTAGTGTCCTCTGGTTACAAGATAGAGTTTGCTGTGCGGCCCCCCACAAGATTCATCAGGTCCCGGATCCCCCATGACCCTGTATCAGCTCAGGTCTTGCTACAGGCAGTGCAAGGTCTTCTGGATCTAGGGGTCATTTGCAGGGTTCACTTAAGAGAATTGGGCAAGGGGTTCTATTCCAACCTTTTCACAGTGCCCAAAAAAGATGGGTCAGTCAGGCCCATTCTGGATTTAAAGATCCTCAACAGATTTGTCAAGAACAGACGCTTTCGCATGGAAACTCTGCGCTCGGCCATTGGCTCCCTACGCCCGGGGATTTTATGACGTCTGTGGACATCAAAGATGCTTACCTTCACATCCCTGTGTTCCCGGGACATCAAAGGTTTCTCAGATTCGCGTTGAAAGAACAACATTACCAGTTTGTGGCCCTACCATTTGGCCTCACTTCAGCTCCCAGAGTGGTCACCAAGGTGCTGGCGGGGGTGATGTCTCATACGCGTGCTGCCCTACCTGGACGACATTCTCATCTCTTCACGGTCCCTACAGCAGGCGGAACTGGACACTCCACCTTGGAGTCCTTCGGCTGGGTGATCAATCATCCCAAGTCCTCTCTGTCCCCTTCGCCGGTGACCCCATTCCTGGGGATGATTCTGGATACGGCTCAGTCACGGATATTCCTTCCCCAACAAAAGGTGGAGGCTCTGACTGCACAGGTAAGGTTCCTGCTCTCGTGCCCCCAGCCCTCCCTCAGGCAGGGAATGCAGCTGGTGGGCCTGATGGTGGCGAGCTTAGAGGCAGTGCCCTTTGCTCAGTTCCATTTGAGGCCTCTGCAGCTTCACCTTCTGTCAGTTTGGGACAAGGACCCCACGTCTTTGGACGGGGTTTGTGTGCTTCCCCCCTTGGTCCGAGAGTCCCTCTCGTGGTGGCTGGACCACAAGAACCTGCTACAGGGCAGGTCCTTCCTGGCCCCCTCCTGGGAGACGGTCCCCACGGATGCCAGTCTGTCAGGTTGGGGGGGATTCTGGAAGTCCCTGGGGTTCCAGGGGAGGTGGGGCCCTCAGGAGGTCCACCTGCCCATCAACATTCTGGAACTACGGGCGATCCTGATCCAGGTTGGTACTGGAGCAGTTGAGCAATCACCTGAAGGATCTGGCTGTGCAGGTGCGCTCAGACAACAGGATGGCGGTTACCTACATCAACCATCAGGGAGGGACCCGGAGCAGAGGTGCCTTCCAGGAGGTGTCGCGGATTACGACATGGGCGGAGGCAAATGTTCAATGCATTTCGCCGTGTATATCACGGGGGTAGAGAATCTACTGGCAGACTCTCCGAGCAGGGGGACTTCCCATCAGGGGGAGTGGTCCCTCTGCAGCAGGGTATTCCAGTCCCTGTGTCACCGTTGGGGTTTACCGGATGTGGATCTGTTCGCATCCCGTCACAATCACAAGCTCCCGGTCTTTGTCTCCCTGTCTCAGGATCATCTGGCCTTGGCCACGGATGCTCTGTCAATGTCATGGAAGGAATTTCGGCTCCTGTATGTCTTCCCTCCGTTTCCCCTGCTGGGCAGGGTTCTGCGCAAGATTGCTCTGGAAAGGGTGCCAGTGATTCTGGTGACCCCAAGGTGGCCAAGACGAGTGTGGTTCGCAGACGTGGTACAAATGGCAGTAGACCAGTACGTCCTGCCAGAGGCACCAGATCTACTCACTCAGGGCTCCTTACGCCATCCCAATTTACAAACTCTGGCTTTGACGGCCTGGCTGCTGAAACCTCCATCTTGATGGAGAAAGGCTTGTCTGCCTCGGTGGTGGATACCATGGTGCAGGCTAGGAAGAAAACTTCTGACATCTATTATAGGGTATGGCGTACCTACATTGATTGGTGTGAGTCTAGGTCTCTTCCCTGTAGGGAGTTCTTAGTCCCCAGGGTTCTGGAGTTTTTACAGCATGGATTGGAGTTGGGTCTAAAACTCAGTACTCTGAAGGGTCAGGTTTCTGCCCTGTCTGTCTTCTTTCAGAAGTCTTTTGCTCAGCATCCCTTGGTTAAGACCTTCTTTCAGGGGGTCACTCATGTGCGTCCCACACGTAAGCCTATGGTCCCTGTTTGGGATTTGAACTTCCTATTCAGGATGCTGCTCTGGCTGCGCTTACCCTCAAGGTTGTCTTTCTGGTGGCTATTACTTCGATCAAGCGTGTGTCTGAGCTGGCGGCTCTGTCTATTCAGCCCCCATATTATGAGAGACACCAGGACAAGGTGGTGTTCCGCTTTAAGCCAGACTTTCTGCCTAAGGTAGTGTCTGCTTCTCATTTGAATCAAGATATTGTTCTTCCTTCATTGTGTCCTAATCCTAGCAACACTAAGGAAAGGGTTCTGCATTCCTTGGATGTGGTTAGATGTCTGAAGTATTACCTGGTAGTCACTGCGGCTTTCAGGAAGACTGATGCTCTTTTTGTGGTCCCTTCTGGGCCTAGGAAGGGTTTGGCTCCTGCCAAGTCTACTATTAGCAAATGGATTAGTCAGGCTGTGATTCAGGCCTATTCTGCTAAGGGGAAGAATCCTCCCTTCCGCCTTACTGCTCATTCTACTCGTGCTATCATTCTACTTCCAGCACCAGGCTTCTGGTGAACAAGTTTGCAAGGCCGCTACTTGGTCTTCTGTTCATACTTTTTCAAAGTTTTACAAGGTTGATGTTAGGGCCTCAGCTGATGCTGTTTTTGGCTGCAAGGTTTTGCAGGCGGCAGTGGTCTAAACTGTCTGCTGTCACCTTTTGTTGGGGATCCCACCCTACCTTATGGACACTGCTATTGGATGTCCCAAGTGTAAGTACTATATCTGGAGCAGGACGTACTGTATACCAAGAATAATACAATTCTGTTAAGTACTCACCTGTAGAATTGATATTATTTGTATACAGTACGTCCTGCTCCACCCCACCCTGGTTTTTGCATTATTCTGGATCCCCTGTATGGTGATTGTTATCATTGTTTTCATTACCAGTTGTTTTGGGTGGTAAAATTCTCCCGGCTTCTTGTTCACTGCTTTTCAATGCTGGGGATTTGTGGGAGGTCCCCGGGTATTTGAGGGGCCGGGAGGAGCCTGTCTTACATGTCTCTGCAGTGCAGCTCCATCTGGCGGAGGATAACCCAAGTGTAAGTACTATATCTGGAGCAGGACGTACTGTATACAAATAATATCAATTCTACAGGTGAGTACTTCACAGAATTGTATTTTTTAACTGTATGCATCATGTAAATATTTTCAGTTTTAAGAAAGCGATCTTTATCTTAGGGTGATAGAAATTAAGTAAAAGGGGCTCAATGACCCAGAAAAAAGTTTCTTTAAAGCGGACCAAAAAAAAAAAAAAAACTCCAGGGCCGACTGATTCCCTCTCCCTGGGGCATTCTCAACTCCCCATTCGCCCAATAAGCTTACCTCTTCAATGAGCCCATAAGGCGCGTGTGACCGGCATCACTCGCATCCAATTCGGCTGTGAGCTTGTGTGTACGGCTGGGATTCCCTACAGCCACATATTATATGCGCCGCCAGAGCACTGCGCCTTCGCCGCGTGCTTATGGAAAGGTAAGGATTACGAGTGAATAGTGGGGTTTCATTCATGGGGCATCCCAAATGAGGGTGCCTCAGGGGGAAGGACCAAAACCCAGGATAGTAAAAATCATGGCTTTTGGTCCACTTTAAGATATAAAACTTTGCACCAGGGTTATGTAACAAAGTTACTATTCTGCACCTTACTACCATGTACTAGTTCTAAATCTTGGCTGTGCCCAATCATTGGCCAGCATACTACAGCAAGTCACTGGGTGCAAACTGCTGCAATATGTGGACAAGCTTAAACTTTACAGTTTATTGTCCAGCTTTGTTTGCTTCTGTAGGGCACCTAAACTAATTTCAATACAAGAGACAACATCACTAAATACTAAAAGTATAATGGATTAAAACTGCCAAACTGACTCATTTCCCTATTGTGCCCTGGTGCCATTAGTGACCTAACTTTTTATAGCTCAGTGGAGCGGTTTTTAGAACACTATTAGCAGGTGACTGAGCACTTCAGTACCTTAAGCATGTTCAGCCTCATTAGAATAAGAGTTGCATAACCTAAAGTTAGATAGCTCTTTCAGAGGCTGGAAGGCTTAAAGAGGATGTGAAGTCTAAAGATTTACTTTCATCTATACCAGGGGTACTCAACTGGTGGACCATGGCCACCAGATGTCCGGACCCCAAAAGGATCACCTGCCTGGGGCTAGAGGTGGTGGGTGAGCGCTTGATCCCAGCAGTAGAGACAAACTGCTTTGTTTGGCTAGAAGCTTGCATTCGATGATACACACTCACAGGCGCTCCCCTATAGATGAGCGTCTGTAACTGCTGTCATCTGTTGCCGGACAGATAAGTCCCGGCTGATGATGTTGCCTCTAACACTCTCCCATTGGAGGAGAGACAGTGCCACCTGGCGATTCATAAGAGCCAGCGGCGTCTCGAGAGATCAAGTGCCCATTTTAGTGGGGGGTTGGGGGTTCTGGCCACGGAGAAGCAGGTTCACCAGCTAGCTAAGTTTAAGGGGGTGTCAGAGAATGGGGCCAAATTGGGATGCCCCCCAAAGATAGGGAGCTGGCCCTGGCGTCTTTCAAGCAGCACCCAGCTCTGCCCCTAGCCATCCTGTTCTCCTGGCGCTGCTGCCATCCATCCCTCTCCTCCCAGCAAGGGTCTCCATAAATCCCTCTCCTTGCAGATCTGCCCCATACATGCCTTTCCTCCCAGCTCTGCTCCGCGGAAACGTAGAATCACCAGCTGGGTGTTACCAGTGAACCAGGGGGTTTCACAGAACAGGGGCATCCCAAATTGGAGAAATACAGCTGGCCCTGGTGTATTTTAAATGCCATCCAGCTCTGTCCCATCCATCCCTCTCCTTCCAGCTCTGTCCCATCCATCCCTCTCCTTCCAGCTCTGTCCCATCCATCCCTCTCCTTCCAGCTCTGCCCCATCCATCCCTCTCCTCCCAGCTCTGTCCCATCCATCCCTCTCCTTCAAGCTCTGCCCCATCCCATCCCTCTCCTTCAAGCTCTGCCCCATCCATCCCTCTCCTCCCCGCTCTGTCCCATCCATCCCTCTCCTTCCAGCTCTGCCCCATCCCATCCATCTCCTTCCAGCTCTGCCCCATCCCATCTCTCTCCTCCCAGCTCTGTCCCATCCATCCCTCTTCTTCCAGCTCTGCCCGTCCATCCCTCTCCTTCCAGCTCTGCCCCATCCCATCCCTCTCCTCCCAGCTCTGTCCCATCCATCCCTCTCCTTCCAGCTCTGCCCGTCCAGCCCTCTCCTTCCAGATCTGCCCCATCCATCCCTCTCCTTTCAGCTCTGACCATCTAAAATCACAGCCCCAAGGGACATAACTGTAGGTTCCACAGGGCCGAACTAAAAAAAAAAACAGCTGTTTGTTTGCTCCCTGTGGGTTCCTGAACTTTCCATAATAGAATTTTAATGACAATTTAACTGCAGTGTTGGGTGTTTGCTGTACCTCACTGTCTCCAATCAGAGCGGCAAGTTTGTTGGCCCTCTCATCCAGACTGACATGTTGGGTGGGGAACATCAGAGCTTTGATGTACTCTGTGAAGGATGAAGTTAGTGGTCATTATTACATGGCACAAGAAACACTGAACTGTGATAAATTATATTAGAAATCAGCAAAATTGAAGTTAGGGGTGGAAAGTCGCAAGTGACAGCCTAATTATATAAATCAGAATCACGACCTCTTATCACTGACCTTGGTGGTTATCAGGGATATAGTCATTTACTTCTGTGTAGACAAGCAAGGCCGGAAGACACAGAGGCTGATTTATCTCATTCCTGAGACAGATGTAATGATAACCTGCCAAGAAAATAACAGATTAATCATATATGTGTTGTAGCAGATTGAAAATGCAACAGAATATTGATTGTTCTACCCTTTTTTGTATCCATCTACTATCAACATAATTAGAATTAATGGAACCACGCTTTAGTGCCCTAAGGCCATCTGTAAGGTTTAAAAGTACAAATGACTTGGATCATGTGGTCAGCTAAAGAAAGATCCCAATGTTATCCACTCATGGCTGCCATGCTGATTTATATACTTTATTACTTTGAAAGCTTTAGACATAATCACGGGTGTGGATTGGTTTGTGACATTATGGAGCTTTCTAAGACAATCGAAATTGTTCAATAAACCTGGCCATAGACGTTCAAGAGCAGAAGCATCAATCAAAGGACACTTATATAGACAGAACATTCTTTTTCGCTTATACCTTGGAGAGACATGAATGCAGATTTTCCAAGGACGTTGCCTACATCGATCCCCCTTTGCAGGTGAGTCACTTGAACCATTAGGGTAACTGGCTTGAATATATTTAACCCTTCCAGTGCCAAGCATGTCGATTCTACATGCTCATTCCTACTACCTACGTAGAATCTAAGGTCCTACGATCATCTGTCCACGGGCTTCGCACGCTGCCCATCACGAAGAGGGGCCGCATAGGTGATAGGGGAAGCAGGATGATGATGACTTCATCTTCCTCCTCTAGTATAAAAGGCCACGACCACGGCATCCTGCGAGAATTCCAGTGTCTCCTGGTCCTCTGGCAGGTCTACGGTCTTCTGCCCGCAGTCTTCACACGCTGCCCATCACAGGGAGGGGCCTTTTATAGGAGGAGCAAGATGAAGATGTCTTCATCTTCCTCCACCAGTAGAAAAAATACAATTTTCTGAAACACACCTGTAGAATTGTTTTTAATTATATCCAGTACAGGTCGTCCCAGTGATGACATGTGGGTATTCCGCCCCCAGGGTCGCTCGACTGCAAGATCAAAAGCTGCAGTTCCTCCCGGCCTATAAAGGCAGGTGTCTCTCTATCATTCTCCAGAGGTTAAAAAGCAGTAAACCAAAAAAAAAAAAGGACGACGGCCGGGAGGCCAAGAAACCATGTTAGTTCACATAGCATAGCTTCAGCTTGGACTCTCTCTAACAAGACTTAAAAATACAAAAAAAAATACAAATACAAAAAATACAAAAAAGTCCATGAATAAAAAATGGCAAAAAGGAGATAATGAACAAAAGGGCGGGGTGGGACGACCTGGACTGGATATAATCAAAAACAATTCTACAGGTGAGTTTCACAGAATTATATTTTTCCCTATATCCAGTCCAGGTCGTCCCAGTGATGACATGTGGGACATCCAAAAGCAGTGTCCATTTGGGGGGGATCCCCAGTGCGGAACAGCATGTAGTTCATTTCACTACCGCCTGAAGCACCTTTCGACCAAAAGCAGCGTCAGCTGAGGCCCTAACATCCACCTTGTAAAACTTTGTAAAAGTATGAACTGAAGACCAAGTGGCGGCCTTACAAACTTGTTCAACCGATGCCTGGTGCTGAAAAGCCCCAGAGGCACCAATAGCTCTAGTAGAATGAGCTGTGATCCGAAAAGGGGGTTCCTTCCCCTTGGCAGAATATGCTTGCACCACTGCCTGTCTAACCCACTTACTGAGAGTGGACTTGGCTGGTGGCAAACCTTTCCTAGAGCCCTCTGTTAGGACAAAGAGCAAATCCGATTTCCTGAAGGATTCAGTCGCAGCAAGGTAATACTTAATGGCTCTGACCACATCCAAGGCATGGAGGGTCCTTTCTTTAGAATTAGCCAGTGCTGGACACAATGAAGGTAAGACAACTTCCTCATTAAGATGAAAGGGAGAAACGACCTTAGGCAAAAAAATCAGGTTTAAAGCGAAAAACCACCTTGTCCCTATGCCACTCAAAATAGGGAGGTTTCATACAAAGTGCAGCCAGCTCAGAGGTGATCGCTACCAGAAAGACCACTTTGAGAGCCAACATAGACAATGCAGCATCGCACAATGGCTCGAAGGGAGGAACCTGAAGAGCAGATAATACTGAATTCAAGTCTCACACCGGTAATACAGACTTACGCGGTGGCCGGACATGGGTGACTCCCTGGAAAAAGGTCTTGATCAACCTATGGTTGGCAATGGCTCTCTGGAAGAAGATGGCTAAAGCCGAGACCTGGCCCTTGAGGGTGCTCAGCTGGAGACCCAAGTCTAAGCCGTGTTGCAAAAACTCCAGAATCCTAGAAATAGAAAATGTGCGGCAAGGAAGACTCTTGGTCTCGCACCAAGCAATATAAGCGTGCCAAACTCTGTAATATATCATGGAAGAAGACTTCTTCCGAGCCTGAATCATGGTATGCACAACCGTGGCCGACAGCCCCTTTTCCGTCAGGATTGAGGTTTCAATAGCCTCGGCCTGCTGAAGGGACTGGGCCGCAATCAGCAAGTCGTCCAGATAGGGCAGTACACGAATGCTCTGGGTCCTCAAGATCGCCATGATGCCCGCCAGCACATTGGTGAAGACACGGGGGGCTGAGGAAATCCCGAATCGAAGTGCCACAAACTGGTAATGCTGATCCTCCAGAGAAAACCTCAGGAACTTCTGATGCCCCTGGAAAATCGGGATGTGCAAATAAGCATCCCTGATGTCCACCGTGGTCATGAAGTCGCCGGGCCGAAGCGAGCTCACCGCCGACCGTATGGTTTCCATGCGGAAATGTCTGACTCTTACAAACCAGTTGAGACCCTTCAGGTCCAGGATTGGTAATAACGTTCCGTCCTTCTCGGGAACCGTGAACAGGTTGGCGTAAAAACCTTGCCCCCGTTCCTGTCGAGGTACAGGACAAATCACACCTAACCGCAGGAGGTGTTGCACAGCCGTTCTCAAACCCTGCACTCTTAGTGGGTCTTGGGATATCCGAGAACGGAGGAATTTTGTGGGTGGCCTAACTTCCAGCTCTATCTTGTAACCGGAGGACACTACCTCCTGGATCCACGTGCCGCCTCCAGACCTGAGCAAACAGCAGAAGCTGTCCCCCCACCCGGATGGCCGTGACTTCTTGGCCGCGGCATCAGTGACGGCATAACCGTAGTGTTGGACAGCCCCGACACAGGGGAATCCACTTCGGGAGGGCAAGACCATAGCCAAACCAGCTCATCAGGGAAGGGATACCACCTGTCCATGCCCTTAGGCACCGACGGTAACTTGTTAGGCCTCTCCCATTCCTTGAAAATCATGTTAGAAAAATGGGCCTGCTCCGGAAAAACCCGCCTTCGTCTTTCAGGCCGAAACAAATCTCCCTGCTTCCTCTTAGCAGCTCTGGGAGGAACAATGTGTAGTGTCTCAAACACTGAGGTAAGCAATTTCTCTGTATCATCCGGGAGCCACGCATCCTTGTCCGAGGAATAATCAGACATACTGTCATACCGCCAGCAGAATAATCCACAGTGGAGCGTAAATCATCTGGTAACTCACCTTCCTCCACAGAGCCCAGATCACCAAAAAGATTGTTATTATCCGAGTAAACGGGCTCTAGGTGCCGTTTCTTACTCGTGGCCTTCTTAGGAGCCATCCGCGAGATCTGTCTCTCGAGATTGGCCAGCCTATGCGCCAAGTCCGCATGAGATCCTCTGCTGGCTCCCCCTCACTGGGGGCTGAGTGCAGCAGCGGAGGATCCGGAGAGGCCGCAGGCAGTGCAGGGCTAGGGGGCAGGGACGCCCGCCCGGTCATGGTCCAAAATAATGCCTCTGGCGCAAGTGGTACAAACAGTGCTGAATCCGCCCAGAAGATTCCTACTGCACAAGGGGCAGAGCTTTTCCTGCCCAAATGGGGCCCCAAGCTCACTATCCCCAGAAGCCTCCATTATGGTAATTAAAAATGGTCAATAGGCAAGGTTACAAGACACTAACGGCGCAAACCTATAAATGATCCCTCTTAATAAAAAGGGGGACTGGGAGGAACCACAACTCTCAACCACAACAACCACAAGCCCACGACCTATACAAGAGAGGGGGAGAGATGCCCAATCAGAATAAGCAAAAAGCAATTGGTATAATACACAGACAGAAAAAAAGAGGGACTCATGACACTGACAGAGGGACGCAGCCTCCGATGACGAGAAAAAGGATCCCCCAGCAGCAGTAGGAGGGATGCACCAGGCTCCGGAGCGCCAGCAGGCCCCAAACATCAGCAGCAGAGAGCGCAGCCAGCACGAAGGACAGAGCCTTCCAGAAACGCTCCTCGAGGGGCGGGCATCGCCGCAATGACACGGATCGCGTCAGCGCCAGGCTCTGCGCGAGAAAAAGCACCTGCCCACCATCCATGGCCCTCATGCTGCCTGTCAGAAAATGGCCAGAAGCGTAGCGCTTACAGCGCCGCACCAGCGGCAGCCCCCCCCCCCCCCCGTCACAGACAGCGCCGCACAAGCAGCAAAGCGGAGGCCCTCGGGGTACGGCCACCCCTGAGGCAGACAACGACGAGGGAGCGAGAGAGGTGAGTATGCATCATGTTCCAAGGCCCAGCTGAGCCAACAGTAAAACACACACAATAAAAAAACAGCAACTGCCAGTCACCAATAAAGCTTGTGGGCAGGGAGGGTACATTACAAAACAAAACTATAGTGGTTCCCCTCCCCCACCAGGCTCACCATGGCCGGCTACCCTTCAGTATAGGGTCTGCGGCCCAGAGCCTAGCTCTGCCGAACGCCAATTGACCCCGGCGTTCACCCTACCATCACAATCTCGTAGCACTCAAGAGGCTGGGAGGCAGGAGTGGGTCAGGAGGGATCTGTGGGTATAGGGTCCGCAGCGGCCGACGGGCTAGGTGGCCCCGCTCTGCTGCCATCATCTGAGAGAGTATCCAGCGATCTTCTGCAGCCAAGACTGCAAGATGAAACAACTGGAGAATGATAGAGAGACACCTGCCTTTATAGGCGGGGAGGAGCTGCAGCTTTTGATCTTGCAGTCGAGCGCCCCCTGGGGGCGGAATACCCACATGTCATCACTGGGACGACCTAGATTAGATATAGGGAAAAAGGCCACGTCCGGCGGCATCCTGCAAGCAGAAGCCAGTAGTGACTACCATCCCATGCCCGGTTTCAGCCAATAACAACTGACTCTCAGTGACAGTGTGACAGTGATCAGCGTGGGACAGTTATTGGCATTGGATAGAAGATAAGTAAATTACCAAAAAAGGATACTTTGAATAAATGACATTTTCGCTGCTGTGTTTGTGTCTTTGTGAAGTGTCAGGGGTCTCCTCTTCCTCTGGCGGTCTTCCCACGCTGCCCATCACAGGGAGGGGCCTTTTATAGGAGGAGCAAGATGATGATGTCTTCATCCTCCTCCTCCAGTATAAAGGCCCCATCCGCGGCATCCTGCGAGCAGAAGCAGAGGGTCTCCTCTTCCTCTGGTGGGCCGACGATCATCTGTCCACAGTCTTTGCACGTTGGCCATCGCAGGGAGAGGCCTTTTATAGGAGAAGCAAGATGATGATGTCTTCATCTTCCTCCTCCAGTATAAAAGGTCACGTCCAGCGGCATTCTGTGACCAGAAGCCAGTAGTGACTACGATCCCATGCCCGGCTTCCGCCAATCACAACCTCAGTGACAGTGCGGCAGTGATTTGCATGGGACAGTGATTGGCATTGGATTGGAGGTAAGTAAATTAAACATAAAAAATACACTTTTAATAAATGACATTTTCACTGCTGTGTCTGTGTGAACTGGTAAGGGGGTATATGAAACCTCTATATCAGTTCACAGAGAGGGGCTGACAAGTCACCTGCGGCAAGCAGGTGACCTGCCACAACCCTTGCCCCATTACCTGCCTCCCCAAAGCCCTAAAGCCCTGGGGAAGGGGGCAAAGAGCCCACAACAATTTTTTTTATTTAACCCTTGATTTCATTTGAAAATGTCATAAAGTGCTCTTTTCAGTTTGCGGTGACTCCAAGAACCGGGGGATACAGATACGGCAAAAAGCCTGGTACACCTAGCTGGTACACCAGCTTGAGGTGTGTACTTTGAGAGAATATATAGTTGGGGGGGGGAGGGTCAAATTGTATTTTACATTCTCATAAAGTTCTGTTTTCAGTTTTGGGGAGTCTCCTGGGCGGGAAAGAGTGTTCTAAAAAGAATTTCCACGTATTTCACCAAAAAATATTATGGAGGCACTAAAAAAAATTGCAAACAAGGCCAAACTCTGCTGAAAAAAAATATATAATTTTCCTGGAAATCCTTGGACATTGCTTTAAAAATCACAGCTAAACATGTATAGCACAAAACAGTAAAAAATGGTCTGGCAACAAGGTATTTCTAGGTAGGTTGGCACTGAAAGGGTTAAAGTTATACTAAAGGCGTGCCCCCGATTGTTGTCCCATTGTCTCAGGCTACATGTTGCACTGTCCCAAACTTCAATCCGCTTTCAAAAAGACCCTGTAGTTCCCAAGTTATTAGAGCATTGGAGATGCAAAAAATGGAAAAACGGTGGGTGTGGCAACAACAATGTGATGTAAGCACACTGTGTGCTTTACATATATCATAGTAAAAAAATAAGTGCCATTGTTGTGCCTCTAGTTATTACTGCCAGCACATAGTGTGACCAGACAAAGGAGGTCAGAGCTGCTAAGAGCGCCTTTAGCCTGCCAGCACATAGGGTGACCAGAGAGGAGGGCGAGGTTTCATAGCTGCAGAGAGGCAGCCAATCAAGATGTCTGGGGAGGGAGTGGGGGGTGTTTCTGTTCTTGGCCCACTGTAGGTTGATTGAAGGACCAGGTCAGCGGGGTGGAGACTGAAAGCTGAATGAGTAGGTGATTTCCTCACTAAGGAGACCGACATATCAGGAAGAAGAGCACTAAAGGGACTCCACGTAAGGTAAGCTACTGATATTTATTTATTTATTTATTTTTTTTATAATTAAATGTTTTTATTGAAAGGAAGCAATAGTTACACCGCTGGCAACGCAGTACCAAAAAACAAAATGCAGATGTTACAGCCATCTAACATGGTAGAATCTTACAGTGACAATTACCATCATCTAAAATCAGACATTAGGATGGCAGGATAAAGTATAAAGAATAGGGCGTGGAGCCCTGCGCCAGGCGTTGTAAGCTGCAATTCTACACAACAACCTATTGCAGCGGCTGCAACCCATGCCTCCAACCATTTTATAAACAGGTAAAAAACAGGGAAAAAACCCGCAAGCAAAACTATTGGGAAACAAATAACGTGTAGGGGGAGAAGAGGGGGAGAAGGGACAAAACAGACACATCAAGGGGGGGACCATGGGAATGGAGGGACAGACCAGACAAGGACAGGGAAGAGGGAGGGAGGAAGGGGATGTCCAATCCTTGAAAAGAGAACCCAAGAAAGCACTCTGGAGGGAACGGGCTATGTGTACTGAAGAAAGTCGGAGGAGAAGGTGAAACTATCCCAACTCTGCCAGGTTCTTCTATGCTTTTCCAAAGTCCCCCTCAGCGAGGCCGTAAGCTCCTCCATCCTACAAATGTCCCTCACGACGGCCAGCCACTGCGCGATTGTGGGGGGATCAGGGGACCTCCACTTAGCCGGGACGCAGGTTCTGGAAGCACTCAAGAGGGGGGCAAGCAGGGATCTACGCCTGGATCTCATAGAGACCGGTGCAAGGTTAAGTAGATAGCATGCGGGGTCCTCACCCAAATCGACATCCGTCAATTTCTTTACAATCTCTCTCACGCCTGCCCAGAAGCTAGATAGCCTCTCACATTCCCAGAAGATGTGTGTCATGGTCCCCCTCGCCCGCATGCACCTCCAGCAGAGGGGGGAGGAAGAGGGAAACATTTTTGCCAGCACTGCTGGGACCCGGTACCATCGTGATAAAATTTTGAAATTAGTCTCCTGATTTTTGCAAGAGATAGAGCTCTTATGGGCTAGCTGGACCATTGCCAGTCGTTGCTCCTCCGTAAAGGTCCTACAGAGTTCCCTCTCCCATCCCCTCACGTAAGAGGGAACAAAGTCCCCCGGAGGTTCCATCAAAAGCGAGTAGGAATATGACAAGGCCCCCCTAAAATGACCCGAGTCTAAACAGGTATGTTCAAATTGCGTTAACTGTCTAGGCGGTGCGCATTCAACAGACCGCTGGTAATGCAGAAGTTGAAGGGTTTGTAACTGCGTGATTGGTCTGAGAGCAAGGTCAGAGACCAAAGTCTCCGGCCTCCTCCACTCACCGCCCACCTGCATATGGAGTCTCCTGTAGCAATTCTGCCTAATCCAGGCTCTGAAGGGTCCCCCCGCTATCTCCACTGGAAAGTCAGGGTGCCCCAGTACTGGTGTCATAGGGGAAGGGGAAGGAGAGAGGCCCGACCCCACCAGGAACCTGTCCACCACCCTTCTAGTCGGACCAACTGTAGGATGCGTATTCAGCCGTGGGAGTCCATGTATCGGGATCCAAGGCAGGCCAGGAAGAGGGCAGGGGGAAGCAGCCTGCTCCATCTGAACCCATTGCTTCTGGGCAGAATGCCGGCACCAGTCAATTACACGGCTTAGATGAGCCGCAGCGTGGTAACGCCTCCAATCCGGGAGACCAAGTCCCCCCCCAGATTTGGAGACCGTCAGCAGAGAAGCCGCCAGGCGGTGAGAGCGACCGGCCCAGACGAATCTAGTACAAATCCCAGTAAGGTGCTTAAAAAAGGCGGGGGGGGATGTCTATAGGAAGGGCCTGAAATAGATATAGCACCCTAGGGAGGATGTTCATCTTGATGACGCTAACCCTTCCAAACCAAGAATAGACCCCTTTGTTCCACTTATGAAGGTCCTCCTCCAACCATTTCAATAGTGGGGGGAAGTTTAAAGCGTATGTTCCCTGTAGCCTGGAAGGGATGCGTGTGCCCAAGTATGTAACAGCCTCCCGCTCCCACTTAAAATGAAAGTTTTCCGTGACGCGTCTCAGGCGCTCCGCGGGAATGGAAATATTCAAGGCAGAGGACTTCTTATAGTTGATTTTATAATTAGAGACCTCCTGGAAGTTTCGGAGCTCAGCAAGCAAATTCGGCAAGGTGATCTCAGGCTTTGCAACGAAAAACATTAGATCGTCGGCGTATGCCGCTACCTTGTGCTCAATCCCTCCCATCCTCACCCCCGAAACGTCAACGTTTTGCCTAATCAAGCGTAGAAAAGGCTCCAACGAGAGAATAAAGATGAGAGGGGAAAGCGGGCAGCCCTGACGCGTCCCATTGGATAAATTAAATGTCCGAGAAGGTACGCCGCTCACCACCACGGACGCCAAGGGACAAGTGTAGGAGGCCAGGATCCTGTTGAGCATCTTGTCACCCAGCCCAATGTGACGTAGAGTCTCCTCTAGGAACACCCAGTTTACCCGGTCAAAAGCCTTTTCGGCGTCCGTGGAGAGGAGCAGCGCGGCCCCCCCAATCTGTCGAGCGTGATGAATCACATTTAGGACTCTAGTGGTATTGTCCCTCCCCTCGCGATTAGGGACGAAGCCCACCTGATCCCAGTGGATGAGATCCGGAAGGAGTGGGGCCAGCCTATCTGCCAGAATTTTGTTGAAAATCTTAAGGTCGCAATTCAGCAGAGAAATGGGCCTGTAGCTGCCGCACTGCGATGGGTCCTTACCCGGCTTAGGAATCACGCCAATCGTAGCCCGCAGGGTATCTCGAGGGGGGGGGAAGCCATCACTCAGAGAGCCGAAAGAGGAAACGAAATGGGGGCCCAAAGTGCCCGCCAGTTCCTTATAGTACTCCAGACTATATCCATCCGGACCAGGTGCTTTTCCAGGTTTCATGCTCCTGATGGCCCTTGTAAACTCCCCCACATCTATCTCCCCCTCCAGGGCCTCCACCACGCTCCTCCCAAGCCGGGGAAGGTCCGAGTTCTGTATGTACGCCCTTACCTTTTGCCGATGCGCCGGGGATTCGTTCTGTGGTAGGTTATACAAGTCTTCGTAGAAGTCCCTAAAGGTTCTAGCTATATCCCCTATTTTGTAGTGCCTAGCACCTCCGGAGTCAAGGATGCTGGGAATAAAATTCCTAGACCGCTGGCCTCTCAGAGCTCTAGCAAGGGCCCTACCACGTTTGTTGCTGAACTCATTAAAGTGCCTGCGACATCTCGCGATCTGACCCCTAACCTGTACAAAGCTGATATCACGGAGGGCCTCGCGCAGTTTAGTCAATTTGGCCGACATCGCGGGATCCAGAGACTGTTTATGTCTGGTCTCCAGGGTCCGCAGTTCCTGAAGCAACAGAGCTGTTTGTTTTTCCCTTTCTTTCTTAAGATAGGCGCCCCGTCTGATTAATAGGCCTCGAATCACACATTTGTGGGCCTCCCACTGGGTCATACGCGACACATCCGGGGTTTTGTTCTCAGTGAAGAACTCGGTGATTGCCAACTGAATTTCCGCCTTAAACGCAGGGTCCTGCAAGAGGGAGCAATTGAGCCTCCAATGTCCCGAGGGGGGGGGGAGAATCCGGGACCGCTAAGGTGACCGAGATAGGAGCGTGATCAGAGATTGAAATCGAGCCAATGGTAGGCCGCGAGATGAGGTGTGCGAACCTATGAGGGACCAGGAACCAGTCTATACGTGAGTATGTGTTGTGGGGGGGGGGGAAAAATAAGTGTAATCCCTACCCCTGGGGTTGATCATCCTCCACACATCGAGAAGTTGGTGATCAAACAGGAGAGCCTTAACCCTCCTGATAGCCGAGTAAGGAATGCAAGAAGTCCCCCTAGAGGTATCAATTTGAGGGTCCAATACACAGTTAAAGTCCCCTCCCAGAAGGAGAATACCGGCGGTGAACTCCGCCAGCCTCTCCAAGGTAGACCTCAAGAAGCTAGCTTGATTTGAGCTTGGGCAGTAGCAGGTCGCAAGCGTCACCCTCTGTGCGTAGAGAAAGCCCTTAACAAAAAGGTACCTACCCTCGCAGTCGTGAACCACCTCCTCCAATGTCCAAGGGAGATATCCTGCCAGGATGATGGCCACCCCCCTAGATTTAGCGTCAGGGGAAAGGCCATGATACTGGTGACGAAAGTGGCGGCTAGACAGGTTATGGACCCTCCCCTCCTTAAGATGAGTTTCCTGAAGAAAGGCAATCCCTGCTCCCAGGTGTTTCAACTCGCCCAGAACAGAAGCTCGTTTTACAGGGGAGTTCAGGCCCTTAACATTCAGTGAAGTACATTGGACCTTAGACATGACCGCGCAGGACTATCTCAAGGGCCAAAAGCACTGAGAGAAAGGAGTTCACAAACTCGCGAAGAGATCAGTAACACGGGGAAGGAGGAAAGGGCCGAAAGGGCACCAGACAACACAAAAGACGACCACAGGAGGGGGAGGAGAGCACAGAAGGGAAGAAAAGAAAACACACAAAGAACTAAACCTTACGGGGCAAAAAACCTAGTGTATAAGGAAAAATCCAAACCCAGAGGGATCTAAACGGGGGAGGGGTCTTCCTGTCCCCAAAGGAAAGGGGAAACCCCTAGGCGCCCGGGGCTAGCAAAAGGCCAACCCAGAGGGCCACAGGATCCCGGCCTACGGTGAGGGCGAGACGGTTCCGAGAGACAGAGGGAGGTCCCCCCGACCGACCCACGGTTAGATTGTTTATAGGGCAACCACCAATGAGCTTACTAACAGAAGAGAACCCCTCCGGGGGGTAACGCCCACACGGACCACAATGTAAAGGAATTGATGAAGAAGCCCCCCGCCTGCCAAACCTCCACGCAGCGAAGGGCCCCACCGCGACCCCAAGGGCCCGCAGTCCAGGAGCCGGCCAAAGCGCGCAGGTCGGCCGGCACCGAGGCCATGTGTGTGAGCAGAGATTACTTTGGGCAATAACGCAAGGAGCTCGGGGGCCACCACGCCCACCCCCACGGTGCAGCCCCAGTGGCACCCAAAAGGCACACACCCAGAGCACGAGGTCAGGCACGGGGAGGTGGAGCGTCCGCGTATGGCACAACGCTCCAGACCCCCCCCCAGGGTAATCAAGAGTACAAAAGGTGGGGCGGCGACCCACCGAGCCCGAAGCGCAAACAGCCGAAGTAGGTAGTGTGGGCAACATCCTACAAAGTGAAATACAAATTATTATTAATATTAATACTGTAAGTGTCCATCTGTAAACAAACAATCAAAAGAAGTGCTATGTACAACTAAGTAACTGTGTAACAGGATTCGGAGCTCGTCGCGTGCCGGTCCCGGGAGATAGGTCCCGTCGCGTACTAGTTAAGGCGCGTCACGGAGGGCCAATCTACGAGAAAGGCGAGATGCACCCCAGGGGATGCCTCCGGAACGCAGACTCAACCAGTAAAGTTAGTGATGCAGGGGTGGATCGGCCCGACGAGCCCGAAACACAATCAACAAATACGCAAAGTTCAAAGAGCAATCAACAAAGCTAAAACAGGAGACATGCCCCCACCCGCATAGGCTAAGGCTCATCGCGGCGGGCCAGTCTACGAGCAAGGTGAGACGCACCCCAGGGGATGCCACCGAGACACAGACCTAGCCGGCAGGCCAAGTAGCGCAAGGGTGGATCAGCCCGACGAGCACGAACCACAATCATCAATTGCACACAATTCAAAAATCAGTCAACATAGCAAGAACAGTGAATGTTAACACCGCTGGTGGCAATGAAGCTCGTCTAGACCTCATTGGCCAGGCGACGGGGAGCTCTCGCCGTCCCGCCGCCGCGTCCCCCGCGGGCCTCGGTGTCGTCCCCCGCCCGGCGGATCCGCTGCGGGCGACCCCCGGAGGGACGAGAGGGGCCAAAGGAGAGGGAGGCGTCGCGCCAATCAGGGATCTCCACCGGCGAGGTGTCCAAGAATGAGAAAAGATCTGGAAGGTCCGCTTGGGTTTTCACGGTGAAAGTACGCTGGTTCCGGCGGACCACAAGATGAAAGGGGTATCCCCAGCGATATGAACCACCGCACTCCCGGATCTTGGACAACAGTGGCTTCAGAACCCGCCTCATCAAAAGCGATCTACGCGAG
Organism: Gastrophryne carolinensis; assembly: GCA_027917425.1. Lineage (NCBI taxonomy): Eukaryota > Metazoa > Chordata > Amphibia > Anura > Microhylidae > Gastrophryne > Gastrophryne carolinensis. Next base: position 166,031,871 of record CM051241.1, on the reverse strand, counting down.
ACATCAGGGAACAGCTGCAGGGATGCTCCGTCGAAGCAGATCTGGCCGTGCGCCCATGCCTTCGCCAAGATGTCCTCTTTCACGGTGAAATAATGCAGGCGGCAGACGACGTCGCGCGGGCGAGCTGGGTCGGAAGGTCTGGGACCAAGGGCCCTGTGGACCCGGTCAATCACGATCTCGGCATCCGGGGGGCGGCGGAGTAACTCGTTGAAAATGCCGACGACGGTTGGTCTAAGCTGCTCCGGACCCGTCGCCTCTGGGAGACCCCTGATACGGATATTATTGCGGCGACTCCTGTTTTCGAGGTCGTCCAAGTGCAGGACCGCCATTTGCGCCACAGCTTTCTGTTGGGTCAAGTCCCGCTCCAGCGCCTCCAGCCTCTGGGTAGTTGTAGAGCGAAACTGCTCCAATGAGTCGACCCTGGCATCTAGACCGCCCACCGACTGTTGCAGATCAGAGATGTCCTTCTTGAACGTGCTTTCGACCCTGTTGATGAAGGATTCCAGGTCTTCCCTTGATGGCAGCAATTTCAACTCAGCTTTGAGGGTTGCCAGGAAGGGGTCAAGATGATAAAGTGTCGTCGTCGGGGGAGTGTGCAGGGTCTGCATGGTGGTCGTGTATGATGTCAGTGCCCCCCCTCCTGCTGAGGGGCCGCATGGCATCGGGTCACTGGGGCATCCCGAACCCACGGGCGCGGGAGGTATGGCCGGGCGTGCAACGTTATGGTCAGGTGCTGGCGCCCCAGTGCTGCAGGGCTCCGCCGCAACTCTCCTCTCCTCCACCAGAGTGCGGACACGGGGCCAGGTAGATGAAGAGGAATCGTCCCGCTGTTGCCACGCAGGGGAAGGGGGCATCCCGGGTGAGGCTCCGCGCTCAAACCAGGCTCCGCGCACAATTGGAGAGGCCGGTGCTGCAGGTGTTCCGGGTGAAGCACCTGTAGGGGCTGACACGCCCCGAAGCTGGGGGAACTCCAGCAGGGAACCCCCATCTGGGCCGGGGCTGAACCCCATCCCCGGCTGCTCGTTCCATGAAAGCGGAGAGGGGGCGACCATGGATGATGTGCCCGGGGAGACGGCCATGAGATCCGAGCCCTCCAGGTTCCCCCTATGTTGTGGGGAGGGCGGGCAGTCCGGGCTTGGACAAGCAGGTGCAGTGATAGTGTTCATGGGCTGCCTTTCAACCCCTATGTGGCCAGGTGGGGCTTGGCTCCCCTGCCCCCGATCCCCTGTATTTGCAGGCAGCGCAGGGGTTAATAGTGGGCGCCCCCCCCCCCGTGCCACCCGGCGGTCGAGGCATCCAGGCCCAGCTCCCCTCCCGGCCGGCAAGGGAGCGCACATTACACCCGGGCTCGCCTGACCTGAGCAGCTGCTGCTGCCTGATGAGCTCCGTCCAGGCCGGCGCCGCTCCCGGATCTCGTCTGCGGCTTCAATCTCATCTTCGCGGCCGCCGCCGCCACCGCTCCTGTCACGTGCGGGATGCATCTCAGGCCAGTGCCTCTCTCCGGCTCCCGTCCCCCCGCAGTCTGCGGCTCCACCACGCGGATCGGGCCCCTCCGCCGAGGGCCGGGCTTCCATCTCCTCAGCCGGCACGCCCGCCGGTACAGGAGCCGATGTGCTCCCCGCCCGCTCCTGAGGATCTCCCTGCGCGCTGCAGGCAGCAGCCCCCGCACGCTCCGGCGCCGCCATCTTGGGAGACCCAGCTCTGCCGCCTCTCCCGCGGTCCGGAGTCAGGTATGTGCTGATCTTCTGGTGAGAAGGGGATGGGGGTCCGCGCCTTTGCTTCTTCCCCTTAGCCATGGCTCCTGGCATCGGGTGTAGGTGGGTAGGTAGCCCAAAAAGTGCTGTACTAGGGATCGGCCGGAGGGAGCTCAAAGGATGTGCGACCTCACACTCTCATCGCCGGCCACGCCCCCTGATATTTATTTTTTAACTTTTGACCTAACAATCACTTTAAATATATTTAATAGACATAAACAATGTGTAGGGGTATATTCGAAAATGTAGGCCTCATTTAGCAGAATGTATAATGTTTCTCTTGTTCTCAGCACACCAGCTTCAATGTTCCAGATACAATTTGAATGACTTTGGCTATGACCATTCTTCTTTCCCCTCCTAATAGTCCAATCTATCGTCACTAAATGTGACTGTTTGGCACAGTAGAATAACATAGCTGGGTATTCAAGGTGTTTTGGGAAACTCCTGGTTTAGGGATCGGAACTCGAGACAAGGAGGCGGCTCTCAGCCAGGCAGGTAATTTCCTCCCTGGAGGCTGACTGGTAAAAGAAGGACAAAGGCCAGACAACCCCCCTGCGCTACTAAAGAGGCAAGCTGTCGACTACCCAGGGAGCCCGTAATCCAACCAGTTCTTCAGCAGTGGACAAGGTGGACATGTCCAGCGTATGAAGCTAGAACAAGACACCCATTATTCAGATGAATGACTAGGCCTTTTGGCACCCAGGGCAAAAATTCAAAATGGCACCCTCACCTGTGGGCAGGCCCCCCTTTGGCGCCCCCCTGACCTGCTGCAGCTGGGGCATGTGCCCCCCCCCCCCCCTTAGCAACACCCCTGCATTATTCTCCATTGGCAACTCGGCTGAGCTTCATATACAGATCAGGGAGTGAGGTTCTTGGCTTCAGATCCCGAGGCTGTGGGTGAGTGCTCATCATTTGTGTTTTGACACCCACACTTGTGTATTCAGCAATATTCTCCTCACCTATTTCTGTGCTTAGCCACCTTATATCCCCCTACAACAGTGGCGGACTGGGGCCAAAAATCAGCCATGGATTTTACCAGCCCCTGCCGGCCTGAGACATCCTTGCCGAGGCCCCCCATCATGATGCTGGGGCTATAGCATTGCGGGCTTGGGTTCTTTGTGGGTACAGTGGGTCTGAGTACAGGGGGCAGAGAGGGAGACTAAGGGGGCAGGGATTGATGCCAGGGATATAGCATTGGGGGCTTGGGTTCTTTGTGGGTACAGTGGGTCTGAGTACAGGGGGCAGAGAGGGAGACTAAGGGGGCAGGGATTGATGCCAGGGATATAGCATTGGGGGCTTGGGTTCTTTGTGGGTACAGAGTGGGGAGAGGGAGACTAAGGGGGCAGGGATTGAATGTGGGTGTAAAAAGCAGCAGCCCAATTGGCCCCAAAGCAGTGCAGCCCACCGGGCATTGTCCCGGGTCTCCCAATGCTCTACAACACTTTTCAGATTGTTCTGTTCTTACCTGGTCGTATTGCTACTACTGGCAGAATCCTATGACCAACAAACTTTCCACCTTCCTCAAAGACTGCGATTCGAAGTGAAGCAAGAGTGGGCAGTACAACCTGGAGGAAAAATATTTTAAAAGACCACATGATATAAAGAAATAAAATACTGCGTACAAAAAATGACACTAACAAGAAACGATGAATGGCAGAACATGTCTATACCTTTGGGAATTCAAAAGGCTCTTCATCCCAAACGGGGTTAAATGAGTTTCCCTGGGAAGTTTTTGTCCTGTACTTCCTTTTTGTGTCAACAGGCAAACCAAACATATCCACTTCTACATAGATTCCAACACGTTTATCAGACAGAAACTGGCCGGAGATAATCTGGGGACAAAGAGGAAGAAAACATATTGTGCTTGGAAACAAACATTAAACATGTTGATCTACACAAACGATTCCTTTTTGCTCAGGCGTGTCATATCCATCTCAGCCAGATGATTAGGAAGCCAGAATCAGGAAGTCTTTGCCAGATACACCAAACCTTACGCTGCTAAGGTAAACAATACTGTTGCTAGAGAAAATGTTTCTTTTTTACAGCAGATAGAAAATAAAAAAAAATCACTGATAAGTTCAGCACCTTTAAGTGGACCAAAACCCACAGCCCTGGAATCTATAATATTCCAGGGCTGCTTAACTCCCTCTCTCGGGGCATCCAGATTTGGGATGCCCCGCTGTTTGAACCCCCCCAGGTCTCCCGGTAAACTCACCTTCTCCCTCGCTGCAACAGAGCATGTTCCCTGCTACACCTTTAGCAGGGAGTGCACATGCAACAGACATGCTCCATGTTAGAGGGCTGCTGGCGTGCTTGGGTATACTGGTTTAGATGAAGGGGCAAGAGCAAATCCCAGCATGGTGATTGGAAGAAAGGTCACGCATGCACCGTAGGACTGGGAAACGGTGAGTTAGATTGGGCTACCTGGGTGGTTTCACACAACGGGGCATCCCCGATCGGGGTGCCTGGGGGGCAAGGACCAAAACCCATCATAGTCAAGATCCTGGAATTTGGTCCACTTTAAATTTTGACTATCCTGTGTTTTTGTCTTTGCCCCCCAGGCACCCTGATCGGGGATGCCCCGTTGTGTAAAACCCCCAGGTTGCCCGATCTCACTCACCCTTCTTAGGCCAATCAGTACACTGAATTCCGATAGAGACCCTTTGTCCAGGAGCTTGTCTAATAAAAGCGTATCCGAGCGCGCCGGCGGCTGCATCCCCCGGTACCCTGTAATAGGGAGCATGCCCGCGCCGGCCATTTACAAATGAGTGGCGTGGGCACGCACCCTGCTAGAAGGTTAGCGTGGATGCAGCTGCTGCTCGTGCATGCACCATTGGACCGCGTAAGAAGGTGAGTTTATGGGCGGCCTGTGAGGTTTCACACAACGGAACATCCGGATTCTGGATTCCCCAGTGGGACGGAATCAATCTAGATTCCTGGGCCAATCTCTAAAACCCACAGCCCTGAAATCTAAAAAATTCAGGGCTGCTTGAATTCCCCCCGGGACATCCCAATTCGGGATGCCCCACTGTGTAAAACCACCCAGGTCTACCGGTAAAACTCACCTTCTCCCTCGCTGCAACAGCTCATGTGCGAGCAGCAGCCACTCCATGCTCCCTGTTAGAGGGTAGCAGGGGGGATGTGGGCGACGGCGCACATGTCTAGATGAAGGGGCGGTAGCGAATCAGAGCGTGCTGATTGGACGAGAGGCCATGCATGCCCGTAGGACCAGGGAAAGGTGAGTTGGATTGAGCTACCTGGGGGGGTTCACACAGCGAGGGCAAGGACCAAAACCCATGATAGTTAAAATCCTGGATTTTGGTCCACTTTAAATTTTGACTATGCACGCTGGCGGCCACATCCCCCGCTACCCTTTAATAGGGAACATGCCCATACCGGCCATTCAGAAATGCCTTGTGCGTGCATGCACCCTGCTAGAGGGATAGCAGGGATGCGCCCGCTGCTCGTGCATGCGCTGTTGGACCAGGAAAGAAGGCGAGTTTTCGGGCGATCTGGGGGGTTTGACAGAGCGGGGAATCCTGAATCTGGATGCCCCAGTGGGAGCGAGTAGGCCTGCCCTTGACACACAATAATGGAAAACTTTTAAAAGTGCCGTTCAAAGTGAAACTCCCGAAACCATAGCAACATATTGAATTTGAGGCCAACTGCATCCCCCATGGGGAAAAGGTAAAAAAAAAAAAATGACAACATTTAATTGACTTATCCCTCCTCTGAGCACTCCTGCTGTCAACATGACCAACTTGGTGAGCAATAACATTCCCCAGGGTGCCTCAGAATTAAGCCTCCTGGTTGCTACAATAACTTAGTTGGCTGTCACTGTGCACCACCACACCGGGGCGATGTCCATGCTGGAAGTGTAGCCACAGCAGTGAGTAAATAGTGGGACTAATAATTTAAAGAGGAACTGTCCAGTCCAAACTACGCCCTCGCGCCTGTCACAGATGGTTAGCACGCTTGGGGTTAGAAAAAGCAGCAGGTGGGGGGCTATCAGAACCTAGTAGTTTAGAGGTCCGAAGTTTCTCTTTAAAGGTACTACTAGCACTATTTGACGTATGTTTATTGAAGGTACAGGTCGACTACATTAAACATGAACATCAATGTATTTAACACCCGTGCTTCCTTCGTACCTTAATCTTGACTGTATTTGCCACAATTCCATCAACAATGTTTTCAGTAAAAGGATCAAAGGGCTTATCTGTCCGACGCATGAATTCAGGCTTCAGGAGGTACCCGCAGCGACGATTGTATTCAAATATTCCCATATTTAACTGCATTGGCAGATCTGCAAGAGAACTTACACTGTAAAAAAGACAATTCTGTGAGTACTCACCTGTAGAATTGCTTTTACTATGCATGGCATGGCCTGCTTCAAGAAGTCCCTACGTATGGGTTATTCTGCCACAAGGTGGCGCAGTGTACTGCAGAGGAGTTGTGGCTCCTCCCGGTACCATATAAAAACAGGATCACCGATAGACCAATCCAGCGTTGACAAGCAGTTATTCAAGAAGCCAGGAGATAATAAAGGTAAAAAAGGTAACAAAAACACAACTAACTTGGAACAATCACCATAAAGAGGCAACCAAGAATAACGATAACAAGGGTGGGGTGAAGCAGGCCGTGCCATGCATAGTAAAAGCAATTCTACAGGTGAGTACTCACAGAATTGTCTTTCTCCTATTGCATGGCACGGCCTGCTTCAAGAAGTCCAACAGCAGTGTCTGTAAGGTAGGGTGGGATCCCCAAAGAGTTACAACAGGCAGTTCAAACCACTACCGCCTGAAGTACCTTGCGGCCAAAAGCAGCATCAACTGAGGCCTTAACATCAACCTTGTAAAACTTGGAAAAAGTATGAACAGAAGACCAAGTTGCGGCCTTACAAACTTGTTCAACAGAAGCTTGGTGCTGAAAAGCCCAAGACGCACCAATAGCACGAGCGGAATGAGCAGTAACCCTATAAGGAGGAACCTTCCCCCTGGCAGAGTAGGCCTGCTCCACCGCCTGATGGATCCACTTGCTGATAGTGGATTTAGCCGGAGGCAAACCCTTCCTAGGTGCAGCAGGAAGAACAAAAACAGCATCAGATTTCCTGAAAGACCCAGTAGCAACCAAATAAAACTTCAGAGCCCTGACAACATCCAAAGAATGAAGGGTCCGCTCCTTGGAATTAGCAGGGTTAGGACACAAAGAAGGCAAAACAATGTCCTGATTGAGATGAAAAGCAGACACAACCTTAGTCAAGAAATCCGGCTTAAGCCGAAACACCACCTTATCCTGATGCCGCTCAAAATAAGGAGGTTTGATGGAGAGCACCGCCAGCTCAGAAACTCGCCTGACCGAAGTAATGGCCAGCAAAAAGGCCACCTTAAGAGTCAGAATGGGCAAAGCAGCCTCACGGATAGGCTCAAAGGGAGGACCCTGCAGAGCAGACAACACCAGATTCAGGTCCCAAACCGGTAGCATGGGCTTACGTGGCGGACGCACATGAGTAACTCCCTGGAAAAAATTCTTAACCAACCAGTGATTGGCAAAGGATCTTTGGAAAAAATTGCCAGAGCCGACACCTGTCCCTTGAGGGTACTAAGCTGAAGGCCCGAATCCAAACCATGTTGCAAAAATTCCAGAATCCTGGGGATAGAAAACACCCGACAAGGAAGAGACTTGGACTCACACCAGGCAATGTAAGCATGCCAGATCCTGTAGTAGATAAAAGGAGGAGGACTTCTTCCTAGCCCTAATCATGGTATCAACAACAGAAGCCGGCAACCCCTTATCCATCAAGATGGAGGTTTCAGGAGCCAACCAGTTAAAGCCAGCGTTGGTAAACTGGGATGGCACAGTTGTCCCTGAGTGAGCAGATCTGGATCCTTGGGCAAGACATACTGATCCACTGCCAGCTGCACAACATCTGCGAACCACACCCTCCTTGGCCAACAAGGGGGTCCCAGAACGGCTGGTACCCCTTCCTGGGCTATCTTGCGCAGCACCCTGCCCAGCAGAGAAAAAGGAGGGAACACATAGAGAAGCCGAAACTCCGTCCAAGGCATTGCTAGCGCATCCATGGCGAAGGCCAGAGGGTCCTGTGACAAACCTGGGAAGCTTGTGATTGTGGCGGGATGCAAACAGGTCCACATCCGGCTGACCCCAGCGGTGACACGGAGTGAAATACCTTGTTGCTGAGGGTCCATTCCTCCAGCCGAGACGTCCACCTGCTCAGGGAGTCTGCCTCCTGGTTCTCCACCCCCAGAATGTAAACTGCTGAGATGCAAGGGACATTCTTCCGCCCAAGACAGTATCAGGGACACTTCCTTGAGGGCTCGCTTGCTCCGAGTCCCTCCCTGATGATTGATGTAGGCAACCGCCGTCTGGTTGTCCGAGCGGATCTGAACAGCCCGACCCGAAGGTGTGTGGTCAGCTGAGAAAGAACCAACCTGATCGCCCTCAGTTCCAGGAGATTGATGGGAACATGGGCCTCCTGGGGGCCCCACCGACCCTGGAACTTCAGAGACTTCCAAAAGCCCCCCCAACCGGTCAGACTGGCATCTGTGGTGACAGTCTCCCAGCACGGAGGCAGAAAGGTCCTGCCCACTAGAAGGTTCCCTGAGTCCAGCCACCACGAGAGGGACTGTCTGGCCAGGGGGGACAGAGCAAATTCCTGATCCAGGGACACAGGGTCCCGATCCCAAACTGACAAGAGGTGCAACTGAAGAGGTCTCATGTGAAACTGAGCAAAAGGGAAAGCCTCGAAGCAGGACACCATCAGACCCACTAACTGCATCCCTTGCCGGATGGAGGGATGGGGATACATAGCATAGTCCATGCCTGCTTCTGAAGGCCCTCCACTTTCTGCTGAGGCAGGAATACTTTGACCTGAGAGGTATCCAGAGTCATGCCCAGAAAGGACCTCACCAAAGACGGAGACAGTGAAGACTTGGGATAGTTGATCACCCAGCCGAAGGACTCGAGACTGAGCCGCAATCAGAATGTCATCCAGGTAAGGGAGGATGCGAATGCCCCAATTCCACTACAGAGCCATCACGCCCTCCAGCACATCGGTGAACACCCAAGGTCCCGAGGTGATACCGAACGGTAAAGCCACAAACTGGTAGTGCGAACCTGAGAAATTTCTGATGACCTGGAAAGATTGGCACATGAAGATAGGCATCCTTGATGTCCACGGAGGTCATGAAGTCGCCCGGGCAAAGGGTACTGACAGCCAAGCATAGCGTCTCCATGCAAAAGTGCTTGAACCTGACAAACTTGTTGAGACCCTTCAAGTCCAGGATGGGCCTCAAGGACCTGTCTTTTTTGGGGACCGTGAACAGACTGGAGTAGAACCCCTGACCCCGTTCCTGGAAAGGCACCAGGCAAATGACTCCTGACTCCAACAGACTTTGAACCGCAAGGCGCAATCCCTGAACTGACAGAGGGTTTTGAGACATCCGGGATCTGATGAATCTTGGGGGCGGCCAGGCTGCAAACTCCATCTTGTAACCGAAGGACACCACCTCCTGAATCCACCGGTCTGAGACGCGGAGCCTCCAGACGTCAGCAAAGAGCCGAAGTCGTCCCCCCACCCGGATGGGTGAGGGCACCTCCTCATGCCTGAGGGGGCTTGGGAGAAGGTTTGGGCTTGGGACCCCATGAGAGACTGGGACGACCACGTGATCTGCCACGGCCCCAAGAATCTCTGCGGGTACCCGAAAAGAGGGAGCCACGACCTCCTCTGGGAGAACGAAAGGAGGAGAGGGAAGCGGAGGGCCACCCGAAAAGGCCGCGGCTGCCTCCTATGCTAAGGTAGCTGTAATGGCAGCAGCGCAGACTGGACTCAGCCCAGCCCCCACAAATGTAAAAGCATGGCAGGCCAGCTGATCCATACGCCGGTCCTCGCTGTCCCGCAGTGTAGTAGTGTCAGGGGAAGGCATGACCGAGGTGTTGGACAGCCCTAGAACGGGAGTGTCCACTTCAGGGGGACACGACCATCGCTTGACCAGGTCAGCAGGAAAAGGATACCTCTTATCCAACCCTTTGGGCACCGCGGGTAATCTACGAGGACGTTCCAAAACGCACATTAGTGAAATGGCTCTGCTCAGGGAACTCCAGACTCTGTTTATCAGGACGAAAGAGCTCCCCCTGCTTCCTCTTAGCCACCTCAGGGGGGACAATGTGCAAGATTTAAAAAATGTGAGCCAACAGGTTATCAGTGTCATCAGGGAACCATGAGTCCTCCCCAGACGCAGACCCAGGGTCACTGTTGTAACCCTCCTGCTGGTCCCCAGAGTCCTGGAAAAGCTCCCCGTCCTCTAGGGAGTAACGGCCACCAAAAGCATCAATTCCCTCATCCTCCTCAGGAAAGAGGGAGGGCGCGGGAGCCAGGTGCCGCTTCTTGCCAGAGGCCTTACGTGGAACAGGCCTGGCAAGCTGCCTTTCAATGCTGGCCACACGCAGTGCCAGATCAGATTGTGCCCCCCTGCTAGTATCCCCCTCACTGGGGGCTAAATGCAGGCAAAGCGGGTAGCCCAGCCTGGGCCGCAACAATAACCTGGGCACACGGCATGCACACCGTGGCACTGTTACTCAAAGGGGATACCCCACACATGGCACACAGCCGGGATTGCCCCGAAGGACCCCCGAGCACGCTATCCCCAGAAGCCTCCATATGGTTATTAACACAGGCGCAATAGGCCAGCACAGGGTAAGGGCTAATAAAAAAGCCACCCGGGATGCCCCCCCCAAGGGATGCCCCCAGAGCCAGTAAAGGGGAGATGAGGGGGGGATAAGGAGCAGAACCGGGAGAAACCACAACCCACTGTTGTCCCGCCTGAAAGACATAAGTAACATGCACATAAGCATCCCGCAGCACATGCCCCAAGGAACCAAAACACCCAAAGGGGACCCACGGACCAAGTAGACCACAGGATCACCAAGCCGCCAAGCCACAGAAGGAAGCGACACAGGGAGATAACCGCCGCAGCCCAGGGAGGAAGAGGAGTCCCGGCCGCGCAGCAGACTCAAGATGGCGCCGGCAGAGGGACCTCGAGGGGCAGGCCGCGGGGAGACGACGCAATACGCGTCATCCCCCGGCTCCGCCCCCCGAAGAGCGCAAAAGTGGCGCTCACGTGACCGCGCCGGCGCCATCACAAAGCAACACCTGCGCAATATAAAGAGCCATCTTCTATCTTCGCAGAATCACTGCAGAGAAAACACTGGATTGGTCAATTGGTGATCCTGTTTTTATATGGTACCGGGAGGAGCCACAACTCTTCTGCAGTACACTGCGCCACCCTGTGGCGGAATAACCCATACATAAGGACTTCTTGAAGCAGGCCATGCCATGCAATAGGAAAACACAGGGGGATACATAAAAGCATTTGCTCACTAGTGCGAAATCTATAGACAAAACACACCACTCCAACTAAACCCACCGCACTAAAATACCAGACCCCCACTAATAATAATGGTGTGCTGTGCCTGACCAAACAACTCAAAGCAAGAACATGAAATAAGGATGGCCCAGACAACCTCCACTAGGTCAGTATGAAGCCGCACCACCAAGAGGTCAATAATCCATATCATAATAATTAGAGGATAAAGTCCAGAAATTCTACTTGATCTGATTGTTTACATGACAAAACCTGCCATTGTGTATAGACTTTTTATATCCACTCTCAGCTCTTCTCATCACTGGCATGTTTATGGTACTTTGCAGAGGATTTAATATCCCCCCAAAATACAATTCTGTGATTACTCACCTGTAGAATTGGTATTATGAGTATACAGTACATCCTGCTCCAGATTTCATTACTTACACTTGGGTATTACTTCGCCAGATGGCGCTGGACTGCAGAGATATCGAAAAACAGGCTCCTACCGGCCCCTCAAATACCAGGGACCTCCCACAAAATCCCCAGCATTGAAAAGCAGTTAACGAGAAGCTGGAAGAAATAAACAGAACCAAACTATAACAATCACCATACAGGGGATCCAGGATAATGCAAAACCAAGGGTGGGGTGGAGCAGGACATACTGTATACTCATAATACCAATTCTACAGATGAGTAATCACAGAATTGTATTATTCTTAGTATACAGTACGTCCTGCTCCAGATTAGATTACTTACACTTGGGACATCCAATAGCTGTGTCCATAAAGTAGGGTGGGATCCCCAAAGGCAACAGCAGACAGGTCATACCACTGCCGCCTGCAGAACCTTACGGTCAAAGCAGCATCAGCTGAGGCCCTAACATCAACCTTGTAAAACTTTGAAAAGGTATGAACAGAAGACCCTTGCAAACTTGTTCAATAGAAGCCTGGTGCTGAAAAGCCCAAGAGGCACCAATAGCACGAGTAGAATGAGCAGTAAGACGGAAGGGAGGATTCTTCCCCTTAGCAGAATAGGGCTGAATCACAGCCTGATGGATCCATTTACTGATAGTAGACTTGGCAGGAGCCAAAACCTTCCTAGGACCAGAAGGGACCACAAAAAGAGCATCAGTCTTTCTGAAAGGTGCAGTAACCACTAGATAGTACTTCAGACACCTAACCACATCCAAAGAGTGCAAGACCCTCTCCTTAGCATTACTAGGATTAGGGCACAAGGAAGGAAGAACAATGTCCTGATTCAAATGAAAGGCAGACACTACCTTAGGCAGAAAGTCTGGCTTGAAGCGAAACACCACCTTGTCCTGGTGTCGCTCAAAGTAGGGGGGCTGGATCGAAAGCGCCGCCAACTCAGACACACGCCTAACAGAGGTGATAGCCACCAAAAAGACAACCTTGAGAGTAAGAATGGCCAAGGCAGCATCCTGCACAGGTTTAAAGGGAGCACCCTGCAAAGCTGACAAAACCAAGTTCAAATCCCAAACAGGCAACATGCGCTTACGTGGGGGACGCACATGAGTAACCCCCTGGAAAAAAGTCCTGACCAGCGAATGCTGGGCAAAGGACTTCTGGAAGAAAACAGCCAGGGCAGAAACATGACCCTTCAGAGTACTGAGTTGGAGCCCCATCTCCAACCCTGCTGCAGGAACTCCAGGATCCTGGAAATAGAGAACACACGACAGGGAAGAGACCTAGACTCACACCAGTCAATGTAGGCACGCCAAACCCTATAGTAAATGGAAGAAGAAGACTTCTTCCTGGCCTTTATCATGGTATCAACCACAGAGGTAGACAGCCCCTGCTCCATCAAGATGGAGGTTTCAGCATCCAGGCCGTCAAAGCCAGAGTTTGAAAATTAGGATGGCGTAAGTGACCCTGAGTGAGCAGGTCTGGCACCCTGGGCAGAGCGTACTGAGCTACTGCCAGCTGCACCACATCTGCGATCCACACTCTTCTTGGCCACCTGGGGGCCACCAGTATTGCTGGCACCCCCTCCAGAGCAATCTTGCGCAGAACCCTGCCCAACAGGGGGAATGGAGGAAAGACATACAGGAGCTGAAAGTCCTGCCATGACATTGCTAGAGCATCCGTGGCCAAGGCCAGAGGATCCTGGGACAGGGAGACAAAGGTCGGGAGCTTGTGACGGGAAGCAAACAGATCCACATCTGGTTGGCCCCAACAGTGACACAGAGATTGAAACACCCTGTTGCAGAGGGACCATTTTCCCAGGCGAGAGGTCCCCCTGCTCAGAGAGTCTGCCTGCAGATTCTCCACCCCCGGGATGTACACAACTGATATGCAAGAAACATTGGCCTCCACCCAGGCCAGGATCAGAGACACTTCCTGGAGGGCCCTCTTGCTCCGGGTCCCTCCCTGATGATTGATGTAGGCAACTGCCGTCTGGTTGTTCGAGCGTACCTGAACAGGCAGGCCCCGAAGGTGATGAGTCAACTGAGTCGGAACCAACCTGATCGCCCGCAGTTCAAGAATGTTGATAGGTGTGTGGGCCTCCTGAGGGCCCACCTCCCTTGGAACTGGAGGGACTTCCAGAAACCCCCCCAACCTTTCAGACTGGCATCTGTGGTGACCGTCTCCCAGGAGGGGGCAGAAAGGATCTGCCCCCCTAACAGGTTCCTGGAGTCAAACCACCACGAGAGGGACCGCCCGACCAGGGGGGGAAAGCACAAAGACCTGGTCCAGGGATGCAGGATCCTTGTCCCATAATGACAAAAGGTGGAGTTGCAGAGGCCTCAAGTGGAACTGAGCATAAGGGACTGCCTCGAAGCACGCCACCATCAGGCCCACCAGCTGCATTCCCTGCCTGATGGAGGGATGATGACAAGATAGCAGGAACTGAACCTGCGTAATCAGACTGTCCACCTTCTGCTGAGGAAGAAAAGTCCTTGCCTGAACTGTATCCAGAGTCATTCCCAGGAAGGGAGTCACCAAGGAGGGAGACAGAGAAGACTTGGGATGGTTGATCACCCAGCCAAATGACTCCAGTGTGGACACTACGAGCTGAGTATCCAACTCTGCCTGATGAAGGGACTGGGAAGTGATGAGAATGTCGTCCAGGTAGGGCAGCACGCGGATGCCCTGAGACCTGAGCACAGACATCACTCTTGCCAGCACCTTGGTGAACACTCTGGGATCTGAAGTGAGACCAAAGGGCAATGCCACAAATTGGTAGTGCTGATCCTCCAGAGCGAACCTGAGGAACCTTTGATGACCTGGAAACACAGAAATATGAAGGTAAGCATCTTTGATGTCCACAGACGTCATGAAGTCCCCTGGACGCAGGGAACTGATGGCAGAGCGCAGTGTTTCCATGTGAAAGCGCCTGCACCTGACAAATTTGTTGAGGATCTTTAAGTCCAGGATGGGCCTGATTGACCCATCTTTCTTGGGCACGGTGAAGAGGTTGGAATAGAAGCCCTTGCCCCTTTCTCTAAAAGGGACCTGGCAGATGACCCCCAGCTGAAGAACCGTCTGCACTAGAGCCTGAGCTGACACAGGGTCCTGAGAAATCCGGGATCCGGGGGGGGGGGGGGGGGGGGGGGGGGGGGTCAGGCAGCAAACTCTATCTTGTAACCGGAGGACACTACCTCCTGAATCCACCCGTCTGAGACATGAAGCCTCCAGACGTGAGCAAAGTGTTGAAGCCGTCCCCCACCCGGATGGGTGAGGGCGCCCCTTCATGCCTGAGGGGGCTTGGGAGAGGACTTAAGCTTGGAGCCCCAGGAGGAGCCAGGGCGTCCACGTCCTCTGCCCCTACCCCAGAAGTCTCCTCGGACCCCAGTAAGGGAAACCCCCCTCCCTTGTCTAGCACAACGGTAGGGGGAGGAAAAGGAGCCCTGACCCCGAAAGGGCTGAGACTGCCACCTGCGCTGGGGTAACCTGCCACCCTTAGCAAACAAGTCCAGGCGATCCCCAAACAGGCGTAATCGTTTGAAGGGAAAACCAGTGAGGGCTTTCTTGGCAGCGTTGTCAGCAGCCCACTGGAGCAGCCAAACCGAGCGGCGTATAGCCACCACAAGGGCAGAGGTTCTGCCACACATTCTAATGGTATCATCCAAGACAGAGAGGACAGAAGTCACAAAAACATCACGACGAGAGAGTGCATTGAACTCCTCACTAGACACATCAGGGGCACCATCAAGGATACTTCTGAGCAGGGTCCTGATAGCCACGGCCGTAATGGCAGAGGCACAGACCGGGCGCAGCGCCGTCCCCACACATGCAAAGGCATGGGACGCCAGCTGATCAATGCACCGGTCCTCAGCATCCCGCAGAGTAGTAGAGTCAGGGGAGTGCATGACAGAGGTGTTAGATAGCCCTAGGACCAGGGCATCCACCTGGGGGGGGGGATGACCAACATTTAACCACCTCAGCAGGAAAGGGATACTTCCTATCCCAACTCTTTGGAACCCCGGGAAGTTTACTGGGGAGCTCCCATTCCTTGAGTAGTGGAGTCAGGGGAATGCATGACAGAGGTGTTAGATAACCCTAGGACTGGGGCATCCACTTCAGGAGGGGATGACCAACACTTCACCACATCAGCAGGAAAGGGATACCTCTTATCCCAACTCTTAGGTACACCGGGAAGCCTGCTGGGGCGCTCCCATTCCTTGAGTACAAGATTATTAAAATGTGTTTGCTCAGGAAATTCCAAACATGGCTTAGCAGTATGAAACAATTCCCCCTGTTGCCTGGGCGCTGCAACCAGGGGAGAAATGGACAGAACCTAAAAAATCTGAGCCAACAGCCTATCAGTATTATCTGGGGCCCAGGGGTCAGAGCCAGAATCGTCATGACCCCTGGGCCTCTCATCAGATGACCCCGAGTCAGAGAATAACTCCCCTTCTTCCAAAGGGGTATAGCCAGACAGATCCAAAAACTCATCAGCTTCCATAGGGAAAATAGTGACATCAGGCGTCGAGTGCCGCTTCTTTGCAGAGGCCTTAGGCGCCAAAGTATTAGCAAGCAACTTCTCAACACTAGCCAGTCTGGAAGACACATCAGGCTGAGAATCCCCACTAGTATGCAACTCAATGGGAGTGAGATTTAAGCTTGGGGGAGTAGGTGAAGCCATACGAGGCGCAGGCCCAGCCACTGGTAAACCAGGCTGCAGCGCAAGCACCTGCTGGGCACAAGGTACACAGACCCGCACATTGTCAGCACTAGTAGGGGACACCCCACAAGCTACACACAGCCGGGCTTGTCCCGAGGGAACCCCAAGCACATTATCCTGAGACGCCTCCATATGGTGATTATAGCGGCACAATAGGCCGATAGGGATTGACGCTATAAAGCAACCGGGGATGCCCCAATAGCCCGCTAGGGAAGTGGGAGTAATTTACACACTAGGCCTCACAAGTAAAATAACTAAATAGAGGGAGTAGGGCCGAGAGAAGCCAATAGGGTTCGCCCGTCTGAAAGACATAAGCAAAGGGGAACCGTAAGTGACATGTGCATGACAAAAGGGAATAAAGCCGCCCACGAGGGCACTCACGGACCTCGGTAGATAGATGCCAGTCACGTAGCAGCCGGATCCAAATGAAAATGGCGCCAGGTATACCTCGAGGGGCGGGCCGCGGAGACAGTGACGCGGAGCGCGTCAACCGCGGGCCCCGCCCCTCCCGAAGAGCACGAAGCCGTACACCAGACAAGCAGCCAATAACGCGCGCGCGGCGGTGGCGGCCAAATTAAACAGGCAACCAAGTCAGCGCGGCAACTGACACCAACCATAAGTACAGAATACAGTGAAGCACCATGGCAATTCACATACTCACCCCCCCCCCCCCCCCCGAGAGCTACAAGGGAGAGCGAGGGAGGACAGCGGCCACTTAACAGAACCCACCGATAGACAGGGGCAAGGGGCAATAGGGCGGGAGGGGCATCCCATAGAGGCTCACCATATGCCTATACCGCCTACCCTTTGATGGGGCATTGCGGTGGAGCAGCGCTCCAAAGCACCTGACAGCGGTGCTGCCTACCATCACCCGACCAGCGCAGCCAAGGCTGGGAGGCACATTAATAATGGAACAGGTGGGAATAGTCCTACAGGGCTGCAGGCTAATAGCCCCGCTCACCTACGAGAAGAGAGAGCCATCTTATTGTCCTTCGCAGTCCAGACTGCAGAGAGATTCTGGGGATTTTGTGGGAGGTCCCTGGTATTTGAGGGGCCGGGAAGAGCCTGTTTTTCGATGTCTCTGCAATCCAGCGCCATCTGGCGGAGTAATACCCAAGTGTAAGTAATCAAATCTGGAGCAGGACGTACTGTATACTAAGAATATAAGATATGTGCTTACCCAGTGTTTGAAAGTTCAGTGCCACCATCTGACATCCAGCGTTCCAGAAAACCTGGGGCATGTAGTTGGAGGAGTCCACTCTAGTGCCTTTGGGGTAGATACGACTCAGCTGCTTCTTGTTATATCTGATATCAGAAGTCAGGGGAAAACATGTAGATGGAGGGGGTGGAAGGTGTGTTCATGAAACATCAGGTATGGACATGGAAGCAAGAGTGAAAAAACATGCCAAGACGGAACGCAACGGGAAGAAAAAAAAAACACTTGTAAATCAAAGATGGCAAAACAAAAACAAAACAAAAAACAAGGGCACACCATAAAAGAGAAAGTAGAAGAACTAAGTAAAGGAAAATAGCTGACAGGCAGGAAAAAGAGAGACTAGAGAGAAAATGTGATCTATAGGCACACAACAGAACTACAGATTTCTCTACTCTGAATATATGTATCTAATATGCTACATCCATAAAAAAAAAAAAAAAAAAATGTTCCGTCATTGCTTAGCCTAAACAAAGGCATAAACCTCAGAGTTTCTCCAGAGAAGTGCTGGGCAAGTAGTTTGACCTTAGATCATCAGAGCCTCCCACACCTCCAGTTCTAAGCTTCATGACATACCTTCCATACATAGCTTTTTCAAATACTGTATTTTTCGCCCTATAAGACAAACTTATTTTTCCCCAAATGTGGGGGGGGGAAATATCAGTGCGTCTTATCTGGTGAATGTAAAAAGTCCCCCTCCTTAGTCTCCGCTGCCTGCCTTCTACGCTGCAAGTTCAGAGCCATCCGGCTTCGGCCCCTGGGTACGGAGTGGCCTGTGACTCCTGCCAGCATCCAATGACGCTAGCAGGAGTCACAGACCACGCCCACCCAGAAGATGAAACCAGCGGCTAACTGCCGCCTCCTACAGAGGTGGTGGAGAGCAGTGGCCGGAAGTAGCAGTCAGTGAGCTCAGAGCGGGCCTATTCTGGCCTGGGCAGTGTGGCCTGTGACTCAGTTCCCACCTATTCCCGGGGGAGGGGCATGGCCTGTGACTCCTGCTAGCGTCACTGGACTGTATTGGTGATGCCCACACACTGCCTGTATTGGGGATGCCCGCACACTGCCTGTAATTTGTGATTCCGCTCACCGTCTGTAATGTGGGGTCTGTAATGCTGTGATTTGGGGGATTATAATAACCAATTAAGGGAGCACATCACAATATTTTGTAATATTAAAAATCCATATAAACACGTCGGCTAATGACAGGAGGGGTAACTTACACATCTGAACTGAATAAAACTCCCACCAAGCTTGTGGTTTATTCTCTCATGGTGGGAATAAAATCCAGGGGTGGCAGGTTTAGTCTATCAGCGGTGGCAGAGCCTATCACCCCCAAACTCATCTTCCTTTCATTAAAATAAAAAAACAAGCCTAGTTGGATATTTCTTGATGCCTGGTATTTAAGTGACCCATCCTCCCGCCACCCAGCTTATTTATATGGATTTTTTATCACTGG
Source organism: Gastrophryne carolinensis (assembly GCA_027917425.1). Taxonomy (NCBI): domain Eukaryota; kingdom Metazoa; phylum Chordata; class Amphibia; order Anura; family Microhylidae; genus Gastrophryne; species Gastrophryne carolinensis. The sequence continues at coordinate 166,012,917 of CM051241.1, read as the reverse complement.
GCAATTTTTCGCAATAGTGCTGCTTTAATTGCACTAGTGGTTCCCACCTGTCCTGAGGGTGGGGCAGTGCTGGCAATGGCATGGGGGGCGTTTATTCTATTTGGAACTAAGCCTTGTTTATGGTGCCGTACATGCGATGTCCTTGTGTGGCTGCAACAGGCTTACCCTCGTTACAGAAAAAGTGTTGGGCCTTTTACACAGGTGTATCGCTTTTTACGCATATAAATATTTATTATTTACGGTTTTACTTTCATGTGTATTGTTTCCTCCCAGCAATGGTGTTTTGGTATAATGTTCATGATGGTTGTAAGCAGGGGCGTAGCTAGGGGGGGAGCTGAGGGGGCACTTGCCCTGGGAGTAGCAGGTCAGGAGGGTGCCAAAGGGGGGCCTGGAAACAGGTGGGGGGGTACCATTTCGAATCTTTGCCCCGGGTGCCAGAAAGCCTAGCTACTAATCTGCTTGTAAGGGCATATACTTTAAGCCCCCCCCATGACCCCATGGAACCAATGTCCATTTAAAACACCCTGTCATTTCCTGTAAACCCCATGCTGACCTCATAAAGCACTGATGCCTGAACGCTTGTTTTTCCACACTGTGCACCTAGTGAACACAGGGACTAATGTCTTTTGGAGCGGATCTCAAGTGGTATGTGCGGCAAATAGAGAAGAATGGAAAACATAAATAAAAATGTGTAGTAAGTGCACCTATTGGCCTGTTAGGTAGCACCACTTGTACCCAGTGATAACAAATAACTAACAGAATTTCTCATAGCCAAATAAAAGTCTTACACAGTCTGAGGTTATGGGAACCGATGCTGCAGATAATATTGGCAAGGCCCCTGGTGGGCAAATTAAACTATATCCTACAACACCTTTGTTAAGATACGTTATGGATGTTATATAAAAGTTATATATGTTATATATGGGAGTATATGTACACCTATTAGTTACAGGTAATTGAAGAATCAGTGTCAAAAAAACCAAGAGACCAGCATTGCACAACAGCCCATGAGATTTCGCTCTTCAATGGGCCACAAAATAAAACACACAACATGCATTTGCTGTAATTGACACCCCTTTAGGTTTTATCCTTAAAACAATATCGCAAGATAAAAGGCATGACATAAAGGATACTCCACAAACTCCATGGGAGATTTAGTGAGCTGCTCCAGTGCTTTAGTCTCAACAAATGAAGACATTTCATAAAGTTTATTTCTCTCTGGGGAAGAAATTGGGGGACAGGAAAGGAATGAGAAGAATGCAGATAAAATAGAACACAGGGCAAGATGGTGGTTGAGATGATGGTATATGAACAGAAAGTATGGAGGGAACATTGGTTAAATAGAGATGAGAGAAAATAAAAATTGGTTACTAATCTCTTTGTACATACATATATATATATATATATATATATATATATATATATATATATATATATATATATATATATATTTGGATACTCTTGTGCAAAAATACATGAAGAGCTTCCCATTTGCAAAAGTACAATATATACAGATATAAAAAAAATTTATAAATTACAGAATTTAGGTCTTCTGGTGATTTTGGGGATGAAGGCACAACAAACTTTACTCCCACATGGAGATTTGGGATGTATATTTGCATCTCCCTCACCATAAGACTTTACTCCCACATGGAGATTTGGGGTGCATGTTTGCATCTCCCTCATCATAAGGCTTTACTCCCACTTGGAGATATGGGATGCATGTTTGCACCTCCCTCGTCATAAGGCTTTACTCCCACATGGAGGTATGGGATGCATGTTTGCACCTCCCTCATCATAAGGCTTTACTCCCACATGAGGATTTGAGATGTAGCTTTGTATCTCCCTCACCATAAGCCTTTACTTCGACAAGGACATTTGGGGGGCATTTTTGTATCTCCCTTATCATAAGACTTTACTCCCACATGGAGATTTGGGGTGCACGTTTGCATCTACCTCATCATAAGGCTTTACTCCCACATGGAGATTTGGGGTGCATGTTTGCATCTCCCTCATCATAAGACTTTACTCCCACATGGAGATTTGGGGTGCATGTTTGCATCTCCCTCATCATAAGGCTTTACTCCCACATGAGGATTTGAGATGTAGCTTTGCATCTCCCTCACCATAAGACTTTACTCCGACAAGGAGATTTGGGGTGCATGTTTGCATCTCCCTCACCATAAGACGTTACTCCCACATGGAGATTTGGGTTGCATGCTTGCATCTCCCTCATCATAAGACTTTACTCCCACATGGAGATTTGGGGTGCATGTTTGCATCTCCCTCACCATAAGACGTTACTCCCACATGGAGATTTGGGGTGCATGCTTGCATCTCCCTCATCATAAGACTTTACTCCCACATGGAGATTTGGGGTGCATGTTTGCATCTCCATCATAAGGCTTTACTCCCACATGGGGATTTGGGATGTACCTTTGTATCTCCCTCACCATAAGCCTTTACGTCGACAAGGACATTTGGGGGGCATTTTTGTATCTCCCTTATCATAAGACTTTACTCCCACATGGAGATTTGGGGTGCATGTTTGCATCTCCCTCATCATAAGGCTTAACTCCCACTTGGAGATATGGGATGCATGTTTGCACCTCCCTCATCATAAGGCTTTACTCCCACATGGAGATATGGGATGCATGTTTGCACCTCCCTCATCATAAGGCTTTACTCCCACATGAGGATTTGAGATGTAGCTTTGTATCTCCCTCACCATAAGCCTTTACTTCGACAAGGACATTTGGGGGCATTTTTGTATCTCCCTTATCATAAGACTTTACTCCCACATGGAGATTTGGGGTGCACGTTTGCATCTACCTCATCATAAGGCTTTACTCCCACATGGAGATTTGGGGTGCACGTTTGCATCTACCTCATCATAAGGCTTTACTCCCACATGGAGATTTGGGGTACATGTTTGCATCTCCCTCATCATAAGGCTTTACTCCCACATGAGGATTTGAGATGTAGCTTTGCATCTCCCTCATCATAAGACTTTACTCCGACAAGGAGATTTGGGGTGCATGTTTGCATCTCCCTCATCATAAGACGTTACTCCCACATTGAGATTTGGGGTGCATGCTTGCATCTCCCTCATCATAAGACTTTACTCCCACATGGAGATTTGGGGTGCATGTTTGCATCTCCTTCATCATAAGGCTTTACTCCCACATGGGGATTTGGGATGTACCTTTGTATCTCCCTCACCATAAGCCTTTACTTCGACAAGGACATTTGGGGGGCATTTTTGTATCTCCCTTATCATAAGACTTTACTCCCACATGGAGATTTGGGGTGCATGTTTGCATCTCCCTCATCATAAGGCTTTACTCCCACTTGGAGATATGGGATGCATGTTTGAATCTCCCTCATCATAAGGCTTTACTCCCACATGAGGATTTGAGATGTAGCTTTGTATCTCCCTCACCATAAGACTTTACTCCCACATGGAGATTTGGGGTGCATGTTTGCATCTCTCTCACCATAAGGCTTTACTCCCACATGGGTATTTGGGATGTACCTTTGTATCTCCCTCACCATAAGCCTTTTCTTCGACAAGGACTTTTGGGGGGCATTTTTGCATCTCCCTTATCATAAGACTTTACTCCCACATGGAGATTTGGGGTGCATGTTTGCATCTCCCTCATCATAAGGCTTTACTCCCACATGAGGATTTGAGATGTACCTTTGTATCTCCCTCACCATAAGACTTTACTCCCACATGGAGATTTGGGGTGCATGTTTGCATCTCCCTCACCATAAGGCTTTACTCCCACATGGGTATTTGGGATGTACCTTTGTATCTCCCTCACCATAAGCCTTTTCTTCGACAAGGACATTTGGGGGGCATTTTTGCATCTCCCTTATCATAAGACTTTACTCCCACATGGAGATTTGGGGTGCACATTTGCATCTCCCTCATCATAGGACTTTACCCCCACATGGGGATTTGGAGTGCACGTTTGAATCTCCCTCACCATAAGACTTTACTCCTACATGGAGATTTGGGGTGCACGTTTGCATCTCCCTCGTTATAAGATTTTACTCCCACATGAGGATTTGGGGTGCATGTCTGCATCTCCCTCACCATAAGACTTAACTCCCACATGCAAATATTATACAAGCTGTACACAAACTACATATCTTCAGTGTTCTTCCATTAAAATATATATTAACATATTTTCAGAAATATATTCAGCAGTACTATGAAACAAAACATATGCCTCCGGTACTCACTGCTGGCCACATCAAATGACTTAAACTTCACAGGTTCCACATAATTTACAAGATTGGACATTTCTTCAGTAGCACTGACTTCACTACTTGCGGTGCCCTAAAAGAAAAAAAAAAAAACGCAATGTTGCGATTTATACAAAACACTAAAGCAATTTTGGGATCCATGCGACTTACTTCATCAGACTTTTTGGGGTCAGAAGGTTCTTCATCTTCCTCCTCCTCGCTATACGCATCACGGTCTGGAAAAAAAAGTGAGAAAACAAGCTGCGGAAAAGGCCCAGAACACAACAGTGTGAATAGCACCACAGATTACAAAATCTAACATCACAGCATTAGTCTCACCTATAGACTTCCTTGGCTCTGCACATTTTGGAATCCTCTCCTCAACTTGTTCATCCCCATTAGAAAGAGGCAGGGAAACATCAGCTGACTCAGAGATCAAGGTGCCTGCGCATGAAACAAGCTACAGTGAGAAATACACGGATTTAGGACAACTTTGATTTTGGTTAAATACAATTATACGAGCCACACAATTATCTCACTGATCAAGCAAAGAATATTAGTTTACATTCATGGATGAGTTCATGCATCCACTGTCTACTGAAGAAGCTGTCTACCGGATGCCCCCTGCGTTAAACCAGACCTTCACCCTGAATAAGAGTCTTATTTTTCCCTCCCCCCTCTGTGTATACGGATTGCCCACATTAATCCGGACCTTCACCCTGAATAAGAGCCTATCTTGTACGTTTCCCCCCTGTACATACAGATTGCCCACATTAATCCAGACCCTCACCCTGAATAAGAGCCTATCTTGTATGTTCCCCACCCCCCTGTACATACAGATTGTACACATTAATCCAGACCTTCACCCTGAATAAGAGCCTATCTTATAAGTCCCCCCCCCCCCCCGGACATACAGATTGCTCACATTAATCCAGACCCTCACCCTGAATAAGAGCCTATCTTTTATGTCCCCGCCCCGTACATACAGATTGCCCACATTAATCCGGACCTTCACCCTGAATAAGAGCCAATCTTATAAGTTCCCCCCCCCCGTACATACAGATTGTACACATTAATCCAGACCTTCACCCTGAATAAGAGTCTATCTTATATGTTTCCCACACCCTGTACATACAGATTGCTCACATTATTCCGGAAGTTCATCCTGAATAAGAGCCTATCTTATATGTCCCCCCCCCCCAGCACATACGATTGCCCACATTAATCCGGACCTTCACCCTGAATAAGAGCCTATTTTTTGTGAGTACTCACCTGTAAAATGGATATTGTCAGTGTGTCACACACCCCGCTTCACCTTTAATTCTTACGATCGGGTTACTCCACCAGCAGGTGGTGACGTTGCAGAGAGAAGTCTTGAAAACGAGCCCCTCCTGGCCTACATATACCTGGGACCTCCCACTTAACACCCAGTGAATTCAAACAGCAGTAAGACAAGGTACCAGGAAATCCAACGGTAACCTCAAAATAAAATAAAGGAAGATTCACCATATAGAGGATCCAGGATACCAAAAAGGGCGGGTGAAGCGGGGTGTGTGACACCCTGACAATATCCATTTTACAGGAGAGTACTCACAAAATGGTATTATTCTCAGTGTGTCACACACCCCGCTTCCCCTTTAATTCTTACGATCGGGACATCCAAAAGCAGTGTCCACAAGGGATGGGTATCCAAAGGCAAAATGAAGCATAACTTAAACGACTGCGGTCTGCAGAACTTTGCGGCCAAAAACAGCATCCGCTGAGGCCCGCACATCAACCTTGTAAAACTTAGAAAAAGTATGAACAGAAGACCAAGTAGCAGCCTTACAAACTTGTTCAACAGAAGCTTGGTGCTGAAAAGCCCAAGACGCTCCAACAGCGCGAGTAGAATGAGCAGTGATACGAAAAGGGGGAACCTGAATCGACAAGGCCGCCAACTCTGAGACACGCCGAACCGAAGTGATAGCCACCAAGAAGGCAATCTTCTGAGTCAAGGTAGACAGAGCAATATCCTGCAAGGGCTCAAAGGGAGGAGCCTGAAGAGCAGAAAGAACCAAGTTCAAGTCCCAAACAGGGAGCAATGGCTTCCTGGGAGGCCGCACATGCGTAACCCCCTGGAAAAAAGTTTTAACTAAAGGATGAAGCGCAAAAGGCTTCTGAAAAAAGATAGACAAGGCAGAAACCTGCCCTTTCAGAGTACTCAGCTGGAGACCAGAGTCCAGCCCTGATTGCAAAAAATCCAGAATCCTGGAAACCGAAAAGACCCTACAAGGCAAAGATCTAACCTCACACCAAGCGATATAGGCTCTCCAAGTCCTATAGTAGATGAAGACCTCTTCCGGGCACAGATCAGAGTCTTAACAACCGAGTCAGAAAGACCCTCCTCCTTCAAGATGAAGGTTTCAGCAGCCAAGCCGTCAAATCCAGCATTGGTAAATTGGGGTAACACAGCCGACCCTGAGTGAGCAGATCGGGCCGAAGAGGCAGAACGATCTGATCCACCACCAGCCGAACGATGTCTGCGAACCATACTCGCCTTGGCCACCTTGGAGCCACAAGAATGGCGGACACCCTTTCCAGAGCCAGCTTCCGTACCACCCTGCCTAGCATGGGTATCGGAGGAAAAAGGTACAGAAAACCCAGATCCCCCCTGCTCAGGGACATGGTGTCCACCGCCATAGCCAGAGGATCCTGGGAGAGCCGGACGAAGGTCGGAAGCCTGCAATTGTGACGAGAGGCAAACAGGTCCACCTCCAGTGTCCCCCACCGGAGACACAGCGACCGAAAAACTTGAGGATGGAGAGCCCATTCTCCCAGACGGGAAGAGCCTCTGCTCAACAGATCCGCTTCCCTGTTTTCCACACCCGGAATGTAAACTGCCGAGAGACAAGGAACATGGACCTCCGCCCAGGTCAGGATCAGGGACACCTCTATGAGGGCACCCAGACTGCGAGTCCCTCCCTGATGATTGATGTAAGCAACCGCTGTTCGATTGTCCGAACGAACCTGAACCGGAAGGCCCAGAACATGCTGAGTCAAAAGAACAAGAACCAGACGGATGGCTCTCAGTTCCAGAACATTGATGGGCAAGTGGGCATCTCGAGGTCCCCACTGCCCCCGAAACTGAAGATCCTTCCAGAATCCCCACATCCCGAAAGATTGGCGTCCATGGTGACAATTTCCCAGAGAGGGGTCAGGAAAGACCTGCCCCTCAAGAGATTGGTTGAGACCAACCACCATTGAAGGGACTGCTGGACCCGGGAGGACAACTGGAAGGGCCCATCCAACGACCGTGGTCGCCGGTCCCAAGACGCCAACAGATGAAGCTGAATCGATCTTGTGTGAAATTGAGCATAAGGAACTGCCTCGAAAGAGGCAACCATCAACCCTACCAGTCTCATCCCCAGATGGATGGACGGTCGAGGATTGGAAAGAAGGAACCGAGCCAATTCCTGAATCAGACAAATCTTGGATTGAGGCAGAAACACCCTGTGTTGACAAGAATCCAACCGCATTCCCAGAAAGGACACCACCCTGGCCTGGGCGAGGGAGGACTTTGGAAAGTTGATCACCCAACCGAAGCTTTCCAGCGTGGAGACCACTGTCCTGGTGAAAATGCTGATCCTTCATCACGAACCGAAGAAAACGTTGATGAGCCTGGCAGATGGGAACATGAAGGTAAGCATCCTTGATGTCTATGGACGTCATGAAGTCCCCCTGCCGAAGAGAACCGATGGCCGATCACAGAGTTTCCATGCGAAACTTTCGAGTACGGATGAACCTGTTGAGGAACTTCAGATCCAGGACGGGACGAACCGACCCGTCTTTCTTGGGGACTGTGAAAAGATTGGAGTAGAACCAGAGGTCCACCTCCAAATGCGGCACCGGCCGGATGACAGATGGCCAGATTCTTCACAGACGCCAAAAGCCCCTGCGCGGCCAAAGGATCGGTGGGCATCCGAGACCGGAAAAACCGTGAAGGCGAGCGAGACTCGAACTCCAGCTTGTAACCGGACGACACCACCTCCCGGATCCATCTGTCCGGAACCTCCTGGTCCCAAACCAGGGAGAAGTGTCGCAATCGTCCCCCCACCCGCACGGGTGAGGCACCCCCTCATTGCTGAGCGGGCTTACCCGCAGGCTTGGGCTTGGCGCCCCAGGACTGACCGGGACGGCCACGGCCCCTCCCCCGGGTCCAACCTGCACCCCTGGTAGCGGGAAAGGAGGCCCCTCTGCCCGCTCTGACTCCCCGAAAGGAGGGACTGAAGGAAGTCGTACCCCGAAAGGAACGACGAGGCCTCTTGCGTTGAGGCAACTTACCACCCTTGGTAACTGAATCCAATTTATTGCCAAACAGGCGCAAACCTACAAAAGGAAGAGCCGTAAGCGACTTCTTAGAGTTAAAGTCCGCCGTCCACTGGCGCAGCCACACCGACCGACGAATAGCAACCAATAGGGCCGCGGTCCTGCTACACATCGCAAGCGCATCGTCCTGGGCGGTCATGACACAGGAAATAAACGATTCACACTGTTTGAGAGAACCGAACTCATCACAAGTGGGATCAAGATCTGCGTACAAATCTCTAATAATGGACCTAACAGCCATCAGAAGAAGCGCCGAAGCACACACCGGCCGCAGTGCCGTTCCAGCACTGATAAAACCATGGCGAGCCAATTGATCAATCCGACGATCCTCACCATCCTTAATGGTAGTAGTGTCAGGGGAGTGCAACACAGCCGTGTTAGACAGCCCCAACATAGGGGCATCGACGTCAGGGGGAACAGACCAAAGCTTCACCAAATCCTCCGGACAGGGATAACGCTTATCCCAACTAGGAGGTACTCCAACGAGACGCGTGGGTTGTTCCCATTCCTTAAGGACAACCCTCACAAAGTGTTGTTGCCTGGGAAACACCAAACGCGGCTGGGGCACATCAAACAACTCACCCTTTGGCGGGGGGACCGCCACAGGTGGATCCAAAGCCAAAATTTCAAACATTTGAGCCAGAATGGAAGGAGTGTCAAGGAACACCCCAGCAGCCTGACCGCCAGCGGTATCCACCAATTGCTGGTCTGCAGGCTCGTCCGACTCCTCAAGGAGCTCCCCCTCCTCAGCAGGGGGACAATCGGACCAATCTAATACTTCAAAACACCTCATCCTCCAGAATAGGCGATGCCGGAGAAAGGTGCTTCCGCTTAGCCGTAGCCTTCTGAGCCACCGCGGCGGAAACAATTTTCTCGAGGCTGGCCAATCGTGCACACACCTCGGATTGCGAATCCCCATCTTTGACAACGTCACACGGGGTCCGGAATAGGTGGGGGGGGTAGGAGATGACGGAAGTCACGAGGAGCCAGAAGCCGGAGCACCAGACTGGCGCGCAATATTCTGCTTCGCACAAGGAATACATAATATAACATCATCGCCTGGGAGCTGAGCCCCACAACCCCCACACAGCCTGGATAGCCCCAAAGAACCATTTCCGGTAATGTCGGAAGCCTCTATATGGTGAAATTATGGTATTCGCAATAACCCAGGGATTTACGCATTAAGCAACCCGGGATGCCCCCTTTTATAATTAAAGTCCCGGGAGTGGGAGGATTTTTAAGCCTAGGAGAATCCCAATTTGGAAAATAAGACTAGACAGGTATATCAGACCGGGAGACTCACAGCAGTGAGGGGATCCCAGGATCTGTAAGGGAAAGAGACCACAATCAGACCCCCAAAGAAAGTTTGCCAGCATGCGCCACACACATACAACCAAACAGAATGTAACAGTAAAAAATATAAACAATATATACAAAAGCCTGAAGTATATACAGCCCATGAGAAAAATATATACATATACATAAATAACAAATATGTGCCTCCAGGAGGGGAGCTATAAAAAAGTGACAGGGTTAACTGCTCAAGCGCATGCACCGCACAATCAAGCAAGACAAACCAACAAAAAAACCTGTTTAAATGGCGGCGCCCTCCTCAGCCAAGCTAGGGACCGCTGGGCTGTTGCTGAGTGTCTCCGTGTAGTGAGGCTCCGGGTGAGGAAGAGAGAGGAAGGCGGGCCGGGCTCAGCGCACGCAGCGCTCCGGCCCCGCCCCCCGCCAGAGCCAAACAGCGTGGGCCGAGAGCGCACGCGGCCCCGCCCCCTAGACACGAGCAGCGCGGCCCGCCGAATGGCGGCGCCGCGTGTAAACGGCCGCCAACAGACGCCCCATACATACACAGCCATGTGGGAGAGGATCATAGTAGGGGAGAGGATCATAGTAGAAAACACTACAAGGAGCCCCAGTAGCCCGGGACACGCGCCCGCCCGCGGCGCTGACCCCGCCAGCTGCCAGAGCTCCCCACAGACACAAACAGCACAAGTGTAAAAGCACCCCATACAAGCCAACCCCCCCCCCCCCCAACGTGAAGGGAGAAGGGACCAAGCGGGAGAAGGTGGCCAAGGGGAACATCGGGACAGGGGCATCCCAAATCCGGATGACCATGCCAGATAACCGCATTGCCCCACGCCTGGGGACGAGCGGAGGAGATAAGCTCCTAGGCACCATATAGTGCCATCTACCTTTGCCCAGCCAGCAGCCTAGGCTGGGAGGCTTCCGTTATCTATCTAGGCATAAAAACGAAATAGACCAAAAGGGGATGCCGGGGTCTGACTCCGGCTACCTGCAAGCAGGAGACTTCTTTCTTCTGTCTTGTCGCATCTTGCAGAGAGAAAACACTGGGTGTTAAGTGGGAGGTCCCAGGTACATGTAGGCCAGGAGGGGCTCGTTTTCAAGACTTATCTCTGCAACGTCGCCACCTGCTGGTGGAGTAACCCGATCGTAAGAATTAAAGGGGAAGCGGGGTGTGTGACACACTGAGAATATCATCCTACCTGCATCTTCAGCATTTTCTAAGCCTTTAAACATCAAAGATGGCAGAAGGAGGAAGTGTCTTCTGACTGTGCTGCTCTGCATTGTGGGATTGCTGTCCTTTTCCTGACCCCAGCTCTGCTCTGTCTGTGCAAAGCACAGCTATAAGCCCCCTTGCCCCCTCTGCTCAGTATGTGATGCTTCTGAGGCAAGATGGCAGCGCCCATATCCTAGAGTCCTGAACAGAGTTGTAGCCCAGTGGGGGAAAAAATAAAAAGTGACTAAAAACATAAAATCTATTGATTTTAGATGCTGGGAATTTAAGACCAGTAATGTGATTACATACCCCCTGCAGATGAATCACAGATGCTGGAAGAGTCGCTGTAAGTATTGGACGGCTGTTCACTGACTCTCCTTTTCACACTGCCTTCGGGACCCTTTCCCCCTCCTCTGTGTCTCTTCTTGTTTTTCACTAGAATCCTCCCCAGGAGCTCTTGTGGGCTTGGTAGGGAAACCCCTGGTTGGAGCTAAGGAGAAAGTTTTGTCAGCACAAACTTTTATTATACAGTGTTGATTATAACCATGTCTATTAATGCAGTTTCATATTAACACTTAATTTACGGGATGACTGAGTGGCTTTGAATGCTCAGCAAGCTCCCTCTACTTAACCAGTGCCTAGTAATGCACTTTTCAAAGATGATTTAAAGGGGCATTCCACTCAAAGAGGTAAAATAGCCTACCTTGTGCTTGCAATAATCAGCACTTTGCATTTCCTGATAAACCCTACTGAATTTGATGGCAGTAGTAGTAATTCGGCTTATCATTAAAAATTCACTTTTAATTATCAATGTTAAAAAACAGCCCAAACAGAAAAAACTCCAAAAGAGGCAAAGTATAAGTCAAAAAGGACCTCTGCGGGGACCAAGTAACGCATTTCGGGCCATGGTGGCCCTTAATCATACAGGACTTTATATTGAGGAGACGTTCTCAAGGGGGATCTCGTTTCCTGGCTTTCTCAGGTGGATCAGGGGAGCTAGTTGTTTTTTTTTTGCATTGGACCTACTGAATTTGATCCTTTATGCTCACTCACCCTTCCCAGTTCCCTCACTGAAATCACTTCTGATGTGGCTGTCATATTGAGAAATGCATGAGTCACGCTCGGCTGCTGAGAAGCCCAACAGAAAGCAAGAAATCCATTATTCAAAGGGCCAGTTCAGACAGATGCCACCATTTGTAAGGTATATGATACGCCAGGCCAATTAACCAATTCACATTTGTAAGGTATATGATAAGCTGGCCGATTAAATTGGACCAAAACCCACAGCAATCGGCCCGGAAACGTCGATCGATTTCCTCCCCCCGTGGCATCCAAAATCGCTGTATGAAACCCCCCCAGGTCGGCCATACACTTACCTTCATTCCGGTCCAACGGCGATTGCGTGAGCCCCATCCCCGCTATCCCTCTAGCAGGGCACACTCCCTGTTAGAAGATAGCGTGGCATGCGGCCGTCAGCGTGCTTGGAGCTGCTCGTCTTAGATGCGCTGAAGTGAGCGGATCCGAGCGCGCTGATTGGATGAGCGGCCACCTCTGCACCGTAGGACAAGGAAGATGTGAGTTTGTTTTGCCAACCTGCAGGGTTTCACACCCCCGATCGGGGTGCCCCAGGGGCAAGGACCAAAACCCAGGATAGTCAAAATCCTCGGATTTGGTCCACTTTAACTGATTCATGTTCAGCGACTTCTAAGCAACGATAATCGCTAAATTGCAGTCTCTTTGGAGATTTCTTGCTCGATAATTGCTTTGCCTAAACGGGTCATAAGAGTACTAAAAGCACCCAATCTGGGTGCACCCCCCCTGCCTCCATTGAAAAAGGGAGCCTTGTCACTTGCATACAGGGGTACTTCTTATTCCCAGCAGTCGCTTGTATAACAACGAATTGATGAGTATTGTCATGCCATGAATTGGGCTTACTGCGGGATGCACAGCGGGCTATCCAAAATCAGGATGTTCCCTTGTTAAATAAATAAAGACTTTCTAGATTTTAGTTCCATTCCTGGAAGTAATAAAGTTACAGTAAAACCAAAATCATATATCGACATTTATGGTAAACGCATTCTCACAGGGTATTTCTCTAGAGGTTCTGTTAGAAGTGCTTCTCCAAAGATGTTCCTGCAGTACTCTGCCATCTTGGCTTGTTGCTTTGCACTGCAAGCAGATATAAAAAGGAAAAAGATTAAATATAAAGAAGTATAGTAAATAGTATAGGGGTGTCGATTCTGTCAGGTATCGCAATATTTCATCCCTCTGGGGGTGGGGCGGATGATGTCCCCCTCACGGGCATCATCCCGGCTCCCAGCGGTTCAGGTGTCAGATGTGATGATCACCGGCCAGAGGAGGAGGCGGCAGGAGATCCTGTGATTTCCCCCCCCCCCTCTTCTGGCCGGCGATCACCGCATCAGTCATCAGATCGGCGAGGGACACAGGGGACACAGGAGCTGACAATCGGAGGTGAGTAAACAATATTTTTTTTTAATACTAACATTTTCTCTATGTGTGTTTATTTTATTTTTTGTACTGTTAACCCTTTATGAACTGGCAAGGGATCTATGTGACCCCTATACCAGTTCACAAGCCTGGGGGCTGGCAAGTCACCTGTGGCTAGCAGGTGACTTGCCATTAACCCCGAGCCCCCCCATTACCTGCCTTCTGATCAGGCCGGGGGGGGTAGGGGAGCCCATGGCCATTAGGCTATGCCGGCTTGTAGCCTGCAGGGCCAGGGGCCCCTGCGCCCTGTTCTACAAGCCCCCATAGCTGGTCCCAGGCTGGTTATGCTTTGTAAGGGGGGCCTCACTCCAAATGGGGTCCCTCACGGGGAGGGGATCATATGACATTGTTTTAAGATTAAAAATAAAATAGAATTTAAGAAAAATCTCAATATATCGTCGTTGAGACAGAATTGAGACATATCGTCATACGTGTATCGCGATACATATCGTATCGCCAGATTCTTGCCAATTCACACCCCCTAATAGTAAGTATAGTAAATAGTATAAATAAACTGCAAAAAACAGCAAATTAGGAAAAGGAGGAATAAAGGGATGAAGACTTACGAGTCAACATGGTTTTCAAAGGATAAAATAACAGGAAATGGAGACGTTTTGAAGGCGCTTTCGGCTATTGCTTCAATGACTTCCTAAGATAAAAGGAAAACGTTTCATTCATCTGCAAACTCATATCAACATTGATGTCCAGCCTGGTCAATTGGTGTACCTTAAAAGGGATCTCCGTGGTCATGGTAAAGCCATGTGTAATGAAGGGCTCTTCATCCTGGGGACGTCCTTTCCAGCAGTCCAACTCAATGCAGCGGCAGCCTGTAAGAAGCGCCTGCCTGTACATTTCAACAGATGAGTTTCCGGTCAGCTGACCAGCTAGAGCACATGACCAAACACAGAAAACAAGAACACCAAGTTAGTAAAAACACGATTTGCAGTACAGTATATATTCATCCACCAACACGCAACACAGCTGTAACCTAAAACAGGACCACCAAACTATTATTTACTTCAATAGACTTTCAGGAGCAGGGGTGCTCAACCTTTTACCGAGCACGGGCCCCTTAAAGCAGAACAAAACCCAACCAAGGCCAGCCTGGAATCTACCAGGCTGGCTTTCACCCAGGGCACTCGTACACACTAACCTATCCCCAGTCCCCAGTTCAATGGCGCATGCGTGGGCTCTCGTCTAATGAGAGCCGCCTCCTGAACTGACGTAATTCGGGAGGAAGCCCTTATTGTTGTCAATGGCCACTTAAAGCAGAACAAAACCCACCAGAGGCCAGTCTGGAATGTAAAAGATTATAGGGCTGAGAGCTGGCTTTCACCTAGGGCGCTCATACACATTGACCTATTACTCGCATGTGCGGGCTCTCATCTAATGAGAGCCGCCCCCTGAAGTGACGTAATTTGTGAGGAAGCTCTCATTGTTGTCAATGCCCAGCCATTCGAATAGGTTGGGAAGGGAGCGCACGCATGGCCGGGGATGCGACTCTGCACGCTCCTCATTATAGTCAGTGAGGGCCATTTGCCAAAAGATGTAAACATAGGAAACGGCTCATGCTGAGCCCCCGCACATGTGCCGTTGGAGCGAGGAGAGGTGAGTTTAACTTGGGGCGAACTAGAGGGCTTCACACAGTGGGGAATTCCCAATCAGGATGCCCCCGGGGAACGGAACAAAACCCCGGATTTTGACTTTCCCGGGGGAATCCCAATTAGCTTTAAATGGTTTGGAAACTGTGCGTGGGCCATAATGAATAGGTTTAGAATTTTTATTATTTTGAATAACAAACAACATTTTCTACACCAATCAGGATACTCACTGTGTCCACAAACTACAGTAGAGTGATTTTTTTTTATACTCGTATGTCCTTCCACCTCACTAACCTGTTACCACATTTATATGCAACTATCCCCACATGCTAGCAATACACATGCCGATTGGTATATATTATCCATTGGAATATATAGGTCCATTATTATTATCATCCACACCCTCCCCCATCACTCTCATATCTAAAACATACTCAACCCATCTTATGCTTCCACCAATGCAAAGCATGCAAGTTATACTAAAGGCGAGCGTCTCGGGCTGCACATTGCACTGTCCCAAAACTTCAATCTGTTTTCAAAAAGACTCTGTAGTTCCTAAGTTATTGGTAAAAATATTAAGAGCATTGGAGATGCAGAGAAAAAAAATGAGAAGCAAGGGGTGTGGCAACACCGAGGTGATGTAAGCACCCTGGGTGCTTTTCATATATCATAGTAAAAAAAAAAAAAGAAGTGCATTGTTGTGCCTTTAGTTATTACTGCCAGCTCATGGTGTGATCAGAAAAAGGGGGTGAGAGATGCTGCAGACTAAGAGAATCTCCAGACTGCCAGCACATAGGGGTTGATTCGGAGACAGGTGAGAATTCTTACTCCTGCCACAGACTTTCATTGTATACCAGGTGTGAATTTTCACCTGGCTCTGAATCAGCCCCAAGGTAGACAATGAAAGCCAATGTCAGTGTTCTCTCCTAAAAAAGGAGTGATAATCCTCACCTGGCTCTGAAACAACTCCATTGTGTGGCCATAGGGGAGGGCGGGATTTCATAGCTGCAGAGAGAGGCAGCCACTCAGGACATCTTGAGAGGGAACAGGGGGTGTTTCTGCTCTTGGTACCCTGAAGGTTGATTGATGGACCAGGTCAGCGGGGTGGGGATTGAAAGCTGAATGAGGAAGTGATTTCCTCACTAAGAAGACAGACAGAGGAGGAATCACAGCGCTCCAGCCACCCAATAAATGGTGAGCTACTGATATATTTTTTTTTTAATTTTTGACTTGGCAATCACTTTAATAAAGAAAAACTGTTAATGGAATATTGTGCAAGATATTTCACCCAGGTGCTGTACAGTCAATGTCAGCCTGTTTCTTCAAGCCACAGATGCCACCTCTCTTTGCACAGAGATATATGAGCTGCACATTGGCAATTTCACATTCTTACTGTATTATTACTACTTAATATTAATTTAACTACATTTACATGTCAGTTTGAATTTCCCCTACCACTTTCCTCACAGCTGGTCACGGGCCACATGTGGCCCCGAGCTGCAAGTTCACCATGTCTGATCTAGAGCAGTAGTTCTCAACCTTTTTATGCAGAGTACCCCCTAGGAACCCCCAAGTAGGAGATCAATAATGTAGCCAAAATAAGTAGCTTATGGGCCTTGCAGCACTTCTTGAAGCAAGAAATAATAATATTTTCCCCATAAAGTGGACCAAAACCCGTCTTGATCGGCCGGGGGAATATACAAGATTTCCGGGCTGTCATGTCCCACGACGTACATTTTATTTACCTAGGGTAACTATTAATATAATGTTTATTTGTACTGGCTGAGCAGTGTGCCTTTAATTCCCCTTGTCCCCTCCAGGCTCCCTTAGTCTGCTCTGATGTTAGTAACTCCTCCCCTCTTCCTCTCCCTGGTGGCCATTCCTACCCTGACATCCAAGGAGTGCACAGCTGTTGCTGCCGTCTTCAGCTATAGTTCTTTCACCTGTTGCTGCATAGATTCACCACGTGTTTTCCAGCTGCATTGAAAGTACATGTCTCCTGTACCAAGATTCTGTACCAAAATAAAGCTTTTGAAAACCTATCACAGTCTAAGCAACAATTGAGTGAGCTATCTGCCGAGCCCTATGGAGTGAAGAAATCATCCAGCACAGACACTCACAAGGAACGTGGAGCTGTCTACAGGATTCCATTTGCTGCCATCTGGTGAGTCAGAATACGGGCTGATTCATTTCCCCACAGGGCATCCAAAATCGGGAAGCCCCGCTGTGTGAAACCCCCCCAGGTCGCCCCATTCACTTACCTTGTTTCCCAGTCCCACAACATGTCTAAGAGCAGCGGCCGCATCCAGCTATCCCTCTAGCAAGACACGTGCCCGCGCCAGGCATTTGTGAATGGCCAGCGCGGGCACACTACCTGTTAGAGGGAAGTGGAGGATGCGGTTGTCAGGGCACTCATAGCCGCTGTTCTTAGATGCACCATGGGGCCGGGAAGAGGTGAGTTGGTCTCGGCATCCTGGGGGGTTTCACACAGCAGGGCACCCCCGATCAGGGTGCGCCCAGGGAAAGGACCAAAACCCAGGATAGTCAAAATCCTGAGTTTTGGTCCACTTTAAAATAATATACCAGACATGACATATGCTTCATGTTGGTGCACCCTTGAACATTGCCGACTACTCCCTGGGGTACCGCAGATTGAGAAACAGTTATCTAAAGTACTGGATATTTTAATGTATTATTTGATTTTAATGGCATTGATTAATGCACAGGGATTGCACATAATGAAAATCTATCAGTAGCTTAAAGTGGACCAAAACCCAGGATTTTGACTATCCTGGGTTTTGGGGGGTGCCCCGCTGCATGACACCCCCCAGTTCACCAAAAGCAACTCACCTCTTCCTGGTCCTACGGCGCTTGCACGGCCGCTCGTCCAATCACCACGCTCGGATCTGCTGACGTCACGCTGTCTAAGCCTTTGTCTAAGGCCAGCGGCTCCGAGCACGCCGACGGCCGCATCCCCCGCTTCCCTCTACCTCCCATCCACAAATACCTGGGGTGGCTCACGCATGCGCCGCTGGACCGGGAAACAAGGTAAGTGTATACTTACTGGAGAGTGATTGGTGGCTATAGGGAAGGCAATAAGGGCTGGATGACGATTGGTGGCTATAGGGAAGGCAATAAGGGCTGGATGACGATTGGTGGCTATAGGGAAGGCAATAAGGACTGGAGAGCGATTGGTGGCTATAGGGAAGGCAATAAGGGCTGGATGACTATTGGTGGCCATAGGGAAGGCAATAAGGACTGGAGAGCGATTGGTGGCTATAAGGAAGGCAATAAGGACGAGAGGGCAATTGGTGGCCATAGGGAAGGCAATAAGGACTGTAGGGCGATTGGTGGCAATAGGGAAGGCAATAAGGACTGGAGGCCGATTGGAGGCTATAGGGAAGGCAATAAAAACTGGTGGGTGATTGGTGGCTATAGGGAAGGCAATAAGGACTGGAGGATGATTGGTGGCTAAAGGGAAGGCAATAAGGACTGGAGGGCGATCAGCAGCAGAAGATGAACCATTTGTGGCAGCGGAGCTGAAAGGTGACATAATGTGACTCACTACCTTGGGGCCAACTAAGACTCTCTTGCCCAAGGGCCCACACAATCCTAGAGCAGGCACTGCAGGGGGTAAAGCCCTAGCTAATACATATGTGTTTAGGCATGCAGATTTTAGAGAACCTTAAAGTTGTTTTACATTCTGTGGGGGATTCGAATGCCAACATAAGCTATGTGCAACTGACAAATATTTGCTCAGCATTCATGAATGTTCTCAAACTTGGCATATATTTCACGTAGCTTACCAGTGAGGTAGGTGTTGTGGGAGGAGTTGATGAAGTAACTGGTGAGCGGTTGTGTCATGTCATCCCTTAGGTCCAAGGCCTCTGGTGGAACAATGCTGTTTTCATCCCCACCCAGAAAGCCGCTAAAGCCCTCCATTGACATCTGGTCTGTAAAGATTTAGATGGCAGAATAAATTAAAACATTTTATAAATGAATATAGTGCTTAAAGAGGACCAAAACCCACCCTGGAGCCTTTGAGACTCCAGGGCAGGATTACTCACTCCTCTCAGGGTACCCCGATCGGGGGTGTCCTTTGTGAGAAACCGCCCCAGGTCGCCTGAAAACTCACCTTCCTTCCCGGTCCAACAACGCATGCACGAGAAGTGGCCACATCCCCGCTATCCCTTTAGCAGGGCCTGTGCCCGTGCCAGGCATTTGTGAAAGGCCGGCAAGGGCACACTCCCTGTTAGAGGGTATCGGGGGATGCGACCGCTTGGATCCGCTTGCATTAGACAAGCTCGAACGGCCATGCATGTGTCGTCGGTCTGGGAAGAGGTCTGTTCAGGCAACCTGGGGGGGTTTCACACAGCGAGGCACCCCCTGATCGGGGTGCCCCAGGGGCAGGGAACAGAACCCAGGATAGTAAAAAATACAATTCTGTGAAATACTCACCTGTAGAATTGGTATTATAAGTATACAGTACGTCCTGCTCCAGATATAATACTTACACTTGGGTTATCCTCCGCCAGATGGCGCTGTGCACTGCAGAGACATGCAAAAAACAGGCTCCTCCCGCCCTTCATATAACCAGGGACCTCCCACAAATCCCCAGCATTGAAAAGCAGTGAACAAGAAGCCGGGAGAATTAAAAACCACCCAGAACAACTGGTAATGATAATAAGATAACAATCACCATACAGGGGATCCAGAATAATGCAACAACAGGGTGGGGTGGAGCAGGACGTACTGTATACTTATAATACCAATTCTACAGGTGAGTACTTCACAGAATTGTATTATTCTTAGTATACAGTACGTCCTGCTCCAGATATAATACTTACACTTGGGACATCCAATAGCAGTGTCCATAAAGTAAGGTGGGATCCCCCAACAAAGGATGACAACAGCAGACAGTTTAGAACCACTGTCACCTGCATAACCATACGGCCAAGACAGCATGAGCTGAAGGCCCTAACATCAACCTTGGAACTAGCAAAAAGGTATGAGCAGAAGCCCGAAAGACCTAACCAAGGACTAAAGGGGGGCATTCAGTAAGGTAGTAACCAGGGCCAAAAACTGCCCAACATCTGAGAGCGGAAGGGATCGAACACCTTAGGATGTAATGACCACATGCCCCAAGGAACATCAGTTCCCCTAAGGACAGAAACTACCAAGTAAGGCTTCCTTGAATAAGGAAGACAGAGCCCTTTCCCCAGTGTTGCTAGGAAAAAAGGGCACGGCAGGGGTAGCAATACAACGAATCAATGAACAAGAGCCACTTCCAGGTGCAGCTAGTCCCGGCATCAGGCGGAACTCAACCTATCCTCTAAGGAAGGGGGCTAGGTAAACAGAGCCGCCCGCTAACACCCGCCTGACCAAGGTAATAGTCACCAGAAGGACAACCTTGACAGCATCCTGTATAGGACCAAGGAACACAACCCTGCAATCAGACAGAAGGAATCAATTCCAAGCCCAACGGGGACCATAAGGTTACATGGGGGACCCGATGAGTACCCCCTGCAGGAAGTCTGACCAGGGAAGACTGAACCAGACCACTAAGGCAAGGTGGACAGGGTAGAACCTGACCCTTCAGAGTACTGAGATGGAGAATCAACTCCAATCAAGCTGCAAACAACACTAGCACCCTGGGAACCGAAAACACCCAGGGAAGAGACCTAAAACTCACCAGCAATCAATATGGGTATGCCATACCCTACAACAGATGGAAGAGGAAGAACTTGCTCATAGCCTTCCCAGAGTCTCCAACATCGAGACAGATAGGCCTGTCTCCAGCAAGATAGTTGTTTCAGTAGTCAAGCCAACTAGGCCAGAACCGTAATGGACTGACCTAAAAGGAGCCCTGAGTGAGTCGAGCTAGCACTCCTGGCAAAAGGGTCCAGAACAACCATCCTTGGTACCATAACCACCCTCTACAAGGGCACCTGGGGCCACCAGAACACTGGTCCCCTTACCAGCGCAGTCATGCGCATAGCCCTGCCTAGCAGGGGGAATGGAAAATGACATACAGAACCGAAACGTCCAGTCAGGACAGTACTAAGGCATCCGGACCACTGCCAGAGGATCCTGGGACAAGGAAACAAGGGCCAAGAGCCTGTGATAGTGATGGAACACAACAGATCCAAGCTGATCGGACCCCCTAGTGACACAAGGATGAGCACATCCTGTCGCAGAGGGGCGAATATACTGACATGCAGGGACAATTATCTCCGCCCAGATTAGAACCTAGACGTTTCCTAAAGGGTCCTCCAGCCCCAGACCCCTCCAATGGTTACTGTAGGACACAGTCGTCAGACAGACCGAGTGCCCCAACTGGCAGACCCAGAAGGGAGGTAGCCAGCGAGGCAGAGCCATTGTAAGGCGCACCGGTGTTTTATAACCAATAGGTGTAAGGACCATCTAAGGGCCCACCACCCCCAGAATCGCAAGGAGTTTCAGAAGAAACCTCCAACTTCAACCTG
The DNA here is from genome assembly GCA_027917425.1 of Gastrophryne carolinensis. Taxonomy (NCBI): domain Eukaryota; kingdom Metazoa; phylum Chordata; class Amphibia; order Anura; family Microhylidae; genus Gastrophryne; species Gastrophryne carolinensis. Next base: position 165,991,180 of record CM051241.1, on the reverse strand, counting down.
GTAGTTAGGCATCCACGGAGACCGTCTCCAGGAATGGGCAAGAAGGAACGGCCCCATACAGGTTCCCTGAGATCATTTAAACCGAGATAAAAACATCTCACCAGGTGGGAAGACCCACAGACCCTACTCCAGGGATGCCGGATCCCTATCCTGTATTGACAATAGAAGTCACAAAAGGGCCCAGGGGGAACTGAACATAAGGGACCTCTTCCGAGGAAGACACCGAACGGCCCCGCCAGCTGCATCTCTGCCTGGGGAAGGGACCGGGACAGCAAGAGGGACTGCGCCCATGCGACCAGATTGTCTGCCACATTGCGGAGAAGAGAAGATTCAATTAGAACCTGATCCAGATTCAGTCCTGGTAATGGGATTACCACTGAAGAGGACAATGAGGACTTGGGGTGAACAGGGTCCCCCATCCAATGACTCCCAATGGACGCCATCAGTCGGTTATCCATCCGACGCAGACTGAGAAGTGAGAAAAAGAGCGTCCAGGTAGCCACCACGCAGACGCCCCTTGGTCTCATCCGAGACCCCACCATCGTCCGCACCCGAGAGATCACTCTGGGAGATGAAGAGAAGCCAGGTAACAAGGTCACAATTAGCCGTGTTGGGCACGAACATGAACCTGAAGAGCCTCGGGGATCTGAAGTCACAGGGATTTAAACGTTAAACATTTTTGGTGTTCCCCAGAAGGCAAGAAGCCCGCTAGGCGCAAGGTGCCGATGGACCAACCCAGAGTTTCTGCAGAAACTGCCTGTAATAAGAGAGTAGCCGCGAACCAAAATGGGCCCAACCTATCTCTCATAGGGAACTGTGAAAGGTTGGTATAGCGGCCCCTTCTTTTGCCTACTACGGCAATCTGCAAGAGACCCTCAGGCCTTGTAGGCCTAGTATGGTCTTTGTCAGTAATTGAAGAGCGGCAGGGCCCAGGAGTACCTGGAAACTGATAAAAACTGGGGAAGACCGCGCAGAAAACCTTAGCCTGTATCTGGAGGGCACAACCTCCTGAATCCACCAGAATGAGGCGGGATGCCTCCCGATAATAACAAGGTGCTGCTGCCATCCCCTCACCCAGAAGGGCGAGGGCGCCCCTTCATGCTTGAGGGGGTTTGGTGGAAGACTTGGGCTTAGCCCCGCCGGAGGGGCCAGGGCGTTGTCTGCTGCTCGTGGGGCAGGAGTCCGCACGAAAAACCCGGAAGGACACCCCTGGTTCCTGCTCAACACTCAGGTAGGGGGGAGGAGGAGTGCCTCTGCCCCTAGGGGGCCTAGACGGCCGTCTGCGTAGGGGTGATCTGCCCTTTTTACCAAATAGGTCCAGATGGGCCCCAAATAGGTGCCGCCCTTTAAAGGGGAGCCCAGTAAGTCTTTTTTGTAGCATCGTCAGCACCCCACTGTCGCAGCCAGACCAAGCGACGTATGGCTACTGAAAGTGCAGAAGTTCTTGCACACATCGTGTTAGCGTCTTCCAACGCTAATAGAATAAATTTTACAAATACATCACAATTGGAGAGTGCATTAAACACCTCCAAGGGGAGATTCTCAGGGTGATGATCAAGTAACTTTCTAATGAGTGCTTTAGTGGCCACTGTAGTAATAGCCGTGGCACAGACCGGGTGCAGCGCCGTCCCTGCACAAGAAAAGGCATGGGTGGCCAACAGCTCAATACGCTGGTCCTCATCATCCCGAAGGGTACTATAAGCAGGGGTGGTAATAAAAGGGGGATTCGGGACCCCTATGATCGGCGCATCCACCACGGGGGGTGATGACCAGCAATTAACCACCTCAGGGGGGAAGGGGTATTTCCTATCCCAGTTCCCTGGAACCCCTGTAAGTTTACTGGGACATTCCCATTCCTTGAGCACCAGGGCATGGAAATGAGCCTGCTCTAGAAATTCTAAACGTGCGGTAGCAGTATGGAAACGCTCCCCTCTTGGGGACCTGACCGGGGAGGGAGATAGACAGTGCCTTAAAGACCTTAATCTATAAGTCGTCAGTATCACACTGGCCCCAGTATTCAGGGCTCCCAACAGATGAGCTTGAGTCAGAGAACAACTCCCCTTCATCAGAAAGCGTATAGTCACCCGGAGTAGTAAACCCCACGGTTCTCATAGAAGATACCGAAACATGAGGCGACAGGTGCCGCTTCCTACCAGGGCCCATTCGCTTTGATAACCTAGCAATAATCTGTTCAGCCGTAGGCAGTCTAGAAGGCCTAGCAGGCTGCACTACCCCACTTGTAGGCGACTCAGCAGGAGAGAGATTTAAGCCTGGGGAGATAGGTGAATTGGAGCTAGGTGTAGCCACTGGCCGACCTGATTGCAGGGCCAGTGCTTGCTCGGCACAGGGTACACAGACCCTTGCCCTGCCAGCATCCGCGTGGGGTTCTCCACACGCTATACACAGCCGGTCTTGTCCCGGAGGAACCCCGGTAACATAATTCTGAGATGCCTCCATATGGTGATTAATCAAGGCACAGTATGCCAGTAGGGATTTACACTATAAGTAACCCTGGATGCCCCAAAGACCCGCTAGGGAAGTGGGAGAATATTGCAAGACCCGCTATAAATTTACACCGGGCCGGGAGAAGCCAATGGTGTTCACCAGTCTGAAAGACATAATGGGAATAAAGGGTGTCAGAACCATGCGCAGTAATCAAGGATAATGAAAATCGCCCGCGAGGGCACTTACAGACCAAGAGAGGAGGCGGACCGCAACCACGCGTGCGTGCGACCAGCATCAAAATGGCGCCAAGCACCTCGAAGGGCGGGCCAAGCGGCTGTGACCCGGAACGCGCCAAAGCCCGCCCCCCCCCCCGAAGAGCGCGAAGCTCTGAGACAGTTTCAGTTGTCATGAATGGCGAAGTGTATGGCACACTTAAAATATGAATTGCCAATGAAGACGCCGCCGCTCTGCGCAGCACATCCCGTAAGGGAAGAAGTGCCCGTGGCGGCGACAGATACATAATAAAAAGCAACAGCGTGGCTCTGACACCAGGAATATCAGTCAAAGACAGTATTAAGGCCATAAGCATGTAAGCATACACTGAGACCACCACACCCCCCCCTTTCTTTCCCTCCGGACTACGGGGGGAACGAGGGAGGATGACGACCCTTTGTACAGGGCTCACCGCTACACGGGGCATGGGGCAAGTGCGGGAGGGGCATCCTCTAGAGGCTCACCATCGGCCTAAACCGCCTACCCTTTGGTGGGGGACTGCGGTGGAGCAGCGCTCCATGAGCAAACAAGGTGCTGCCTACCTTCACCCGACCGACGCAGCCCGAGCTGGGAGGCACTCACAGGGAGGACGGGTGGGAATAGTCCAACAGGGCCGCAGGCTTGGTAGCACCGCTCACCTGCGAAAGAGTGATACTTCGTGTCTTCGCAGTCAGCACTGCAGAGAAATCTGGGGATTTGTGGGAGGTCCCTGGGTATATGAAGGGCCGGGAGGAGTCTGTTTTTGCATGCTTCTGCAGTACAGCGCCATCTGGCGGATGATAACCCAAGTGTAAGTATTATATCAGGACGTACTGTATACTAAGAATATCCTGGGTTTTGGCCACTTTAAGAAAAAAAAAACACACCACCCGAAAATGTGGGTTTTGTTCCACTATGGTGGGGCATACTGATTTGGGATGCCTCGCTGTGCATCATCCACATCACCTGTAAAATCACCATTTCCTCGTTTCGACAGTGCATGTGCAGGCTGCTAAGCCAATCCGAGGAGTTCATTCCATTCTGCATCTGAATGGAGCGAGCGCCACCATCTGCATCTCGTCACCTCTAGCTGTGGGTATTCAGAAAGGCCTGGGGCTAGCTAAAGGAATATTGGAGATGCCGCAAGGGCTTGTGGAAGGTGAGTGAAAATCAGGTGATATGGGGTTTTGTACAGCAGAGCATCCCAATTCGACATGCCCCCTAAAGAGGTAGACCAGCTCCCCAAGGGGAGGGGGGGGGGGGGGTAGTACTCTTCAAGAAATACAAGCAAAATAATCACTTACCTCTTTCAAGGAACTGTCTATTGGGCTCATATTTTTCAATCAGTTGGCGTACTTGATCCCTTTTTAGAGGTGGGAAAAGAATCTCATTCAACCTTGGATCCCTTTGTTTCTGGTTTAAGAATTCCATCAGTTGCTCCAGGGATAAATATGGTTTCCCTTTAGCTCCACTGCACAAAGAATTAAAAGCAAATATAATGAATCAAAGAGGCTGATGGAGGCCAAAACTATTTAAGATATGTTCTTAGGAATAACAATCTAGAACCTCCCCCTTACAGAAATGCCTGGCATCAGCACTCGACAAACCTGGGAAGTTACAGGCCACTTTTAATGCCCAGAGTGAAATATAAAATACCAGGGATTCGCTAAAACAAAAAGGTGATAATGTTCTCGAAAGGGCTGATTTTATTGCCCATATTTCTTGGTCTCTTTGCCCCATCCAATCTCCCCCCCCCCAGCCCCATCTATCTCTGACCCACCATCCAATCCCCCAGCTTAGCCTGATCCATTCCTGTCCGCCCAGCTTTGCCCCATCCATCCCTTCCCCCCAGCTCTGCTCCATACATCCCTGTCCCCTCAGCTCTGCCCCATCCATCTTATCCCCATCCATTCCTGTCCTCCCAGCTTTGCCCATCCAATCCCTGTCCCCTCAGCTCTGCCCAATCCAGCCCCCCTCTCTCTGCTCCATCCATTCGGGCAGTGTGCCACGGCCCAGAGCTGTAGGTTCTGTGGGGCCTGAAAAAAGCTCAATTTTTTTTTCCCAGTGTCCAATAGGATTATTGCCTGGGGAATCTATAGCCCCTCCCTGATTTATAACTATACACTGCCCTGCGAAAGCCCTCCGCCCAGACCTTCACCTCTCACCAGATGCCTTTAAATGGACCTTTACAAAAAGTGGTTGAGTGCCTCTGTACTAGAGCTTACAAACACATTGTAATAATACCTCAAATAATATTTAGAACACCTCACATATAGTTGCATTTAGCAGCTTAAAGAGATCCTACACATGGTTAGGTACTGGAGGAAACCTTTGCACCATTGGAGGAATACCTTTTTGGTTGTAGATTGGAGGTTTCAGTTTGAGATTAGAGAGTTAATTTTTCTGTGGAAACAGTGCTTAGCACTGGTTCACGGCAAGTAACATTCTTTAGATTCGGTTGCTAAAGCGCACCTGTTTACTACCAATGGTGCATGTGAGGGCTCTCGTCTAACCAAGGCTCCTTGCCATGTTTACTTCCTTTTGGAAAAGGGCTCTGATTGAAAGCATTGGGGAGTGCACGCTGCTACATCCCCCGTATCTCCTACCCCATGTGAGCTACTGCCCCAGCCTATGTGAATGGCTGGGGCGGGAGCACGCGTATGCTGCCGTGGATGAAGCAGCGTGCGATCCCCACTGTAAACAATCAGAGCCGAAAGGCAAATGGCTCTGATTGGACAAGAGACCGCACATGAGCCATTGGAGTGGGAAAAGGTGAAGTTTTAAACTGGACCTTCACCCTGAATAAAAGTCTGGAGGCTAAAACTATTCAAGATAATTTCTTAAGAATACCAATCTAGAACCTCCCCCTTACAGGAATGCCTTGCACCAGCACTCGGCAAACCTGGGAAGTTACAGGGCATTTTTATTGCCCAGAGTGGGCATATTAGTGGGGCTGAAATATAAAGTACCAGGGATTCGCTAAATAAAAAAAAGCTGATAATTCTCAAAAGGGCTGATTTCATTGGCCATATTTCCACAGAGTTCTATTAGAGAAGTGATACTCAACTGGCGGACCAGGGTCTGAATGCCCTGGCCTGACAGCCCTGCACCAGTTGAGCTGTGCTCAGAGCTGTTCCCTTGATCGGTGATGTAGTGCTTAGTCTCCCTGCCAGTGTAATGGCTCCCTGGCACCTAGCATTGCAATATAAATGTACTGCATAGGTGGGAAGGTACAGATACATTTTATTTCTCGGTCTCTTTGCCCCATCCAATCCTCCCTCCCCCCTACCAGCCCCATCTATCTCTGTCGCTCCATCTCATCCCCCCAGCTCAGCCCCATCCATTCCTGTCCCCCCAGCTTTGCCCCATTCATCCCATCTCCATCTATCCCTGTCCCCCCAGCTTTGCCCCATTCATCCCATCTATCCCTGTCCCCCCAGCTTTGCCCCATTCATCCCATCCCCATCTATCCCTGTCCCCCAAGCTTTGCCCCATTCATCCCATCCCCATCTATCCCTGTCCCCCCAGCTTTGCCCCATTCATCCCATCCCCATCTATCCCTGTCCCCCCAGCTTTGCCCCATTCATCCCATCCCCATCTATCCCTGTCCCCCCAGCTTTGCCCCATTCATCCCATCCCCATCTATCCCTGTCCCCCAAGCTTTGCCCCATTCATCCCATCCCCATCTATCCCTGTCCCCCCAGCTTTGCCCCATCCATCCCATCCCCATTTATTCCTGTCCGCCCAGCTTTGCCCCATCCATTCCTTCACCCCAGCTCTGCTCCAAACATCCCTGTCCCCTCAGCTCTGTCCCATCCATTTCTGTCCCCCCAGCTTTGCCCATCCAATCCCTGTCCTCTCAGCTCTGCCCCATTCTGCCCCAGTTTTTAAACCGGACCTTCACCCTGAATAAAAGTCTATCTAGTATGTTTCATCCAGCCCGTACATACAGATTGCCCACATTAAAAATCATCCTACCTGCATCTAATGCGTTTTATGAGCCTTTTTGCATCCAAGATGGCAGCCCATGGAGTCTTAGGCTGCCTGCAGACAGGAAGTGTCTTCTGACTGCGGCTCTGAATTCTGGGATTGCGGTCCTTTTCCTGACCCAAGTTTTACTCTGTCTGAGCAAAGCACAGCTATAACCCACTCTCCAGTACTTTTAACCCCTCTCCTCAGTATGTGATACTTCTGAGGCAAGATGGTAGCGCCCGTATCCTAGAGTCCTGAACAGAGTTGAAGCCCATTGGGGGAAAGAATAATAAGTAAGCGACTAAAGACTTTTTAAAATTTTAGATGCTGGGGAAAATTTTTTTCAGGGTTTGGGCATTTCATTACATGATGCTGAAGGTTCGGTTTAGGGGGTTTCACACAGGGGGGGAATAGTTAGCAGCCAACCATGAATTCTTTTAAATACCAGGCCAGCCGCTGGTGGGTTCTGTTCCTGTAGTAAAAATTGTGATTGGGATATGAAGCACTTAAAGGCTGTCCCAAACCATTGGCTAATTACATGATTAGGCTCATTATTAGATGATTAGGCTTACAATTAGATGAACAAAAATACAATTCTGTGAAATACTCACCTGCAGAATTGATATTATAAGTATACAGTATGTCCTGCTCCAAATAGATCACTTACACTTGGGTTATCCTCCGTCAGATGGCGCTGCGTTGCAGAGACATGCAAAACAGGCTCCTCCCGGCCCCTCAAATACCCAGGGACCTCCCACAAATCCCCAGCATTGAAAAGCAGTGAACAAGAAGCCGGGATAATTTAACCACCAAAACTGATAACTATAACAATGATAACAATCACCATACAGGGGATCCAGAATAATGCAAAAACCAGGGTGGGGTGGAGCAGGACGTACTGTATACTAATAATATCAATTCTACAGGTGAGTATTTCACAGAATTGTATTATTCTTAGTATACAGTACGTCCTGCTCCAAATAGATTACTTACACTTGGGACATCCAATAGCAGTGTCCATAAAGTAGGGTGGGATCCCCAACAAAAAAGGCAACAGCAGACAGTTTAAACCACTGCCGCCTGCAAAACCTTGCGGCCAAGACAGCATGAGCTGAGGCCCTAACATCAACCTTGTAAAAAAAAAAGGTATGAACAGAAGACCAAGTAGCGGCCTAGCAAACTTGTTCAACAGAAGCCTGGTGCTGAAAGACCCAAGAGGCACCAATAGCACGAGTAGATTGAGCAGTAAGACGAAAGGAAAGATTCTTCCCCTTAATGAAATAGGCCTGAGTCACAGCCTGACGAATCCATTCGCTAATAGTAGACTTGGCAGGAGCCAAAAACCTTCCCTAGGACCAGAAGGGACCAGCCCATCCAAGTAATGACCAGGCCAACGCTGCTTAGCCCCCGAGATCAAACGAGATCAAGCGCATTCAGGATGGAGTGGCCGTAGGCCCAAAAAGAGCATCAGTTTTCCTAAAGGACGCAGTGACTACCAAGGAATACTTCCAACACCTATCCAAGGAATGCAGAACCCATTCCTCAGCGTTGCTAGGAATAGGGCACAAAGAAGGAAGAACAACATCTTGAATTAAAAGCACAGTAGACACCACCTTAGGCAGAAAGTCCAGCTTAAAGCGGAACACCACCTTATCCTGGTGTCTCTCAAGTATGGGGGCTAGATAGACAGAGCCGCCAGCTCAGACACAGTAATAGCCATCAGAAAGACAACCTTGAGGGTAAGTACAACCAGAGCAGCATCCTGAATAGGTCCAAAGGGAACACCCTGCAAGGCAGACAAAACCAAGTTCAAATCCCAACAGGGACCATAGGATTACGTGGGGGACGCACATGAGTAACCCCCTGAAAGAAAGTCTTAACCAAGGAAAGCTGAGCAAAAGACTTCTGAGAGTACACAGACAGGGCAGAAACCTGACCCTTCAGAGTACTGAGTTGGAGACCCGACTCCAACCCATGTTGTAATAACTCTAGAACCCTGGGGACAGAGAACACCCGACAGGGAAGAGACCTAGACTCACACCAATCAATATAGGTATGCCATACCCTATAATAGATGGAAGAAGAAGTTTGCTCCTAGTCTTCCCATCACCGAGACAGATCCACAACTGGTTGGTCCCCATAGTGACACAGGGATTGGAACACCCTGTTGCAGAGGGACCCCCCTCACGGAGCTTATACCGCCGATATGCAGGGCACATTGTCCTCCACCCAGATCAGGATCAGAGACACTTCCTGGAGGACCCTCCTGCTCCGGGTCCCTTCCTGATGATTGATGTAGGCCACTGCCGTCAGATAGACCTAGCGCCCCTCGAACAGGCAGGCCCTGAAGAGGAGTAGTCAAGCAAGTTTGAACTAACCTGAACGCTCACTTGTTTCAAACATTGATAGGTGTATGGGCCTCCTAAGGGCCCCACCTCCCCTGGAACCGCAGGGACTTCCAGAAGAAACCCCCCCCCCCCAACCTGATAGATTGGCATCCATGGTGACCGTCTCCCAGGAAGGGGCAAGACGGGAACTGCCTCCAGACAGGTTCCTTGAGTTCATCCACTACAAGAGGGACCTCCTCAACAGGGGGGAAGGCACACAGACCCTGTCCAGGGATGTTGGGTCCTTGTCCCATACAAACAATAGGAGAAGTTGCAGAAGGCCCCAAGGGGGACTGAGCACGCCACCAGCTGGCCCACCAGCTGCATCCCCTGCCTGGTGGAGGGACGGGGACAGCTATGAGGGACTGAGCCCGTGCAACCAGATTGTCCACTTTATTGCTGAGGAAGGAAGATCCTTGCCTGAACTGTATCCAGATTAATTCCTAGGAATGGAGTTGCCAATGAAGGGGACAATGAGGACTTGGGGTGTTTGATCACCCATCCAAATGACTCCCAAATGGACACCACCAGCCGAGAATCCAACTTAGCCTGACGTAGAGACTGGGAAGTGATGAGGACGTCCAGGTAGATCATCACGCGGACGCCCCTAGGTCTCATCAAGGACATCACCCCTGTCAGCACCTTGGGGAGCTGAAGAGAGGCCAGATGACAAGGCCACAAATTGGCAATGTTGGTCTTTCAACGCGAATCTGAAGAACCTTGGTGTCCCGAAGACACAGGGATGTGAAAATAAGCATCTTTGATCTCCACAGACGGCGAGAAGCCCCCGGGGCGCAAGGAGCTGATGGCCGAGCGCAGAGTTTCCAAGCAGAAACCGCCTGTAATTGACAAATTGCTGAAAACTGTGAATCCAGAATGGGCCAGACTGACCCATCCTTTTGGGGAACTGTGGAAAGATTGGTGTAACGTCCCCTGCCTCTGTCTGTTAAGGGCAATCTGCAAGTGACCCTCAGACCCCGCAGGCCTTGCATGGCCTGCACCAGCACCTGAGCAGAGGCAGGGACCATGAGCACCTGGGACCTGATAATCTTGGGGGAGGCCGCACAGCAAACCCTATCTTGTAGCCGGAGGACACTACCTCCTGAATCCACCAGGCGTGATGCCTCCTGACATGAGCAAGGTTCCGCAGCCGTCCCCTCACCCAGCCGGGCGAGGGCGCCCCATCATGCTTGAGGGGACTTGGGGGAAGATTTGGGCTTAGCCCCCCGGAGGAGCCAGGGCGTTGTCTGCTGCTCCTGGGGCAGGAATCTGCGCGAGCCCCCGCGAAGGACACCCCTGGTTCCTGTTTAACACCATGGTAGGGGGTAGAAGGGGTGCCCTGGCCCCGAAGGGGCCGAGACAGCCGCCTGCGTTGTGGTAACTTACCCTTCTTACCAAACAGGTCTAGACGGGCCCCAAACAGGCAAAGCCCTTTAAAAGGAAGCCCGGTAAGAGCCTTCTTTGCAGCATCGTCAGCACCCCACTGTCGCAGCCAGACCAAGCGACGTATAGCCACCACAAGGGCAGAAGTTCTTGCACACATTCTAATGGTGTCATCCAATGCTAATAGGATAAATTTTACAAACACCTCACAACTGGAGAGTGCATTAAACACATCCCAAGGGAGATCATCAGGGGGACGATCAAACATTTTTCTGATGAGGGTTCTAGCGGCCACGGCAGTAATGGCAGAGGCACAGACCGGGCGCAGCGCTGTCCCCGCACATGCAAAGGCGTGGGAGGCCAGCATGTCAATGCGCCGGTCCTCAGCATCCCGAAGGACAGTATAAGCAGGGACTGCAATAAAGGGGGGGGGGGTTAGATAGCCCTATGATCGGGGCACAAGGGTATGGAAATGTGCCTGCTCTAGAAATTCCAAACGTGATGCTGCTGTATGGAAACGCTCCCCTCTTTGCCTGGGAACTTCACCAGGGAGAGAGATAGACAGAACCTCAAAGATCTGGATCAATAATTTGTCAGTGTCATCCTGGGCCCAGGGGTCAGGGCCTGAGTCCTCATGACCCTTCGGTCTCTCATCAGATGAGCCTGAGTCAGAAAAGAGCTCTCCTTCGTCAGAAGGGGTAAAGCTACACAGATTCATAAACTCCTCCGATCCCATAGGGAAAACAGTAACATTAGGCGTCAAGTGCCGCTTCTTACCAGGGCCCTTACGCGCTAAAGACCTCGCAATAATCTGTTCAGCCGTAGGCAGTCTATGAGACAAATCAGGCTGAGAATCCCCACTTGTGTGCGACTCAGCAGGAGTGAGATTTAAGCCTGGGGAAGTAGGTGAAGTGAAACGAGGTGCAGCCACTGGCAGGCCAGAATGCAAGGCCAGCGCTTGCTCAGCACAGGGTACGCAGACCCATGCCCTGTCAGCGTCAGCATGGGGTTGTCCACACGCCATACACAGCCGGTCTTGTCCTAGGGGGACCCGGTCACATTATCCTGAGATGCCTCCATATGGTGATTTTTAGGCACAATATGCCAGTAGGGATTGACGCTATAAAGCAACCCTGGATGCCCCAATGACCCGCTAGGGAAGTGGGAGAATTTTACAAGGCCCGACTATCAATTACACCGGGCCGGGAGAAGCCAATGGATTCACCCGTCTGAAAGACACAATGAGAAGAAAAAGGTGTCAGAACCGAAACACTACAATGAGTATAAAGCCGCCCGCGAGGGCACTTACGGACCACGGTAAGCAAGAACGTCACACGCGCGTGCGCGAACTGACAAAATGGCGCCGAGTACCTCGCCAGAGCGCGCCAGGCCAGGGCCCGCCCTCCCGAAGGGCGCGAAGTCCAACAAGCAGCCAATGAGGATGCAGAGGCGTATAAGGTAACGCAGCCGCCCGGCGCGGAACATCCAATGAAGGAAAAAGCGCGCGTGGCGGCAGTTACACGAGTAAAAATACAAATCAGCGCGGCGGCTGACACCACATATACAAGTCCAAAGAACATTACAAAGGCCATAATTCATCAGCATGTAATCACAATACACTGACACCAACACACACTCCCCCCCTTTCTTTCCCCCCGGGCTACCGGGGGGAACGAGGGAGGATGGCGGCCCTTTGTACAGGGCCCACCGCTACACGGGGCATGGGGCAATAATGTGGGAGGGGCATCCCATAGAGGCTCACCATCAGCCTATACCGCCTACCCTTTGGTGGGGTGCGGTGGAGCAGCGCTCCATAAGCACGCATGGTGCTGCCTACCTTCACCCGACCAGCGCAGCCCAGGCTGGGAGGCACATCACAAAGAGGACGGGTGGGAATAGTCCAACAGGGCCGCAGGCTTTAATAGCCCCACTCACCTGCAAGAGAGTGATACTTCATGTCTTCGCAGTCAGCACTGCAGAGAAATCTGGGGATTTATGGGAGGTCCCTGGGTATTTGAGGGGCCGGGAGGAGCCTGTTTTGCATGTCTCTGCAGTGCAGCGCCATCTGGCGGAGGATAACCCAAGTGTAAGTAATCTATTTGGAGCAGGACGTACTGTATACTAAGAATATGGCTGAATTCGGTTCTATATCGGTTTGCTGCATGAATTTGTTTACTTAGAATTTAGTGGAAGTTGGAAGAATATTATTTGACCTTGCACGTAACATTATATAACATTAATTCATAGCCTGTTAAGAGAGAGTGTTGTCCATCCTGGAAAATGCCATTGTTAGATGTATAAAAGCCATACGCAGCAATAGATTCGGTGAACACCTTTTTTGTACCAGAACGGGACGCCGTATGGACCTGCCTGCCTCGAAAGGGTGCAGCTGTTCACCTCTCTGCCGTTGTGTTCCAGATATGATGAAGTAACAGATGGATGATTGCTAGCGCTGTACCAGCATTGTGGCAATACTTCATGATAAAAGTTCCAGATATATATATATATATATATTTTTTTTTTTTTACACTCACAGATTATAGATAAAGTGAGTTCTCTATTTCTGACTTTCTTGGAATCATAGAATATTGCTTTGTGATGCTCTGTAAGTTGCATTAAATGCTTATGATGTTATATTGCAGCATTTTATCTTTGTTCAAGGCAAATGTCAAAAGAATGCTACAAAACAGTATTTGTCATTCAGTTGAGGCTAATTGCTCATTATTCACTCAGTGAATAAAGAGGGTGGGAGCTGCTCCATCACTACTTTTTATAAAAAATTATTCAGGGCCTGGGAACCAAGTAACAGCCCAGTTTAACCATCTCATCACTATATAATATTCAGCAAAACATGCATATAAATCCTGTACAGAAAACAGGGGCCTTAGTTTGCATACAACTGCATTCATTAAACCCCACACCACGTTAAGGCGCACCTTTTGGAGGGGTCCCTACTTTTAAATTTTGAGTCCCCAAAGTTGGGACATGCAATGCAATCAAATATTGCAGAGCTACTTACCTGGGAAGCTGCCAGCCTCCCTTTAGAACACTCCACAGAAGCTTAATCTCTCCGTGTGTGTGCATGGCAATTCAAACAGGGTAAAGGGGGTGGGAGTTGCTCCATCACTACTATTTATACAACATTATTCAGGGCCGGGGGACCAAGTCACAGCCCAGCTTAACCCTTTCATCACTATATAATACTTTTTGCATGTCCCAACTTTGGGGACTCAAAAATAGGAGTAGGGACCCCACCAAAAATGCGTCTTAATGTGGCTTGGGGTTTAATACATGCAATTGCATGCAAACTAAGGCCCCTAGTTTCTGCACAGAATTCATATGCCTGTTTGCTGACTATTATATAGTGATAAGAGGGTTAAACTAGGCTGCTACTTGGTTCCCAGGCCCTGGATAATTTTGTATAAATTGTAGCGATGGGCAACTCCCTCCCTCTTTAAAAGGGGATAGATTAAGCCATTATGGATCTCTCCCTGTGGAGTGCTCTAAAGGGAGGCTGGCAGCTTCCCAGGTGAGTAGCTCTGAAATATTTGATTGCATTGTAAGTCCCAACTATGGTGACTCAAAAATAGGAGTAGGGACCCCACTAATACATGCAGGGGTTTAATACATGCAATTGCAATTTTATACAAACTAAGGCCCCTAGTTTCTGTACAGGATTCATATGCTTGTTTTCTGAATATTATATAGTAATGAGAGGGTTAAAGGGGCTGTTACTTGGTTCCCAGGCCCTGAATAATTTTGTATAAATAGTAGTGATGGAGCAACTCCCACCCCCTTTACTCATTATCCAAGCGGACCTTCACCCTGAATAAGAGCTTATCTTATATGTTTGCCCACAGTAAAAATTCATCCTACCTGCATCTGCTGCATTTTAGGAGCCTTTAAACATCCAAGATGGCGGCCCGTGGAGTCTTAGGTTGCCTGCAGACAGGAAATGTCTTCTGACTGTGCTGCTCTGCATTCTGGGTTTTCTGTCCATTTCCTCACCCCAGCTCTGCTCTGTCTGAGCAAAGCACAGCTATAACCCCATTCCTTAGTCACTTCCTGTTTGCAAGCAGCCCGAGAATCCATGAGCCGCCATCCTGGATGTTTAAAGGCTCAGAAAATGCAGTAGATGTAGGTAGGAGGTTTTAAAGTCAGCAATCTGTATGTACAGAGTGTGGGAAACATATTAGATAGGCTCTTATTCAGAGTGAAGGTCCGGATTGATGTGAGCAATCTGTATGTACAGGATGGGGGAAACATATAAGATAGGCTCTTATTCAGGGTGAAGGTCCGAATTAATGTGGGAAATCTGTATGTACAGGGTGGGGAAAACATATTAGATAGGCTCTTATTCAGAGTGAAGGTCCGGATTGATGTGAGCAATCTGTATGTACAGGATGGGGGAAACATATAAGATAGGCTCTTATTCAGGGTGAAGGTCCGGATTAATGTGGGCAATCTGTATGTACAGGGTGGGGGAAACATACAACTTATGCTCTAATTCGGGGTGAAGGTCCGGTTTAAGGTCACACTTTGTTTTTTATATTGTTTTTTAACATTTAATTAATATATTAATATAAATATATAATTATTTTAATGACTCACAGCTCTAATAGAATCTTATCGATGTCTGGTCGAAGGCATAGCTTATTCAGAAACCGTTCAAAAATATCGAGAGTGAATTCCTCTGGCTTGATAGACTCGCTCTAAAAAAAAAGAATGAAAAATGTCTGGTATTAGTCAAGGTTGAATACTACAAGAAACTGGAAAAATTCATAAAAAGTTTGCAAACTAATAAATTTCAGGCCAATGGCAATAAAGGTGGTTTGCCAAGCCCCATGAAACCCATGGTCACATGGAATAAAATCTGGGATTTGGACTATTCAGGGTTTTAGTCCATGCTCCGCTGTGTGAAACCCCCCAGGTCGCCCAATCTAACACCCCTTTACCCGATCCGTCCGCGCATGAACGGCCTCTCAGCGCGCTCGGATCCCCTCTTGCCCACTTGTCTAAAAAAATCGGTTCCTGACGAGTCTAGCCAAGCATGTTGGCGGCTGCATCCCTGCTATCCGCTAACCGGAAGCCTGCCCGTGCCAGCCATTCACAAAAGGTAAAGCAGGCGGCCGCTGCTCGCGAATGCGCCGTTGGGTCAGGAGAAAAGGTGAGTTTACTGGGCGATCTGGGAGGTTTTACACAGCGGGGCACCCCGAATCTGGATGCCTGGGGGGAGGGAATCAGATTGCAGGGGCCGTGAACCATGGGTTTTGGTCCAATTTAAGACTGGACCACTTACTGTCAATACTCTAATGAGTGCAAGAGGTTTCATGCAGCTTGTTCAACCTGGTGTGCTGCTGCATAAAACTACTGAAGCCAAAATCTAGCATCTTTTTTTTTTTTAGTAGCCAGCACCCAGATGTATGCAAGACCATATTTTTTTAGGACTGAGAGGCGGTTGAAATGTCTCTAAAGAAAACTGACAACAAATTAAAGAGGAAATTTGGACCTAAAATAAAAAGGGGCAGAATCCCCCCAATAGGCCTGTACTTACCTGTTGGATGCCTGCCTGCTGTGGAGAAATCCAGCTGTTTCAGGGCCCGATCCTAATACCCCACATTGGCTTAGCAGTCTGTAAATGACAGTACGGCTTTAGCCGGCCTCTTCAAAGCCCCGCGCCGCTCAGAGAAGTCTCGCGAGATTTTGGGTGGCTCCATCGCATCCTATTCATGGGCACTGTGCAGGCGCAAGTTCGGGGGCCGTGTGCAGTGCCCGATGGAATGCCAGATGGTGCCGCCCGTCAGAAGGTCGCTGGAATCCAAGGGACCCAGAAGATGGATCCCCCGGGGAGGAGAGTAGAAGCTACCCAAAGGTAAAACTGTAGGAGGGGGCAGTGGTCGGTGAGGTTTGGGGGACCCCCATGTTCCTATTTAAGTGTAATGAGCCCCAGTGTATACCTGGCCTGAGGTTTAAAGAATACCAATACCTTGTTAAAGTGGTACAAAACCCGGGAATTTGACATTCCCGGGTTTTGTTCCGTGCCCCCAGGGCATCCCGGCAGTGCGCACTCCCCACTGTAAACAATCAGACGTAAAATGTAACCAATTGTAAACAATCTGATTGTAGACAACTGTAAAAAATCAGAGCCGTTTGCTTTTTGGCAAACGGCTTTAATTGGACAAAAGTCCGTGCATGCGCCGTTGGACCGGAGAAAGGTTAGTTTTTACAGGTGCCCTGAGAGGGTTTTACACAATGGGGCATGCCGAATCGGGGGGGGGGGGTCTAGCAAAAGCCAACTGCTGTCCCTGGATTCATTTGAATTTCAGGCCAGCTGCTGGTGGGTTTTGTTCCGCTTTAAGCACATATTTGCAATACAAATTTATGGCATTCCCCTAACCGTCACCCCTTGGATCAGTGTGCCTGTGTCTACATGAGAGATCTATTTTTTCCTCTCTTTGTTTTTTTAGTAAACTGCCAGGCCAATAATACATTCTGTCTCATAAATGTAACTTTTGATGCTGGTCTGCTAAGCAGAAACTGAACAGGAAGTGAGAATAAAGCAGCCCTCATTTCAAAGACTCAAATGTAACATTCTGTTTGTAACTCAAACATGTTGCAGAAAAGGAAGTTATTGTATGTCTGGACAGGGTCTTTAAAGCGGAACAAAACTCAGGATTTCGACTTTCCCGGGTTTTGCTCTATGCCCCACAGTGTGAAACCCCCCAGCTCGGCCAGTAAAACTCCCCTCTCCTCAGTCCAAGGGTGCATGTGAGGCGCTCAGCCAATAAGAACCGTTTGCTATGTTTATGTCTCTTGGCAAAATGGTTCTTATTGTCATTCAGGTAGGCTAGGGTGGCACACAGCCAGGAATGCAGGGCATGCGGCAGCCCCAGCCTATCTGATAGGTGAGAAAGTGCGCGTGATCCCCATTCAAAACAATAAAAGCCGCCTGCCGAATTACGTCAGTTCAGCGGGCGGCTCTCATTGGACAAAAGCCCACGTATACGCCTTTGGACCGGGGAAAGGTGAGTGTGTACGGGCTTTCAGGGGAAGGGTCGACACCCTGGACAGGCTGGGCGCCGGTGGGTTTTGTTCTGCTTTAAATACACATGGGGACCGTGGGGACCCGTCTTTACCAGTGACACAGTAAGGTGTTGTTATTTGTGTATTTTATGTCTGACACTTTGCACTTTTGTTTCCCATTGGGCCTGCTCTTAGTTAGGGGTCCTGTTCATGAAAATTGATGTACACTAGCTGTTGCACATAGCACTTTATAATTATATATGAATAGTACATTTGGGATTAATTATTAGCCACTTTTAGCACTTTATAATCATGTATTTTCTAGTACGACGGTTCCCCCATGTGGTTTGTTACGGTACAGCACCATGATTTGCTGTAATTTTTAACATGTTTTTAGTGTGATTATCATCAATAAAGATGAATTATATATCTCTTATTTGTTGTGGAGTGCAATTGTTAGTCCCCAGGGACCCATTTTGGGGGTGTTTGGAGGGCATCCCATAACTTTGGTCGAGATTGTGCATTTGCAGGGTCTTTTTTTGGGGCAGTGCACCCCTCATCAATATGTGATACACTATTAAGTGCCACCCGCAGTATTTCTTTTCACACATTATAGCAGGCACTTCACATTGTCTAACTGCACCCATGTGTTATGTGTTCTACCACTCAGTAGAAAGCCTTGCATCACTGGGGGTTGGCGAGAGACCCTAGCCCTGACCTGGTACATAACTGGGCAATTAAAGTGGAACAAAACCCAGGATTTTGACTATCCTGGGTTTTGGTTCTTGCCCCCAGGGCACCCTGATCAGGGATGCAGCACGCACTATGCTCACGCATGCACCATTGGACAGGGAACGAAGGCGAGTTTTTGGGCGACCTGGGGAGTTTCACACAACGGGGCACCCCTGATCAAGGGTCCCGTAGGGAGTGAGTATGCGAGTATGGTGGGTTTTGGTCCTTTATAAAGCAAACCTGTTTAGGTGCAGAGTTGGTAGGGATTGCGGCTTAGTCTTAGGACCTGAAGGCTTATGGCTAGAGAAGACTTAATCGGAAAGATTAAAGGAGCACTATCATGAAAAATGGCCCAATGATTAAAAATCCATATAAATATGCTGGATGGATGGCGGGAGGGGTCACTTACACCCAACATAAAGGAATATCCAGCCTGGCTTATTTTTTTTTTAATTTAATGGAAGGAAGAGGAGATCACGGGTGACAGGTTATGTCACCCCTGATATACTAAACCTGTCACCCCTGGAATTTATTCCTATCAGGAGAACATAAACTTAAGCTTGGTGGGAGTTTTATTCAGTTCGGGAATATAAGTGACCCCTCCTCTCATTAGCTGACGTGTTTATATGGATTTATAATATTACACAATTTTGCGATAGTGCTCCCTTAAAGATCAGACGGAATCAAATTAGATCCCACACATGCCATTTTCAATAGGCAAGATAAAATGTAACACTTGGATCTGTAGAAGACTTAGGAAATGCAACAACAACAGCAGTCAGCAGCCTTGTCTATAGAAAAAGTTTGAAGACCTGTTGTGACAAAGACAGAAGTGATTATTACCCGATTAAAATTCAGACCACAGGACTCCAGTGCAGTCTCCACTCTCTTCTTGTCAGCAGCAAACATCTTTAGAATGCTAGAAAAGTACAAGGCATGTATGTTTGAAACAACACAACGCATAAAAAGAAAAAAAGAAGGAACCTGTAATGACATACAAGTTACCATAACCACAATCCAAAACTGTCCCCTGCCTGACTGTAACTGTGCTAATTCAGATTTAGGGGTTCATTTTTGAAAGGATTCGCAGCCATCCGCCGGGTTACTGCACTTACCAAGTGAAATTCTGCATGTTCCCCCTGCGATGTACATGTTTTTTTTTAATTTACTCCTACTTCAGTTTGGCTTGGCAAATACTTTTGCATTCCCCAGCTTTTAGTGGCGAACCCTTTCTTTAGACTGTAAGCTGGCAATGGCTGGGCTCTCTCTCCTATTGTATCTTGTATTCAGAATATTCATTGTAAACTCTATAACACTGCATTTGCAAACACTGCATTTGCAATAGTCTATGTACTCTATGTTTCTACTTTGTAATTACTATTTTGTACAGCGCCATGAAAGTTGATGGCGCTATATAAATAAATAATAATAATCCCATAGGAATTAATGTTATTTAGGGAGAGGTTGTAACTTTTTTTTTTTTTTTTTTTTTTTTAGCATCTTTAACTTCTTTTTCGAGTGTGAACGTTAGAAAGTTCCCCAGTATGTGAAAAACTACTACTAATAATGTTTTTACATGACTTTTATATTTTCAAATAAACTTTAATTATTTAGTTGTTCATTTCTAAGATACCCCACATATATTCTGAGACCCCTCCAATGCTATAAAAGCGACACTTCATGTTTTGCCCACCTGTCATTATTTATTTTTTTTAAACAAAAAAAGTTGCATGTCTCTGGGGGCTCCCAGGCAGGTGGAGGGGGGGATGCATTTGCATAGTATGGGTGGTGGTTAAGCACACCACTGGCCCCGGCACTGCCACGCTGCCCTGGGGCTGAGGCAAGACTAGGAGGGTTACAAAGAAAAAAAAAAAAACACCTTGTACACAGGCCAGCGCCACTCTTGCCATGCTCTGGATCCTGTGCACCTCCATCTTGGCCTAAAGCATAGAGCCGCACCCCCCTGATTCGTGTACATTCCCATCCGCCCACTCAGGTGAATGGGTGGCGGGAGCACGCGCCGAGCCGGAGGATGTAGCTTTCTCATTCTCAGCAGCGGTCACAGGAAATCAGGTGGACGCTGCTAGCGTGTGTAGAAGTTAAAGGAGCAGTATTCCGAAATTGTGTAATATCAAAAATCCATCTAAACACATTGGCTAATGAGAGGAGGGGTCACTTATACACCCGAACTAAATAAAACTCCCACCAAGCTTGTGGTTTATTCTCTCCTGGTAGAAATAACATCCAGGGGTGAAAGGTTTAGTCTAACAGGGGTGACAAAGTCTGTCACCCCGTATGTCCTTTTCTTTCCATTAAAAGAAAGAAAAACAAGCCTGGTTGGATATTATTTGATGCCGGGTGTATAAGTGACTCCTCTTCCCGCCATTCAGCATATTTATATGGATTTTCATCATTGAGCCAATTTTTCGCGATAGTGCTCCTTTAAGGGGTTTTTGTAACCCCCCCCCCCCCCCCCCCATCCTGCCTCAGGCCAGGGTAGGGTGGCAGGGCGGCGGGAGTCATAGTTTGACTGTAGTTCCGCTTTAAGTTGGATTGAGATATTTTGAGGAATGTAAAGGTGTAAATCTACCCCATACTACAAAAAAAGCCTCGCAAGTGCAAGAATGTGATGGGGGTGATCATGAAGTGTCTTCGGCCTAACATAGTTTATGCCTGCTCCATGGAATAATCCAATGGGATCGGAACAACCCTCACTTCTTGACTGGTATTCTCCCATCCTGATTCACTTGCAGTTTCAACTTTGTGTATCTGGAAGATAAAAGACACAATACACATTGCCACACCAGGAAATAAAATTCACAACACAATATTGAGAATGTTTGCTTTACAAAAGCAGACAAAAACTGTTTACTAAAGTGGACCAAAAGTCACCGTCTATGAGATTCCAGGGCATACTCGCTCCCCCAGTGTAAAACCCACCAGGTCGCCCAGAAACCCACCTTCTTTCCCGGTCCAACAGCACATGCGCGAACAGTGGCTGCGTCTCCTCTATATCTTGAATGACCGGTTCGGACACACTCCCTGTAGCGGGGAGATGTGGCCTGCAAGCACACTTGGATCCGCTCGACCTAGACGAGCTCTCGGATCTGCGTGCGCTGACTAGACGAGAGGCTGCGCATGTGCCATATGACCGGGGATGAGAGAGATCTTGCGATCTGAGGGTTTCACACAGCCCCGGGACCAAGGACTAAAACCCAGAATGGTCAAATTCCTGGATTTTGGTCCACTTTAACTTGCTATAAAATGAGTAACCCAAGCCAAGAGGAAAGAGGTTAGGTAAGATTAAAGTGGACCAAAACCCAGAATTTTTGATTATACAGGGTTTTGGTTCTTGGCCCCCCAATGCAGGATGGACTCCAATTCACCTTTCCCCGATCCACGGGTGCATGCGCAACCTCCGATCCAATCACTGCGCTCGACTGTGCTGATATGAACTCGTCTAAGGACTTGGCTCCAGCATCCCCGATACCCTCTAACAGAGAGGGAGTCAGCCATTTAGGGAGCCCGTCCTGCTAAAGGTATAGCAGGGAACGGCCGCTGCTCACACATGCACCGTTGGATTGAAGGAGAAGGTAATGTTACTGGGCGACCTGGGGGAATTCACACAGTGGGGCATCCTGAATCTGGATACCCTGAGGGAGGGAATCAAGCAGCCCCAGCAATCTCATAGATCACATGAGTTGCAACTCTTTTGAGTCACCATTCAAAAAAAAAAAAAAATGCGCACTTGCCCAAATCACGCCTTAAGCATTTTCCTACTAACAGAGTCTATCTATGGTCTGCAATTCCTCACCTGAACTCCATTACAGTGTGTGAGGACGCAGCTTATGCATTTATCATCATTTACACAACTGGACGGTCCTTACTCTCTCGAGCACCCCACCTGCAAAAGGGGACTTATAGGGGAGTCAGGGGAGAAGAACAAAGCCAGAGGGCCTTGGCCTGGGTAATTTTTTTCAATCTGCCCAGGCAGTCCTGTAACTTTGCAGGCCCTGGACTTTAAAAGCCTCCAGGGCCATTTGGAGTTCCACTTCTTGGGGCATCCTGAATTGGAATGCCCCACTGTGTAAAACCCCCCAGAAGCCCAGATACACTCACCTTCACCCGGGGCCCTTGCCGCGTCTCAACGCTGTGGCCACATACCTGCTCACCTTTAGCCGGGCACGCGTGAATGGGCATTGTGGACACCCCACGGCTAGAAGGTGAGCGGGGGATGTGGACAGAAAGTGCTCTGAATGGCTGAGTGAGGGTCTTTCAGCCAATCGGCACGCTCATTCTCGCCCGAGTTTGCGCTGTGGGAGCATCGGGAAGGTGAGTGTATGGGGAGACCTGGAGGGGGGGGGGGGGGGAATACACATATCAGGGCATCCCAAATCGGTACACTGCCGCATAGAGACACAAAATCAAAGTTGGGTGTGTTCCTCTTTAACAGGTGACCTGAGCAAATCAGCACTACTGGTCTAGTGCTATTGCTTTGTATAGGTATTTATGCTCCGCTCATTTTGTTTTTACAACAATGTAGTAAAAACTACTTAAAGTGGACCAAAACCCAGGATTTTGACTATCCTGGGTCTTGGTCCTTGTCCCCGGGGCACCCCGATCAGGGAAGCCCCGCTGTGTGAAACCCCCCAGGTCACCCGATCACACTCGCCCTTCCTCGGACCTACGGCGCATGCGCAGCCTCTCGTCCAATCAGCGTGCTCGGATCCACTCACATAAGCTCGCCTAAGTCTTCATCCAAGGAGAGTGGATCCGAGCATGCTGGGGTCCGCATCCCCTGCAACCCTCTAACAGGGAGCAAGCCTACACCGGCCATTCACAAATGCCTGCCGCGGGCACGCACACTGCTAGAGGGATAGCTGCTTGCTTGAGTTTTTGGACGATCTGAGGGGTTTCACACAGTGGGGCATCCCGATTTTGGATGGGGGCAGAGGGAATCGATCGGCCCAGGAACCTTATAGATTCCCAGGCCGATCGCCATGGGTTTGGTTCACTTTAAAACTGTCCAGGCAATCAAAAATACAATTCTGTGATTACTCACCTGTAGAATTGGTACTATGAGTATACAGTACGTCCTGCTCCAAATATAATACTTACACTTGGGATATACTCCGCCAGATGGTGCTGGACTGCAGAGACATCGAAAATAGGCTCCTCCAGGCCCCTCAAATACCCAGGGACCTCCCACAAATCCCCAGCATTGAAAAGCAGTTAATGAGAAGCCGAGAGAATTAAACAATCCAAACTATCAACTATAACAATGATAACAATCACCATACAGGGGATCCAAGAAAATGCAAACCAAGGGTGGGTTGGAGCAGGACGTACTGTATACTCATAATACCAATTCTACAGGTGAGTAATCACAGAATTGTATTATTCTTAGTATACAGTACGTCTTGCTCCAAATCTAATACTTACACTTGGGACATCCAATAGCAGTGTCCATAAAGTAGGGTGGGATCCCCAATAAAATCAGCAGCAGACAGTTTAAACCACTGCCGCCTGCAGAACCTTTCGGCCAAAAGCAGCATCAACTGAGGCCCTAACATCAACCTTGTAAAACTTTGAAAAGGTATGAACAGAAGACCAAGTAGCGGCCTTGTAAACTTGTTCAACAGAAGCCTGGTGCTAAAAAGCCCAAGAGGCACCAATAGCACGAGTGGAATGAGCAGTAAGGCGTAAGGGAGGATTCTTCCCCTTAGCAGAGTAGGCCTGAATCACAGCCTGACGAATCCACTTGCTGATAGTAGACTTGGCAGGAGCCAAACCCTTCCTAGGACCAGAAGGGACCACAAAAAGAGCATCAGTTTTCCTGAAAGGTGCAGTAGCCACCAAATAGTACTTCAGACACCTAACCACATCCAAAGAGTGCAAAACCCTCTCCTTAGCATTGCTAGGATTAGGGCACAAAGAAGGAAGCACAATATCCTGATTCAAATGAAAGGCAGACACTACCTTAGGCAGAAAGTCAGGTTTGAAACGAAACACCACCTTGTCCTGGTGTCTCTCATAGTAGGGGGGCTGAATGGAAAGCGCCGCCAACTCAGACACACGCCTGACAGAAGTGATAGCCACCAGAAATACAACCTTGAGCGTAAGAATGGCCAAGGCAGCATCCTGCACAGGTTCAAAGGGAGCACCCTGCAAGGCTGACAGAACCAAGTTCAGATCCCAAACAGGCACCATAGGCTTGCGTGGGGGGCGCACATGAGTGAACCCCTGGAAAAAAGTCCTGATCAGAGGATGCTGAGCAAAGGACTTCTGGAAGAAAATAACCAGGGCAGAAACCTGACCCTTCAGAGTACTGAGTTGGAGCCCCATCTCCAACCCATGCTGCAGGAACTCCAGAATCCTGGGAATAGAGAACACACGACAGGGAAGAGACTTAGACTCACACCAGTCAATGTAGGCACGCCAAACCCTGTAATAAATGGAAGAGGAAGACTTCTTCCTAGCTTTAAAGTGGACCAACACCCAGGATTTTGACTATCCTGGGTTTTGGTCCACTTCGGCGGGGCACCCCGATCGGGGGTGCCCCGCTGTGTGAAACCCCCCAGAAACCCCAAAAAACTCACCTCTCAACGCTCCCACGTGAGCGCCGCAGCCAATCCCCGCCAACGTCCAGGCGGGGATCAGGAACGTCCAGGCCGCTTCCGCCGCCGCCGCCTCCCGCGCGTCACTCTCGGCGCGCGCGCGCCCCCGCCGGCCATTCACAGAGGGCCGGCGCGAGCGCGCGCACGTCTGGAGGGGTGCGCGGGAGGCGGCGGCGGCGGAAGCGGCGGCGGATCAGGTAAGGTGTTTTTGGGGTTTCTGGGGGGTTTCACCCCGCGGGACATCCCGATCTCGGATGTCCCGCGGGGTGGGAGGTGATCGGCCCGGGAATCTTATAGATTTCCGGGCCGATCACCCCTGGGTGTTGGTCCTCTTTAATCAAAGTATCCACAACCGAGGAAGACAGTCCCTTCTCCATCAAGATGGAGGTTTCAGCAGCCAAGCCGTCAAAGCCAGAGTTTGTAAATTGGGATGGCGTAGCGAGCCCCGAGTGAGCAGATCTGGCACCAAGGGCAGAGTGTACTGATCTACTGCCAGCTGTACCACGTCTGCGAACCACACTCTTCTTGGCCACCTGAGGCCCACTAGAATTGCTGGCACCCCTTCCAGAGCAATCTTGCTCAGAACCCTGCCCAGCAGGGGGATTGGGGGGAAGACATACAGGAACTGAAAGTCCTGCCATGACATTGCTAGCGCATCCGAGGTCAAGGCCAGAGGATCCTGGGACAGAGAGACAAAAGCTGGGAGCTTGTGATTGTGGCGGGACGCAAACAGATCCACATCTAGTTGTCCCCAACGGTGACACAGAAATTGAAACACCCTGCTGCATAGGGACCATTCTCTCTGGCGAGAGGTCCCCCTGCTCAGAGAGTCCGCCAGGCAATTTTCCACCCCCGGGATGTACACAGCTGATATGCAGGGGACATTGGCCTCCGCCCAAGTCAGGATTAGAGACGTTTCCTGGAGGGCCCCCCTTGCTCCGGGTCCCTCCCTGATGATTGATGTAGGCAACTGCCGTCTGTTTGTCCGAGCGCACCTGAACAGGAAGGCCCCGAAGGTGAGTAGTCAAGTGAGCCAGAAATAGCCTGATCGCCCGCAGTTCCAAGACATTAATAGGTGTGTGGGCCTCCTGAGGGCTCCACCTCCCCTGGAACCGCAGGGACTTCCAGACCCCCCCCCCCAACCTGACAAACTGGCATCCGTGGTGACCATCTCCCAGGAAGGGGCAAGAAAGGACCTGCCCCCCAACAGGTTCCTTGAGGCCATCCACCACAAGAGGGACCTCCTGACCAGGGGGGAGAGCACACAGACCCTGTCCAGGGACGCTGGGTCCTATAGGTGAAGTTGCCGAGGCCTCAAGTGGAACTGAGCATAAGGGACCGCTTCGAAGCATGCCACCATCAGGCCCACCAGCTGCATCCCCTGCCTGATGGAGGGATGGGGACAAGCTAGGAGGGACTGAGCCTGTGCAATCAGACTGTCCACCTTCTGTTGAGGAAGGAAGATCCTTGCCTGAACTGTATCCAGATTCATTCCTAGGAATGGAGTTACCAAGGAAGGGGACAGTGAGGACTTGGGGTGGTTGATCACCCATCCAAATGACACCACCAGCTGAGTATCCAACTCTGCCTGATGTAGAGACTGGGAAGTGATGAGAATGTTGTCTAGATAGGGAAGCACGCGGACGCCCTGAGCAGAGACATCAAGCCAGCCAGTACCTTGGTTAACACCCTGGGAGCTGAAGTGAGGCCGAAGGGCAAGGCCACAAACTGGTAGTGTTGATCCATCAGAGCGAACCTGAGGAACCTTTGATGACCTGGGAATACAGGAATATGAAGATAAGCATCTTTGATATCCACAGAAGTCATGAAATCCCCTTGGCGCAGGGAACTGATGGCAGAGTGCAGAGTTTCAATGCGAAAACGCCTGCCCCTGACAAACTTGTTGAGGATCTTCAAGTCCAGGATGGGCTTGACTGAACCATCTTTTTTGGGTACTGTGAATAGGTTGGAATAAAAGCCCTTGCCTTTTTCTCTTAAGGGGACCTGGCAGATGACCCCCAGCTCCAGGAGGCCTTGCACTGCTTGCACTAGCCCCTGAGCTGACACAGGGTCCTGAGGAATCCGGGATCTGATGAATCTTGAAGGGGGATCGGCAGCAAACTCCATCTTGTAACGGGAAGACACTACCTCCTGAATCCACCGGTCTGAGACATGAAGCCTCCAGACGTGAGCGAAGTGCTGCAGCCGTCCCCCCACCCGGATGGGTGAGGGCACCCCATCATGCCTGAGGGGGCTTGGGAGAGGATCTTGCTTTGGGACCCCTAGGGTTCTAGTGGCCACAGCAGTAATGGCAGAGGCACAGACCAGGCGCAGCGCCGTCCCCGCACATGCAAAGGCGTGGGATGCCAGCTGGTCAATGCGCCGGTCCTCAGCATCCCGCAGGGTCAGGGGAATGCATGACAGAGGTGTTAGATAGCCCTAGGATCGGGGCATCCACCTCGGGGGGGGGGGGGGGGATGACCAACATTTAACCACCTCAGCAGGAAAGGGATACTTCCTATCCCAACTCTTTGGAACCCCGGGAAGTTTACTGGGGCGCTCCCATTCCTTGAGCACAAGGTTATAGAAATGTGCCTGCTCGGGAAATTCCAAACGTGATTTTGCTGTATGGAAAAGCTCCCCTCTTTGCCTGGGAGCCTCAACAGGGAGAGAGATGGACAGAACCTCAAAAATCTGGGTCAATAATCTATCAGTGTCATCCGGGGCCCAGGGGTCAGAGCCAGAATCGTCATGACCTCTTGGTCTCCCATCAGATGAGCCTGAATCAGAAAAGAGCTCCCCTTCATCAGACGGGGTATAGCCACAAAGATTCCAAAACTCCTCAGTTACCATAGGGAAAACAGTGACATTAGGCGTCAAGTGTCGCTTCTTAGCAGGGGCCTTACGCGCTAAGGTCTTAGCAATCAACTGCTCAACAGTAGCCAGTCTAGAAGACACATCAGGCTGAGAATCCCCACTAGTATGCAACTCAGCAGGAGTGAGATTTAAGCTTGGGGGAGTAGGTGAAGTGAAACGAGGTGCAGCCACTGGCAGGCCAGATTGCAATGCAAGCACCTGCTCAGCACAGGGTACACAGACCCGCGCCTTGTCAGCGTCAGCATGAGGCTGCCCACCCGCTACACACAGCCGTTCTTGTCCCGAAGCGACCCCGGTCACATTATCCTGGGATGCCTCCATATGGTGATTATAGCGGCGCTATACGCCGATACGGAATAACGCTATATAGCAACCCCGGATGCCCCAATAACCCGCTAGGGAAGTGGGAGTATTATTTTTACAAGGCCTACAAGTTATATACTAATTCAGGGCTGGGAGAAGCCAAAAGGAAGACATAAGCAGACAAGACCTGTAAGCACACAGTAAGAAAAGTGAAAGATATAAAGCCGCCCGCGCGGGCACTTACGGACCGCGGTAGGTAGGGGTCCGTCGCGCATGGGCCAATCAAGCAGGTTAAAGATGGCGTCGGTATACCTCGAGGGGCGGGCCGGTATCAGCGATGACGCGGAGCGCGCCATAGACGGGCCCCGCCCTCCTTGAAGAGCGCGAAGCCAGAATGTGCAAGCAGCCAATGATGGCGCACTAGCACCTGAGGCAATGCCACCGCCAAGCGCGGAACCAAGTCAGCACTAGGTGGCTGCAATTTTTAAAAAGCCAGTAAAGACAAGTCAGCGCGGCAGCTGACACAAGACTAGAGAATAGAAAAAGAGTGTAAAACACAGAATGCATAGCATACACATTTACACACACCCCCTCTTTTCCCCCGAAGGCTACAAGGAGAATGAGGGAGGACAGCGGCCACTTAAACAGGGCCCACCGATGGGCAGGGGCAAGGGGGCACTAGTGCGGGAGGGGCATCCATAGAGGCTCACCATAAGCCTGAACCACCTACCCTTTGGTGGGGGATTGCGGTGGAGCAGCGCTCCTAAGCACCTAACAGCGGTGCTGCCTACCTTCACCCGACCAGCGCAGCCAAGGCTGGGAGGCATATTACTAGTGGAACGGGTGGGAATAGTCCTACAGGGCCGCAGGCTAATAGCCCCGCTCACCTGCGAATAGAGAGCCATTTCTCATCCTTCGCAGCCAGAATGCAGAGAAATTCTGGGGATTTGTGGGAGGTTCCTGGGTATTTGAGGGGCCGGGAGAAGCCTATTTTCGATGTCTCCGCAGTCCAGCGCCATCTGGCGGAGTATATCTCAAGTGTAAGTATTAGATTTGGAACAGGACGTACTGTATACTAAGAATATTAAAATACTCACACAGTTGCCAGCCGGCAGGCTAAATCCCTTGACGTCCTGCAGGATGTAGCCCCCCCATTTTCAGTGCTGCATGCTCCCAGTCTGGCCTCGATTTATGCTGCTGGTCTCGAAGGAGCCGGCTCCCTCTTCGATTGGCAGCAGAGGCCATCACAAGCATCCACTGCTAATAGGTGCCCATCAGCAAAGGACTCTTGGATTTATGCCAGAGACTAGTCAGAGCTCCATCTCAGAAGCAAAAAGCTATGTGACCAGACTATTCAATATTAAAATGTAAGATTTAAAATTTCCTAAACCATCTAAAACCGCAGAAAAAAAACAAAACAGATTTGGCATGCTTTCGTATTGCCTTGATGGCTTCATCCAAGGTGTAAACCATTTAAGACGTCGAAACTTACGCTTTTTGAAGGAACGTGTTCCGAGATGAATTCTGCGCTAAAATATTTGTTGCCAGTTTAAAAAGTCCCTCCGTCCAAACCTGGAAAACAGAAATAGAGAGACGAGATATGGGATCGGCTTCTCGGGAAGGCGAATCCAGGCAAACCTTTACACTTGTACCTTTGCCGTGTCCTCCTGAACAGCCATGAAATTGAGAAAATTAACGTTGACTAGGTCAGTGCCGTACACAACCGTAACTAGTTTGTCTTCAGGGCGCAGCTCCGTTGTGTTGAACATTAAAATCTCCCTCATTCGAGAGTCCTAGGACGGGAAACAAGAAGGGATTGAAAAGCTTAAACCGGACCAACAGCCTGGCACAGTTGGAAAAGAAAGGTAGCACCCATTTTGGAGCTTCCTCTTTCAACTGACAATACACAGTAACAGGAAGTCCAGCAGCACTTCCTGTTTGCAGGTGGCCTGCAGATACATGAGCCGCCATCTTGTTTTTAAAATTTACCACAGCAAAAGTAAAAAAAAGGGTAAACAAATGTTTATGTGCAGCAATGTAAATTGCCCCTGGGAGGGATACCTATGAGCACTGTTTGTTGTGTAGGTCTTGTTTAAGTCATTTTTTACTCCTAAACTTTTCATTGGTAATACCACTTTTTGGAGGTTCAAGTAACAACTGGCTTTTTGTTAGTTCAAAGCCCCCGATCGGAACACTATAGCCACTTACACACACTACATAGTGCATTTACATATAATCAGAGATTACTGTATTTTTCGCCCTATAAGATGCAAAAGTAATGGGAAATATGGGTGCGTCTTATAGGGCGAATGTATGTGTGTGAGGCGAGAGCGCAATGGAGGAATCCTTTCCTGTTGGTCCTCCAATGCGCGGCCCTCCCCACACAGACGCACAGTACCTTACAGCACTCCAGGCAGCTGCTTGAGTTCCTAGCACGGCTGGAGTTCATTCATGAACCCGGGTTGCATAGGACACGCCCCTGCCGGAAGCAGGAACTCAAGCAGTGATGGTGCGGGAGCGCTGTAAGGTACTGTGTGTTTCTGGGGGGGGGGGGGGGGGGCACCGCTCACATATACATTATATATATATATATATACACACCGTTATCTGACATATCCCAGCTCAGCCCTCGCTGCCAGGCCAGATTCCAGATGCCCTGCTGTGT
Organism: Gastrophryne carolinensis; assembly: GCA_027917425.1. Classification (NCBI taxonomy): domain Eukaryota; kingdom Metazoa; phylum Chordata; class Amphibia; order Anura; family Microhylidae; genus Gastrophryne; species Gastrophryne carolinensis. Next base: position 165,960,524 of record CM051241.1, on the reverse strand, counting down.
GAAACCCTCCGGGCGCTGGTAATCTTACCTGATCCCGGGGGGTCCTGTGACACACCTTCGCCGGCAGCTGCATCCCTGGCTCCTGTGCAGCCATGTACGCTCCCGCACCCAGCCTTTCTGAATGGCTGGGTATGGAGGCGCGGGAGCACGAACTGGCCGAGCCAAGCGCAGCACCCGACTGCTTGGGAGGGGGCGAAGATTGAGCGGAGGAGGACCCATTTCTGCATTTCCATCTGCTTTAAGATAGTGGATATATATATATATATATATATATATATATATATATATATATATATATATACACATATACACACACACACACATACTATAAACTGTTACATATACAGTTTGTTTTATTCGGCCCTTTGAAGTGGAATAAGACAATGTGGCCCTTAGACCAAAAAAAAGTTTGAGCATCCCTAGAATAAACATTTTTAATGCAACCTCTCCTACTGTATGCAGTGACCAATCCGGAAACAGAAAAGCCATGGCCACCGCAGGGACCAGAGTGGCATCACTGTCACAGGTATTTTTCTCATTAGAACTGGCACCACTTTTCACTTCTGATGACGCCTGGAAGTGTTTTAAGATCTTTAAAGTGGACCAAAATTTAGGTTTTTGACTATCCTGGGTTTTGGTCATTTCCCCGGGCGTGCCGCGCTGTGTGAAACCCCCCCAGATCGCCACAGCCAACCCACCTTATCCCAGTCCCATGGCGCGTCTAAGAGCAGTGGCTCTGACGTCCGCATCCTCGCTTCCCTCTAGCAGCGCGCGTACCCGCACCGGGCATTTGTGAAAGGGACACGCTCCCTGTTAGAGGGAGGCGGAGGATACGGCTGTCAGAGCTGCTGCACTTAGACGCGCCGTGGGAACGGGAAGAGGTGAGTTGCTGGAGCGATCTGTGGGGGGGATAGTCAAAACTTTTGACTATCCTGGGTTTTGGTCCACTTTAAATGTTCTTTCTGCTGACAGTAAGTGATAGAACCACAATGTCAGACAAGACGTGCTTATAAACCAATATCTATTATTAACAGAAGATGGCGCCAAAGGACCATAACACTTCCTACAAAAAAATAAAAAACACACATTACGCCCAGAGCCAAACCGACTAACCACAGTGTAACGGGTAATGGCAATATCTGGGGCAAGTGTTAAGACCCGAGACTATTGAAGGCCTTTTTTAAATATGGAAATCACTTCCACAAACACACAACTGAGAAGTCAGATAAACACACTTGACAAATGTTGTTAAAACTTTGGAAAGAAGCTTAATTTTATTTCCTGTAAGGTTTTATTGCTACTCAAAAGATCTTCTGCTTGTAGTAAAGTGAAACAACATTATAATTCTGGTTTCTGAGTAAGACTTTTATTTCCCTCTACATAGGCAGTTACCAAAGATCCAGCGATACAATGTAACAAGAATGGTGTGGCCTCCTAATGCTTATAGTTTCTTTACATCTGGGGTGAGGGAGACAAATATATATATATATATACAGGACTAGAAGTAATGAGGAGGAGCTGGCATACATTAAAGTGGACCAAAACCCGGGCAACATACCAGTTAATGAATGTAAAGAAAAAAAAAAAAAAAAAAAACTTGGCTCCAGTGTGGCGTTGCGTCCTTTTATTTCTTGCGCCACCATCTTGAATTTTCTCCTCTTTGGAAATGATCCTTCCTTTTACAAATCTCGCGCATGCACAGTGGGTAGAGGAAGCGCCGCTTACATCGGGAGCGAGCAGCACTTCCCTGTACCAAAGGCTACTGCGCATGTGCTGTTTTTTTTTTCTTGTGTGCGCGAGAGCCGCGAGAGGACGCCACCACCGAGGCGGCCACGCCCACCCAAATGACGTCACGAAGAGGAAAGCGAAATCGTGCGATCGCAGAGAACAGAAGAAGAATGGAAATGCACGGTGAAGAGACGCCAGTAAAGCGAACGTCTAAGAGGTGGAAGGCGGGACTTCCGGGCGTTGATTTTGAAGAAAACGGGCGCTGCAAGGGACAGAAGGATGCGAGGGTCGCCCAAAGGTAAGCCTGACTTCATATTTAATCGTTTGAAGGGCACTTGTTTTAGTGGGTTTTGGTCCACTTTAAATTGCATAACTTCCAACTTTTCAAGGTGGGGAAGAGGGACAATTGTTACATGAAACCACGCCCCCTCACTGATGGATAGGAGATTTGTTACATTCACAACAACATAAACACATAGCATAGGACAATGAATCATTTACACCCTCAAAGAGACACAAATGAGAACAATGAGGGACAGGGGGACGTGGACTCAAAATAGGGACAGTCCTCGAAATGAGAGATGGGAGGGTTAAGATGAGTAAAGTCTGGGATAAGTGGGGACTAAGTCACCACTTAGACAACCAAACGGTCTCCCTCTAAATGAATAAACAATGAAAGTCCAAAGATACATCCTTCATTCAGGTAATACGTAGAGAAACTCCAGGGAATTCCAAAATAGGAAGCAGCTTTGAGGACCAAAGCAATAAGAACATTTACCGCAAATGTATTTTCAGCCCAGGCAGTGATGACAAATACCTTAAAGTGGACCAAAACCCAGGACTTTCCTGGGTTTTGAACCTTGAGGCGGAATTCCCGCTGTGTGAAACTTCACAGGCCGCCCACTTCAACTCACCTTTTCTCGGTCCTATGGCGCATGAGTGGGTCTCATTCAATCAGCACACTCAACTGTGCTGAAAGAACTCATCTAAGCACGTCTAAACGAATAGAGCCAAACGCGCCAGCGCCCACACTCTCTAACAGGGATAGCAGGGTGCGGCACCGCACATGCACCGTTGGATTGGGGGAAAAAGTGAGTTTACTGGGCCACCTTGGGGGTTTTAAACAGCAGGGCATCCCGAATCTGGAGGCCCTGGGGGTAGGGAGTATGCCTGGTGTCTCAGACTCCAGGGTGGGTCTTGGTCCACATTAAAGCTAAATGATCATGTGCTATTGAGCTAATGGCTCTAAAGTTGTTCAGCCAGTGGCAGCCAATTGAGGGTCTGGATTTCACTGCTGGAATGATGAACAGGTTAGGATAGCTGGGGCTGGCGGTAGTGCATGTAGGGGGGTGATGTTGGGCACCAGCAATGGGGATGCCCACCTAGCCCCTACACCCATTCAGTGTCAATCAAATAGGCAGCAGAAGAGTTTCCCGATGACAGACGTCCCACAGCAGTTACCAACTGGAAGCTTGTTACTGGACTAGCAGGTCCGCAGCCGCATCCCTGGTGCCAAAGTAGTTCAGCCAGTGGCAGCCAATAGAGGGTCTGGATTTCGATGAGGAACTGGTTAGGATAACTGGGGGCTGGTGGCAGTGTAAGTAGGGGGGTGATGTTGGGCCCCAGCAATTGGGATGCCCACCTACCCCCTGCCCACCTACACCCAATTCAGTGTCGATCAAATAAGCAGCATAGGAGCTTTCCAATGACGGATGTCTCACAGCAGTTACCAACGCTGGAAGCTTGTTACTGGACTAGCTGGTCCCCGGTCGCATCTCCCGCTACCCTCTAACAGGGAGCGTGCCTGCGCCGGCCATCCTCAAATGCCTGGCGAGGGGCGTGCACCCTGCTAAAGGTATAGCAGGGAGCAGCACCACTTGTGCATGTGCAATTGAATCGGGGAGAAGGTGAGTTTACTGGGTCACCTGGGGGGGTTCTACACAGAGGAACATCCCGAATCTGGATGCCCTGGGGGTGGGGCGTATACCTGGCCTGGAGTCTCAGACTCCAGGCTGAGTTTTGATTAACTTTAAAGCCAAATGATCAGGTGCTATTGATGGCCAATGGCGTCAGAGCAGTTCAGCCAATTGAGGGTCCAGATTTCACTGCTGGAATGAGGAGCAGGTTAGGATAGCTGGGGCTGATGGCAGTGTATGTAGAGGGCGGTTTTGGACACCTGGGGGGTTCTACACAATCTGGATGCCCTTGGGGTTAGGAAGTATGCCTCACAGTCTCATCGACTCCGAGGTGGTTTTTGGGCCACTTTAAAGCCAAATGATCAGGGGCTATTTATGGCCAATGGCACCAGCTAATGGCACCAAAGCAGTTCAGCCAGTGGCAGTCAATTGAGGGTCCGGATTTTGCTGAGGAACAGGTTAGGATAGCTGGGGCTGGCAGCAGTGCATGTAGGGGCATCAGCAATTCGGATGCCCACCTACCCCCTGCCCCCTACCACCTATACCCATTCAGTGTCGATCAAATAGGCAGCAGAGGAGCTTCCCGATGACAGATGCCCCCCAGCAGTTACCAACTGGAAGCTCGTTACTGGCCTAGGACACCTACATCACCAATCCCTCCTTCACGTGGCCATTGCAGTTTGCAGGGCGAGCAGTGGCACAGCGCTGTGTAATCTCGCCCTGCGAACCTCATGGAACCATGGAAGTTGGTTATTGCTGCTGACAGTTTATCAGGGTTAGCACAGCAGAAATAAAAGCATGAGTGTCCAGAACCTACCCCGATGCAATTACTGTTGTTGCTCACCTGCACTGAAATTGGGCCTCGAGGACATCTGACCACGTGACTGCCGGCAACTGAAATCCCCAAAAAGGACTCCAGAGACCTTGTAAAACCACTGGCAGACAAAGGCGGGGCACGGTGGAGGTAAGTAAAACAGGTTTGCCGGGGGGGGGGGGGGGGGGAATGGCGGTATATACAACTGACCTTTGAACTGTAGTCTACAATAACTATTTATTTATTTGCCTTAAAGCAGCATGTGAAAACCAAAAATGTTCTTACCTTTGGGGTTTTAGCATATTTTCCTGTCCTTGTGTCTCTGATTAAGCTTATATCTAAAATATCAACTTCCTGTAAAAGAATGAAATAAAAAAAAAATTAGAGGTCGCATTAACGCCTAATTTAGCATATTATACGTGTGAATTTTCTCTGACACACATCCTGAAGCTCCCGTTGTGTATAAATACTCCTCCAATGAATGACAGTAGCAGCAATTTCTCCTGACTGAGCACAGCCGGCATTTGTTGCAATGTGTTTTATGTGCTGCTGAGCTGACATAACCAAACTCATACATTGTATCAAATAGTTCCATCTCTCCCCAGGAAGGAGAATGTGAGCTGAAGCAGAGAAGACCAGTCATGTTTTTTTTAAAGTGGACCAAAACCCACAGCGATCTTATATATTCTCGAGCTGATCGATTCCCTCCCCCCGGGGCATCCAAATTCAGGATGTCCCGCTGTGTGAATTTCTCTCAGATCGCACATACACTTACCTTGTTTCCCGGTCCAACGGCACATGCGCGAGCCACATCCCTGCTATTCCAAGCATTTGTGAATGGCCGGCGCGCTCCCTGTTAAGAGGGTAGCGGGGGTTGCCGTCATCAGCACGCTCAGAGCCACTCACCTTGGACGATGTGGCATCTTCGGCTCCGAGTGACTGCACTGATTGGACGAGCGGCCGTGCATGCGCTGTAGGACTGGGAAGAGGCGAGTTGGCATCGGTGATCTGGGGGGTTTCACACAGGGGGCAAATTTCTAGGCCGGTGCTGGCTGTCTTGTCTGATTTTAAGATCTGATGAACAATCTAAAAAATATTTTAAGGAGGAACATTATAGGTCTTGGGGCCTATAATGTTCCTCCTGGCTTGCCCGCCCCCCCTACCCCTCCGGTTTAGCACTTAAAGTGGACCTTCACTCTGAATAAAAGTCTATCTTATATAAATCCCACACCCTGTACATACAGATCGCTCACATTAAAAATCATCCTACCTGCATCTACTGCATGTTATTAGCCTTTAAACATCCAAGATGGCGGCTCATGAAGCATCAGGCAGCCTGTAAACAGGAAGTGTCTTCTGACTGTGCTGCTCTGCATTCTGGGATTGCTGCCCTTTTCCTGACCCCAACTCTGCTCTGTCTGTGCAAAGCACAGCTATAACCCGCCCCCCCTGTACTTTATCCCGCTCTCCTCTCCTTAGTATGTGTGATGCTTCTAAGTCAGGATGGCGGCGCCCGTATCCTAGAGTCCTGAACAGAGTTGAAGTCCGGTGGGGGAAAGAATAATAATTAAGTGACTAAAAACTTAAAATATATTAATTTTAGATGCTGGGGAATAGTTTTTTAAAGGTTTGGGCTTTTCATTAAATCATGGTGAAGGTCCGGTTTAACTATTAAGAACTTATCTCTCCAGTCACATTGCGCTCGGCAACCCTGCGCTCCCTCGCCACCCTATGTAGGTCAGCGCCATCTTGGAAGCCAAAGGCTTCCCGAAAGGAACTGCGCCGCCCCGCAGATGAACACAAGATTTGAGGAGGGCGCCGGAATCGAAAAGCAGCCGGAGAAGAGGTGAGTATCCTGCCATCATTCAATGACGGCTAACGGCTAAGGGACGGAGGGGGTGGAATTCTGCAGTACATACAGATTGCTCACATTAATCCAGACCTTCACCCTGAATAAAAGCCTATCTTATATGTTTCTCCCACCCTGTACATACAGATTACCCACATTAATCCAGACCTTCACCCTGAATAAGAGCCTATCTTATATGTTTCCCCCATCCTGTACATACAGATTGCTCACATTAATCCAGACCTTCACCCTGAATAAGAGCCTATCTTATATGTTTCCCAGATAGAAACTAACACACACTGTTCCATGAGTTGGTGTTACACAATAAATAAATAGGTCTGTGTGATACACTTTAGTGCACAGTACTTCCCCCATCTTCAGTAAATCCCCCTTTTGTAAATAGCAGAAGAGCTGGATGCATGAGTAACATTTAATGTTCCCGGGCCACATCTGCAATGCATGTGTACGCATGTATATAGTAGAGAAACAGGTTTACAAATGCGCTCAGCAGTTCTGTACACATGTACGAGATTTGGCTGGCCGCACCGGCTTTGGCTCCACGAGTAGGGGGAAAGACTGCGAATAAAAAAAAAAAATGTAAACACAGCCTTCCGCAGAGTCCATCATCCGGAGACAGGGCAGAACAGTCACAAGAGCGAAGGACGAGTTCAAGAGAAAGCACTGACGCCGCTAAAGAGGTGTGCAGTCCGGAAACTAAATGAGAAGTGAACAGGCATTCACTTAAAGGAAGTGAAGGTAAGGCGAAAGACAGAGGCCGTGAGAAAGTCAGCCAGAGAGAGGTTCCTCCATAATCCAGATGTAAGGAGGCGTGGTGGACAAGTGGACATAACCAGATGTATCTGAGACTGGACAAAAATGGGACGCTTGCCCCAAAAAATAAAAAAGCGTAATCAGAAAGAGTAATAAAACAACATCACAAAACAATCGGTACTTTCTATCACACTAATCGATCAGATTAGAACGGCCATCTTCCCCAGTGCAGATAGCGCAACAGCTTTGTCAGATTAGCTCTGTTTAAATTCACATTCGGTATAATCTTCACACACCGCAAAGCAGCAGTTGAGATAACTGGCACAGGACTGGATTTCTCAACCATTGCACATCAAAAGAATGAAAAATATTTGAATAGTCGTGCGCTGATTCACCAGGAATCTTATGGATCATAAATCAGGACTCTGGATCAATTAGGTTGCACCCAGGGCCTCAGGAGGAAAAAAGCCAAAGAGACCATCAATAAATGCAGAGATTCACGCATCTCGGTTTGCAAATACTGAACCTGAACAGGACCCTCTGGGGCCTAAACTGAAGACCGACAGAAAATTCATGAATGCCATAGCACCCAAACAGATTTTCTGTTAGCCCAATAGGCTTGGGATGCCTCTTCAGACCTGGATGGACCCGTACCCTAACTTGCTTCTGGAACGAAGATTTAGATCTAGTAGGGAACATATGCCTAGATTCTTAAAGCTAAGCAAAAAAAAAAGTTTAGTAATATGCTCCCCTAGAGACCTCCTCTGGCAAAAACCCTTTAAGAGGGCTCACAGTAGAACAAAACCTAGGATGTTTGACTATCCTGGGTTTTGTTTCTTGCTCCCGGGGCACCCAGATTGGGGTGGTTGGGTGACACCTTGGAAACAGTGATCATAATATTATTAATTTCCACTTAGCAGTCACTGGGGTGCCTTATTATGGAGCCACAAAAACGCTGAACTTCAGAAAGGCAAACCTTGACCACCTTGGAGATGCCCTAAACTACATTGACTGCGAAAATGTCATTAAAATCATGAATAGTAAAAGAGCAGGAAGGGACTTTGGAAGAATTAAAAAACTATAAAGAAGAAAATGAACTATCTGAACAGCAGATAAGGACAGCAAAGCTGGAGACAGAAAGACGGATCGCCAAAAACTAACCCCCACATTTTCTGTAGCTACATAAACAGTAAGAGATAAAAACCTGAGGGTGTGGGCCCCTCTGAAAAGAGGGGACACCTATAGAGGGGAATGATAAAGTAAATTTACTAAACATCTTCTTTGCTTCCATATTCACAAAAGAATGTGACATGCCAGGTGAAATGCAGAGCAATTACCCACACCCTCCATTAAATGTCACTGGTCTAACCAAGGAAGAAGTGCAGCGCCGTCTCAAGCAGATAAAAATCGTAAAATCTCCAGGACCAGATGGCACAAATCCGATGAGGGTTTGGCGCTTAGCAAATGTTGTGTCAATATTCAAAAAGGGGTCTAGGGGGGAACCTGGGAACTACAGACTGGTAAGTTTAACATCTGTGGTGGGCAAGCTGTTTGAAGGTTTTTTTAAGGGATATTATCATGGAGTGAAAATAACCTTATTACTCTATATCAGCATGGATTTATGAGGAATCGCTCCTGTCAGACAAACTTAATCAGCTTTTCTGAGGAGGCAAGTTCAAGATTGGATCAGGGGGAGTCATTGGATATCATATATCTTGACTTTTCTAAAGCTGCTGATACTGTGCCACATAAAAGACTGTTACAAAAGATGAGCATGCTTGAAATTGGCTTAATCATTGGAAGCAGATGGTGGTTATCAATGGTACATACTCAGATTGCGTCACTGTTACTAGCGGAGTACCACAAGGGTCAGGACCAATTCTCTTCAATATATAAATTAATGACATAGGGTATGGATTATACAGTAAAGTCTCAAACTTTGCAGATGATACTAAGCTATGCAAAGTAATTAATATAAAAGAGGACAGCAGGTGGCTACAGACTTACAGACTTAGATAAATTGGAAGCATGGGCAGTTAAATGGCAAATTAAGTTTAACACAGATAAATGTAAGGTTATGCACATGGGAAGGAGAAATCTGTGCCATGATTACGCACTAAATAAATAAATGATTGGTAAAACTACAGTGGAAAAGGGCCTAGGGGTTTTAATTTACAATAAGCTTAACTGTAGTAATCAATGCCAGGCAGCAGCAACCAAAGCAAACAGGATCATGGGGTGCATCAAAAGGAGCATAGGTTCCCATGACCAGAGCATCATTTTACCCCTGTACAAGTCACTGGTCAGACCCCATATGGAGTACTTTGTAGCGTTCTGGGCACCAGCGTGTAAGAAGGACATATCAGAACTGGAGCACGTTCAAAGGCAAACAACTAAGGTAATAAATGGAGTACCCTAAAATACCCTGAAAGATTGTCAGTTAGTTAGGTTTATTTAGTTTGGAAAGAGACGCCTGAGGGGTGATCTAATAACTATGTATAAATATATTTGGGGTCAACACAAAGATCTGTCCCACAATCTATTTATACCCTGGAGGGTAACCATAACCCGAGGGCATCCACTAAGTTTAGAGGAAAGGTGCTCTCTCCACCGAGTGGATTCTTCTCTGTAAGGGCAGTGAGAGTATGGAAGCTAGGGGAGGTAGTAATGAAGGATACACTAAAAACTTTCAAAAGTGGCCGGGATGCCTTCCTGGAATGTAATAACATTTCCAGCTATGGCTACTAGACCACTGGAAGGAGATCTATAGTGGCCGGGATGCCCTCCTTGCATGTAATAACATTTCCAGCTATGGCTACTAGACCAATGGTATGATATCAATAGTGGCCGGAATGCCTTTCGGGCATGTAATAGCATTACCAGCTATGGCTACTAGACCACTGGAAGGAGATCTATAGTGGCCGGGATGCCTTCCTGGCATGTAATAACATTTCCAGATATGGCTACTAGACCACTGGTAGGAGATCTTTAGTGGCCGGAATGCCCTCCTGGCATGTAATAACATTACCAGCTATGGCTACTAGACCACTGGAAGGAGATCTATAGTGGCCGTGATGCCCTCCTGGCATGTAATAACATTACCAGCTATGGCTACTAGACCACTGGAAGGAAATCTATAGTGGCCGGGATGCCCTCCTTGCATGTAAAACATTACCAGCTATGGCTACTAGACCACTGGAGATCTATAGTGGCGGGGATGCCCTCCTTGCATGTAATAACATTACCAGCTATGGCTACTAGACCACTGGAAGGAGATCTATAGTGGCCGGGATGCCCTCCTGGCATGTAATAACATTACCAGCTATGGCTACTAGACCACTGGAAAGAGCTCTATAGTGGCCGGGATGCCCTCCTTGCATGTAATAACATTACCAGCTATGGCTACTAGACCACTGGAAGGAGATCTATAGTGGCCGGGATGCCCTCCTGGCATGTAATAACATTACCAGCTATGGCTACTAGACCAATGGAAAGAGCTCTATAGTGGCCGGGATGCCCTCCTTGCATGTAATAACATTACCAGCTATGGCTACTAGACCACTGGAAGGAGATCTATAGTGGCCAGGATGCCTTCCTGGCATGTAATAACATTTCCAGATATGGCTACTAGACCACTGGAAGGAGATCTATAGTGGCCGGGATGCCCTCCTGGCATGTAATAACATTACCAGCTATGGTTACTAGACCACTGGAAGGAGATCTATAGTGGCGTGATGCCCTCCTGGCATGTAATAACATTACCAGCTATGGCTACTAGACCACTGGAAGGAGATCTATAGTGGCCGTGATGCCCTCCTGGCATGTAATAACATTACCAGCTATGGCTACTAGACCACTGGAAGGAGATCTATAGTGGCCGTGATGCCCTCCTGGCATGTAATAACATTACCAGCTATGGCTACTAGACCAATGGAAAGAGATAAACAGGCTGAACTGGTCTTTATTCAGCCTTACATACTATTTAACCAAAATAAGTACTTCACAGACCTCATAGCACTTTTAAAGCAAGACGGCATACTGTTTAACTATTAAATATCCCAGACCATTCAGACACCCCTTGTTGGTGTGCCCCTGAATACTGCCGTGGTTGAGAAACAGTGCTGTAGAGGGGTTGAGATTGGGACTGACTCAGAAGTCTTGCTTAGCGTTCCAGTTTCACAGTTTATTTAGCGCCTCCACTTTGGTAGACCCCTGGGGCTCTTTTATGATCACATCCCATCACGATGAGCTTCTGCTAGTTAGGGGTGCCTGGGCCACCCACATTTCAAATAAATCAATGGAACAAATTTAAATTGGCAAAAAAGGCCTGTAACTACTCTGTTTCCTTCAACACCAGTGAAGCTAGACAATACCCAGTGGTAGTGATTTTTGTTTTCATCAGCAGTGTCCAGCCTCCTAATAGTGCAATACATGTGTCCCCAGATAAAAGAGAAACACATAGGGTTCATGTGCCAGTGAGACCCTTCTAATCCCTCTAATACCCATGGCAATTCTGTTATTTCAACTCCTTGGGGGCGATTCAGAGCCAGGTGAGAATTCTCACTCCTACAGAAAACTGCTGTTACCTCAGGGCTGATTCAGAGCCAGATGAAAATTTACACAGAGTAGACAATGAAAGTCAATGGCAGTTTTCTCTCCTTAAAAAGGAGTGATTATTATCACCTGGCTCTGTATCAACCCGCTTGTTTTATGACTGCAGACGGAAAATGCATTTGGATCTCTTTGTTCCCTTGATTCTAATAACCCATTTCCATGAAAAGATGAATCAACTGTTCGTGGAGCGAGTGAATGAACATACGTGTGGAATGCGGGAGGATGATTTGCGTTCGAACGCAGAAAAATACCGTTTTGTGAGTACTCACCTGTAAAACGGGTATTATGAGTGTGCCATACACTCCACTTCAATTTTCATGACATGTGGGTAATCTCCAGTAGAGGGCGAACTTGTGCAGAGATGAATATGCAAAAAAAGAAAGCCCCCCACGGTCCATATATACCTGGGACCTCCCACCAATTTCCCAGTGTAAAAAAGCAGTAAGGGGACCAGGAAGAACCAATTATAACCTTAACAATCAAGACCTATGGTTCACCATATAAAAGCTCCAGAATACCTGAAAAAAAGGGCTGGGCCGAAGTGGAGTGTATGGCACACTCATAAACGGTATTATTCTAAGTGTGCCATACACTCCACTTCGATCTTCATGACATGTGGGACATCCAATAGCAGTGTCCGTCATGAGTGGGAACCAGAAACAGTAAAGAATGTACCAACTCAAACCACTGCAGCTTGCAGAACCTTGCGGCCAAAAACAGCATCCGCTGAAGCCCGCGCATCAGCCTTGTAAAACTTGAAAAAAGTATGAACGGAAGACCAAGTAGCAGCCTTACAAACTTGTTCAACAGAAGCCTGGTGCTGAAAAGCCCAGGATGCACCAATAGCACGAGTAGAGTGCGCAGTGACCCTAAAAGGGGGAGTCCTCCCCTTAGCTGAATAGGCCCCAACAATGGCCTGACGAAACCATTTGCTAATCGTAGACTTAGCCGGCGCCAAACCTTTCCTGGGCCCGCAGGGCACCACGAAAAAAGCGTCCGTCTTGCGGAAGGAAGAAGTAGTCACCAAATAGTACTTCACACAGCGAACAACATCCAAAGTGTGCAGAACCCTCTCCTTGTCATTGTTAGGCTTAGGGCACAAGGAAGGGAGAACAATATCCTGATTGAGGTGGAAAGCAGACACCACCTTAGGAAGGAAATCTGGCTTAAAACGAAAAACCACCTTATCCTGGTGTCTTTCAAAGTAAGGGGCCTGAATCGACAGAACCGCCAACTCAAAGACACGCCGAACAGAGGTAATAGCTACCAAGAAAGCAACCTTCTGAGTGAGAACCGAAAGAGCAATATCCTGTAGCGGCTCAAAAGGAGGAACCTGGAGAGCCGAAAGAACCAAATTCAAATCCCAAACAGGAACCACAGCCTTCCGAGGGGGCCGCACATGCGCGACCCCTTGGAAAAAGGTATTAACCAGCGGGTGTAAGGCAAAAGACCTCTGGAAGAAAACCGACAGAGCAGAAACCTGTCCTTTCAAAGTACTAAGCTGGAACCCAAGATCCAGATTATGCTGAAGAAACTCCAAAATCCTAGGAATCGAAAACGCCCTACAAGGCAAGGCCCTAGCCTCACGCCAATCAATATAGGACCTCCAAGTCCTATAGTAAATGCCAGAAGAGGACCGCTTCCTAGGTCTGAACAATGACCGCAGACAAACTTTCCTCCTTCAGAATGAAGGTTTCAGCAACCAAGCCGTCAAAGCCAGCGTTTGTAAATTGGGGTAAAGTAGTAGACCCTGAGATAACAGATCCGGCAACATGGGAAGCCGGTACTGATCTACGGCCAGCCTTACAACGTCTGCGTACCAAACCCTTCTTGGCCACCTTGGAGCCACAAGAATTGCTGGCACCCCTTCTAGAACCAGTTTGCAAACTACCTTGCCCAGCATGAAGACGGGCGGAAACAGGTAAAGAAAACCCAGATCCTTCCAAGCAAGGGACAAGGCATCCACTGCCAGAGATAGAGGATCCTGGGAAGTTTGTGATTGTGCCTCGAGGCAAAGAGATCCACCTCCGGAGTCCCCCACTTGCGGCAAAGATCCAGAAAAAACCTCAGGGTTGAGAGACCACTCTCCTTGGCGAGAGGATCCCCTGCTCAGGGAATCCGCCTCCGTGTTCTCCACTCCCCGAAAGTAGACTGCCGAAATGCAAGGAATATTGCTCTCCGCCCAGTGCAGGATCAGAGAGGCTTCCCTGAGGGCACTCCTGCTGCGAGTCCCTCCTTGGTGATTGATGTAAGCTACCGCCGTTCGGTTGTCTAAACGAACCTGAACCGGTAGACCCTGTAAATGTGAGGTCAGCCGTGCCAGAACCAGTCGGATGGCTCTGAGCTCCAAGACATTGATGGGGGTGTGAGCCTCCTGAGGACCCCACACCCCGCTGAACTGATGACTTTTCCAATAACCTCCCCAGCCCGACAGGCTAGCATCCGTGGTAACCGTCTCCCAACAAGGGACCAGAAAGGATCTGCCCTTCAACAGGTTGCTCGACTCCAGCCACCACCAAAAGGACTGTCGAACCCTGGGAGACATCCTGAAAGGTTGATCCAATGACTGCGGAAACCTGTCCCAATGCGTCAATAGGTGAAGTTGAAGAGATCTCATGTGAAACTGTGCAAACGGTACCGCCTCGAAGGACACCATCAAGCCCACCAGTTTCATCCCCTGTCGGATAGAGGGACAAGGACTGGCCCAAAGAAGGCTGATCAGATCCTGAATCCCCCGCACCTTGGTCTGGGGCAAAAACACTCTGGCCTGAATGGTATCCAGATTCATGCCCAGAAATGAAATCACTCGTGATGGGGAGAGAGAGAAGAATCGGGGCAGTTGATCACCCACCCGAACCTCTCCAGAGTCAACACCACCTGGTGGGTGTCCAGCTCCGCCTGACGGAGGGAAGAAGCTGAGATCAACAGGTCGTCCAGATAAGGCACAATGCGAATTCCCTGAGCTCTGAGCAGAGCCATTATTCCCGCCAAGACCTTGGTGAAGACCCTCGGCGCCGAGGTCAGTCCGAAGGGAAGGGTTACAAACTGAAAATGTTGATCCTCCACCGCAAACCGGAGGAATCTCTGATGCGCCGGAAAAATCGGAACATGCAGATACGCATCCTCTGCGTATGTCATATGGATGTCATAAAATCCCCTTGGCGAAGGGAATTGATAGGAGTCTCCATTCTGAACTTTTTGGCTCTGATAAACCTGTTGAGAACCTTGAGATCTAGAATGGGTCTCACCGAACCCTCCTTTTTGGGAACCGTGAAAAGGTTGGAGTAGTAACCCCTGCCTCTCTCCAACTGAGGCACCGGGGAAATAACTCCCATGTCCAGAAGGTTTTTTACTGCTAACAGGAGCCCCTGTGCAGCCTGAGGGTCCGAGGGCACCCGAGACCTTAAGAATCTTGGAGGCGGCCAGTACTCGAACTCCAGTTTGTACCCGGATGAGACCACTTCCAAGATCCAATTGTCTGTGACCTCCCGGGCCCAGACCTGGAAGAAGAGCCGCAGCCGTCCCCCCACCCATGCGGGTGAGGGCGCCCCTTTTAACGGCGGGCTTGGACTTGGAACCCCAGGCAGCCGCGGGACGTGCCCGACCTCTGCCCCTGTTCCAGGACGAGCCCCTGCCACCCGAGAAGGCCAAACCTCTAGCCGCTCTGGCCCCTCGAAAGGAAGGAGTGAACGAGCCAGCCCCCCGAAAGGGACGGCGCTGTTTCTTCCACTGAGGTAACTTTTTTTTTTAATCAATATTTTTATTGAGGTTATAAGAGAAGTACATCAACATACAACATACTGTATATTTTGTAAAGCATGGAAAGACATTCAAAAAAAGTGCAAACTCGTACAAAAATAGGTAACAATGTCATCTAAGGCACAATATGAGGTACATGTAGTAAAGGATCACGTACCAGGAGATAAAAGACAAAAGGTAAGAGGAGGGAGGCTAGAGTGGAAGAGAGAAAGGGAAAAAAAAGGGGGGGAAAGGGGAAAGGAAAGGAGTGGGGAGTGAAAGGGGTGAGTGTCCAGCCACCTCTTGACTCGAGATGAGTGCAGTGCATCATTGAGAAGTGAGGAGGGATCGAAGTTTTTGGGATGGAAGTGAGCGATCCAACCCTCCCACGTATTCAAGAAGGGGGTGAGGTCA
Organism: Gastrophryne carolinensis; assembly: GCA_027917425.1. Classification (NCBI taxonomy): domain Eukaryota; kingdom Metazoa; phylum Chordata; class Amphibia; order Anura; family Microhylidae; genus Gastrophryne; species Gastrophryne carolinensis. The sequence continues at coordinate 165,944,680 of CM051241.1, read as the reverse complement.
CCTTGCATCGAGGCTGCCATTTTCTCGAAGAGCATTACTTCGTTGATACGAGGGATCAGGCTCCCATTAGGGATCGTTCTTTTCTTCCATGAGTGTGCTATAATGAGTTTGGCAGCCGTCAGGATATGTCTTATAAGCTCAAATTGTTACCTTGTACAATCGGGGGGTTTCAGATTGAGCAGGGCGAGCTGGGGCGAGGGAGTCAGGTGTAACCCTGTTGCTTTCCTTAAGAGATAAACCTTAGCCCAGAAGTGGCGAACCACCCTATATTCCCACCATATATGGATGTATGATCCCTGGAGTCGACATTCTCTAAAGCACTCTGTCGGGTAAGAAGGATAAAATCTGTGAATCCTATCCGGGACAAGATAACATCGGAGTAGGACTTTAGTATTGACCTCTTGGGCACCGGTGTTCAGGAACCATGAGAATGAGTTCCGCCATGCTATTTTCCAATCACTTGGCGATAAGCTGATGCCAAGATCATTTTCCCATCTGTTCGTGTAGGTCGGGAGGGGCGCTCCCACGCCTTCGCATAACATCTTATAAACCGTGGCTATCATCCCCTTCCCAAGAGGATATGCCCCACATGCGAACTCAAATGGTGAGGACGGTCCTAACGCAGCTGTCCTGAGTTTGGTGGCTATATAATGAGTTATTTGTGAAAAGCGGAGGTATTTCTTGCTAGGGATATTCCTAAGGGATTTGAGCTTGGGGAATGTAATAATTCCTCTATGCACAACGAAGTCTTTAATCCTCGTTAGGTTTTGTGTTTTCCACCAGCCAAACGCCGTTGGTTCCATGAAGGCCGGGAGAAATTCAGGGCAACCTAGAACCGAAAGCAGAGGAGTCTGAGGGGAGGCGAGGTGACCTTTTAAGCTATTGGTTTTCCAGATTCTAAGAGAGTGTTTAAGGACCGGGTTGTTGATACCCTTAAGAGCTGTTGGAGATAGCCACAGTAAATTAGAGATTGCTATCGGGGTGCAACTGGCCTGCTCAATGTCTACCCATAGTGGTCTATCTTCTCCAGCATGGATAGCAGCCAGTTGCGCAATCTGGCATGCGGAGTAGTAGTGGACTATGTTGGGGACTCCAAGGCCACCCTGTTGTTTGGATCTGTACATGGTCGTACGATTTATCCTTGATTTCTGCTTACCCCAAATGAAAGAGTTTAAGGTGGATTGGAGGCCTTTCAAACAAACTGCTGGAACCAGAACCGGCAAGACCCGGAAGAAGTAGAGCATTTTGGGGAGCCATGTCATTTTTACAGCGGCTATTCTTCCCAGCCACGAAAGGTTCAGCTTGGTCCAGGAGGACAGCAGGGAGCGGAGGTCGTTAAACATAGTGGGGTAGTTAGCGGCATAGAGGGACTCATAGTCTGCTGTCAGGTTGACACCTAGATATTTGATATACCGCTCTTGCCAGGCGAAGTCAAAGGAAGCCTTAAGGGTAGATAATGCGCTATCAGGAAGGGTAATGTTAAGGGCTTGGGACTTTGAAGTATTAATCTGCAGGCCCGAAATCTTAGAAAAAACTTCTAAAGTTTGAAAGAGATTTGGGAGGGATCCACTGAGGTAACTTACCTCCCTTAGCAACAGCATCCAATTTATCTCCAAACAGCCTGTAAACGACTTCTTGGCCCCAAAACCCGCCGTCCACTGTCGGAGCCAGACCAATCTGCGCATAGCCACCAATAGGGCTGAAGTCCTGCTACACATGTCAATAGAATCTTCCATAGCAGCCAAGACAAAACCCATGAACAATTCACATCTCTTAAGGGTAGCGAACTCATCGCTAGCCGGATCAAACTGAGCGTCAACCAGTCCCTGATAAGAGACCTGGTAGCAAGCGACACTAGGGCAGATGCACAAACAGGCCGCAGGGCCGAGCCCATGCTGGCAAATGCGTGACGCGCCATCTGATCAAGGCGCTTGTCCTCGCCATCCTTATGGGAAGTGTCGTCAGGGGTTTTCAGCACAGAAGAGTTAGTCAAACCCAAAACTGGCGCATCGATCTCGGGAGGAGAAGGCCATCGCTTAACCGCCTCCACCGGGAAAGGATACTTCTTATCCCATCCCTGAGGCGCACCAGGAAGCCGACTGGGCCTTTCCCATTCTTTCAGGATCAGCGCATCAAAATGACCCTGGGTACTAGGTTGAAGGAGCGGGGAGGGGTGGGCTTACCAGACCCTATGCTTTATCAGTCTGCAGCACACCTCTGCAGGGTGGTTGACTGGTGTGTCCACGGGCAACATAAGCAATGGGTGGGTCTTGAGCAAAGTTTCTTGGAGGTCCCGATCCAGGGGGCACCATGGTTGGCGGGTGAGGGTGACAGATTGGGAAGACAGCATCCCACCATAGGACCTACGCTTGGGATATGCAGGTCCATGTTTCAGCGTCAGGAGATATCTCCCTCTCCCTCCCCAATGTATCCGGTCCTGGGTAACCCGCGTTTTGCCCCAGGGTGTGGGGGGCACAAGGTAAAGACCTGGATTAGCTCTAAAATATACAGGGTTGTTCATTTTCTTGTGGGAGGGGATTGGGTGAATCCCAATGACGTAGCGCAAAGGATGGGGATCCCTAGTTGGTCGGTCTGGCAGTGTATGCAACTCAGACATTTTTTGGCCTCACTGCAGGAGCACAGAGTGGGCAGGCTTGTGTTTACTATCTTTGAAGATCTGTGCCAGAGTACTGAGACAGAAAGGCATACGCTCTCGAGGATCTACAAACTGTTGATTGCCCCCTCTGATGTGGAAGATCCACCGTTCCTTGAAAAGTGGGAAAGGGATTTGGGTACATCATGGTCCCCCAAGCAGCGCCAAGCAGTGTTGACGCTCCCACATAAGACCTCGATTTGTACTCGGTACCAAGAGTGCGGGTACAAATTACTTACCAGATGGTATAGGGTTCCTACAGAGCTGCATAGATGGTTCCCAGCTGTCTCGCCAAACTGCTGGAGATGTGGTGAGGAAAGGGGAGACCTGCTACACATCTTTTGGTCCTGTAGCAAACTTAAACACTATTGGAGCTTGGTTAGGCAGATTACGGAAAATGTGTCGGGGATCCCAATCCCAGACGAACCGGCTCTTTGCCTTCTCCACATGTCGGCAATGCCCGTGAAACGGTATCGCAAGTCTGTGGTCCGTCATCTGCTTAATGCAGCTAAAGCCGGCATTCCCCAGCTGTGGAAAAAAGAGGAGCCTCCATCGATTGAAGGTTGGTGTCAGAGGGTAAATGACATTATGAGATTTGAGAACGTATTGTCTTCAAGAGATGGTACATATGAGAAATTTATGTCTACCTGGTATAGCTGGATGGCCTTCACTGAGTCCCCAGAAGGCAAGGGTGTGTTGAAAGTGGTGTGAGCCCGCTCCCCCCTTTGTGCCCTTGCCCCCCCCCTTCCTTGTCTTCCCTTCCCCTTTTTTCTCGTTCTTGTTCTTGTTTTGTTTGTTCGAGTCCTCTTTTAGTGCTTTTAGTATTTGCTGTCACTTGTCGTGCTTTCGCATAAGAGGAAGTTGGAGTGTATATGTCTTTATTAATCAACCCGTTCAAGAGACAAGAAACAACAACGAGCATTATTCCTATTTCTTCACTTTATTGTAGCATTGTTATAGAGACGATTGACATGTATTTTACCGTATCAGTTGTTGAATGGACTTGTGTTAAAAATTGTGTTCTTTTGTCTATTGAAAATTTGAATAAATAAAGAGTTTATAAAAAAAAAAATGACCCTGGGTAGGGAATTCTAGACGTGGCTTGTGGGCCCCCAAAAATTCCCCCTTCTTGAGAGGAGGCGCCTCAGGCGGGTCAATATCCAACACCTCCAATAGATGTGACAAAACAGTGGCCGTATCAACGGCATCCCCCAGCGCCTGCCCGACAGCAGCATCACCAGACTGTACATAGTCAGTCTCCGTTTCCTCATACAATTCCCCCTCCTGTAAAGGGGAATAATCCGACAAATCAATGGAATCATCGTCATCATCCCACAAGGGCTGGGCCGACGACAAATGTCTCTTTTTAGCCTGGGCCTTCTTGCCCACCGTGCTAACAATAAATTTCTCGATGCTGCCAACCTAGCACAAACATCGGAGTGCGACTCCCCGCTGGCACCAATGACACTTGGGGTACGGATAAGGCGGGGAGGGGGAGGCGATGAAGCGGGAGGAGCCGACACAGAAGGATGGGTACCGGACTGCCGCGTTATGGCCTTTTGTACACATGGTATACAAATTGGCACATTCTCCCCCGTAAGGGATACCCCACACCCCACACATGGCCCGGATTGTCCCAGAGGGAGCCCGAGCCCAGTATCCTGCGTAGCCTCCATAAGGTGATTTTTGTGGTCAGTCGCAAGACCGCAGGGAATTATGCCTAAGCAACCCGGGATGCCCCTTAAAAGTCCCGGTGGGAGGATTTAAGGTGATCAATTTTACACTAGGGACCCCAGGACCAGGAGGAACCCCCTAATATGCACTATTATGAAGCAATCTGCAACACACAATAAGGCATATCAGTTACTATACAGCGTAACATCATTCAAAAAAAAAAAAAAAAAAAAAATATATATATATATATATATATATATATATTATATATATATACACACAAATACCAAAATGACAAAAAAAGCATAAGCCTGTACCATAGGGGGCCCCCCCACCAGAGAGGGACCCCCAAATAACTAATGAAGTGGCCACCAGGCCCTTACCGTCCCCCAGAAACGACAGCAGCAGCAATGCAGCAAGATGGCCCCCGTCTGAGGTGATCAGGAAGAAGCAGGAAGAGAAGGGGGGAGGGCGAGCGCCGAAGCCGCGCTTTTCCAGGCCCCACCCCCCTCCCAGCAGCGCGGATCTGGCCAGGGAGGCCCTTCAGAAAATGCGCCGAATGAGGGGGCGGGGCTACCGCTGCCGCGCCGAGCGCCCGGCCCCGCCCCCTTATCTAAACACAGCCTGAGGGAGGGAAGCTCCCCAGGCTGACAGGAGAAACCACAGCAGACTAGGCCAAGCAACAGCACCAATTCATCAGGAATAACTTCCAGGTGATCCACACCAACTCACACACACACACAACTTACAGTGGTAACACCGACACACATATATATATATATATATATAAAGTTAAACGGAGAACCCGAGGGAAGTAAAGGACCCGGAAGGGGGGGGGGGGACCCGACCCTAATAGGGCCACAGTCATGTAGGGACGGGGCATCCCACACCAGGATCACCAAAACCTGGTTAACCGCCTACCCCATAATGAGGTCTCACAGTGGAGCAATGCTCCTTCCGCACCCATAAGGTGCTCCTACCCTCACCAGGACCCGCAGCCTAAGCTGGAGGCTCAGATAGGGACAATTTAGAAAGGGTCCTGGCAGCAATAGGGACAATAAACGGCCGGGCGCGGGCCCGGCTTACCTGCAAGTAAAAGAAGTCTTCATCTTCTGTCTTGTCGCCTTCCCTGCAGAGAAGGAACTGGGAAATTGGTGGGAGGTCCCAGGTATATATGGACTGGGAGGGGCTTTCTTTTTTTGCATATTCATCTCTGCACAAGTTCGCCCTCTACTGGAGATTACCCACATGTCATGAAGATCGAAGTGGAGTGTATGGCACACTTAGAATATATATGTTGGCTAATTGTTCGTTAGAGTCAGCAGTCGTAAGATCACTCCACATCCTATTTCCGTTTCCATGTGGTAACGGTCATGTGATGAACGAGAACTTTTAGGTCAGCCAAAACGCTACAATTTTCAACCATTGGTCGATTGCAGTGGGCATTGTGCATTAATGCATTGTGGTTAATTTAGCATTTATTGTCGTATTGCAAATAAATTTGCAGAGTTAAACCATCGGCTCAATTCAAAACTAATTTGAACCAGTCAATGCACTGTGCACCAGTAAGAATGGATGGTGCTTACAGTAGAAGGCAGCAGACAGGCAGATACTAATGGCTCATTAAGACGGAGCAATTATCCAGCGAGAAATTGCTAAAACAACCACAATTAAGCGACAATCACTCCATGAAAACGGCCGCTGCAATGAGCGTGAATTATTTAATCGGTCGCCAATCGTATCGTTTTGGCTGACCAAAAATGTCTGTTATCTCTTAACGATTGTAGTGTTTAAAGAGAATTTGCCCTAAAAAAATGTGTTTCTCTATGCGAACAAGTGATACATTAACGATCACGCTAGCAAACGATTGACCAACAAATCTTTGGCGTCTGAACACAGTCACTCGCTCGTAGATTTGTATGGTCGCTCCCTCGTTGAGAGAACAGCCAGTTGATCTGCTGGTGTAAACCCAGCATAACACAATAAATGAGAGAAGGCCGGGGGGGGGGGGGGGGGGAGCGGGAAAGATAGGCTGTGGGTGCAGCTGCTTCAATGAGATAATAAAGTGTGTTGCAACAGTCTTGTGCTTGGACAAAAGATGCATTGCTCTTTTCACAACATAGTAAATAGAGATTTAATGAAGAGAATTTTCAAAGCTACCAGCTTGCCACAAACATGGCATCTGGTGAGAATTCTCTTTTTATGGCACCTGCGCCATCGACCCTGAACAGCAGATGAATGAAATGTGTGTGGGCTCTATTTTTGATCAACTCCCAGGTGAACCTACCACCATGCTTTAACTTGATAGAATGGTCATTAGATAATATTCTGGCTGTGAGACGGTTCTGGGAATGGCCCAGTTTTAGATTGGTGACATCACGCCCCATCTAAGACGGCGTCTAAGGCCAGCGGCTCCAAGGCCGCATCCCCCACTTTCCTCTAACAGGGAATGTGCCCGTGCCGGCCATTCACAAACGCTCCCTGCTAGATGGGTAGCAGGTATGAGGGTGCGGCCCACGCATGTGCCGTTGGACCGGGAACTAAGGTAAGTGAGTGGGGAGACCTGGGGGGTTTCACACGATGGGGCATCACAATTTTGTAATTCCCCCCCGGGGGGGTGGGGGGGGGGGGAATCGATCGGCCCGGGAATCTTATATCCCAAATCTTATCACTGGGGGAGGAGTGAGAATTCTGGCAAAGTTGGCTGGACCTCTGCTCCGCTTGTTTCCCAAAACACATATCTACAGGGTTAAAGTGGACCAAAACCCAGAATTTTGGTCCCCAATCGGGGGTGCCCCGCTGTGTAAAACCCCCCAGATCACCCGAACCCAGCTCCCCTCTTCTCTGCCCCATGGCGCGTCTAAGAAGAGAGGCTCTGGCGGCCGCATCCTCCGCTTCCCTCTAACAGGGAGCGTGCCCTCGGGGAAAGGACCAAAACCGAGGATAAGAAAAACAATAGACTATCCTGGGTTTTGGTCCACTTTAAAACAAATTATGCTTGTCAGATAGCTTCTAGAGTGGTGGAATCAACTGAAATACCATGTGCAGTGGATTTGCCCTGTGATTAGGGAATACTGGAGATCCATATTTTACAGGAATTACAAGGAACTCAAACATAGAAACAATGATATATTGAAGTTACTCCCTCCTGATAAGCAGAGAAAAATAACTGTAAAGGCCTGGAAGGCAGGAGGCGTGATTTATGGACTCCAAAGGAATTTTCTTCTCCTCAGTTATATCCTTAACCCTAGGCATTGCTGAGACAACAAATTTAAGCAGGTCTAAACCTCCTCCTGCCCCAAAAGTAGGTGGTTGAAATGATTGTGTGAACTTTACCTCCACATCTGTCTTTATACTTATCTTATATTTAGGCCGGCTTAACTAATATTCGGCAGGAGTTCTGAGGGTGATGTGGGGGTTTTACACAGCGGGGCATCCCAAATCAGGAGGGACAAGGACCTATTACCTGGATAGAAATAGCATGGCGATCTGTCCACTTTAACAAGCTTAACTTTTACATTTGTATAAGTATCACACGTTCCTAGCTGAAATAATTATACCCGTCGCTCCTATATGTTGCCTTAACAAATAACTCGTATATATGTTTAAAGTTGACCAAAACCCTGGATTTTGACTATCCTGGGATTTGATCCTTGCCCCAGGGCACCTCAAAACCACGCTGTGTGAAACCCCCCAGATCGCCCAAACGAACTCATCTTTCTCGGATCCTTAGGCACATGCGTGGCCTCCCATTCAATCAGCGCAGTGTGACAACAAATTGAAACCGGACCAATACCCGTTTTTACTTTAACGGGTGTTGGCCCCTCTGTCTGCTGATAACAAGAAGCTTGGGAGGGGGGCATCCAGAACACTGGAGCCCCCTGGCATCTAACCACACAGAACGCTCGTAAAACTCACCTTCATTACAAGCCAGAGCTGGGAAAGGAGACCCAGGATTGGCCGCCGGGGGTCACGTGGGACATAGACACGTCCTCTGTGCCAGCAACCAGCAGGACCTGCTCACGTGACCGCCCGGCGGCCAATCGCGGGACTTCTTTCCCGGCGCTGGCTCGTAATGAAGGTGAGTTTTACGAGCATTCTGTGCGGTTAGGTGCGAGGGGGACCAACACCCATGAAAGTAAAAACGGGTGTTGGTCCGGTTCAAGAAGATCTAAACCTCCTCCTGCCCCACAAGGAGGAGGCTGAATCTACTGTGCTAGTTCTACACGTCTATCTCCTTTTGCTCCTAATTTAAAAGTGGACCTAATAGCATTTAGGCCGGCTCTAGAGTGCTTACTTCTCCCGGGGCATCCTGATTTTTGGATGCCCTGCTGTGTGAAAACCCAGCCATGGCCCGCCAGCACCTTTCTGGTGATCTCACACAGCATTTGGGGACCATGGCTGCAACCCCAGCATCTCGTGGCTGAGGCGTGCTCCTAATCTTAGCCATTCAGATAGGATGGGGGTGGGAACGCGTTACAGACCGCAGGGAGCCCGGGGGTTCGGCTGCTCCTCATTCTCTGCCAGTCTCTGTGTAATTAGAGCTGTATGCCAAGCATTCGAATTTCAGATATCTGATTGGATACGGCCCGCGCATATGCAGCCGGAGTTCTGAGGGTGATTTACACAGGGGGGCATGCCAAATCGGGAGAGACAAGGACCTATCACCTCGATAGAAAGAATCCTGGTGATATGTTCAGTTTAACAAGCTTAACTTTTACATTTGTATAAGTATCACACGTTCCTAGCTGAAACAATTATACCAGTCGCTCCTATGTTGTTTTAACTAATACCTAGTATATATATGTTTAACCCTTTCGCTGCCAGCCTATCTGGAGATTTTGTCACCCTTGTTGCCAGACCATTTTGCACTATTTTGCACTCCACATGTTCAACTGTCTGGGCTTTAACATGAAATGTCTTGTTTTTTTTAGGTGTATTCTCAATATTTTTGGGTAAAATATGTGCAAAAAAATAAAAAATATATATTTTTTACAATTTGTAGTGTTTTGTTGTAACACAAACAAAATCTTATTGCATGTAAAAGCCCCATTTCTCCCGGTTACATCGGTACAACATATGTATTGGTAGACACCCTTTCCTGCCCAGGAGACTCCCCCAAACTGAAACAGCGCTTTAGTAGATTTTCAGATAAAATACAACTATGCTATGCGCTATGCACGCCTTGCAGTTTTTCCAGAAAAACAACCCTTTCCATTTGAAATACCTCCAACAAACCATATATTCTCTGGAAGTACACACCTCAAGCTTTCTAGGCGTACCAGGCTTGTTGACATGGGTGCAGTTTTTTTTGGAAGTAACCCCTCAATTAATTATTTGGTTGCACATGGTTTCCCTTAAAAAAAAAAAAAAAAAAGAATAAAACAGAATCAAAGCCACATTTTCCTAAAAAAAAACCTGTCAAGGAAAGAGTTGGCAAACACCCCAAAGTAAAGCATGTGCGTAACAATAATTTAATTGAAAATTTCAGCTCTGCTGACAAAGTGCGCATCTTGCAATTTTTCAACCAAAACAACCCTTTACATTTGGAATATCCCTCATAAACCATATATTCCCTGAAAGTATACATGTTAAGCTTTCTAAGCGTACCCAGCTTGTTGTAGTGGGCTCATCTTTCTGGAAGTAATCCGTCAAAGAATTCTATGGTTGCACGGGGTTTCCCTAAAAATGTATAAAAAAGCAGAATAAAAAAACACCGTTCCCTAAAATATCAATATGCAAACAAGAAAAAAAAAAGTCTGAAAGCGCAAGATCCCCTGAACAGAACAATACCCAACATGCATAGCTACTTTTAACCCTTTTAATTGCCTACTTGAAAATTTTGTCACCCTCTGTTGACAGGTCATTTTTCACCATTTTGTGCTATGTTTAATCGTGATTTTTGCAGGAATTTCGAGGAAAATTTTATATATTTTTTGAGGCATAGTTTTGGCTTTAACATGAAATGTGTTATTTGTATTTTTTTTACTGTTTTTTAAAATATTTTAGTCAAAAAATAATTTTACTAAAGAAAACGATGTTGCATGTGAAAGCCCCATTTTTCCTGATTACAATGGTACCACATATGTATCGGTAGCCCCCCTGTTCCTGTCCAGGAGACCCCCCCCAAACTGAAAAGAGCACTTTATAACATTGACAAATAAAATACAACTACTATCCATACTATAAAGGGTTAAATTAAAAAAATATGTTGTGGGGTCCCCCTTCCCAGGGGAGGGGGACCCATTTTTTTAGGGGGATTTTAAGGGTTAAAACCCCTAAAAATCCCCCCCAAAAAAATGGCGCGAGGTCCCCCCTACCCATCATAACCAGCCCTGGGACCAGCTATGGGGCTTGTAGAACAGGGCGTAGGGGCCAGCTCTGGTGGACCCGGGCCCTGCAGGCTACAAGCCGGCATAGCCTATGGCTACGGGCTCTTCTGCCCCCTCCCCCCATGGGCTTTGGGGAGGCAGGTAATGGGGGGCTCAGAGTTAATGGCAAGTCACCCACTAGCCGCAGGTGACTTGCCAGACCCAGAGCCTTGTGAACTTGTATAGGGGTCTCATGGATCCCTTACCAGTTCACAAAGGGTTAAATGTAAACTAAACACACACACAGAATAAAAAAAACAATACCATTTTGTGAATACTCACCTTGTAAAATGGGTATTATAAGTATGTCACACACCCCGCTTCAAGATATTCATAACGTGTGGGTATACACTGACCTGAAGAGGCGATCTGCAGAGATGATTGGAGGAAAGAAAACCCCTCCCAGTCCATAAATACCTGGGACCTCCCACTCATTACCCAGTATAAAGAAAGCAGTAAGGTAAGGGACCAGGAAGAGCCAAATATAAGTCATAACAACGCAAAGTTCACAAAATGAAGGATCCAGAATACAAAAAGGGCGGGTTGAAGCGGGGTGTGTGACATACTTATAATACCCATTTTACAAGGTGAGTATTCACAAAATGGTATTATTCTAAGTATGTCACACACCCCGCTTCAAGATATTCATAACGTGTGGGACATCCAATAGCAGTGTCCATAAAGGGTGGGGATCCAAAACAAGGCATAAAGCACAACTTAAACTACTGCAGCCTGAAGAACTTTGCGGCCAAAAACAGCATCCGCTGAGGCCCGAACATCAACCTTGTAAAAGTTTGAAAAAGTGTGAACAGAAGACCAGGTAGCAGCCTTGCAAACTTGCTCAACCGAGGCCTGGTGCTGAAAAGCCCAGGAAGCCCCAACCGCACGAGTAGAATGAGCTGTAACACGAAAAGGAGGATCTCTCCCCTTAGCAGAATAGGCCCCGACAATGGCCTGACGAATCCACCTGCTGATGGTAGACTTTGTAGGTGCCAGACCCTTCTTGGGCCCAAATGGCACCACGAAAAATGCATCAGTCTTGCGAAAGGCCGAAGTTACCACCAAATAGTACTTCACAACACGAACCACGTCCAAAGAATGTAGGGCCCTCTTCTTGTCATTACTGGGATTAGGACACAGAGAGGGCAGAACAATATCCTGATTTAAATGAAAGGACGAAACCACCTTAGGAAGGAAGTCCGTCTTAAAACGGAAAACCACTTTGTCCTGATGTCTTTCAAAATACGGAGCATGAATCGATAGAGCCGCCAACTCAGAAACACGTCTAACAGAAGTGATAGCTACCAAAAAGGCTACCTTCTGTGTAAGGGAAGACAAAGGAATATCATGCAAAGGCTCAAAGGGGGGACCCTGGAGAGCAGAAAGAACCAAATTCAAATCCCAAACTGGAATCATAGGCTTCCTAGGGGGGCGCACGTGTGTAACCCCCTGGAAAAAAGTCTTAACCAAAGGATGAAGCGCAAAAGACTTTTGGAAAAACACCGCCAGGGCAGACACCTGTCCCTTCAGAGTACTGAGCTGGAGCCCCAGGTCCAGACCATGTTGCAAAAACTCCAAAATTCTAGAAATAGAGAATTCCCTACAAGGGAATGACCTAGATTCACACCAGTCAATATAAGACCTCAAAGTCCTATAATATACAGACGATGAGGACCGTTTCCTAGCACTAATAAGAGTCCGAATCACAGCATTCGAAAGACCTTCCTCCTTCAAGATGGAGGTTTCAGAGGCCACGCCGTCAAAGCCAGCGTTGGTAAATTGGGGTAACGAAGATGACCCTGTGTGAGTAGATCTGGCAGCAGGGGCAGAACGAACTGATCTTCTGGCAACTTTACCACGTCTGCGAACCAGACCTGTCTTGGCCACCTTGGAGCCACCAGGATTGCTGGTGCTCTCTCCAGAACAAGCTTGCGCACTACTCTGGCCACCATGGGAAACGGAGGGAACAGGTACAGAAACCCCAGAACCCTCCAGTTCAGAGACATGGCATCCGTTGCGAGAGCCAGAGGGTCCTTCGCCAGAGACACAAATGCCGGAAGTTTGTGATTGTGACGGGAGGCAAATAGGTCCACCGCCGGTGACCCCCATCTGCGACAAATTGAGTGAAAAACCTTGGGATTGAGAGACCATTCCCCCTTGCGGACTGACATTCTGCTCAGAGAGTCCGCCTCCATGTTCTCCACTCCCGGGATGTAAACTGCCGAGATGCACGGGACATGGCTCTCTGCCCAGTCCAGAATCAGGGACACTTCCTTGAGAGCATTCATGCTGCGGGTCCCTCCCTGGTGATTGATGTAGGCCACCGCCGTCCGATTGTCCGACCTGACCTGGACCGGCAAGCCTCGCAGTTGATGAGTCAAATGACAAAGAACCAACCTGATGGCCCTTAATTCCAGAATATTGATATGCTCGTGAGCTTCCAGGGGACCCCACAAAACCTGAACTTGTAGATCCTTCCAAAAACCCCCCCATCCTGAGAGGCTGGCATCCGAAGTGACTATCTCCCACTGAGGAGTCAGAAAGGATCTGCCCCTCAGCAGGTTGGTTGAGTTCATCCACCACCGAAGCGAGCGGCGAACTCGGGGGGACATTTGAAAGAATTGATCCAGCGTCTGAGGAGACCTGTTCCAGACCAACAACAGATGGAGCTGTAGTGTCCTTGTGTGAAACTTAGCAAAGGGGACTGCCTCGAAGGAGGCCACCATCAACCCCACTAGTCTCATCCCTAGTCGGATGGACAGACGAGGAATAGACATGAGTGACCGAACCAACTCCTGAATCAGAAGAACCTTGGACTGAGGAAGAAACACTCTGGCCTGATCTGTATCCAGAGACATTCCCAGAAAGGAGACCGTCCTGGACGGGTGGAGTGAGGACTTGGGGTAGTTGATCACCCAGCCGAACCTCTCCAGAGTGGATATCACCATCCTGGTGTCCAATTCTGCCTGGCTGAATGACGGTGCCATTATGAGAAGGTCGTCCAGATACGGCACTATGCGAATCCCCTGCGCTCTGAGGAGAGCCATCACCCCAGCAAGCACCTTGGTGAAAACTCTTGGAGCTGTGGTGAGACCGAAGGGAAGAGCCGCAAACTGAAAGTGTCGATCCTCCCCCACGAACCTCAGAAACCTCTGGTGCGCGGGAAAAATGGGAACATGAAGGTAAGCATCCTGGATGTCTATGGACGTCATGAAGTCCCCTTGACGAAGAGATTGAATAGCCGAACGCAACGTTTCCATGCGAAATTTTCGCAGCCTGACAAACCTGTTGAGAATCTTTAGGTCCAGAATGGGCCGGACGGAGCCATCCTTCTTGGGGACCGTGAACAGATTTGAATAAAAACCCCGACCCCTTTCTAAAGGGGGTACTGGGCAAATGACTGCCATTTCCAGAAGACTTGATACCGCCACCCGGAGCTGCTGCGCAGCCGGTGAATCCGGGGACACTCGAGTCCTGAAGAAATGCGGGGGGGGGGGGGCGGGACTCGAACTCCAGCTTGTAGCCGGAAGACACCACTTCCCGGATCCATTTGTCCGAAACCTCCTGATTCCAGACCTGGGAGAAGTGTCGCAGACGTCCCCCCACCCGCACGCGTGAGGGCGCCCCCTCATTGTTGAACGGGCTTGGCCGCGGGTTTGGGTTTTGAACCCCAACTGTATCCTGAACGGCATGTCCTCTGCCCCTATTCCAGGAATCTCCTCTGGTAGAAGGGAAAGCAAAACCTCTTCCCGCTCTAGATCCCCTGAATGAAGGGGTGAAGGAAGCCGCTCCTCGAAAGGGGCGTCGTTGCTTCTTGCGTTGAGGTAGCCTTCCGCCCTTGGCCACAGCGTCCAATTTGTCTCCAAAGAGTCGTAACCCAACAAAGGGAAGAGCCGTCAGTGACTTCTTTGACCCAAAATCAGCCGCCCACTGGCGTAACCAAATTGAACGCCTAATAGTAACCATTAGAGCAGAGGCTCTACTACTCATCATCAAAGAATCATCCAAAGCGGCTACTATGAAGGACAAAAATACCTCACATTGTTTTAGATCACGAAATTCATCACTGTCCGGATTCAAACCGGAGGAGGATAACAAATTCCTGACCACCTTTCTGGTAGCCACCGCCAACAGCGATGAGGCACATACAGGCCGTATGGCTGCCCCAATACTAGCAAAGCCATGACAAGCCATCTGGTCAACGCGTCTATCCTCACCGTCTTTCAGAGAGGAACAATCAGGGCTGTTCAACACAGCTGAGTTAGATAACCCCAAAATTGGGGCGTCCACTTCGGGGGGGGACGCCCAGCGCTTAACCGTATCCACTGGGAAAGGGTATCTTTTATCCCAACTCTGAGGAATGCCCGGTAGCCGGGCAGGCCGATCCCATTCCTTAGAAATAATATTATCAAAATGCTTTTGATTAGAAAATTCCAAGCGCGGCCTGGATTCGTCATAAAACTCACCTTGCTGTTGAGGAACCTCCACCGGAGGTGAAATAGCCAGAACCTCAAACATCTGAGTCAGAACATTAGGAGTGTCCAAGGAAATCCCTGACCTCCGATCGGAATCAGCGGCAACAATTTGTTGATCATCAGAAATATCTGAATCCTCGCATAACTCCCCGTCTTCAAGAGGGGAAAAATCTGACCAGTCCAGGCCATCCGCATCATCATCATATACAAAATGATTAACCGGCGATAAATGCTTCCTCTTAGTCGTTGCTTTCTTGGCAACCGCAGAAGAAATAAACTATTCAATACTGGCCAATCTGGCACATACATCAGATTGCGACTGCCCCCCCGTAGTAACATCACGCAGGCACGGGTCAAAAAGGGAGGGGGAGAGGATGAGGCCGGCGGCACTGACCCAGAAGCCTGGGGTCCGGACTGCCGTGTAATAGTCAGCTGTGCACAAGAAATACATAAGAAAAAATCATCCCCTGTTAGGGATACCCCACAGCCCATGCACTTGCGGGATTGTCCCGAAGGAAGCCCGGAATCCAGTGATGCCTCCATAAGGTGAACTTGAGTGAGTCGCTATGAGTGAGGGAATTACGCTATTAAGCAACCTGGGATGCCCTTAAGGTGTCCAAGTGGGAGGATTTGTAAAGATAAAATTAAAAAATACCCAGGTACCCTGAAGTTTCAGCCTAAAAAACACAGAAAAACAGTATGAGTCTTTAAATCCCTATATATATATATATATATATATATATATATATATATATATATATTTATTATGTAAACATAAATATATATAATAAAATGTGCAAATAAGAAATGGCCCGCAGGGCCACTCACGTAACCTATGTGTCAAGAGCGCTGCGTCCTCTGCCTGAGGTAACTCAGAGCAGGGCGGGAGACTGAGAAGGGGGGCGTGGTCAGCGCGCTGCAAGCTCCCCCCCCCCCGACGCAAGGACGGGCACGAGGAACAAGTTCCTCAGGAGTGCCTGTGACTAGAGGGGGCGGGCCGTGGTGACGCACCGCGAGTCCGGTCCCGCCCCCACAGAAAACCGTGAGGGGAAGCTCCCCTTCATTGTAAACGCGCGCCGGTGCCGGCGGGACCCGCGGCCCTGGGCGCCTAAGGAGTAAAACAGCCGGTAGCGGCCCGCAATGTATGCGGAGCCGCTCACCGCTCGAGCCACGCTACAGTTCTGACAGAACATAAAGGGCGCAGGCCGCGGCCTCACACAGAAGGCCCAGCCCCGCCCCCACACAGAAGAACGTGAGGGGAGAAACCTCCCCTCAGCTCTTCTGAGGTAAAAAACGAAAACCAGCACCTCAGCAGCAATGGCGGCCGCAGTGCCTGACAGAAATAAAAGTGACAGGAAAGTAACAAAGAAAAGACTCACAGACAACATTAAACAATGTAACATAAGTAGAAGGATTACTTCTATACGCCCCACGTCATGTAAAACACTGAAAGCATATGATAGTGCCCCCAAACAAGATAATAATGTGGGAATATGGCCAATTAGGGAAAAAATTATTAACTGGACAGGGCATCCCAAACCGGGGTCACCAACCCGGTATAACCGCCTACCCTTTTTAATAGGGTCTCGCGGCGGAGCATAGCTCCTGAGCACCAATGTGGTGCTAATATACCCTCGCTCGGACAGCAGTCAAGACTGGGAGGCATTCAATATATATAATATTCATATGGGAATAAATAGTCCGAACGGAAATAAAAAATATATAGGCCGGGAGTAGACCCGGCTACCTTAAAGTCCCCCAGTGCAAGGAGGAGATATCATCTGCTGCTTGCTCGCCGTCTGCAGAGATGAAGACTGGGTAATGAGTGGGAGGTCCCAGGTATTTATGGACTGGGAGGGGTTTTCTTTCCTCCAATCATCTCTGCAGATCGCCTCTTCAGGTCAGTATATACCCACACGTTATGAATATCTTGAAGCGGGGTGTGTGACATACTTAGAATATATATATATATATATATATTTTTTAATACTTACCTCCCATCTATCCCCGGGCACTGGGTCCCACGCTGATCACTTTGGCTTCAACGCTCCTGCTGATGCTGGAAGCCTTTTTTACCTGCTGGGTGACAGGTAACATAGGGTTCAATTAAAAAAAAAAATATGACATAGGGTCCCTCCTCCCACCCTTAAAAATCCCACGAAAAAATGGCGTAGGGTCCCCCCCTACCCAACATAACTGGCCCAGGGCCAGCTATGCAGGGCTTGTAGAACAGGGCGCAGGGGCCAGCTTTGGCGGCCCCTGGCCCTGCAGGCTACAAGCCCACATAGCCTTTGTGAGACCTGGGCCCTTCTGCCCCCCCCCAGCCTTTGGGGAGGCAGGTAATTTGGGGTGCCGGGGGTTAATGGCAAGTCGCCCACTAGCCACAGGTGACTTGCCAGCTCCCAGCCTTGTGAACTGGTATAGGGGTCTCATGGATCCCTTACCAGTTCACAAAGGGTTAACAGTAAAAACACACCACACACATAATTAAAAATGACTTTATTAAAAAAATAAAAACTTTTTTTTTTAACTTTACTCACCTCCGATCGTCAGCTTCTGTGTCCTTCGCAGCTCTGATTGCAGATGGTGTAATCGCTGGGCATTGGAGGGGGAAGGCAGGCGATCAGATCATCACCTGCCTTCCCCCTCCTGTGGCCAGCGATGACAAGTGAAAGAAATGACAGCCCGGAGCCAGGACGACACCCGGGAGTGGTGTCATAAGTCCCGCCCCCCAAATGGGTGGGGCTTAGTGGCAAGATGGCGGCGCCCATCGGGAGCGGAGAGGGCCTTTCAGGCTGGAGAGCCAGGGGGGGTGATCAGAGGCCCCCCTGGTGAAGAGGAGACCCCGCGAGAGCCATCGGACACTGAGGTGAGTAAATGTCATTTTTATTATTTTTTTTTCTTACATATATTTCGGGCGGCTGCTGAAGGGGGGGGGGTGGCTATTCCGGGCATTCCCCTGCACCCGGGGGTGCCTGGGTGGGGGATCGAACCCCCCCCGGATGAAGAGGAGACCCGGCCGGATCGAACAAGGGGTGAGTGAGTGTTTTTGTTACTTTACTTTTACTGTAGCAGGGGGGAAAGTCAAGCACGTAGATTCTACGTGCTTGGCACTTAAGTGGAGTGGAAGCGAGCACGTAGAATCTACGTGCTTGGCACTGAAAGGGTTAAGGTAGATCAAAACCCAGGATTTTGACTATTTGATCACGTGAACCCTGTTCGGGGGTTCCCTGCTGTGTGAAACCCCCCAGGTCGCCTGAACTAACTCACTTTTCCCCGGTCCTACGACGAATGTGCAGCCTCCTGTCCAATCAGCGCGCTCAACTGCGAGGATGCAAGCCTGTCTAGGCTCATCTAAGGATCAGAATCCAGCGTGTATAAACTTTACTAAAATCACTGACATTTTTACTGAGTATATACATATATATATATTGAGTATACTATACACTACACAAGATAAAAACTGAACAAAAGAACACAGCACTGCCCGGTTTAGCTCAGCTTTAAGGTCATTCGACTCCCACAACATTTCTTATGAATTGTTGCGGGAGTCGAATGACCTAAAACGGGCAGTGCTGTGTTGTTGTTATCAGAGGAGCTACTTACTCAATAAAAGTGTCAGTGATTTTAGTAAAGTGTGTGCAGCACCTTTATACAGGTTTTTTTGGGGGACTACCATACAAATCTTTGCATCCTGATTCTGGACTCTCCGGGGGGGGGGGAGGGAATCAAGCAGCCCTGGAATCTGTAAAACAAAAGAGGAAAATCTGTCCCTATGAGCTTCTGTTGGCACCTGAAAGCCCCAATCCCTGGGGGGGGGGGGGGGGGGGGCAGTGGCCAAAAGTCCCCCAGTACAATGTGGACCTGGTGTTGGAGAAGATACTGAACCCATTTCGTAATCACACACACCTTTTTTTTTCCAAAAAATATCCAGTCTAGGATTAGGGAGACATTTATTAACATTTGTTCCAAACAGTTCCCTGACATACCATATTGGGGCCGGTCCAGTACAGGTAAAATCCCATGGCATCCACCCGCAAGGTAACCAAAGACTTGACGCTATTTTCCTGAAAGACAGAAACATTTCAAAACTCAGATTAACTCTGTGGTTTACAATCATTTATAATCTCTAGGTAAAGTATAAAGTCAAAGCATGCTTCTATTTTGTAATAATGTATTGATATATGCAATGGTCTATAATCTGTAAGCAAAGTATAAATTCAAAGCATGCTTCTATTTTGTAATAATGTATTGATATATGCAATGGTCTGTAATCTGTAAGCAAAGTATAAAGTCAAAACATGCTTCTATTTTGTAATAATGTATTGATATATAAAATAAATGTATACATTTTAACAGCATATATTTGTCTAAAACTGGCATACCTGGGGAATCAGGTCACCCCCCTCTTCTTTGTATTTACTTCCTAGAATTAGCCAGCACTAGCCCATGACACCAGCACAAGGCAAGTTTAGGTAGGGATACACAAAACACCAAAGTTTTAAACTTATTTTTTTCCAAAGCATACTTACCTTACTCAGGGCCGGCTCCAGGTTTATGTGGGCCCTTGGGCGGCATGGTCTCAGTGGGCCCCTTTGTGGTGAAGAGTCGCGTCACATCACAGAGGGACGTCCCAAATCTGGATGCCCCCTAAGGATCATGCTATTTGGACCAAAACTCTAGCTTTGGTCTACTTTGAAGCGCACCAAACCCCTTTAAACCTGACCTCTGTGTCTAAACAAATCTAGATCCTCCCGATTTTGGATGCCCCTGTGTGTGACCCCCCTCCCCCGTTTGTTAATTACTTTCCTGGATCTGGTGAATGCACTGTGGGATCGCCAGTTTGAGATAACGGCCAAACCAGGGGGGTTCTTTCACAAACAAACATCCCAAATTGAGATGCCCCTGTAAAGCGGACCAAAACCCAGGGGTGGAATTGCTTACATAGAGCCAGCGATCCCAGGGGGTTTCACACAGTAGGGTATCACAGATTGGGATGGTCCAGGGATAGGAAACCAGCTGGGGTGGGCAATTTAAAAGCAGAACAAAACCCAGCAGTTCCTCCCCTGGACTCTAAATCAAGACGCCCTGTTGTGTGGAACCCCGCCATTCGAGATGTGGGCACCAGCTGTGGCGGTGCCCTCCCAGTCCCACGCCGGTCAAGTGCCATCGCAAACCCCAAAGACCGGCCCTGTCAGTGCCCCCCCCCCCCCCCCCCCCCCGCAGACACTGGGAGCCCCCGGAGCTCCCCCTGCCTTGCCGGGTGCTGACGTCGGCCCTGACCTTACTTTACTGTTGAACCCGCATGGACTGCTTTTAGCCCGTTCTTTCATCATGAGAATTCTCGCTGCTTTTTGTCGAGGAGAAAACTGCCATTCACTTTCATTGTCTACCTTGGGGCTGATTCCGAACCAGGTGAGAATTTTCAATCCTTTTTTTTTTTTTTAGGAGAGAAAACCGCCATTCACTTTCCTTGGGGCTGGTTCAGAGCCAGGTGAAAATTTACACCCGGTAGACAATGAAAGTGAATCCCAATTTTGGATGGGGGGGGGGGGGGGGGGGGGAATCTTATAGCTTCCCAGGCCGATCGAGCTGGGTGTTGGTCGCTAAATAAACTCCAGGGGCAGGGTTTGGTGTTCACCTCACGTTACGTAAACTCTGAAAGAATAAAAGGTGCATTTACATTTTCTTTATTTTCTTTTATATGTAATTAGCACATAGGGCAATAGATCTGATTCTAAATGAAGAACAAAATAAACTTCTTTAGTATGCAAATCTATGCGTTAAACCTAAAAAATACACATGCTTATAACAGGTTTAAAACAAGTAACAGAGGCCAGGAGGGAAGCTAGGTCAGCAGACAAGGAAAACAAAAACAATAATAATTAAAAAAAAAAAAAAAAAAAAAATTAAAAATAATAAGAGTAAATAAATAAAAATAATACTAATAATAATAATAATAATAATAATTATATATATATGAAGTAATCTAAAAGATTCCAGGGCCGGCGGCTTTCCCCCAAGGCATCCCAAACCGGGATGCCACGGTGTGAAACCCCCAGGGCTGAATTGACGTAATTCGGCAAGATGGCTCCGATTGTTTACTATGAGGAGTGAGAGCGGACGCATCCCTGCGTCCTCTGGCTGTGTGCACATTCCCGTCCTAGCCCTTCATCTGGGGCACAAGCACGGGGCAGCAGGGGATGTGGCCTCTCTTGCTCTCCATTCACTGACACCAGAGCCGCTTGCCAAAATGTCACTTCGGCGGGCGGCTCTGATTGGACAGGAGCCTGCGCAGGTGCTGTCGGACTGGGTAGAGGTGAGTCTGAATGGAGTGATGGCAGGGGTTTCACACAGTGGGGCATCCTAATGCAGGATGTCCAGGGGGCACGGAACAAAACCAAGAAAAGTGATAATCCTGGGTTTTGTTCCGCTTTAAAGAATAGAACCAAGTAAAAGAAAAGAGATGGCTTTCAGTATTTGTTTTGAACTCACTATTTAAAGTGGCTTGAAACCCACACCCCTGAACTCTGTAAGATTCCAGGACTGCTGAATTCCTCCCGGGGTACCCAGAATCGGGATGCCCCGTTGTGTGAAACCCCCCAGGTCACCTGAGCTGTGGCCGCCAGTGTGCTCAGATCCGCCCACCTTAGACAAGCTATTATACACACAATAAAGGTAGGACACTTGGCCCTGATGAAGTGACCACGTGGGAGGCGGGGGGTACTGCAGTGTTCACAGTCTGTAACATTTACTATCAATTGTATTACTTTTTATGGCTTTGGTTCCCTCCGAGTTCTGCTCCACTTTATAGCGGTTTTGAGCACAGGCACTTTATAAATGGATTCTGAGGATAGATGAAATTGGATTTATAGGTGGTTATAGTCACTTTAATATTATTACATTTTGCACGTTTATTATTTTTGCACACGCACTTTTTTATGTTAATAGATGTATGGCTATTGTTTATTATGATTTTTTGCTTGATGTGATTTAACATAACAGTGTCCCATACATTATATGGGGTCCGTTACATGTTATGTGTTTTTTTAATGAAATTTTAATTGTGTCTTTTGTGTCTGCCCAACATAAACAATAACATTTTTTATAGTTTAGGAATCCTACGGTGGTGCGGATGTTTGTCTTTGGTGTGGCTGTGGGGAGTTTTTGGGCCATCCCCACTCATCTTGCTTAGACGACCTATTAGACGAAGGGGCAGAAGCAGATCTGAGCGTGCTGATTGGACAAGAGGGCTGCGCATGCACCGTAGGACCAGGGAAGGGTGAGTGAGATTGGGCGATCTGGGGGGGTTTCACACAGCGGGGCAAGAACCAAAACACAGGACAATCAAAATCCTTTAACAATATACTGAAAAAAAGAGAATTTTTGTTTGCTTTGTGGAGAAAACTGAAGCAGATCCCCTGTCAGTGAAGGAATGCCTGAGGGCCATGGGAAATTTCAGATGTGGTTTCAATTTCAAGCAACTCATTTACGATACAGAAGAATGTCCCAATCCGAGAGGCTTGTCTAAAAATATGACATTTAACTATTCCTTCAAAACAAATAACGTAAAAACATAAAAAAAATACATGCAGCATGGTACAAGTTAATATCTTGTGTTTAAAAAAATTCTTCAAAAATTATTAAGGTTAAAAGTTTCCACTTCCTGTTTTAGTCAGAAAACGAGACTCAGAGCCAAAGAAGAAGTTACGGGGAAGGGCTAAGTGACAGCTGCTCGTGTGCTGTGCAATGCAACTGGATACACAACCACGGCATCCAGGGCTACACAATGAGGCTGGAGACCTCACCTGCAAATAGACATTATTCAAATAGAACGGGTCCAATGGCGGCAACAAAAATGGCGGACGGACTTAAACTTAAAACTTATCAGGAAAGACTTAATTTGTACAGTCTGGAAGAAAGAAGGAAGAGGGGGGACATGATGGAGACCTTTATATATGTGAAAGGATTCAATAAGGTTGAGGAGGGAAGTGTTTTTAAGAAGAAACTTAATGATAGAACAAGGGGCCCAACCTGAAGCTGGTCGGGGGGGGAAGATCAGGAGCAATGTTAGAAAATATTATGTTACAGAAAGAGTAGTAGATGCTTGGAACAAACTTCCAACAGAGGTAGTTGAAAAATCAACAGTCGCTGAATTAAAAAAAAAGCCTAGATATGGAGATATAGAGAACATACAGTATATACGTAAGGGGTGTGAATTGGCAAGACTCTGGCGACACACATATTACGATAGCATATATCCCGATTCTGTCTCAAAGAAGATATATTGCGATTTTTTAAAATGTAATTTAAATTTAATTTTCAACTACCTGGGGGACCCCATTTTTTGGAATTTCAAAAGGTTAATAAACAGCCCGAGCACCAGCTATGGGAGCTGGTAGAACAGGGCGCAGGAGCCACCAAAGCCAGGCTACAAGCCTGTCGGGCACTCTCCTGAAGACTGAAAAGCCCCGGGGGGGGCAAAATCGATACTAGAAAGACAAAGTTTATTCTAGTATTGTCGATCGCGATACTTGACTTTTTTTTTTTTGACGTCCCTAATACACATAAGGGCAGACTAGATGTGTGGCATGGTCTCCATCTGCCGTCACCCGCCTATGTTTCACACCAATGCCAATTGGGAGCGGCCGTGCTTTTGGGCGAGTGCGCCGCAAACTCTGCATGAAGCATGTGGAGGGCGTTCTGTCATAGCGCTCTCCACTCACATGGTGGGGGTCACTAGCACTCCATGCTGCTGGCAGGGCTTTTGCAGAGCGCTCCACAAACATCCAAAGTACATGTGAAAGTGCCCATAGATTACTAGGCGGCTGCGGGGGGCTCACCCAAAAGTGCGAATGATCCGCATCTGCGTGGGTGGGGAACCAGCCTGGATAAACTGGCAACATTTTAACATTCTCAGTGATAGTGCACCAGAAACGGCGCACCCGATATTTAATGCCCCCCTACGCCGATAGCATTTACCCTCCCCAAAGCTACAAGCTGGCACACCAAGCATAAGAGAAGTGGTCCCCATGGCTCGGGGGACTAAATGTCTAGTCCAGGGGTACTCAACCACTTCTTGTCCATTTATAGACATCTGGTGAGAGGTGAAGGTCCGGGTAGGGCTGTCGCGGGGGTGGATAGTTAAAAACCTGCACATCCTATTAGGCACTGGGGAAAAACAGGGAGGCCAGGGATTGGATGGGCAAAACTAGGAGGACAGAAATGGAAGAAGCAGAGAGACTGGGCTGGATGGGGCAGGGATGAGGGGACAGGGATGTATGAGGCAAAGAGACAGAGAAACAAAGTTTGTGTGTACCTTGCAATGCCACTTCCCACCCGTGCAGTGCTTCATATTGTAATGCTAGGTGCCAGGGAGCCATCAAGTAAAAGGAGCAGCTCTGAGCACGGCAACACAGAAGTAGCCAAGTGCTGGGCTCTTAGGGCAGGGGTCCAGAAATCTGGAGCAGGTCCGCATTCGGATACCAGTCCACCAGTTGAGTACAGCTGGTCTAGTCTCTGGTCATGCCAGAACATCTACCTCTATGCCCTTTAGTGCAGGTCTGGTGCTCTTCCAGGGCACCCCTGGAGGAACACCAGGCCTCCACCAATGGGCACTGGGGTCTTTCATACCCCCACCCCCAGCCATTGGGAGTATGGAGCAGAAAGTATCAGAAAGTCACCTGCAACTATACCAGCAGGTAACTTGCTCCCCAACCCCCGCCCCCAATTCCCTAGTAGAACTAGTATCAGGTATTGGGGAGTTAATAAAAAGTCCCCAAATCTGGCTTGCTCGCCCCTCCAGTATCACATTTCACAACTTTTAACTTACCTGTCCGGTCGCATCGGGCTCCGGCATCCCTCGGTCCCCCACCGTCTCCATAGGGCAGCGCAATGTTGTCGTCCAGTCATGCTCTGTGCCGCACCTCAGATCTCGCGCATGCGCAGTGTCACTGCATAGGCTGCAATGATACTCGGCGGAAATCCTGCAAGCCTTGAAGAGAGTCGCAGGACATTTAAAGAGGGACAACTAAGGGCGAGTATGGCTAAGGTTTGCAGCCTTCACTCTGGGATGGCTAAGGGGGTGGAAAGGTTCAGCGTTTTAGATAATACCAACATTGAAAAGATGGTGAGGGAGGGGGAGGGATGTTCAGAGAGGAACATCAGAAAAGGTCTTTAAAGCAGGCCGAATGTGCAAGTAATGGGGGTGGGGAGAAATATCAGCCGTTTCCTATATCAGCCATTTACTTACCCATGGACCACTCCAAGAATCCGCTGCCATGTTGTCCCATCCGGGAGGAAGAGAATCCCACAATCTTCCCGATGCTTTATGCAAATCCTGCGCACACTAGCCAAATCATATCTCCATTCCAGCCATTGGGCAATGGATTAGAAAGCTGCAAACTGGTTCATGCTAGCGCAAATTTCTGTGCTCCATGAATCTGGGAACGCTGCGGGAGAGACGCAGCCACAGCCAACAGTAGTGGCCTGTGTGCTGAGGGAACATCCGGACCTGTGCTGGGAAGGCAAGTCCATGGCACTTCTTTTATAGGGTTTTGGTCCACTTTAATAAACTAACATTGAACTACAACTCACCTCCGCCATCTTCATCCAGTTCTGGGTCAAAATGTTCGCTCTTACAGCGTTTGGATTTCAGGAGGACAAGGGTTCATTCTACCTTACAAGCTGGCATACGGCCAGGATCTGAGCACTCGCACAGAGAGGGGAATTTATACCCCAGGGCATGGCTTCCAATTGGAACTTCCTCCTGCCCTCTAACAGTACAATGATGCTAGGGGGAATGCCAGTGAAGACACAACCTGGGGTATAAATGTCCGTCCGTGCCTGGTATGTCGCTAGTTTTTAAGAAAGGGGGGCACTTGTTCTACTGAAATCAAAATGCCTGCAGAGCAGTCATTTTAGCCGATCAAGAACCCCAGAGCCACAAGACAGCTGGAGGAAGGCATCCGGCACTGGATGAAGACAACAGAGGCGAGTATAGTTTAATTTTATATTAATTTACTAGATAAACTAGAACAAACCCAATTTCTTGTAATAAATGTCCGTTGTTCTGAGTGCAGCAGGAAATTCCATCCCGATGCACCCCTGCGCAATAACGCCAGTAATCAGGAGAAATCTTACCTTTCTCCTTGTTTCACAGGAGAAACTATGATATAGAGCCGTCTCAGGCACACGCGTTAGAGAACGCTCATTATGAATATGTAAAGCACACTTACATCACATCGCTGTTGCCACACCCACTGTTTCTCCTCATTTTTCTATGACTCTCCAGTGCTCTAATACTTAAAGATAACTTGGGAACTACAGGGTCTTTTTGAAAACAGATTGAAGTTTGGGATAGTGACAGACACAGAGACAATGGGACAACAGTCTTGCTTGCCTTTAGTATAACTTTAAAGAGGAAAATTAGGGGAGGTTAAAACCTCCCCCAAACCTCACCGATCTGCTGGTTTTATCTTTGGGCAGTATTTACTAACCTCGCCCCGGGGATCTATCTTCTGGGTCCTTCGGATTCCGGGCAACCTTCCGACGGGCAGTGACATCTTGCATCCCCAATCTCGCGCCTGCGCACTGCTCATGAATGGGATTCAATGGAGCCACCCGAAATCCTGCAAGACTTGGCTGAGCAGTGCAGGACTTTGAAGAGCACATGCTGTCACAGACAGCTAGGCCGAGGGGGGCAGAGGATTGGGCCCTGAAGCATCCGGATGTCCGTAGGCAGCAGCGACATCCAAACAGGTAAGTAGGGGCCGATGGGGGGGAAATCTGCCCCTTTTTTGGTCCGAAGTTCCTCTTTAAAAGGTGAGGAGGCTGTGATTTTAATAACCCATTGCATGGACAGTTCCTTTAATGCATAAGAGGCCCTATCAGGCAAATAATTACATTTCAATCTATAGCATCCAAATGACTATCACATAAACCCTTTAACCTGACATGGCAAACAAGAGAACCTGTTTATGTCTTCAGGAAAATGGGTGCCAGCTCTGGGTGTCCCAGCCTTTGTGGTCCTCATGGAGATGATGATCACTACAGCCGGTGTGATGAATCTGTTTTTTTTTTATTTTTATTATTAGGGGGCAACTGAAGATATTTATGCCATAACATACAAAATATGAAATAAATCAATCAACTCCACCCTACTTACATGATCTAAATAATTTGGGATACTTTGGAACAGTCAAGCAGATTTACAGCCACCAGACTATTTTAATATGATGTTTTTGATTTTTTAAGTTCGGTTCCCCCGAATGGCCCCCTCTGTGTATTATCTGTTGTGGCTTCTCCTTTGCAGGCATTTAAAACCAGAAGAGTCCTGTTAGACTTGCATTGCCAGTTCACGTAACAATGGTAAGTAGGTTACACTACTCATTACACACCTTCTATCTTTCATTATGATGTCCGTTCAGCAGAAGCAGTGTGTGTACACCACGAGGGGAAGAATTCTGCCATATACGTAAAGAAGGGGAGGGGGGGCTTTCTCACAACATGTTGTGACTGCTGCCAAACCTCAAGCACCAATGTGTAAACCACCGCAGGAAGGCCGTCTATGACAGCTCAAATGAAGGGAGAAAATGGAAGATCAACAAAAACTTCCACAGCTCAGAGAAACTTGACAATAGCCTAACGACAGAGAAAACTTCTCCAGAAGAAATCAGGTTTGTTTTGGAAAAAAAAAGCAAATCTAGACATTTACAAGCTTAAAGCTGAACTACAAAACCAAAAAAAAGGGAAACGTTTTATTATTTAAAATTTAAATACAGTTTTCCAAAATTCAGGAGCCTCCAGGCCACCAGTTAAACCGGACCTTCAGCATGATTTAATGAAAAGCCCAAACCATTAAAAAAACTAATCCCCAGCATCTAAAATTAATATATTTTAAGTTTTTAGTTCTTTCCCCCACTGGGCTGCAACTCGGTTCAAGTCTCTAGGATACGGGCGCCGCCATCTTGACTCAGAATCATCACACATACCGAGGAGAGGAGAGCCAGATAAAGTACAGGGGGTGGGTTATAGCTGTGCTGGGGTCAGACAGAGCAGAGCTGGGGTCAGGGAAAGGACAGCAATCCCAGAATGCAGAGTGACACAGTCAGAAGACACTTCCTCTTTGCAGAGTGCCTGATGCTCTATGAGCCGCCATCTTGGATGTTTAAAGCCTCATAACATGCAGGTAGGATGATTTTTAATGTAGGCAATCTGTATGTACAGGGTGTTGGAAACATATAAGATTATTCAGGGTGAAGGTCCGCTTTAATAGGGTGGGAAGATATATGACTCTTGTGCACACAAACTAACAAGACCATTAAACGATTGTTATTCTTTTGCAGAATACAAGAAACATCAGAAAATATCAGAAAGGAAATAGCTGCATTAAGGCTGTTAAAAGCTGAAACACGGGGAAAACAAACATTCCTGGGTTGAGTTGTTGAATGTAAAACATTACATCGGGCGGATATTGTGCGGCAGTGCACCGATTAGCCTCCATGCAACTAGCCTAACACTTGGCTCTTCATGAGAGGCGCCACTAAAGTACAATTAGGTGCTGTCGGTTCTTCTACACGCTTTAAAAGTGGACCAAAACCCACCGCAACCGGTTCGGGATTCTGATCGATTCCATCCCCCCCAGGGCATCCAAAATCGGAATGCCCCGCTATGTGAAACCCCACAGGTAGCCCCGCCCCACAACTTACCTTGCTTCCAGGTCCAACGGCGCAGGTGCCCCCCCCCCCCCCCCGCTATCCTCCTAGCAAGGCATTTGTAAAGAGCTGGTGCAGGCACACTCCCTGTTAGAGGAAAGCAGGGGATACGGCCACCAGCGGCCTCAGAGCCACTGGCCTTAGACAAAGGCTTAGACAACGTGACGTCAGCAGCTCTGAGCGCACCGATTGGACGAGCAGCCGTACATGTGCCGCAGGACTGGGAAGAGGTGAGTTAACTTCGGCGATCAGGACCAAAACCCAGGATAGTCAAAATCCAGAATTTTTGGTTCACTTTAAAGAGAAACCTCAGGGGCCTTAGAGTCTAAAAGACCCTGGGACCGCCAGAGTTCCACTCCTTGGGGCATCCTGAATTGGGATGCCTCACTGTGTAACCCCCCCCCCCCCCCCGGAAGCCCCGATACATTCACCTTCTCCCGGAGACATTCTCTCCCCCAACCAGCTCAGCAGAGCGGGTCCTTACCTTGCTGGTCCTTACCTCCTTCGCCTCATCCAAATTCCCATTGCACAGCCAAACTGTCTTATGAAAGTTCTTGGAATCTTCTGGAAGACTCCGCCCATTATGCTGATTATTATGCAACATCAAAGATCCAATGGCCATGCCCCAGTTTAGAACAGTGGCAAACGTGACGCGAAGCAATGGTGTAACAATTACCTTTGCTTGATCACTTTAAGTGGTGTGCACAGCGTGTGTGTAGGAAAGGCCAGGGCTGCATATATTAGTCTCATGTTGTGCGCTGGCTTAATCCAATTAGTCTTGAGTACCGATCATCATCAGATAATCCTGTAATTTAATTAACATTCTGCCATTCACAGCACAAAGTACAGGACAAAGAATCTCCTGCTCCAGCCAAGCATAGACCTGAATGGTTAACTCTTTCATAAGGCAGCACAATAACTCCTAAGCAACTAGTTCACCATTCGATTTTTCCTCTTGACATGACGGGGAATGTGTATGAAGTCTATAGCCAAATGTGTTGCCATAAAGAGAACTTCCAGGTCATCCGAGATCATTTTGTGTTTAGCACATTTACAACATTGATTAACTCTTTCAAAACCCAATCATAAGAAGGAACACAATAACTCCAAAGCAACTAGTTCATCATTCGATTTTTCCTCTTTGCATGACGGGGAATATGTATGAAGTCTATAGCCAAGTGTGTTGCCATAATGAGAACTTGCAGGCAATCCGAGCTCAATTGGGTTTTGTGTTTAGCACATTCATAACATCACATACACTAGCCAAGATTTTCGTGGACCACTGGTGGATGCTAATGGATACTCAGCTAAAAAATATACAGTATCTTTAGCACAATGACCAATTAGCAAAGAGCAAATGGAATAACCAGTCAAAACACTTAGTACAGCAAACAAAACAAACGGTCCTTATGAATGGCTTAAAGTGGACCAACACCCAGGATTTTGACTATCCTGGGTCTTGGTCCACTTCGGTGGGGCACCCCCGATCGGGGTGCCCCGCTGCGTGAAACTCCCCCGAACCCCAAGAAAAACTCACCTCTCCCCGCGGCAACGGACAAGCCGCGGACAAGCGGCTCCTCCGCCGCCGCCGCCTCCCGCGCGTCACCCTTGACGCGCGCGTGCCCGCGCCGGCCATTCACAGACGGCCGGCGCGGGCGCGCGCATGTCTAGAGGGGCGCGAGGGAGGCGGCGGCGGCCGGCCGCCGCCGAAGATAAGGTAAGGAGTTTGGGGTGTTTGGGGGGGTTTCACCCCGCGGGACATCCCGATCTCGGATGTCCCGCGGGGAGGGAGGTGATCACCCGTGGGTGTTGGTCCACTTTAAAGTGGACCAAAACCTACCCTGGAGTCTATGAAAATTCTTGCTGGCTCCCTCAGGAGCATCCAGATTACTGCAGTGTCAAACTCTCCAGGTCGCCCGAAAAACTCACCTTCGTTCCCGGGACAACGGTGCATGCGCGAGCAGCAGCCGCATCCCCGCTATCCCTTTAGCATTTGTGAATGGCCTCTTTGCTAAAGGGTAGCGGGGGATGCGGCCGCCAGCCTGCTCGGATCGTCGACGAACTTAAAGTGGACCAAAACCCAGGATAGATACCCAGGACAATACTTTTGACTGTCCTGGGTTTTGGTCCTTTCCCCGGGGGCACCCTGATCGGAGATGCCCCGCTGTGTGAAACCTCCCAGATCGCCGCAGCCAACTCACCTCTTCCCGGTCCCATGGCATGTCTAAGAGCAGTGTGAATGGCTGGCGCGGGCACGCTCCCTGTTAGAGGGAATCGGAGGATGCAGCCATTAGAGCTGCTGCTTATAGATGCGCAGTGGGACCGGGAAGAGGTGAGTGAGATTGGGCATCTGGGGGGGGGGGGGGTTCACACAGAGGGGCATCAACCAAAACCCAGGATAGTCAAAATTCTGGGTTTTGGTTGACTTTAAAAGTCTCAGTCATGCCCCCTCTCTCCCTTCTTTCCTCCAGACTGTACAAATTAGGTTCTTCAGCCATTCACAATTGCCTGGTGCAGGACCGCACCCTGCTAAAGGTAGAGCAGGGAGCGTCGGTGCCCGCACATACGCCATTGGATCAAGCAGAAGGGTGACCTGGGGGGTTTCACAGAGACTCCAGGGTGGGTTTTGGTCCACTTTAACTCCTGCAGGAGGGAAGCTATAGCAACCCTTGAGTACTATATAAAATGCCACAGAGCACCAGAACTATTGTTAGTGTGGGATGGGTATAACCCCTAATTGTGTGTAAGACAAGGACAAAACAACATTAGGAAGCGCAATACCTTCCTTGTAACACAACATGAAATGCTGAAAAAACACATCCCTCCTATAAACTGTAAGGGAGGAGAGGTGTAATTATTATATCAAAGCAATTATACAGCATTGATTATAGCCAGCCAATGTTAACCTAAATAGGCACTACAATGTACCTTCACTGTTTGCAGATAATATATATATATATTTATTTAGATTGTTGTTACAATAGATATCAAATTGGCCTACCCACGAACCATGTGAGAGTTAGCGCACCATGGGGTCCATTCAGAGGCAGGCAAGAATTGTCACCGTTTTTTAGGAGAGAAATCTACAGTTGACTTTCATTGTCTAGCGCATGGATGCACAACCTGCGGCCTGCGCTGCCATCTCTTGTGGCCCCCTGCACCCCTAAGCAGTTAGCGAGCAGAGCTTTCCTTGTAGTGCAAGCGGCTGACCACTAGAGAGCAGTGCGTCTTATTTCTGAAGCAGAAAGTGGGTCCCCGATAAACTTTTCTGTAGAGGTGGGTGACACACATGTGCTACTGGAGTGTTGTTTGTGCTGGCTGTGTCTGGATATGCCCAGGTAGACTCATCCCAGCTCACCTCTGCCCACCTCTATTCTCCTTACCTGCGTTCACTTTAGCTCTGCCTACCTCACCTCTTCCTGCCTCAGCTCAATTCTCCTCACCCTGCCTTACCTCTGCCCACTCCTTCCCACCCACCTCTTCCTATCTCCCCTCATTCCATTGCTTCTTACACCCTCGCTTCTCCCTGCCTTACCTCTGCCCACTCCTTCCTACCTACCTCTTCCTATCTCCCCTCTACCCATTGCTTCTCTTACCACCTCGCTCCCACCTCTCCTTTATCCATTGCTTCTCTTAACATCTCACTTCTGCCCACCTCACCTCACCTCTGCTGAAATGGCCCTACCTTTGCCCACTCCTCGCCTCACCTCTACCCACCTCACCTGTGCCCACCTCTTTTCTCCTTACGCGTGTTCATTTTAGCTCTGCCTACCTTTACTCTCTGCTCCTTGTCCCATCTTACCTCCGCTCCCCTCACCTCTACCTATCTCTATCGACCTCACTGCAACCCATCACTTCCCTTACTATCTCACCTCTACTCAACTCTTGACTCATGTCTGCCCACTTCACTTCTTCCTCTCCTTGCCTTACCTCCGCCCACTTTTTCCCACCCACCTCTTCCTATCTCCCCTCTACCCACCTCACCTCTGTCCATAGATTCTCTTACCATCTCACTTCTGCCCATCACTTCTCTTACCATCTCACTCTCTCACCTCCCCTCTACCCACCTCTGGTATTACCTCTTCCACTTCATTTCACCCCACCGCTTCCTGCCACCTCTGCTCACATTTGCATATACATAAAGGCAATCGCATCTGACATTTTTTGTACCCCCTTAAAGTATAACAATACGACAATGTGGCCCCTAGACTAAAATAGGTTGTGTGCACCTCTGGTCTACCAGATCAAACCTTTCACCCGGCTCTGAATTAGCCCCAAGATAGACAATGGAAGTCAATGGCAGTTTTCTCTCCTAAAAAAAGGAGTGAGAATTCTCACCTGGCTCTGGATCGACCCCTGTATGTGGTCCACAGCCACCTGGCCATTTGCATTGAAATACAACTGCTGTGCATTTGGTGCAATGATGGGCATAAGCCATTCTGCCACCTCTCATTCTGGATACAAAACAGCAATGTATTGTCTGCGTTTTCTATTATTGTTTATGTACTTTAGTATGATGATTACCATGTCACGGACCCCACCCAGGAGGGAGAGACCTTCATTTGCATTCGTGCACCAGGTTATCTGCCCAAATACGGTGCCATTCACCGAGAAAAGCTTTTTCTGTTCATGCCATACACAACTATAAATCTGGGGTACAACCCACTTATCAACAGTCCTGGGGCTCCAGCATTGTATGTATGCAGAGTTCTTCAGGCTGTCACATGGATGTTTTCGATGGTAGGTAACTGTTCTGGTTATAAACTAGTCATTTAGAAAACAATGCATTTCTAAACAATGACGTATTTAGCGAGTTTCACAATGCAAAAATATGTAGCAACAGAGAAAGAAGTTCTTAGCTGTCAGTACTGGGCCAGGATCATCCATTCCACACATTAAAGTGGACCAAAACACAGGATTTTGATTGGTTTTTGGATCTTGCCCCAGGGCACACAGCTGTGTGAAACCTTCCAGGGTCGCCCAGAGCAACCTTAAAAGACTCCAGGTTCAACCGAGTTCCACTCCTTGGGCATCCCGAATTGATATGCCCAACTGTGTAAAACCCCCGGAAGCCCAGATGCACCCCGATCGGGGGGTGCCCCACTGCGTGAAACCCCTAGGTCGCCCGATCTCACTCCCTCGGTCCTGCAGCGCATGCGCAGCCCTCTCGTCCAATCAGCACGCTCGGACCCGCTCGTTACGTGTGTGCTGGCGGCCACATCCGCCGATACCCTCTAAAAGGGAGCGTGCCTGTGTCGGCCATTCACAAATGTCTGGCGCAGGCACGCACCCTGCTAAAGGGATAGCAGGGATGCAGCCACTGCTTGGGAAGGGAATGAGGGTGAGTTTTCGGGCGACCTGGTAGGTTTCACACACCGATCAGGGGTGTCCTGGGAGGGAGTGAGTATGCCTGCCCTGGATCTAAAGGTAGAGGGTCCACACTCCTTAAAAGTTCATCCTTTATGAAAAAATAATAAAAAACATCAAACCCAGACAAAGGAAGATTCCAGAGGAAGATTATCTACGAATATGGACCCATAGTGTCTGAAACGCATCAGAGGATCTGGAATCTTCCTTTGCCTGGGTCTGGTAATCACTGTTTTTAGCGGCTCTTTTGTATGGAGATGTTTTTAATTATTATTTAATAAAGGATGGACTTTTAAAGTGGACCACCCGATCGGGGGTGCCCCGCTGTGTAAAACTCGCCTCTTTCCAGTCCTATGGTACATGCGCAAGCCGCAGCCGCATCACTGCTTCCCTCTAGTACAGAGCATGCCCGCGCCGGCCATTCACAAATGGCTGGCACGGGCATGCGCCCTGCAAGAGGGATAGCGGCTCGCATATGCGCTGTTGGACCAGGAAAAGTAAACGGGGAGACCTGGGGGGTTTCACAAAGTGGGGCACCCCCCAATCGGGATTCCCCCGGGGGAGGGAATCGATTGGCCCCGGAATCTTATGGATTCCCGGGCCGATTGAGCTGGGTTTTGGTCCACTTTAAGGAGTGCGGACCCTCTACCATTTGATCTTGAACTGTGAGAGGGCTTGAGACTGCCCTGGGCCGAGCACCCCTTTACCATATATTTCTTCAGATTGCTTTAAGCCCTTCACCTATATGCCAGCCCTGGAGTTTTGGTCCACTTTAACTGACCTAAATCAGGATACCCGGCACATAAACTTTGACTATAGATCCGATGTATATATTGTGATGGTAGGGTAGACTGTGATCTTTCTTGTACATGGTAAAGAACGGCAAGCATATAAATACTCAATGATAATAACATGTTGTAACAACATGTGGCATATTAATTAAAGTCGGTTTGTATTTCCTACAGCGAGTATGCCTGCCCTTGAGTCTCAGACTCCAGGGTGGGTTTTGGTCCATTTTAACTGACCTAAATCAGGATACCCGGAACATAAACTTTGACTATAGATCCAATGCATCCATTATGTAGGGCAGACTGTGATCTTTCTTGTACATGGTAAAGAGCAATGATAATAACGTGTTGTAACAACATGTGGCATATTAATTAGAGGCGGTTTGTATTTGTTACAGCGTTGCTGTTTTCCAGCACACATGGCTCCCTCCCAAAGGCCTTCCACATCCTTTATTCCGGCATTCCTGCTCTGGATTCTCATCTATGCCACCCGTCCAGTGTCTCTCATTCTATCCTCCTTTGTTTCCCTGCTCTATCCATTTCTTCTCCCCGATTTCTCACCACCGTGTCTTTCCCATGCTTCCCTCCCCGCTCTCTCCAAAAACTTCCTTATTTGGGTTTTTCTAAGAAAAAAAAATCCCAGAAATGCGCTGGTCACTTGGTTCCATAGATGTAGAGACATCCAGGAGATACACATAGCTATACACGCATGTGCAGCGTCCACATGTATCGGACAGGGCAAAGGCTGGCTGGACAGCAAGGCGCTGGGATTAGGAGAAAAACACATCTAATACGTACAAGCACAGAATCATTTCTCAAGTGTGTGTTTATCTAAGACGTGTATCTCAGCAGCTCGGATGGAATTTCCCTGAGAACTCTGCCTTTTGTTTTTCCTGCAGATGGATCGATGCGGACGGGCTCCGTTTCGCCATAACAATATATCTCAAATGCTTATCATTAAAAAAGCCCTAAAACTGTGGTCCCGAGGGAGATGATAAATAGGATATAATCTGCACACATCTCTCTTCTCTGGACATATTCCAGCTAATAAACACTTGGGCTCCATTTATGGGAAACTTACAATACGTGAAATATTTGTGCAGGAGGAAATTGTCCAATTTAACCAGATCTTAAGCATCATTTAAAAGAAAAAACAACACAACCAATTTTCACTTTTCGGGGTATTGTTCCTCTTAGTAGGGGGAAACCTGAATTGGGATGCCCCGCTGTGTGTAACCCCCAAGGTCGCCCCATTCACTCACTTTTCTGTCGCCCCCATGGCACACACTCAGGGTGAGAATGAGTGGGCTGATCTGAACTGGGATGCAGCCACGGCGCAGACACACGGAGAGGGCTCCAGGACAAGGTGAGTGAAGCGGAGCTTCTGGGCGGGTTTACACAGCAGAGACTGGAGGGTTTTACACAGCACAGCAAGCCCCATGGAGTGGAACTCAGATGGCCCAGCAGACTTTTTAGACTCCATGGCCTTCAATATTCCTCTTTAATTAAAAGCCCAAACCCTTAAAAAACTATTCCCCAGCATCCAAAATTAATATATTTTAAGTTTTAAGTTGCTACTTATTATTTTTTACCGCACTGGGCTGCAACACTGTTCAGGGGTTCAGGATAAGGGGGCCGCCACCTTGCCTCAGAAGCATCACATACTGAGGATAGGGGTGAAAAGTACTGGTGGGTTAGAGCAGAACTGGGGCCAGGAAAAGACAGCAATCACAGAATGCAGAGCGGCATACTCAGAAGACACTTCCTGTCTGCCGACAGCCTGAGTCTCCATGGGCCACCATCTTGGATGTTTAAAGGCTCAGAAAAGGCACTAGGTGCAGGATGATTTTTAATGTGGGCAATCTGGGTGGGGAAAACATATAAGATAGATTCAGATTCAGGGTGGAGCTCCTGTTTAAATGTGTTAATACAGAGATAACGTAAAGAAGTGCTATATGTTTGCTTTTCAGTATCTGCAGGTTATAAGCATATTGACCTCTAGCAAATAGAGGATCCAAACCATCACTGGTCTTCTATACTCTATATCCAGGTAGTCTGCATATAACGAAAACTGGTTCCTTTACACAAACCATTTACAGTACTAGGGTCATTTATGTGCATTTTCTCATAAATATAATATACCTATAGCCATAGATCAAGCCTTAAAGCAGAACAAAACCTGGGAATTCGACTTTCCTGGGTCTTGTTCCATTCCCCTGGAAAAAAACTCAGTCCGCCACTCTCCAACGATGCATGCATGGGCTCTCGTCCAATGAGAGCCACATGCTATGACGTCATCCGTTGGCTGTGTTCTCGCTCCCGCCCCAGCCTACCTGAATGGCGACGCGGGGATGTAGCAACACACGTTCCCCATTGTAAAGAATGAGAACCGCCTGCCAAATGACGTCATAGCATTGGACGAGAGTCCGCACATGACCGTTGGTGTATGGCGAAGTGAGTTTTTTGGGGCTTCCACACAGCCAGAGAAAATCCAGCGGCCGACCCTGTAATCTGTTAGATTGGGTGTGTGTACGGGTGTCCTGGGGGGGGTTTCATACAATTTGGAATGCCCTGGGGGAAAGCCATGTGACGTAGGACAGAGGAAGGGTGAGTGAGATCGGGCGACCTGGTGGGTTTCACACAGGGGGGCATACCTGATCGGGGTGCCCGGGGGGATAGTGAAAATCCTGGGTTTTGGTCCACCTTAAAAAAGCCAAAGATTTTGACTTTACCGAGTTTTGTTTCAATGCCCTGCAATACAACCTTTCCCAGGTCCTACGGCACATGCGCAGGTTCCTGTCCAATCAGAGCTGTTTGCCGTGCATATTTAATATCCAGGAAATGGATACGTTACGGCAAACAGGAGTGAAAAATAAGCCCCTGGGGATCATCCCTTATGGATTCTCCCAGGGGAAGGCCAGTGGTCGGAAAGTGGAATCTTTTAGATCCCAGGGCCGGTCGTGTCTGGTTTTGTTCCTATTTAACATCTATGTGCTGTGTTTTGGGAAATGATGAAACACTTGACCCACAAATAAAGTATAACAACTTAAAGAAGTCTATGGCCAGAACAGGTAACAATGTACTGTGCCTTAACCCATGCAATGTGTGTTGTAACCAACGTTTGCTGGTGATTTGCCACTGTAGCTCCAAGACCAATACCTCTCCTCGATTGCCAGCTCTAATGACATCCACCACTACAATCTGCTACAGCCACCAGGTGGTCTTTAATGTTACAGTGCTCTTTGATCTTCCAAGTAGGCCAGTATTTCAACTATCAGACAAGCTCCTATCTTTTCCCTATCCCAGGGGACCTCCAGGGCCTCTACTCCAGCATCTGTCACTTCGACTGAAGAACAGCATATATGCAATGCAGTACCCATTAAGTAAAGTTCAATTATCATACTCAAAATTTAATGTGGCCCAAAAAGTTGGAGATCATGCCCGTCCCATGTCAAGGAGGCCAAACCTGCAGCTGAACATGTTTGAGATTGACCACAGCTATTTTCTGTTCTAACTAACCATGCCCACAGTTAATCAAACAATGTTTAGCAATATGCTTCAAATTAAATCTCACCCTCCCAGAACACTAAACATCAAAGAACAAATGGCACATGCATTATAGCTACAGAGATCAGCACCATTCACCAGAAATGTAGCAGCAGCTAGATAAAGGCATCAGGAGAGCAGATTTATCACAAAGACAAATTACCGAGAGTAAAATTATGGATTAAAGTGAACTTGTGCTTTGGGATAACACAAACGGGATAAAACCATACTGCCCAACTGTCCCTCATTTGAGTCCCTGTCCCTCGTTGTTCTAATTTGTCCATCTTTGGAGGTGTAACATGTAGATCTGCATCAGCGTGTTAAGTTCGCAGATGACACCACAGTAACTGGACTTATTAATGTCCAATTAAAGTTATTAAAGTTATTACAAAACCCAGGATTTTGACTATCCTGGGCTTTGGTCCTTTCCCCCAGGACACCCCGATCGGAGGTGTCCCACTGCGTGAAACCCCCCAGTTCGCAAAGCCCAACTCACCTTTTCCCGGTCCTACGGCACAAGCGCGGGTGCTCGTCCAATCAGCGCGCTGGAACCACTGACGTCACGTCCTCTAAGCATTCATCTCCCAGCGGCCGCATACCCCGCTACCCCATTCACAAATGCCTGGCACGGGCATGCGCCCTGCTAGAGGGATAGCGGGGATGTGGCTGCAGCTCGCGCATGCGCCATTTCACACAGCGGTGCATTTGTTGGATGCTCTACCAGTGACCTGTTATAGATATAATTGCATTGCATGTACAGCTGACGGTGGTAGGTGCAGGGGATGCCGTTGCCGAGCACGAAAAGTGGTTGCAGCTCTGGATCCCATTCAGCTTCTTTAGCCGCTCATTTATATACAGCTAAAAAAGCAGATTGGAGGAGAGACCAATCTGCACTGGAATGGGCCACCAGTGGGGTTTCACAAAGGGAGATGCCCCGAGGGTACAGACCAAACCCAGGACAGTGAATAATGGGATCTGGTCCACTTTGAATTGGAAGCAGCCCAGGAGAGGAGGAGAGGAGTCCAGAACCCGTAGCCAGGGAACAAGCTCACGAAGGTCAAGGAGACAGAAAAACCCAAGGACAAACTAGCAGTTAAAGTGCTACAGCAGGCAAAATTAAAAATGTTTTCTGTTTTTAAATTGAAGAAGAAATGTCTATGTATCTAGGTGTAGGTGTGGCCCTTGGATCTGTGATAATCAGCTGACAGCAATGTGATTAATCTGGAAGGAGGAGGAGCGGGAGGATGGAGAGATCAGCAATCCTGTCCCACTTTGCTGATGTCAAGGATTTCTCAGCAACGAAAACCCCTGTTATAAGATGACCAGTAATTGAGAGCTGTGAGACAGAGGCAGATATGCGACAAACAGTGTTTAATGGATAAACAGTAACAAGTATACATAGTACACAACAACCAGGCTGCTGTGTACAGATACACAGGTGAACATAGAAAATATACACGTGCTAAGGCTGCGATACAGAAATACAGGTGAACACTGCAAACATATATACACGGAGGCTGCTGTACATATACACAGGTGAATGCTGCAAACATACATGCACTGGGATCCAGTTGAAAGTCCAAAGTCCAAAAGCAGATCACAAGGCTGAGACAGGGAAAGCAGATCACAAGGCTGTGGCAGGGAAAGCAGATCACAAGGCTGTGGCAGGGAAAGCAGATCACAAGGCTGTGGCAGGGAAAGCAGATCACAAGGCTGTGGCAGGGAAAGCAGATCACAAGGCTGTGGCAGGGAAAGCAGATCACAAGGCTGTGGCAGGGAAAGCAGATCACAAGGCTGTGGCAGGCAAAGCAGATCACAAGGCTGTGGCAGGGAAAGCAGATCACAAGGCTGTGGCAGGGAAAGCAGATCACAAGGCTGTGGCAGGGAAAGCAGATCACAAGGCTGTGGCAGGCAAAGCAGATCACAAGGCTGTGGCAGGCAAAGCAGATCACAAGGCTGTGGCAGGCAAAGCAGATCACAAGGCTGTGGCAGGCAAAGCAGATCACAAGGCTGTGGCAGGCAAAGCAGATCACAAGGCTGTGGCAGGCAAAGCAGATCACAAGGCTGTGGCAGGCAAAGCAGATCACAAGGCTGTGGCAGGCAAAGCAGATCACAAGGCTGTGGCAGGGGCCCTGGGTTTAACTTCAGTAGAGAGTACAGGAAGCAATGCAATGCTGATCCAAAGGCTGTAAGGGTGGATCAGCTTATAAAGGGCCGGAAGTAGCACAGGTAAATACCAGCACCTCCGCAGGAGAGGGCCACCTGCTGGTAGAGCAACATATGGCAGAGAAAAACCAGGGAAAATTAGTCAGCCAAAAGCAATACAGGGCAGTTGCATGCTCCCATATTGCGGAGGAACTCCAGACCTCACAGCTGAGCCAATGGGGGGGGGGATGTAAAAGAGAATGCCACTGGCTGAATCCCAATATCCATTTCTGCTTCAATTTAAAAAAGGAAAACAGTTTAGGACAGTGCCAAAGGTAGCCAGACTCAATGGTGTAACAATTACTTTTGCCTGCTGTATCAATGCTGGGGAAAACATAAAAACAGGGAAAGCCCTATAGAACCGCACAATTTATTTGCGCCTGAGTAAACGTACAACCCAGCTCAGAATGTTTGTACCTTTTAACCTTTGATTTTAAAACACCTAATTTTACTATGTAAGAAATTGTTGACATGTTAACAATTACTTAACAGCTCGAAACAGGCTTTCACGCAAGCTCTTAATGTCAAATCACAAGCCTCAAGCCAGTCTCCATCTGTAGCCAAACCTAACCGATCCAATTCATCAGAAATGCAGCCTGAATCAAATACCCTCATTAACCTGAAATTCACATTATAGTGTGGCTTCTGCAATCTAGTCTCAAGTTTTGTATATTGGCTGAATGAGAAATAAGAGTAGGAATGCATAAACTGAGAGCAACACATATGTCCCTAAAATGTATGCTGGATGGGAGATTCATTGCAATATGTGATGGGATATTTAACAGAAAGCTGAAAACTTTATTGAAACAATTACAGATAAAAATGGCATTACCCACTATACAATATCAGAAATTAAAAATATATTTTACCAATTCTATGAGAATTTGTACAATGTTCCAGAACCAATTAATAAAAATTGTGACTCCTTCCTTCAAGAAATAAACATCCCGAAAGTTCCAGAAGAATTGAAACAAACTTTGGAAAGCCCGTTCAACATCGAAGAAGTTAAGTGGGCAATAAATAATTTAAAAATTAAAAAAGCATCAGGTGGCGACGGCTTCCCAGCTGAATATTACAAAACCTTTAGAGAAGAACTGGCCCCACACCTAACTGAATTATTTAACGCATTAGATAATAATTATCCACTCAGCCAACAGATGAATAACGCAATTATAAAACTAATCCCAAAACTTGGGAAAAATCCAACCAACTGCGCTCACTACAGACCCATATCTCTAATTAATACTGACCTGAAGATCTTCGCAAAAATGATCTGTAAACGACTAGAGGAAGCACTACCCTATGTGATCTCCACTACCCAAGCAGGATTCATGCCAGCACGAGGAATACACCAAAACATCTCCCTGGCTTTGACAGCACTAAACAAAATCTCAAATGATAAAAAAAAAAAAGCGATCGTATTAGCACTTGATGCTGAAATAGCATTCGATCGGGTATCTTGGAGCTTTTTGGAAGCTACATTACAAAAAATCGGCTTAGGCACCAAAATCTCTGCCAAGATTCTGACCCTTTATAAAAACCAGTCGGCCCAGATTGAAATAAACGGCTCCCTCACTAATCACTTTCAGATAAAAAATGGAACTAGACAAGGTTGCCCCCTCTCTCCCCCTTTGTTTAATATACATTTAGAACCCCTACTCAGGAAAATTATTGAAGATCCCGTGATCAAGGGGATAGGAACCGGAAAAAATGAAATAAAAATTCTTGCCTATGCCGATGACATCTTACTAACCCTAGGAAATCCTAGAACATCTCTCCAAAGATGCCTACACGTTTTAGATTCTTTTGGACAGCACTCTAACTTTAAATTAAATATAGAAAAATCAATCATCATGCCATTAAATATTCCGCAAACAGAAGTACAAGAACTTAAACAAATGGCTAACTTTCACATCGAGGAAAACCTCTTTAAATACCTTGGAATTAATATAACAAAAAACCATAAACAAATGTTTGAGGCAAATTACTCCCCCCTCATCACTTCATTAAAGGAAACCGTAAAAAGGTGGAATAAGTTACCATTAAATATGTTAGGAAGAATAGCACTACTCAAAATGTTCTTCTTGCCCAAACTTATCTTCCTATTTCAAGTAATTCCTATAAAGCTACCAGGAAAATACTTCCTAGAAATAAATAGAATCATCTCGGACTTCATATGGAGAGGGAAAAAACACAAGGTAAAATATAATTACCTAAGCCGACCCTTGAACTACGGAGGCCTGAGCGCCCCTAACATCAAACAATATTATCAAGCTGCACAGATACAAAGAACCTTCAGATGGAAACACTCAGCATATACAGAAGTCTGGCCACAACTGGAATTAGAACCCATCAAAATAGATAACGTGTTCTCCTTAAACCCAAAAACTCTAACAAAAGTCGCACGCCTCACAACACAACCGCTGGCCCACTCAACTCTAACCACCTTAAAAAATCTAATCCTCGACCAGACAAAATCCCCACTCCCACAAAGACTTATAAGCCTGGAAAAAAAGAGGGTTGTAGAAGAGGTAACAGGGAAACACAATACTAAACTGGAATTCCCACTGGAATTCATTAGGATACAAGATATTTGGTCAAATGAGATAGAAATTGCTCAAATATACTGCAAAGAAAAAATAAACCACAATCTTAATGCTCTTCTAAAGTATACTAAAGCCACTAACACCCTTAGAGATCATAGTCAACCAGATGCTGTACCTCCCTTATCCAGCTTCCAATCATTATTTTTCACCCCAGACACTCGACCTAAACAACTGCGTGCTTATTATAGGATACTCTGTGATTCGACCCAGACTGAAGATAGTAAACCCGACTCGTACAAGAAAAAGTGGGAGGGAGACATTCAGAAATCACTTACTGACATAGACTGGCAGAATATCTATAAGGAAAATGCTCTTATACTATCCGCCCCATTGAGAATCTTCTTCTTCAAATACATTACTAGGTTCTACTTAACTGCTGACCATAATAAGAATATATCCCCAAACCTCTGTTGGTGGTGCAACCTGTACCCGAACACAGTACAACATATCTGGTGGGAGTGTGCCCACATCACAGCGCTTTGGCAGGACATAATTCATTTTGTAAATCTGACAGAGAGAATAAACATTACATTGGACAAAGCAAGAATCCTCCTAAATATCCCAATACCGGACTTACCCAAGGCTAAGAGGTCCTTGATCAACATTATTATAATGGGCTCCAAGTATTATATAGTCAATCATTGG
Organism: Gastrophryne carolinensis; assembly: GCA_027917425.1. Classification (NCBI taxonomy): domain Eukaryota; kingdom Metazoa; phylum Chordata; class Amphibia; order Anura; family Microhylidae; genus Gastrophryne; species Gastrophryne carolinensis. The sequence continues at coordinate 165,900,635 of CM051241.1, read as the reverse complement.
CGCAAGCCTACCCCACCCACTTTTTGAAAATGGTCAAAAAAGATGTTAGAAATTATAGACATAGAAGCCGAGGTGACTACACAGGTCGAGATTAAGAAACAACTCCTTCAATTTGGTAAGGAACTGTTAGAAAAACTCAAACAAGTACCGTAAAATAAGAAGGGAAGGGGGAAAGGAGAAAAGAAAAAAGAAAAAAAAAAAGAAAAAAGAAAAGGGAAGAGAAGGGAAATTTTTTTTTTGTATATATATATATATATATATATATATATATATATATATATATATGTACATATATATGAATATACATCTCTGTATGCGTGTATATGTGTATGTATGCAGATAGACAAATCAATTATTCCCGTGGTTTAGCTATGGCGGGGAGAGGGGTACATAAGGGAGAAAAAGAAAAGGGGAAAAAAATAAATAAATAAAAAAGGGTATATATATATATATACACATGTGTACGTATGTATATGTATATGCATGTGTACGCATGTGTACGTATGTATATGTATATACATATTGATATGTTCTAGCTCTAGGTGGAGGGGACCATAGGTAAGATCGAAGAACTAATTAGGCAACTCCCGCAAATGATGAGAAGAGGACTCCAGCTGCTGATGAAAGATTATGATCCTGAAAAACAGCAAAGGGAGACTTAAATCTGAGCGGAAGAAAAAAAAAAAAAAAAAAAAAAATGATGATTAAACCGGACCTTCACCCTGAATAAGAGCCTCTTATACATTTCCCCTACCCTGTACATACAGATTGCCCACATTAATCCGGACCTTCACCCTGAATAAGAGCCTATCTTATATGTTTCCCCCACCCTGTACATACAGATTGCTCACATTAATCCGGACCTTCACCCTAAATAAGAGTCTTATATGTTTCCCCACCCTGTACATACAGATTGCTTACATTAATCCGGACCTTCACCCTGAATAAGAGTCTATCTTATATGTTTCCCCAAGCTGTACATACAGATTGCTTACATTAATCTGGACCTTCACCCTGAATAAGAGTCTGTCTTGTATGTTTCCCTCACCCTGTACATACAGATTGCCCACAATAAAAATCACCCTACCTGCACCTATTGCGTTTTTTACGCCTTTTAACATCCAAGATGGCAGTCTGTGGATTCTCAGGCTAGCTGCAGACAGGAACTGCCTCCTCACTATGCCGCTCTGCATTCTGGGATAGCTGTCCTTTTCCTGACCTCAGCCCTGCTCTGTCTGTGCAAAGCACAGCTATAACCTGCCCTCCTCAATATGTGATGCTTCAAAGGCAAGATGGCGGTGCCCGTATCCTAGAGTCCTTAAAAGAGTTGCAGCCCAGTGGGAGTAAAAAGAGACTAAAAATGTAAAAAATATATTAAGTTTAGATGCTGGGGAATAGTTTTTTAAGGGTTTGGGCTTTTCATTAAATGATGCTGAAGGTCCAGTTTAATATCACAATTGTTTTACTGTTTCCAGCTAGCTCTGTATGCATCTGGTTACTTGTCTGTTGTTCACCCAAGCCTCTGTTATCCACGGCTTGCCATGGGAGGAACTGATGGCATAATGAGGTTATCTGCGGCAGAGAAAAAAAAATGTTGCAGCCCAGTAGGAGTAATAATAGGAGACTAAAATGTAAAAATATATTAAGTTTAGATGCTGGGGAATAGTTTTTTTTAAGGGTTTGGGCTTTTCATTAAATGATGCTGAAGGTCCAGTTTAATATCACAATTGTTTTACTGTTTCCAGCTAGCTCTGTATGCATCTGGTTACTTGTCTGTTGTTCACCCAAGCCTCTGTTATCCAGGGCTTGCCATGGGAGGAACTGATGGCATAATGAGGTTATCTGCGGCAGAGAAAAAAAAATGTTGCAGCCCAGTAGGAGTAATAATAGGAGACTAAAATGTAAAAATATATTAAGTTTAGATGCTGGGGAATAGTTTTTTTAAGGGTTTGGGCTTTTCATAAAATGCTGAAGGTCAAGCTTAATATCACAATTGTTCCAATGTTTCAATCTGGTTACAAAGGGCCTGTCATCCAGGGCTTGGCACGGGAGGAATTGATGCCATAATGATCTATCTGTGGCAGAGAAAAAAGAATGCCCCACGTGTGGGAATCTTGCCACCGATCGTCCCCGCCACCGTACTTACAAGAGAGCACCTGTAATACGTGTGTCCATTCCTCCCCCAGGCTACTACAAGGCAAACCCTCCGTTTCAGAAAACCAGGCAATTTTATCGAGAAGTACCGTATTTCCACCCCTCCAGCAAGCAGTGTTTTGCTCTGCTTCACAGCAAACATATAAGAATTTGGATGAGAAGTCCCCAAGCACAGAGTTTCTGGGAAGGTTCTCGATGAAGAGCAGTACATGAATACTTGGCTACAACAAGCAGGATGAGTCCACCCATCCTCACGAGTGGCTAATGGGAATTTCAGTTATACAAACTGTGTCCTTGTTTACAATCTACTTCACAGATGAGGAGCTCTCAATTGCCTGACATAATACTTTGGTGACCTGTACAATAACTAAAACTGTATACTACATTCTCTTCTGTACACAGACGGCAAGTAGACTGGTTTGACCTAACCATTCTTTGTAGTGCCACTTCCCTACCATGCAAGTCTATATTTTTTTTTTTTTTGGGGGGGGGGGGGGGGGATTATTTTTTGTTATTTTTTTCTATTAGTTTGCAACTCTACGGCCGATCTCCCTGGCTAGGTGCCTGAACCAGTGGAGTCTTGGTTATTAAACCAAAAGAAGCCCGATGTGGCGTGATCCAGAGGACACTCAATTACTATTTGTTAGCTGTAGTGACAAACAAGTGTCCTGAACAATTGGTATTCATCAGTAATGAAACACAGGTGCCCTGAACAATTGGTATTCATCAGTAATGACACACAAGTCCCCTGAACAATTAGTATTCATCAGTAATGGCGTGCAAGTGCCCTGAACAATTTAACCCGGATGGGTGAGGGCGCCCCTTCATGCCTGAGGGGGCTTGGGGGAGGACTTAGGCTTGGGACCCCAGGAGGGACCAGGGCGGCCACGTCCTCTGCCCCTGCCCCAAAAATCTCCGCGGGCCCCAGCAAAGGAAGCTCCCCGTCCAACTATGGAACCACGGAAGGAAGGAAGAAATGTACCTGAACCCCGAAAGGGCCGGGGCTGCCTTTTACGCTGAGGCAACTTTCCTCCCTTAGCAAATAAATCCAGACGTTCACCAAAGAGGCGCAGCCCCTTGAAGGGAAAACCAGTGAGAGCCTTCTTAGCAGCGTTGTCAGCTGCCCACTGGCGCAGCCAGACCGAGCAGCGTATAGCCACCAACAAGGCAGATGCCCTGCCACACATTCTAATGGTATCATCCAGGGCAGAGATAACATATGCAACAAATTCTTCACAACGCAGAAGAGCTCTATACTCTTCACTACCCGCATCATCGGGGGCCCCATCCAAGACACTCTAGAGTAGGCAACAACTGTAATAGCAGAGGCACAGACCGGACGCAGCGCGGTCCCCACACAGGCAAAAGCATGGCAAGACAGCCCGTCCTCCCCATCCCGCAGGGTAGTAGAATCAGGGGAATGCATGACGGATGTGTTGGACAACCCCAAAACTGGTGCATCCGGGAGGACATGACCAACGTTTAACCACCTCAGCGGGAAAGGGATATCGCTTATCCCAACTCTTTGGTACCCCGGGAAGCCTGCTAGGCCGTTCCCACTCTTTGAGCACCAAATTATTAAAGTGAGTTTGTTCAGGAAACTCCAACCGTGGTTTAACAGTGTGAAACAGCTCCCCCTGCTGCCGCGGGGCCACGGTAGAAGGAGAGATGCAGAGTACTTCAAAAATGTGAGCTAAAAGCCTGTCAGTATCATCTGAAGCCCATGGGTCAGACCCAGACTCAACATAACCCCTAGGCTGTTCCTCAGATGATTCTGAATCAGAAAATAATTCCCCCTATTCCAGGGGGGGTATACCCGGTAATGTCAAAAAACTCCTCAGCCTCCATAGGAAAGAGAGCAACACCGGGTGCCAAATGCCGCCGCTTAGCAGGAGCCTTACGTGGACCAGACTCAGCAATTTGCCTTTCAATGCTGGACACCCGGGTAGCCAAATCAGGTTGAGACTCCCCACTGGTATGCACCTCACTAGGAGTCAGATGTAAGCGTGGGGGAGTAGGCGAAGGCAGAGGCGCAGGCCCAGCCACAGGTAACCCAGACTGCAGCGCAAGCGTCTGCTGGGCGCAGGGTACACACACCCTGACATCATCACTTATAGGTGACACCCCACACGCAACACACAGCCTGGCTTGTCCCGAAGGAACCCCGAGCACATTATCCTGAGAAGCCTCCATATGGTGATTATCACGGCACAACAGGCCAATAGGGATTGACGCTAATAATAGCAACCCGGGATGCCCCAGTGGCCCACTAGGGAAGTGGGAGGTAAAGGAATTCAATAGCCCTCCAATAAAGAGTTAACACTAAATAGAGGGGATAGGACCGGGAGAAACCACAAAAAGTTTGAACCGCCTGCAAGACATAAGCAAAAGATCCCATAAGCTAAATGCAGTACAGAAAAATACAAACATAAGCCAGCCCGCAGGGGCACTTACGAACCGCGATAGGGAGATCCGACACACGCAGCACAGAGAACCAAAATGGCGCCCGCATATACCTTGAGGGGCGGGCCGCGGAGACAGTGATGCAGAACGCGTCATCCGCAAGGCCTGCCCCCTTCAAAGAGCGCGAAAAAACGCGTCCACATGACAAGGCCAGCCAATGATGGCGCAGCAGCGCCTGAGATGTCGCCGACGACCGTGGAGCAGAGTACAAGCGTGCGGCGGCGGCAGCAACAAGAAAACCAGTGCAACCAATTCACGAGTGATCATAGCATAAGCCAAACACAGTTAAGACATGCAACCCCCCCCCCCCCCCCCGAGATCTACCAGGGAGAGCGAAGGGGAAGCAATAGCCAGCCTAAAAAGAGCCAACTGAGGGGACAGGGGGCGAGGGGCATAAGGACGCGGGAGGGGCATCCCATAAGGCTCACCATGGGCCTATACCGCCTACCCTTTGGTGGGGGACTGCGGTTGGAGCAGCGCTCCTTAGCACCAGCGGTGCTGCCTACCATCACCCGACCAGTGCAGCCTAAGCTGGGAGGCAGTAAAAAGGAACGGGTGGGAATAGTCCTACAGGGCCGCAGGCTAATAAGCCCCGCTCACCTGCGAGTAGAGGGGGCCATCTTCTAGTCATCACAGCCCAGACTGCAAAGAAGATCTGGGGAATTTGTGGGAGGTCCCTGGTATATATGGGGCCAGGAGGAGCAACTTTTCTGTCTCTGCAGTCCAGCTCCATCTTGTGGATGTATTACCCAGGAGTAAGGATTCAAGTGGAACAGGACGTGCTGTATACTTAGAATAAAGGCTTTGGGACCCCATGCATTGTGGTTATTAGAGTTTTTACAGAAATATTGCTACTTTTTTAAGTGGCCTTAAACCTTCAAATTATACTTACCTTTTAAGTCTATATGTAAGGCACAGAGCACTTGATTTAAACTTTCTTTTTGTGTTCAGGTACGGAATGAATTTTCAAAATATTCCACGGTGCATGCACACTTTGATTTCTCAGTTGTGACCACCACAAGATAAATTATTATAGGTCCAGCACTCAATAATTAAATTCTCGAGGACAAAGGAAATTTTAAGAAGGGGTGCAGCAACATCTCAAAGGGAGGTTCTCTCCCCCAGAAATACCGTGTTGAGTCTGCTGCTGCTGCTGCTACACATTTTTTGGTCTTTTGTATTGTGATTTTTTTGATATATGTATAATGTTAGATTTGATCAAGGCATAATGATACGTTCTTTTGTGACAGAGTAATAATAATAAAAAATATTCTCTCTTTTGGAATATAGTGGAGTGCGCATTTTTCTTGTATATATTATTGAGTTGTGACCACCACCACATCAATATACTCTCTTACCAGATAAATATAGCAGCAAGGTAATATCCAATGCCATCTCAACACAGTTTCGTTGTGCTCGTGGTTGTGCCACCAGGTTTTTACCCTTTAATCCTTAGAAAATGTGATCCCCCCACCCATCACATTTTCTAAGGATTAAAGTGGAAAAACCCATTGACACAACCATAAGCGGCCGCAGTGGATGTTCCTGGGGGAACCACCTTTGTTTTATCAAGTTTTAACTACAGCTGCTTTTGTAAGTGCAACATTTGGGGACATTAAACGTGTTTTTTACTTCATTGATAGAGTTGCACAAGATATTTTTGTGTTTGCTTTCTGCATGCCCATTAAAACGTCACTATTGGCCAGTAACGATGGAATTGAAGGCTCGATTTGTCCTTTAACCAAAACTGTGCTGAGACAGCATTGGATATTACCTTGTTCCTATATGATTTGAGTATCAAGTTGCTATATTTATCTGGTAAGAGTATATTGATGTGGTGGTGGTCACAACTGAAAAATCAAAGTGTGCATGCACCGCAGAATATTTTGAAAATTCATTCCGCACCTGAACACTACTAGGAAATCTAAATGCTTACCCTCCTTTGTTCAACCGATCAAAGATTGGGATCCTGGCCTAAAATCCCGAGGGTATCCCGGGTCCCTGGCAACGAAAAGACCGAGAAATGGACCCCCTGCAAAAGGTCCATAGCGCCGGAATACTAGCGCCGGAGCTAGCGGTCTGGCTCCTATCCTCATGGAGGAACACGAAAACAACTGGGGAATTGGAGGAGGAGTCAAGCTTTTATTCGATTCTGGTGGTCACCTGTTCCCCTCTTGGGGGAGGGATTCGGAAGTCTCAGTGTATGCTGCCCAGAGAATGTTTTGAGAAAAGAAAGCTTAAATCAAGTACTCTGTGCCTTACATATAGACTTTTTTGATTGGACTTTTGGCTCCGGCCCGTTGTAGCAATTTTACAATATATAAATGACAATCTATTTAGAAGGAATTTGTTCATGTGTGGTGTTTCTCATTTATCACTTGTTTTTATACTTACCTTTTATTGAACAGAGACAACTTCCGCTGTTACAGGGTTCAAGAACACACAGTGTGTAAGTAAAAACTACAAGTGCAGAGCTGAATTCCTAGCACTGTCCTGTGAATGTTCTCTAAGTGGATGCTGAGCTTGCTAACAACTCTGTGTTAATAGCTGGACACCTACCCGCTGACCACAGGCACACACTGGAGTTCACCTGCTTTCTCATTCAAAGTGAACCTGTGGTGAGAGAAATAAGCAGGAAGTTGAAACCTGCTGCTCATCATAGAAGGCTGGTCACCTGGTTGCTGGTGAGGTGCAAAACTCAGCTAGTGTCGCGCTTGCAACAGGAAGCCTGCACCCTGCAAAGGCTAAAGAGCAGGCATGGTGCATCTGCTCATTTGTTCCAGGCAGTAGTTCAAGTGGACCAATACCCACCGTGATAGGCCAATTAATTCCCTCCTCCCCAGGGCATCCACTGTGTGAAAACCCCCAGGTCGCCTCATACACTTGCTTGCTTCCAGGTTCAACGGTGCATGTGCAAGTCGCGACCGCAGACCCGCCATCCCTCTAGCAGGGCCCTGTTAGAGGGAAGCGGGGGATGAGGGCACCAGTGCGCTCAGAGCCACTCGCTTAGACACAGCATTAGACGACGCGACGTCAGCAGCTGTGAGCGAACTGATTGGACGAGCGCCGTAGGACCAGGAAGAGGTGAGTTCCACAAATCAGGGTGCCCCGGGGGCAGGTACTAAAACCCAGTATAGTCAAAATCCTGGGTTTTGGTCCACTTTAAACCAGACCAACACCCATTTTACAAAACGTGGGTGTTGGTTCACTGCGAGGGGGCATCCAAATTGCCAGGACCCCCTCCCTCGATTGAGCCCTGTAAAGCCTGCAAACATTACCTTACAACTCACTCCCTCTGGGAAAGGCAGCCCATGACAGCCGCCGGCCATGTGACAGCCGCAGGCCAATCATGGAGCAGCATTTCCCACAGGGAGCGAGTTGTAAGTAATGTTTACAGGCTTTACAGAGGGGAGAACCCTGGCAATTGGGGTGCCCCCATCCCTCGCAGCAAGTCAACAGCCATGTTTTATAAAATGGGTGTTGGTCCAGTTTAAGTTGAGTGGGGCAGCTTCACAGTGGGATTTTTCGTTTTCTAAAAAGGACCAAATAATGGCAACCCCATATTCCCTTCTTTACAGGTTCCCCTTAACATGGATGGTATGATTAAATCTGGTAACGTTGGTTGGCTACCCACTGGATTCCCTGCCACAACAATCATGTAGGACCACTTTGGGAACTGTAGGGCGGCGCAGACCATGCAATTTGTTGCCCCACCTAGTTGGGTGTTTAGATATAGCCCAATCCCGGTAGACTCACTCACAGTGCTGGCGTCCGCACCCGGCAAGGCTGGTCAGCTGCCGGGGGCCCACTGTCAGCTGGCACAATGTGGTTAAAGAATTTAAACTTTTTTTGCCACTAACATTACATCGGGCCCCTGCGCTGCCTCCCCCTAGCGAGCTGGGTCGTCACTAACCTCACTAATGCTCTTTCATTGCAGGTCCAGTTGCCCCACCCCTTAACCTCTGCTCAGCCCTGACAGCCCTGCACTAGCTTGTGTGTTGATCTATGATCAGTGCAAGCCCCGGCCCCAGAGACGTGTCATCACCCTGCTCCGTGGCCCCAGCATTGCAACAGGAAGTACTGCACATACTGGAAGAAGGTAATACAAGGTACACACTTCCTTCTCTGTCTTTATGCCCCATCCATTCATGTCTCTCTGCTCCAACCATCCTTGTCCCCTTATCTATGCCCCATCCTTTACTGCTCTTCTGGGTTATGTCCATCTCTCTTCCTCAATACTATACCCATTCATGTGGGACCAAACAAAAAACAGCTCTAATAGGGGGTTCGATGGCAAGCAGCCTTTTTTAGTTTTGGCCATGGAATATATAGGCCCCAACCCACGACTCTCCATCCCAAAGGGGCCCACTGAGACCATGCTGCCTAAGGGACCACATAAACCTGGAGCCAGGCCTGCTCACTCATATGGGCCCCCATAGGATAGACCTAAAATGGCCACTCCTATAATACAGCATGCATACAGATTCTGCGCCGTGTTGGGCAATGTGCTAACAATGCAAGGGAAAATGCTACCCAGTGTGCAAGCAGTGGCCCCTGGGCCACAGTTTGAGCCCATGTGCTCTAATCTTAATATTGGCAAGAAGAACAACTGGGTGGGCACTACCTGAATAAGTTATAGTGTACACGCCTGCTCTGGCTAAAGGCTAATGAATGAAGAAAAGTGGCTGAAACAAAGTTGCAGCTGTAAAGCACCTAAGCAAGGTGGCTGCACCACATGATAAATATTTGGCGGTGCCAGTGTGACTTGCAGTGTGCATTGCAACCTGCATCCCAATGAGCTTTTTAGTGTTTTAGACTCAAAAAAGTACAAAAATGTTTTTCTACCCTTTTCCCCCTAAAAATTACCTGTAATGAGGCATTTTAAAGGTTAGGTCCATCATTTTCCCAATGAGGTAAGGATGTTTGTTTTTTTAATTTGGAAACAACAGAACCCTATGGGCTATGCAGAATAAAATGGTGAAATCTTTAGCATAGCCCATAGGGCACAATAAATCCAAACTTTAAAAATATATCACTGGAAAAATAATGTTGGCTGGCTGGCGCGGGCACGCTCCCTGCTAGAGGGATAGTGATGATGCGGCCGCTGCCTGCGCATGCGCCATTGGAGCTGGAATAAAGGTGAGTGAACGGGGCGACCTGGGGGTTTCCCACAGCGGGGCAAACCGATTTTGGATGCCCCGGAGGGAGGGAATCAATCGAGGTGGGTTCTGAGCCACTTTAAACATGACCTCCAATAAATATACATTTTATTGTAATTCATCAAATAAATATAAAAACACCACAAAGACCACAAAAACACATAAAAAGCTGGGGGCATAAACCTGCCTGAATTTCAACTGAATACAGATGGAAACTCCCACAATATTAAACTGTCAAAGTGCAATGCAAAACAATAGCTGCGCAAACTTGGATAAATAATCAAACAGCAAAGTGCAATACAGTGATTGAAAAGACAAGTTTTGCAAATTATCAGGACAATATGAAAATCATATTCAAACCTAAGTGTAAAGTGCCGAGTCCAGATAGTAAAACACTATAAATGGGATACTCTGCATATAAGGATGGTATATAAAAGGCAGGGTCCCCCTGTGTAGAAAGCCTGCGAGTTTCATAGCAGCTTGCTGCTGCCGTTTATATACCATAAATTAGAGTTTTTTTACACTTTGCACTCAGCACTTTACACTTACGTTTGAATATGGTCTCCATAATGCACTGATACTGGAGTTTGTTTGTACAGCTATTGTTTTGCATTGCACCTTGTCACTTTGGTATTCATGTGGCAGTTTCCACCTGTACTCGGTTGTAGTTCAGGCAGGTTTATGCCCCCAGCTTTGTATGCGTTTTTTTGATCTTTGTGATATTATTATACGGATTTGATGATTTACAATATTACAGGGGTGCATAACCATAAGTGCGCTGATTGGACGAGTGGCTGCGCGCATGTCGTAGGACCGGGAAGAGGTGTGTTACCTTCGGCAATCTGGGGGGTTTCACACAGCGGGGCATCTCCTAATCAGGGTGTCCTGGGAAGGGGGGGGGGGGGGGGGGAGACCAAAATCCGTGATAATCCTGGGTTTTGGTCCACTTTAAATTATTTGGAGCCTGGTCACAGTCCACAATGAATTATTAATTTGGAATAGCATAAATGCATAAAAATGCCCACAACAATTCTCAACAAAGTCTTCTCAGACTTCACTTGTATGTTCTTCGACCACAACCCTACATTTCCCACATGCTAGCAATGCACATGCCGATTGGTTCACCTCTCTGAATATATGGGTCCCTTTTTTTATAGCCCTTTTTTTATAGCCCTTCCGCATCAGTCCCACATCTTAACCATGTTTCCAATACTCAACCCATCTAAACTCCCACCAATGATAAGCATGAATAAGTACTTGCAAATACTAAGCAATATATACTAGACAAGGGTCTAGAAATGGGGCACTAACACCATGAAAAAACCAATATCTAAAATATCAAATTTTTATTTGCCACCAAAAAGACACACAAAAGACATAAGACAAAAATGTATTAAAAATACAATTCTTTGATTACTCATCTGTAGAATTGATATTATGAGTGTACATCCCGTCCCGTTCCGAAAGATATCCTTACACATGGGTTATTCATCTTCAGATGTCACGTGACTGCAGAGCAGAAAAAGTGTCCCCTCCCGGCCTATATATTCCGAGGCACCTCCCACAGAACCCCAGTATTTAAAAAGCAGTTAACAGAAGCCGGGAGAAATAATCAACAATCACCATAAAGAGGTAACAAGAACAACAAGGGTGGGGCGGAACGGGACGGAATGTACACTCATAATATCAATTCTACAGGTGAGTAATCACAGAATTGTATTATTCTTAGTGTACATCCTGTCCCGTTCCGAAAGATATCCTTACACATGGGACATCCAATAGCAGTGTCCGTAAGGTAGGGTGGGATCCCCAAAAGCCACAGCAAGCAGTCTAAACCACTGCCGCCGGCAGAACTTTGCGGCCAAAAGCAGCATCAGCTGAGGCCTTAACATCAACCTTGTAAAAAAAAAAAAAGTATGAACAGAAGACCAAATTGCGGCCTTGCAAACTTGTTCAACAGAAGCTTGGTGCTGAAAGGCCCAAGAGGCACCAATAGCACGAGTGGAATGAGCAGTAAGGAGGAAGGGAGGATTCTTCCCCTTAGCAGAATAGGCCTGAATCACGGCCTGACGGATCCACTTGCTGATAGTGGATTTAGCAGGAGCCTGGCCATTCTTAGGACCAGACGGAACCACAAAGAAAGAATCAGTCTTCCTGAAGGGTTCATTAGCCACCAAATAGAATTTCACAGCCCTAACAACACTAACAATGACACCCTTTCCTTGGGGTTACTAGGGTTAAGGCACAAAGAAGGCAACACAATGTCCTGATTGAGATGAAAAGCAGATACAACCTTAGGCAGAAAGTCAGTTTTAAAGCGAAATACCACCTTGTCCTGGTGTCTTTCAAAATAAGGAGGCTTGATGGAAAGTGCAGCCAATTCAGAAACACGCCTGACTGAGGTAATAGCCACCAAAAAAGCTACCTTGACAGTGAGAGTGGACAAAGCCGCCTCCTGCAAGGATTCAAAGGGAGACCCTTGCATGGCAGACAAAACCAGGTTCAAATCCCAAACAGGTAACATGGGCTTGCACGGAGGACGCAAATGAGTAACACCTTGAAAGAAAGTCTTAACCAGATGATGCTGAGCAAAAGATCTCTGGAAGAAAACAGCCAGAGCAGAAACATGACCTTTCAGTGTACTAAGCTGAAAACCCATGTCCAAGCCATTTTGTAAGAATTCCAATATCCTGGGAATAGAGAACACTCGACATGGAAGTGACCTAGACTCACACCAGTCAATGTAAGCACGCCAAACCCTGTAGTAAATGGTAGAGGAAGACTTCTTCCTAGCTCTGATCATGGAATTAACTACAGAGGCCGGCAATCCCTTTTCCATCAAGATGGAGGTTTCACCAGCCACGCCGTCGACGGAGCCGCCCCTGAGTGAGCAGGTCTGGCACCAGGGGCAGGACGAACTGATCTACTGCCAACTGAACGATTTCTGCGAACCAAATTCTTCTTGGCCACACCAGAATGGCTGGCACTCCCTCCTGGGCTATTTTGCACAACACCTTGCCCAGCAGAGGAAACGGAGGAAAAACATAAAGGAGCTGAAAGCTCTCCCAGGACATTACCAGAGCATCCACTGACATGGCCAGGGGATCCTGTGACAGGAAGTTTGTGATTGTGGCTTGTGATCCGGCTGGCCCCAACGGAGACACAGAGAGTGAAACACCCTGTTGCTGAGGGACCACTCGCCCATGCGAGAGGCCCCCCTGCTCAGAGAGTCTGCTTCCAGATTCTCCACTCCCGGAATGTACACCGCTGATATGCAGGGAACATTGTCTTCTGCCCAGGACAGAATCAGGGATACTTCCTTGAGAGCCCTCTTGCTCCTGGTTCCTCCCTGATGATTGATGTAAGCAACCGTTGTCTTGTTGTCTGAGCGGATCTGAACCGCCAGACCCTGAAGGTGCATGGTCAGCTGGTAAAGCACTAACCTCACTGCCTCAGTTCCAGAATGTTGATTGGGGCATGGGCCTCCTGAGGACCCCACTGCCCCTGGAATTTCAGGGACCTCCAAAAGCCTCCCCAACCTGTCAGGCTGGCATTCGTGGTGACCACCTCCCAGCAGGGAGTCAGAAAGGATCTGCCCACTAGCAGATTCCTTGAGTCCAGCCACCATGACAGAGACCTCCTGACCAGAGGTGACAGAACAAACACCTGATCCAGGGACCCAGGGTCCCGATCCCATACTGAAAAGAGATGAACCTGAGAGGCCTCATGTGAAACTGAGCGTAAGGGACAGCCTCGAAGCTGGACACCATCAGACCCACCAACTGCATTGCCTGTCTGATGGACGGATGAGAGCAAGACAGAAGGAGCTGTGTTTGTGCCTGAAGACCCTCTATCTTCAGCTGAGGGAGAAAGACCTTGACCTGAGAGGTATCCAGAGTCATGCCCAGAAAAAGCTGTACTCTGGAAGGAGACAGGGAAGATTTGGGAAGATTGATCACCCAACCAAACATTTCCAGAGTGGATACCACCTTCTGAACATCCAACTCTGCTTGTTGCAAAGTTTGGGAAACTACAAGAATTGGGGGCGGCCAGGCTATAAACTCTATGTTGTAACCGGAGGAGACTACCTCCTGAATCCACCGGTCTGAGACAAGACGTCTCCAGATGTGAGCAAAAAACCAAAGCCGTCCCCCCATGAGAGCGTCCCTTCATGCCTGCGGAGGTTTGGGAGAGGATTTTGGCTTAGGACCCCAGGAAGGACCGGGTCTACCACGTCCTCTGCCTCTGCCCCATGACTCACCATGGCCTCCCTCGGGTGGAGTTCCCCTTCCTCTTCTGGGGAAATAAAAGGGTGAAAGAGCAACCCTGGACCCCCGAAAGGGCCTGAGTGGCTTCTTGCGCTGAGTCAGCTTACCTTCCTTGGCAAACAGATCCAGACGTTCTCCAAAAAGGCGTAGACCTTTAAAAGGGGCCCCCGTAAGAGCCTTCTTAGCAGCAATATCAGCCATCCATTGGCGCAGCCAAACAGAGTGTCGTAAGGCAACCAGCAGGGCAGAGGTTCTGGCACACATTCTAACGGCATCCTCTAGGGCAGCAAGGACATAAGAAGTTAATTCCTCACAATACATAAGCCAGTTAAAAACATCTCTGCCCAAAGCCGCAGAACCACCTTCTAAGGCACTCCTGATCAATCTTCTAATCGCCACAGTAGTAATAGCAGATGCACACACCAGACGCAGCGCAGTCCCCGCACAGGCAAAACCATGTGTAGCCAGCTGATCAATGCGCCGGTCTTCCACATCTTTTAAGGTGGTAGTATCAGGTGAGTGCAGCACAGAGGTATGAGACAGTCCCAGAATTGGTGCCTCGACCTCAGGTGGGGAACACCATAATTTAGCGGTATCCATGGGAAAGGGATACCTCTTGTCCCAGCTTTTAGGTACACCTGGAAGCCTACTGGGTTTTTCCCACTCATGTAAAATTATATTATTAAAATGAGCTGGGAATTCCCAGCGTGGTTTAGCAGCACAAAATAACTCTCCCTGCTGCTGTGGGGGAGCAACAGGGATATTTCCAGCACCTCAAACAAATGGGCGCTACCTGGAGGTTTTCACACAGCAGGGCATCCTGATTTTGAATGCCCCGGGGGGGGGGGGGGGGGGGGGAATCAATCATTCCCGGGCGATCGCTTTGGGTTTTGACCCAACGCAAAAAAAAAAAAAATTATATGGAATAGAATAGAAGCCTCTATGTTGTTCACGTTTAATTAAAAAAAAAAAAAGAATATTAAAAAGAGAAAAAAAATGACAAGCATTAGCCAGTGCACACTGCAGTAAATCTTCCCTTGCAGGCATGCTGGGCTATACACACATTATATGAATAGCCTTGGGTTAGGCACTTGCCTGAAAAGCCAGATTTTTGGACCAGGCAAGAGCAGATCTTTTCTGAGGATAAAATGCCCTGAAGCCAACTTAAAGTGGAACTAAGCCCACGCTGATCGACCCCCGGGCATCCAAATTGGGATGCCCCACTGTGTGAAACCCCCAGATCGCCCCATTCACTTACCTCGTTTCCCGGCCCCATGGTGCATCTAAAATCAGCGACCACATCCCGCTATCCCTTTAGCAGGGCACTTGCCCGCGCCAAGCCATCAGAGCCACTGCTTAGATGCGACGTGGGACCAGGAAGAGGTAAGCTGGTCTCGGCGTCATGCGGGGTTCACGCGGCGGGGAGCCCCCCCTGATGGGGAAAGGACCAAAACCAAGGATAGTCAAAATCCTGGGTTTTGGTCCACTTTAATAAAAATTCCAGGATCAGGGTTGTGTCTCAGTCAGAAATACAGCCAAATACTTCTGGCCTAGCGCTGATGAGAGCCTAAAGCTCGAAACATGTCCACTATTTGGATGTGTCTGGCCGTGTAAATATAAAGCTAATCCTTGGCATTGCACCCTTAGCTTATCTAAGGGCCTTGGATGGCACAGAGACATAAAGAGATGATTTGCATAGCTCCGCCTGCTGCAAGGATAGATGGGTAATGCTATCTGTCCTTGTATTGGGTACTGTGCAAATACTTTCTGTTCTAGAAAAGCGCCTCTTTTCCTTTACCCAAGTAGAGGGTTTTTTGGTCTCTTTAGCCTTAATATTAAGCCTAACATGGGTCTCTCCACATACTGACTTGCGACTCTATTATGGTGTATCTATAAAGCTGGATGGGTATTTATCAATGAAAAAATTAGCAGGAAATTGAAACATACTTCTTAGATTGGTCTCCATGTCCCAAGGGTGATTGTAAAAAAAAATGCTGATAATCTGCTTGGATACAGTTGTTCCACTCATTACTACCATCTTTGTTCCACACGTTACGACTGGCTGTAAAATAAGTGAATAAGCAACCTCTGCACAGGAAGAAGGCACTCAATCAAAGTCAGGACCATTTATGCACCCATGACTGTTATGCTAACAGAGTAACTGGAAATATAAGCAGCATCGTTCAATGTTTGCTCCCTCCTCACTGATGTGCATGTTTACTCTCACTGTTTTACGGGACAAGTTGCTGGATGGATGCCCAACCCTTCTTTTTTTTCCCAGCCAGGGCTGTAGATCAGCTAGTGTTGCCCTCTTTATTAAGTAAATGTGAAAGTTTGTATCAGCTTCAAGGTTACTGTTAACCTTTGTGAACTGGTAAGGGATCTATGCGTTTGCTATACCAGTTCACAAGGCTCTGGGTCTGGCAGCGGGTGACTTGCCATTAACCCGTGCCCTGTTCTATAAGCCCCCATAGCTGGTCCCAGGCTGGTTATGCTGTGTAAGGGGGACCTCACAACATGTTTGGGGGGGATTTTTAAGGGTTTTTAACCAGTTCACAAGGCTCTGGGTCTGGCAAGTCACCCGTGGCTAGCGGGTGACTTGCCATTAACCTCAAGCCCCCCATTACCTGCCTCCCCAAAGGCCAGGGGGGGGGGTGCAGAAGAGCCTGTGGTCATTAGGCTATTCCGGTTATGCTGGGTAAGGACCAGCCATTTTCTGGGAGATTGTTAGGGGTTTTTAACCCTTAAAATTGCCCCAAAAATGCCCCTCTAATTTGATTTTAGAATAACGCAATATATTGTCTTTGAGACAGAACCGGTATATATTGTATCGTCATACGTGTATTGCGATACGTATCAGATCGCCAGATTCTTGTCAATTCACACCCCTAGTAAGTAGGGGCTGATGTTCCTCTTTAACCACTTTCCTCCCTGGTGGCGCAGATGGGTATTCTCTCATTCTGATGCCAGTTCCCAGTCTATCCTCCTGTTTCCTAAGTGCCTCCAGAATTCCTGCATACCTGGGCATGACACCCATTGGAAAACACGTTGTAAATGCAATAGCCTTATTTTTCATTTCAGTTCTTAAGTGCCCTGTCTTTACCAGCTTAATAAACCCCCAATCATGAGTGGGCGGAGCTTTGGTGGATTTTGCCAACCGTTGCTGGGCCATAAACGGCCTATCTTTGATTACAGAGGAAGAGATAGAGGAAATGGCTCATCCACATCTTAGATGAATCACTGGGGGGAACCATATAGTTTCGTTACTCCCTCCGCTTCCTTATCAACCGTTAACACTCACTATTGACCGGCAGAGAGTCAAACAATAAGAAGGGGATACTATCTCTCACTTGACATTATTTCCTCATCATTTATCTATAGCAACAGTGTTTTCCAGTAGCTGAAGGAGGAGGATCTCCATAACAAGCTCTGTAAATGAGCTGTACCACAAACCCACGCATTCAGCGCAAACCCTTGATAACAGCCTCATAAAAACTACACCACTCACAAATAAAACCTAGAATACACAAAACTGAGGACTGAATGGCACAGCATGAGGCCACCCAGATATGCGTCACTGCCCCTAAAAACACAGGAAGAGAAATTTTCATAGTCATCAGCTTCCTGTGCGCCTGGTTTGGGGGGGGGGGGGGGACCTTGTGATAGTGCCACAGTAAACTTTCCTATGTTCCAAAAAAAACAATACATTGTAAAACTAATACTAACATGACATTTGTATTTATATTAATGGGGAGACTGAACTGAGAAGGTCATTCAGAGTAATGACCTGAAAACTTTTATAACGCCATAGCAGGATGAAAAACCACAGGGGATGCCCCTGGATAGATCCTTTAACTGCATACGGGCGTCCCTATTTGGGATCCCGAGGGCAGGCCGGTTACTGTAGTGTAAGTTCCCTTTAACAGAAAATGTGCAAGTTCCATCAGGCAAGAAAGGTGCACACTGCAGACAGGAAGTATAGCTCCAGCTTCCCAATTAGGTAATGAAAACCAAAAAGAATTAGTTCTAAGCCTATTGAAAAATTTTTTTAAAAGAGGACCAAAACCCACGGTGGATTCCAGGGCTGCTAGATTCCCTCCCCTGGGGAATCCGTTCACTCTCTCATTCACACCTCACATTCACTCCCTAGCCACCTCCTGTCGTCTCCAACTCAAAAATATCCCCCGCATCCCTCCCTTCCTCTCACCTGACACCATTAAAATGCTAGGACAAGACCTGGTCATATCCCGAATGGACTACTGTAACACCCTCCTCTGTGGTTTGCCAACAAACAGACTGGCGCTGCTCCAATCTGTTCTAAACTCTGCTGCTCGCCTCATCCACCTCTTCTCTCGCTTCTCCAGTGCTGCTCCCCTCTATCAATCCCTCCACTGGTTACCTGTCTCCCAGTTCAAACCTCTAACACTTACCTACAAAGCTCTCTCTAACCAGGCCCCTCCATACATTCCATCGCTGATCCAGCGTTACCAACCCAAGCACATCCTCCGCTCTGCCTCTGACATTCTCCCGTCCTCCTCCCTGGTCACCTCCTCGCACTCCCGCCTTCAAGACTTCTCCCGGGCCTCCCCACTTGGAATCCACTCAATCCGTCGCTCTCCATCACTCCAAGCCTTTAAAAGTGCCCTCACACTCACTTCTTCAGACAAGCATATAACCTGGCTTAAGCATACTCCTATAACCTTCAAAATGGCACATGCAGCCCAACTCAAGCTCTACCACTTGTGATCCCTACCTTTTGTCTCCACCCCACCTTTCCTATTGTCTCCTGTGCTAACAGAACTTGGTTTAAACCTTGTGGCATCTAGTTTTGTATTGTTCCCTGTACTATATGTTTTATCTTGTCTAATCATACCATGTAAAGCGCTACAGATGATGGCGCTATATAAATAAATAATAATAATCCAGAACCAAAAAGCCCCGCTGTGAAACCCTCCAGGGAGCCCAGAAACTCGCCTTCTTCCCCGGTCCAACAGCATATGCGTGACCAGCTGCCGTATGTTGCATCCCCACTATCCCTGTAGCAGGGCATGTACCACCCTAGGCATTTGTGAATGGCTGGCGAGGACACACGTCCTGTTAGACAGTAGCGGGGATGCGGCTGCTGGCATGCTCAAGTCCGTTCCCTTAGGCGAATGCTTAGATGAAGGGGATGGGAGTGACCTGAGCTATATCGTATGCCGCCGCACACCAATCAAGCATAGGAGAGGGGGTGCACGGTTAGCGGTGACACCGCAAATCCAGAAATCGAGAGAAAACCAGCACTGAGTGCTGGTTTTCTCTCGATTTCGGGAGTGACCTGAGCACGCCGATTGCACAAAAGGCTGCACATGCGCCGTAGGACCGGGGATAGGTCAGTTAGTTTGGGTGACCAGGGAGGTTTCACACAGCGGGACATCCCTGATCGGGGTGGCCTGGGAGCAAGGACCAAAACCCATGATAGTCAAACTTACAAAACAAACACAACACGACCATTTAAATGTGTGGTTACAGACACAATTACTTTGCCCATAATATCGACAGAATTATTTTGGCCAAGGCAGATGCAGAATGATTTTGTCCAGGGCGGCAACAACATTTTTCCCAGGACAGTCAGA
The DNA here is from genome assembly GCA_027917425.1 of Gastrophryne carolinensis. Classification (NCBI taxonomy): domain Eukaryota; kingdom Metazoa; phylum Chordata; class Amphibia; order Anura; family Microhylidae; genus Gastrophryne; species Gastrophryne carolinensis. The sequence goes on along the minus strand of CM051241.1, from coordinate 165,880,976 downwards.
CTCTTGACGGTGACAGATGCAGATTTATTTTGCCCAGGACAGATGAAAAATGATTTTGTCCTGGACGGCCACAAAATAATTTTACCCAGGACAGTCAGACTCTTTCTTGACAAAGACAGATGCAGAATAATGTTGCCCAGGGCAGATGTAGAATGATTTTGCCCAGGGCAGATGCAGATTAATTTTGCCCAGGACACAAAATAATTTTGCCCAGGACAGCGAGATTCTTTTTTGACGGGGACAGATGCAGATTTATTTTGTTTGTAGATTCCCGGGCGATCTAGCTGGGTTTTGAGCCACTTTTAGACAATAAGTCCCAATAAGAAAAGGGGAGCATCTCTCTAATGCAGGGCCCTAAATGATGATGAGAAGTTAGTTTAGTGTCCCTAATAACCAGGACTCTCCCAGGCACAAAGCTGCCACGAAGAGCACAACTTCACCTGAATCCCAGTGAGGCCAGGATTTATTTGCAGGTTATGTTAGGAAAGTAAACATGCAAATGAATTATTTGTGATTATTTAGACCTAAAACTGAACGGCTTTATTTTTAGTTTCAGTGTCACTATAACAGAATTGATCTCATTTTCTGCTTTCGGTCCAAAAATGAGATGCATCCAATTAGATGGAGCTTGCAATCTCCTCCGTTTTGCGTAATCTCTTAAAATAGGATCGTGTTGCAATCAAGGTTAGAACATAGGTACACCAAGGCGTCTGATTGGTCCAGCCATTTTATAGCCCTGACTCGCCACTATTCCGGCTTCCACTTTATCAGCTAAAGTAATCACAGCCTCTATTGCTTTTACATGACGTGCAACTTGTGTAATATGCAGGCGGCTGGGAGACCAGAACACCCAGCAGCACCGGAATATAAGCTGACTGTGCACAACACTTCTATTGTCACGCTACAGCTCACATGCACAAGCCACTCAATCTAGGTAGCAGACAAGTTATATTAAATTAAAATTAAGATAACGTTGCCTCCCCTGGCACGGATACACTGTGTGTGTGTGTGTGTGTGTGTGTGTGTGTGTGTGTGTGTGTGTGTGTGGGGGGGGGGGGGGGGGGGGGTATTTAAACCAGACCTTCAGCATCATTTAATGAAAAGCCCAAACCCTTAAACTATTCCTCAGCATCTAAAATTAATATATTGTACACTTTTCGTCACTTACTTACTTATTCTTTCCCCCACTGTGCTGCAACTCTGTTCAGGACTCTAGGATACGGGCACCGCCATCTTGCCTCCGAAGCATCACATACTGAGCAGAGAAGAAGGAGGAGGTGCCGGGGACAGAGTTATAGCTGTGCTTTGCAGACAGAGCAGAGCTGGGGTCAGAAAAAGGACAGCAATCCCAGAAGTCAGAAGACACTTCCTGTTTGCAGGCAGCTTGTGTACGGGGTGACCTGGGGGGGAGGGAATCGATCGCGCTGGGTTTTAGTCCACTTTAAATAGGTCTCGATCCAGGTAATTAATAGTGAAGCCAATGCATGCTCATAGGTTGCTGGCCCAGTAAACACCATTGTGAGTGGACACCTCCATTCAGAGCAGATGCCGATGCACGTCACACTGTTTTTTGTAGCCAACAGCAGCAGACATTTCGTAAGCAGCTACAAATCAATCCAAAAAGGTAGACGTGATTTTAGTGGCAGCAGAAAGTCCTGCATGGCCTGGCTTGTTAGCTGCAGACTGTACAAACTCTGTGAGCCACCATAACCAGGTCACTTAAAAATTTTTGGATCCGACTGGTTCCATTCAGATGTCAGCGACGGAGCTTGGCAAAGAATAAAAACCGGGAGAAATATGGCAGCTGCATTTTGCGGTCTTGTACTCAGGTAAATCACAGCACAAGGAGTGATTTAGTGGAAATTAAAAACTTGTCTGTGGAGCCTGGTAATGGTCCAGGCAGGAGGAAAGCCAAAGATTTTTGGCTGGTGTTCTTTGTAGCCGCCTCCAAATACTATACACAACCCTCTTCGTTATGCCCGGAGAAAATTGATTTTTGTGCACAACTAACGACAAAGCTTTTATCAGGTCTCGATTGTGGCAGACATTCCTTTTTCCATTTTTTTATCGCGTTTTGATTGCATCTGCGTTCTACAACAATCCATCTTTAATGGGATGCGGATGCAGCAGGCAGGACATTTTGCAGCTGCCGCTAGGGGTGTGAACTGGCAAGAATCTGGCGATGCGAAACACATATGATGATACGATATATCCCCATTCTGTCTCAAAGACGATATATTTCGAATTTTTTTTTAAATTTCATTTTAATTAAAAAAAAATGACATAGGGTTCCCCCTTCCCGGGGGTAAGACCCCATCTTTTTTGGAATTTTAAGGGTTACACGTATGACGATACAATATATCCCGATTCTCAAAGACGATAAATTGCGATTTTGTTTTTTATTTCATTTTAATTTAAATGTGAAAAAATGACATAGGGCCCTCCTTCCTGGGGGGTGTGCCTCAATTTTTAGGGAATTGTAAGGGTTAAAAAACCCTTAAAATCCCATAAAAATGTTGTGAGGTCCCCCTTACCCAGCATAACCAGCCCGGGACCAGCTATGGGGGTTCGTAGAACAGGGCTTTGGTGGCCCCTGGCCCTGCAGGCTACAAGCTGGCATAGCCTAACGGTCACAGGCTCTTCTGCCCCCCCCCCCAGGCTTTGGAAAGGCAGGTAATGGGGGGCTTGGGGTTAATGGTCACCCGCTAGCCAGAACCAGAGCCTTGTGAACTGGTATAGGGGTCACATACATCCCTTACCAGTTCACAAAGGGTTAACAGTAAAACACCACACAGAGAAAATGCCCTTATTAAAATATATTTTTTTTTTTTCTTTACTCACCTCCGATTGTCAGCTCCTGTGTCCCTCGCCGATCCAATGACAGATGTGGTGATCGCCGGCCAGAGGAGGGGGGAGGCAAGGGATCAGAGGATCTCCTGCTCAGTCCTCCTCTGCCCAGTGATCACCGGCATCTGACAGCTGAACCGCCGGGATGATGGCCGCCGAAGGGGTGGGGCTACTCGTGAAGATGGCGGCGCCTGTTGGGAAGGTGGGGGGAGAGGGCCTAAAGAGCCCCAAGGAGGTGGATTGCGGGTGAAGAGGAGAGCCGACTGGATTGAACGAGGGGTCATCTAAAATTAATATATTTTAAGCTTTTAAGTCACTTATTATCCTTTCCCCCACTGGGCTGCAACTCAGTTCAGGACTCTAAGACTCATGCTAAGGAGAGGAGAGGGGGATAAAGTACTGGGGGGGGCGGGTTATAGCTGTGCTTTGCTCAGACAGAGCAAAGCTGGGGTCAGGAAAATGTCAGCAGTCCCAGAATGCAGAGCAGCACAGTCAGAAGGCACTTCCTGTTTCCTGATGTTCCATAAGCCGCCATCTTGGATGTTTAAAGGCTAATAACATGCAGTAGATGCAGGTAGGATGATTTTTAACGTGAGCAATCTGTATGTACAGGAAGTGGGAAACATATTAGATAGACTCTTATTCAGGGTGAAGGTCCGCTTTAAATGATGCTGAAGGTCCGGTTCAATTTGTTGAGCAACTCAAATTATTGCGAATGGGGAGTGAGAGCCCGCATCCTCAGGCTGTGTGCGCGCTCCTATCCCAGGCATTCACATAGGCTGGGGCAGGAGTGTAACCACAGCCAGAGGATTTGGGGATGCAGCAGCTCTCCCTCCCCATTCACAACAACCAGAGCCACCCTGACAAATTGAATCAGTTCAGCGAGTGGCTCTGATTGGACGAGAGCCTGCGCAAGCGCCACTGGACCGGGGAATGGTGAGTGATCGAAGCCCTGGAGGGTTTCACACAGCAGGGTATCCCAATTCGACAAGCCCCAGGGGGAAGGCAGGTTTTGTTATGCTTTAAAGTGCATGGAAAACCATTTATAGGCCCACCGCTTATCCTTTATGGGCGCTGATGTTGGCTTGGCAGGTGGTACAGTTTTCAAAGAACCAGGGTTTTCCACTGCCGAAGCCATGACCTGTGGCACATTTCTGATTGCCAAATGAATGACCTCAAAGGTGCCACAACTACCAGGTGCAGCCAGCTGGCCACACCCCCGGCAAGTGTGCGCCCCTCCGTCCCAAAACTGTAAAAGGCTGGGCGCAGGGAAGCCGGAGAATGCGGCCGGGGACAGAGATCGCATCCTGGGACCCACCAGGATCAGCCAAGATTACCAGCGCCCCGGGCGGGGGGGGGGGGGGGGGGGAGATTCCAGCAGCAGGGCATCCGATGTAAGATGCCCCAGGGGGTTTAGGTCCTTTCCCCCCGGGGCACCCTGATCGGGGATGCCCTGCTGTGTGAAACCCTCCAGATCGCCGAGCACAACCCAGTCCTACGGCTCATCCAATCAGCCGCTGACGTCACATTGTCTAAGCCGGCGTCTAAGGCCAGCGACTCCGAGCATGCCTGGGGCCACATCCCCTGCTTCCCTCTAACAGGGAGTGTGCCCGCGCTGGCCACTCACAAACGCCTGGCACGGATACACGGCCTGCTAGAGGGATAGCAGGGATGCGGCCACGGCTCGCTCATGTGCCACTGCACTGGGAAGCAAACGGGGCAACCTGGGGGGTTTCACCCAGCGGGGCATCCCGATGGGGAGGGAATTGATCAGCCTGGGTTTTGCTCCACTTTAACAACATGCAAACTTGGTTATATTATTTAAAGTTCACTCACTTGACAAATTGCTCACATGGAAAGGAAAGGAAAGCCAACGTTTTATTTCCTTTCGTCTATTTTCCTGCGCCTCCAATGTTATTGCTTCGAGCTTATCACATACAAAGCACAACTAAAGTTCTTGAAGGGAACCAAATGGATTTCCTTTTGCAATAAATGTTGGAATCCGTTTCAAGAAGTGACATTTAGATATTTGATACGGCTGCTGTATCGTTTGGCCTATTAGATTAAGCAGAGCGCAAAGTGCAGGCATCCCGGGGCTTCTATTAGAACAGTAACCGGTTACGATAAGCTGCTGTATATTGCTTATCATTAATGTTCCTTGCGCAGCCTTATTAAGACTGATTGTGCATTAGGCGGAGACTTCCTGCTTTCAATCTGGATTACCTAACTAATGGCCCAGGCAGAACATGGTTATCCTAAGCCAGCAGCTTTCAAGGCAAACACAGGAACTCTGACCTGAAGCCAAAAGACCACACTGACCATTTTCTACACTTGGTTTACAATGGATTGTTTGCTATAGTCAGGAAAATGTCTGGTGGATTGGATCCCAAGTCTTAATCCGGAACTTCACCCTGAATAAGAGCCTATCTTATATGTTTCCCCCTGTACATACATATTTCCCACATTAATCCGGACCTTCACCCTGAATAAGAGCCTATCTTGTATGTTTCCCCCACACTGTACATACAGATTGCCCACATTAATATGGACCTTCACCCTGAATAAGAGCCTATCTTGTATGTTTCCCCCCTGTACATACAGATTGCCCACATTAACACGGACCTTCACCCTGAATAAGAGCCTATCTTATATGTTCCCCCACCCTGTACATACAGATTGCTCACATTAAAAATCATCCTACCTGCATCTACAGCATTTTCTGAGCCTTTATACATCCAAGATGGCGACCCATGGAGTCTCAGGCTGCCTGCAGACAGGAATTGTCTTCTGACTGTGCCGCTTTGCATTCTGGGATTGCTGTCCTTTTCCTGACCCCAGCTCTACTCTGTCTGTGCAAAAAACAGCTATAACCCCCCCCCCCCCCCCCCCCCTGTGCTTTTGCCCACTCTCCTCTCCTCAGTATGTGATGCTTCTGAGGCAAGATGGCGCCACCCATATTTATAAGTCCTAAACAAAGCTGAAGCCCAGCGGGGGAATGAATAATAAGTAAGCAACTAAAAACTTAAAATATAAATTTTAGATGCTGGGGAATAGCTTTTCAGGGTTCAGGCTTTTCATTAAATGATGCTGAAGGTCTAACTGTAACATGAAAAAGGTCGTTCATCTGATATGCCAAAAAATACCGTTTTGTGAGTACTCACCTGTAAAACGGGTATTATGAGTGTGCCATACACCCCACTTCGATCTTCATGACATGTGGGTAATCTCCAGACAGAGGGCGAACTTGTGCAGAGATGAATATGCAAACAAAGAAAGCCCCTCCCGGTCCATATATACCTGGGACCTCCCACCAATTTCGCAGTGTAAAAAAAGCAGTAAGGGGACCAGGAAGAACCAATTATAACCTTAACAATCAAAACCAATGGTTCACCATATAAAGGCTCCAGAATACCTGAAAAAAGGGGTGGGGCGAAGTGGAGTGTATGGCACACTCATAATACCCGTTTTACAGGTGAGTACTCACTAAACTGTATTATTCTAAGTGTGCCATACACTCCACTTCGATCTTCATGACATGTGGGACATCCAATAGCAGTGTCCGTCATGGGTGGGAACCAGAAACAGTAAAGAATGTACCAACTCAAACCACTGCAGCTTGCACAACCTTGCGGCCAAAAACAGCATCCGCTGAAGCCCGCACATCAACCTTGTAAAAAGTATGAACGGAAGACCAAGTAGCAGCCTTACAAACTTGTTCAACAGAAGCCTTGTGCTGAAAAGCCCAGGATGCACCAACAGCACGAGTAGAGTGCGCAGTGACCCTAAAAGGGGGAGTCCTCCCCTTAGCAGAATAGGCCCAACAATGGCCTGACGAATCCATTTGCTAATCGTAGACTTAGCAGGCGCCAAACCTTTCCTGGGCCCGCAGGGCACCACGAAAAAAGCGTCCGTCTTGCGGAAGGAAGAAGTAGTCACCAAATAGTACTTCACACAGCGAACAACATCCAAATTGTGCAGAACCCTCTCCTTGTCATTGTTAGGCTTAGGGCACAAGGAAGGGAGAACAATATCCTGATTGAGGTGGAAAGCAGACACCACCTTAGGAAGGAAATCTGGCTTAAAACGAAAAACCACCTTATCCTGGTGTCTCTCAAAGTAAGGGGCCTGAATCGACAGAGCCGCCAACTCAGAGACACGCCGAACAGAGGTAATAGCCACCAAGAAAGCAACCTTCTGAGTGAGAACCGAAAGAGCAATATCCTGTAGCGGCTCAAAAGGAGGACCCTGGAGAGCCAAAAGAACCAAAGTCAAATCCCAAACAAGAACCACAGCCTTCCGAGGGGGCCGCACATGCGCGACCCCTTGGAAAAAGGTCTTAACCAGCGGGTGTAAGGCAAAAGACCTCTGGAAGAAAACCGAAAGAGCAGAAACCTGTCCTTTCAAAGTACTAAGCTGGAACCCAAGATCCAGATTATGCTGAAGAAACTCCAAAATCCTAGGAATCGAAAACACCCTACAAGGCAAGGCCCTAGCCTCACACCAATCAATATAGGACCTCCAAGTCCTATAGTAAATGCCAGAAGAGGACCGCTTCCTAGCTCTAATCAAGGTCTGAACAACGGCCGCAGACAAACCTTCCTCCTTCAGAATGAAGGTTTCAGCAGCCAAGACGTCAAAGCCAGCGTTTGTAAATTGGGGTAAAGTAGTAGACCCTGAGATAACAGATCCGGCAACATGGGAAGCCGGTACTGATCTACGGCCAGCCTTACAACGCCTGCGAACCAAACCCTTCTTGGCCACCTTGGAGCCACAAGAATTGCTGGCGCCCCCTTCTAGAACCAGTTTGCGAACTACCTTGCCCAGCATGGAGACGGGCGGAAACAGGTAAAGAAAACCCAGATCCTTCTAAGCAAGGGACAAGGCATCCACTGCCAGAGATAGAGGATCCTGAGAAAGAGACACAAAGGCCGGAAGTTTGTGATTGTGCCTCGAGGCAAAGAGATCCACCTCCGGAGTCCCCCACTTGCGGCAAAGATCCAGAAAAACCTTGGGGTTGAGAGACCACTCTCCTTGGCGAGAGGATCCCCTGCTCAGGGAATCCGCCTCCGTGTTCTCCACTCCCGGAATGTAGACTGCCGAAATGCAAGGAACATTGCTCTCCGCCCAGTGCAGGATCAGAGAGAATTCCCTGAGGGCACTCCTGCTGCGAGTCCCTCCTTGGTGATTGATGTAAGCTACCGCCGTTCGGTTGTCTAAGCGAACCTGAACCGGTAGACCCTGTAAATGTGAGGTCAGCCGTGCCAGAACCAGTTGGATGGCTCTGAGCTCCAAGACATTGATGGGGGTGTGAGCCTCCTGAGGATCCCACACTCCGCTGAACTGATGACTTTTCCAATAACCTCCCCAGCCCGACAGGCTGGCATCCGTGGTAACCGTCTCCCAACAAGGGACCAGAAAGGATCTGCCCTTCAACAGGTTGCTCGACTCCAGCCACCACCAAAAGGACTGCCGAACCCAGGGAGACATCCCGAAAGGTTGATCCAATGACTGCGGACACCTGTCCCAATGCGTCAATAGGTGAAGTTGAAGAGATCTCATGTGAAACTGTGCAAACGGTACCGCCTCGAAGGAGGACACCATCAAGCCCACCAGTTTCATCCCCTGTCGGATAGAGGGACAAGGACTGGCCCAAAGAAGGCTGATCAGATCCTGAATGCCCCGCACCTTGGTCTGGGGCAGAAACACTCTGGCCTGAATGGTATCCAGATTCATGCCCAGAAATGAAATCACTCATGATGGAGAGAGAGAAGACTCGGGGCGGTTGATCACCCACCCGAACCTCTCCAGAGTCTATACCACCTGGTGGGTGTCCAGCTCCGCCTGACGGAGGGAAGAAGCTGAGATCAACAGGTCGTCCAGATAAGGCACAATGCGAATGCCCTGAGCTCTGAGCAGAGCCATTATTCCCGCCAAGACCTTGGTGAAGACCCTCGGCGCCGAGGCCAGTCCGAAGGGAAGGGCTACAAACTGAAAATTTTCCACCTCCACCGCAAACCGGAGGAATCTCAGATGCGCCGGAAAAATCGGAACATGCAGATATGCATCCCTGATGTCTATGGATGTCATAAAATCCCCTTGGCGAAGGGAATTGATAGCCGAGCGCAGAGTCTCCATGCGGAACTTTTTGGCTCTGATAAACCTGTTGAGAACCTTGAGATCTAGAATGGGTCTCACCGAACCCTCCTTTTTGGGAACTGTGAAAAGATTGGAGTAGTAACCCCTGCCTCTCTCCAATGGAGGCACCGGGCAAATAACTCCCATGTCCAGAAGTTTATCTCCAAACAGCCGCGCACCCAGGAAGGGAAGAGCTGTAAGCGACTTCTTGGCCCCAAAATCCGCCGTCCACTGTCGGAGCCAGACCAATTTGCGCATAGCCACCAATAGGGCTGAAGTCCTGCTACACATGACAATAGAATCTTCCATAGCAGCCAAGACAAAACCCATGAACAATTCACATCTCTTAAGGGTAGCAAACTCATCGCTAGCCGGATCAAACTGAGCGTCATTCATCCAGTCTCTGATAAGAGACCAGGTAGCAAGCGACACTAGGGTAGATGCACAAACAGGCCGCAGGGCCGAGCTCACGCTGGCAAATGCGTGACACGCCATCTGATCAAGGTGCTTGTCCTCACCATCCTTAAAGTGGACCAACACCCAGGATTTTGACTATCCTGGGTCTTGGTCCACTTCGGTGGGGCACCCCCGATCGGGGTGCCCCGCTGTGTGAAACCCCCCCTAACCCCCCGAAAAACTCACCTCTCCCCGCGCCGACGTACAAGAACGTCTAAGCGGCAGCCGCCGCCGCCGCCTCCCTCGCGTCACTTTCGGCGCGCGCGCGCCCCCGCCGGCCATTCGCAGACGGCCGGCGCGGGCACGCGCACGCCTACAGGAGCGCGAGGGAGGCGGCGGCGGCCGGCCGCCGCCGAAGATAAGGTAAGGAGTTTGGGGTGTTTGGGGGGGTTTCACCCCGCGGGACATCCCGATCTCGGATGTCCCGCGGGGTGGGGGGTGATCGGCCCGGGAATCTTATAGATTCCCGGGCCGATCACCCGTGGGTGTTGGTCCACTTTAAGGGAAGTGGCGTCAGGGGAGTTCAGCACAGAAGAGTTAGTCAAACCCAAAACTGGCGCATCGACCTCGGGAGGAGAAGACCATCGCTTAACCGCCTCCACCGGGAAAGGATACTTCTTATCCCATCCCTGAGGCGCACCAGGAAGACGGCCTTTCCCATTCTTTCAGGATCAGCGCATCAAAATGACCCTGGGTAGGGAATTCCAGACGGGGCTGGCGGGCCACAAAAAATTCTTCTTTAGAGGAAGCACCTCAAGCGGGTCAATATCCAACACCTCCAATAGATGTGACAAAACAGTGGCCGTATCAACGGCATCCCCCAGCGCCTGCCCGACAGCATCACCAGACTGTACATAGTCTCCGTTTCCTCATACAATTCCCCCTCCTGTAAAGGGGAATAATCCGACAAATCAATGAAATCATCGTCAACCCACCCCCCCCCCCCCCCCAAGTAGATGCAGGTAGGGTGATTTTTAATGCGGGCAATCTGTATGTACAGGGGGGAAAACATATAAGATAGGCTCTTATTCAGGATGAAGGTCTGCTTTAAAGTGGACCAACACCCAGGATTTTGACTATCCTGGGTCTTGGTCCACTTCGGTGGGGCACCCCCGATCGGGGTGCCCCGCTGTGTGAAACCCCCCCTGAACCCCCCGAAAAACTCACCTCTCCCCGCTCCCAGCGCCGACGGACAAGCCGCGGACAAGCGGCTCCTCCGCCGCCGCCTCCCGCGCGTCACTCTTGACGCGCGCGTGCCTCGCGCCCCTCTAGACGTGCGCGCGCCCGCGCCGGCCATCTGTGAATGGCCGGCGCGGGCACGTCTAGAGGGGCGCGAGGGAGGCGGCAGATAAGGTAAGGAGTTTGGGGTGTTTGGGGGGGGTTCCACCCCGCGGGACATCCCGATCTCGGATGTCCCGCGGGGAGGGAGGTGATCGGCCCAGGAATCTTATCTTTAAGTCTGTTTACTATTTTGATACAGAAAAAGTAAACTTCTACGAAGTTTAATTAGAGCATGATTTAATAAATTAGCTTCTTGAACCGGCAGGGCAGGCCCCTCTAGCTTGAGTAGACAAAAGATAAAAAAAAAAAAATGAGCGAGTTTCAGCTTTCAAAGCAGAACAGTAGCTGCCTTCGATGCTTCAGACACAGATGGGTCATTGTGCACAAGCTGAGTAACACCAGAAAGCCTGAATGTATGGAGAGTTATGCCTAGTAGTAGTAAAAGGCTTGCCCTACCCATGCTCTAAAAATAGAGGCAAAAAATGACGAAAGTAAACTATTCTCAGCTACAATATGAATGACTTGTGTACGGGTTACAAAAATGAAGAGGCAGTGAAACTAATGAAAAGAGGCCTATTGGAGATTTACTGGAACAATAAACTTCCGACGCTGTATGTACATTCCACTTGTATGCAGAGCAAAATCAGAGCGATCACTTTATTTCACAGGACTGAATACATAAACAGAGAAGGAGGGAAACTTCATGTGGTTTCTGATGTTAAGTATTGCAGCCAAAGACAAGCAAGTGAATTACTGACATTTATAGAAGGTTGGTCTCTATACGTATCTCTATAGAGTGGTTATCACTTACATTCCTGACGTTCACAGCCTTGCCAGACACAGGGACATCTATGCCAGTTTCAAGTTATACTAAAGGCGAGTGCCCAATTGTTGTCCCATTGTCTCGGGCTACACGCTGCACTGTCCTAAACTTCAATCTGTTTTCAAAAAGACCCTGAAGTTCCCGAGTTATCTTTAAAGTGAATCACAACAAAGGATTTTAACTATCCTAGGTTTTGGTCCTTTCCCCCTGGGCACCCTAATCGTGGGAGCCCCGCTGTGTGAAACCCCCCTAGATCGCCGAGCGCAACTCACCTCTTCACGGTCCTATAGCCCATGTGCGGCCGCTCGTCCAATCAGCACGCTTGTAGTTGCTGACGTCACGCCGTCTAAGGTGTCGTCTAAGGCCAGTGGCTCTGAGCGGCAGACGCATACCCCGTTCCCCTCTAACATGAAGCGTGCCCGCACCGGCCATTCACAAGTGGCTGATGTAGGCATGCACCCTGCTAGAGGGATAGTAGGATGCGGACGTGGCTCACACATGCGCATTTGAACCGGGAAGCAGGGACCTGGGGGGTTTCACACAGCGGGGCATCCTGATTTTAGATGCCCCGGGGGGAGGTAATCGATCGTCCCGGGAATCTTATAGATATAACAAATCCTTCTAGATTACCAGTCTGGTCCTGGTAAGTCACTGGCCCCTTTAGCATTTGGCCCAGGTTTGGTTCCCTGCCTGGCCCGTCAGCAGTCAATTTTTAAATGAAACCCGTCATAAAAAATATACAAGTTAAAGGAGCACTATTGCGAAATTGTGTAATATTAAAAATACATATAAACACGTCAGCTAATGAGAGGAGGGGTCACTTATACACCCGAACTGAATAAAACTCCCGCCAAGCTTGAGGTTTTCTATGAGACTCCAGGACAGGCATACTTGCTCCTGATTGAGGGTGTCCCACTGTATGAAACCCCCAGGTCACACAAAAACTCACCTTTGTTCCCGGTGCAACGGCGCATACGCGAGCAACGGCAGCATCCCCGCACTGGCCACTGGCACCAATAAACGTGCACAGCTAGGGTGGGCACGTATCCCGGGTGCAGCATGTCTGAGGGGCACCATTTCAAATCTTTGTCCCGGGGTGCCAGAAAGTCTAGCCAAGCCTCTGCTAATAAGTGCCAGGCAACTTTCCGGACATAGGATAAACTATGTGCATAATGAAGTTGTTGGCGCTGTGAAATAGAAGCTTATAAAGTTATACCCTGTGGTGTTATCTTTAAAAGTATTAGAACGTTGGAGATGCAGTGGGTGTGGCAACAGTGATGTGATGTAAGCACACTGTGTGCTTTACATATATCATAGTAAAAAAATAAGTGCATTGTTGTGCCTCTAGTTATTACTGCCAGCACAGAGTGACCAGAAAAGGGGTCGAGAGATGCTGCAGGCTAAGAGCATCTCCGGCCTGCCAGCACATAGTGTGACCACAGAAGAGGGCAGGGTTTCATAGCTGCAGAGAGAGGTAGCCAATCAGGACGTCTAGGCAGAGAGTGGGGGTGTTTCTGTTCTAGGTCCACTAAAGGCTGATTGAAGGAGCAGATTACCAGGTTGGAGACTGAAAGGAGGAATAAGGAGACAGACATAACAGGAAGGAAAGCGCTGGAGGGACTCCATGTAAATTAAGTTACGGATATTTATTTTTTAACTTTTGATTAGTCACTTTAATTAAGCAGGTTTGCAGTATTTACATTACTCACATTACTCAGAACACATATAAATATACACCGATGTCCCCTCTCCCCCATCACTAAACAATCTTGTGTTCTCCTGGGATAGATACCCCTTGTTCCAGCCAAAAGTGGTTTCAAGTTATTTTTTGGGTTTATAATGTTGTTATAGTGGTGTAGATGATGCTTTCCTATGTATTAAAGCGGAACTTGAGTTAAAAAGGACCCCCTTTAGCCAGGGGGCACTCCGGATCCTTGGTGCCGCCATCTTGGCTTGAAGACACAGAGCGGTACCACCTGGTCTGTGTGCTCCCGCCCACCCATTTGAGTGGATGGAGGGTGGGAGCGCACGCGGAGCCAGGGGGATGCGGAGCCAGGGCGTCTGGCTCAGTTACAAAGTGGCAGAGCGGGGGGGGGGGGGGGGTCCACTTAGAATTTTAACTAGAATTTTCCACTTAGAATTTTAACTATCCTGGGTTTTGGTCCTTTCCCCCAGGGCACCCCCCGATCAGGCCACTGAGGCATCGGGAGGATATTCCCAGTCTAGGTCTGACTGGAGTTCCTCCGGAACTTCAGCATAATAAAAAAAAAAAAAAAAAAAAAAGCCCGAACCCTTAAAAAAACTATTCCCCAGCATCTAAGATTATTATATCTTTAGTTTTTAGTCACTTATTATTCTTTCCCCCACTGGGCTGCAACTCTGATCAGGACTCTAGGATACGGGCCTCATAACATGAGAGGAGGGAAAGTGCAGGGGGCGGAGTTATAGCTGTGCTCTGACTGGGGTCAAGAAAAGGACCGCAATGCCACAATGCAGAGCAGCCCGAGACATCATGGGCCACCATCTTGGATGTTTAAAGGCTCAGAAAAATGCAGTAGATGCAGGTAGGATGTTTAATGTGGACAATCTGTATGTACAGGGTGGGGGAAACATATAACATAGGATCTTATTCAGGGTGAAGGTCAGGATTAATGTAGGCAATCTGTATGTACAGGGTTGGTGAAACATATAACATAGGCTCTTATTCAGGGTGAAGGTCTGGATTAATGTGGGCAGTTTGTATGTGCAGGGTGTGGGAAACATATAGGATAAGCTCTTATTTAGGGTGAAGGTCCGTATTAATGTGACCAATCTGTATGTACAGGGGGGGAAACCTATAGGAAAAGCTCTTATTTAGGGTGAAGGTCCGCTTTAAGAAGAGTTCCGACTGATCCATTGCTGTGAGATGCTACTGCCGAAACAGTTTGGTTCCCTTGCATCGCAGTGCCTGATGGGATGTAAGATGTTGCTGCCAGTCGGGAGGTTGCCCGGAATCGGAGGGACCCAGAAGATGGATGCACTGGCGAGGGGAGTAAAAATTGCCCAAATGTAAAAGCGGAGGGGGGGCAGCAGTCTGGTGAGGTTTGGAGGACCAAAACCCACAACAATCGGCCCAGGAATCTATAAGATTCCCGGGCGGATCGATTCTCTCCCTCTGGGGCTTCCAAAATCTGTATGCGCCGCTATGTGAATCCCCCCAGGTTACCCATACACTTACCTTCCTTCCTGGTCGAACAGCGTGAGCCGCATCCCTGCTATCCCTTTAGCAGGACGCGTGCACGCGCCAGGCATTCATGAATAGCCGGCGCAGGGACTCTCCCTATTAGAGGGAAGCGGAGGATGCGGTCGTCAGCACACTCTGAGCCGCTCGCCTTAGACGACATGACATCAGCGGATCAGAGTGCATTGATTGGACGAGCGGCCGCACATGCGCCGTTGGACCGAGAAGAGGCGAGTTGGTTTCTGCGACCTGAAGGGTTTCACACAGCGGGACACCCCCGATCAGGGTGCCCCAGGGGCAAGAACTAAAAATACAATTCTGTGAAATACTCACCTGTAGAATTGGTATTATACGCATACAGTACGTCCAGCTCCATATATAATACTTACACGTGGGTTATCCTCCGCCAGAGGACGCTGTGGCACTGCAGACATGCGAAAACAGGCTCCTCCCGGCCCTTCATATACCCAGGGACCTCCCACAAATCCCCAGCATTGAAAAGCAGTGAGAAAAAGAAGCCGGGAGAAACCAACCACCAAAACTGGTAATAATAACAATGATAACAATCACCATACAGGGGATCCAGAACAAAGTGAAACCAGGGTGGGGTGGAGCAGGACGTACTGTATGCGTATAATACCAATTCTACAGGTGAGTATTTCACAGAATTGTATTATTCTAAGCATACAGTACGTCCTGCTCCATATATAATACTTACACGTGGGACATCCAATAGCAGTGTCCATAAAGTAGGGTGGGATCCCCAACAAAAAAGGCAACGGCACGTAGCTTAGACTACAACCGCCTGCAAAACCTTGCGGCCAAAAGCAGCATCAGCTGAGGCCCGAACATCAACCTTGTAAAACGTTGAAAAGGTGTGAACAGAAGACCAAGTAGCGGCCTTGCAAACTTGTTCAACAGAGGCCTGGTGCTGAAAAGCCCAAGAGGCACCAATAGCACGAGTGGAATGAGCAGTAAGACGAAAAGGGGGAGTCCTTCCCTTAGTAGAATAGGCTTGAATCACAGCCTGACGAATCCATTTGCTGACGGTAGACTTGGCGGGAGCCAAACCTTTCCTAGGCCCGGAAGGCACAACGAAGAGAGCATTAGTTTTCCTGAAGGCCTTAGTGACAACCAGGTAATACTTCAAGCACCTGACTACGTCCAAGGAATGCAGAACCCTCTCCTTGTCGTTGCTAGGATTGGGACACAGAGAAGGAAGAACAATATCCTGGTTCAAATGAAATGCAGACACAACTTTAGGCAGAAAATCCAGTTTGAAGCGGAACACCACCTTGTCCTGGTGTCTCTCATAGTAAGGAGACTGAATAGATAGAGCGGCCAGCTCAGACACACGCCTAACCGAAGTAATAGCCACCAAGACAACAACCTTGAGAGTGAGAACAGCAAGAGCAGCATCCTGAATAGGCTCAAAGGGAGCACCCTGCAAGGCAGACAAAACCAAGTTTAAATCCCAGACAGGGACTATAGGTTTTCGAGGGGGACGTATGTGAGTGACCCCCTGAAAAAAGGTCTTAATCAGGTGATGTTGGGCAAAGGTCTTCTGAAAGAAGATAGACAGGGCAGAAACCTGACCCTTCAGAGTACTAAGTTTGAGACCTAAGTCCAGACCATGCTGTAAAAGCTCCAGAACCCTAGGGACGGAGAATTCCCCGCAGGGAAGAGACCTGGACTCACACCAGTCAATGTAGGAACGCCATACTCTATAATAGATAGCAGAAGAAGTATTCTTCCTGGCCTGCACCATAGTAGCCACCACAGAGACAGACAAACCCTTCTCCATCAAGATGGAGGTTTCAGCAGCAAGGTCGTCAAAGCCAGAGTTTGTAAATTGGGATGGCGTAAGGACCCTTGAGTTAGCAGATCTGGCACCCTTGGCAGATCGAACTGATCTACTGCCATTTGAACCACGTCTGCGAACCACACTCTTCTTGGCCACCTGGGGCCACTAGAATCACAGGTACCCCTTCCAGAGCAATCTTGCGCAGAACCCTGCCCAGAAGGGGGAATGGTGGAAACACATACAGGAGTCGAAACTCCCTCCAAGACATGGACAGGGCATCCGTGGCCAAGGCCAGAGGATCCTGAGACAGGGATACGAAGGCAGGGAGCTTGTGACTGTGACGGGAAGCAAACAGATCCACCTCCGGTAGGCCCCAACGGTGACACAGGGACTGGAATACCTTGTTGCAGAGGGACCACACCCCCTGACGGGACATCCCCCTGCTCAGGGCGTCCGCCAGCAGGTTCTCCGCCCCCGGAATGTAGACAGCCGAAATGCATTGGACATGGCCTCCGCCCATGTCAGAATCTGAGACACCTCCCGGAGAGCACCCTTGCTCCGGGTCCCTCCCCGATGGTTGATGTAGGCAACTGCCGTTCTGTTGTCTGAGCGTACCTGGACCGACAGACCCCTCAGGTGTTGGGTCAATCGCTCCAGTACCAACCTGACTGCCCGTAATTCCAGAATGTTGATGGGTAAATGGGCCTCCTGAGGACCCCACGTCCCCTGGAAGCGCAGGGACTTCCAGAATCCCCCCCAACCTGACAGATTGGCATCCGTTGTGACCGTCTCCCAGGAGGGGGCCAGAAAAGACCTGCCCCCTATCAAGTTCCTGTGGTCCAGCCACCACGCAAGGGACTGTCTGACCGAGGGGGGAAGCACACAGACCCCGTCCAAGGACGCTGGGTTCTTGTCCCATACTGACAGAAGGTGAAGCTGCAGAGGTCTCAAATGGAACTGGGCAAAGGGCACTGCCTTGAAGCTCGCCACCATCAGGCCCACCAACTGCATTCCCTGCCGGATGGAGAGCTGTGGGCTCGAGAGCAGGAACCTCGCCTGCGCTGTCAGAGCTTCCACCTTCTGTTGAGGAAGGAATATCCTTGACTCAACCGTATCCAGAATCATTCCCAGGAACGGAGTCACCGAGGAGGGGGACAGAGAGGACTTGGGGTAATTGATCACCCAGCCGAAGGACTCCAGGGTGGACACTACCAGCCGAGTGTCCAACTCTGCCTGTCGCAGAGACCGAGAGGTGATGAGTATATCGTCCAGGTAGGGCAGCACACGTATGCCCCTTAGCAGGGACATCACCCCTGCCAGCACCTTGGTAAACACCCTGGGAGCCGAAGTGAGGCCGAATGGCAAGGCCACAAATTGGTAATGCTGATCTTTCAGTGCAAATCTGAGAAATCTTTGGTGTCCTGGGAACACCGGGACATGAAGGTAAGCGTCCTTTATATCTACGGACGTCATAAAGTCCCCTGGGCGCAGACAGCCAATGGCCGAGCGCAGAGTTTCCATACGAAAGTGTTTGTTTTTTTACAAATTTGTTGAGGATTTTTAAATCCAGAATGGGCCTAACTGACGCATCCTTCTTGGGTACTATGAAAAGGTTGGAATAGAACCCCATGCCCCTGTCCCCTAAGGGGACCTTGCAAATGACCCCTAGGTCCAGGAGGCCCTGCACGGCCAGCAACAAGACCTGAGCTGATGCAGGATCCTGTGGGATCCGGGACCCAACGAATCTGGTGGGGGGCCGTACAGCAAATTCTATCTTGTAGCCGGAGGACACTACCTCCTGAATCCACCGGTCTGAGACGTGGCGCCTCCAGACATGCTCGAAGTGCTGCAGACGTCCCCCCACCCTGACGGGCGAGGGCGCCCCTTCATGCCTGGGGGGTCTTAGGAGGGGCTTTAGACTTGGGTCCCCAGGAGGAACCGGGACGGCGTCCTCTGTTCCTGTGCCAGGAATCTGCGCGGGCCCCGGCGAAGGACACCCCTCTACCTTGTTTAGCCCCACGGTAGGGGGTCGATAGGGAGCCTTGGCCACGAAAGTGCCGAATCTGCCGCCTGCGCTGGGGTAACTTGCCTCCCTTGGCGAAGAGGTCTAATCGATCCCCAAACAGGCGCAGCCCCTTAAATGGAAGCCCCGTAAGGGCTTTCTTGGCGGCATTGTCTGTGGCCCACTGGCGCAACCAGACCGCGCCAGGGCAGATGACCTGGCACACATCTTAATAGCATCGTCCGATGCAGACAGGTTAAAGTTCACAAACGCATCACAGCTGGACAGAGCATTGACAGTATCAGAAGGCAACTCATCTGTGCCATCGAGAGCACTCCTAACCACGGCCCTGAGCGCTACTGCCGTAATGGCTAAGGCGCAAACCGGGGGCAGAGTCGCTCCCCCAAATGCAAAGGCATGACATGCCAGTTGGTCAACACGCCGGTCCTCAGAGTCCCGTAGCGTAGTAGTGTCAGGAGAGTGCAAAATAGAGGTGTTGGACAACCCTAGAATAGGAGCATCGACCTCAGGTGGCGATGACCAGCACTTAACCAAGTCAGCCGGGAAGGGATATTTCCTATCCACACTCTTAGGGACCCCATGAAGTCTGCTGGGATGTTCCCATTCTTTAAGCACGAGGCTATTGAAATGGGTCTGCTCTGGAAATTCCAAGCGAGCTTTAGCGGTATGAAAAAGATCACCCCTTTGCCGGGGAGCCGCAGCAGGGGGAGAGAGGGACAAAACCTCAAAGATCTGAACCAGCAGTCTATCAATATCATCCGAGGACCAATGCTCGGAGCCAGACTCTTCCTGACCCCTGGACTCATCGTCATATGACCCTGAGTCAGAGAACAGTTCCCCTTTGTCTGAGGGGATATGGGCATAGGAATGCAACAAATCATCAGGTTCTATAGGGAAGAGAGCCGAGTCAGGGTTCAAATGCCGCCTCTTGGCAGTGGCTTTACGCGCTAAGGAATTAGCAAGCAAGTTTTCAACACTAGCCAGTCTAGTGGCCAAATCAGGATGAGAATCCCTGCTGGTATTGGGGGTTAGACTCAGACTTGGAGTAAGTGAAGTGAGGCGGGGTGCAGGCCCAGCCTCAGAGGAGACGGGAAGCACCGATAGCGCCTGCTGTGCACAAGGAATACAGACCCGTGCATTGTCACCGCTGCTAGGTAAGACCCCACAAGCTACACAGAGCCGGGCTTGTCCCGAAGGAACCCCATTCACAATATCCTGAGATGCTTCCATATGGTGATTTAATCGGCACAATATGCCAGTAGGGATTGACGCTGTAAGCTACCCTGGATGCCCCAATAACCCGCGGTGAAGTGGGAGTAATTTTTTAATGGTCCCGGACCGGGAGCTACACTGGGCCGGGAGAAGCCACCGAAATCCACGGTCTGAAAGACATAACGGGGAACAAGGATGTCAGAGCCATGTGCAAGGGAGCATAAAAACTAATGAAGAGGACGGTCTTCACCACGTGCGCGAGTAAGAAATGGCACCAAGCCGACCGCAACGCGGAACGCACCAAGCCAGAACCACGCCCCTCCCCAGCGAGCGCGAAGCTCGAAAAGCGTAGCCAATCAGGACAGTAAGGCAATAACGCCTGAAGGAATTGACGTGAATCACCTCAGAAGAGCCACTACAGGCTAAGAAGAAGAAGGAAAGAAAGGAAGGAAGAAAAAAAATCGTACATGCGATGCAAGAAGAAACATAAAATAAAGGCGCTGCGGCTAACAGTACAGATAAAAAAAGCGCGGCTCTGACCCCCGTTCCCAGTAAAGCACAAAACCAAGCCATAAGCGTGTAATAGGATACACTGAGGCCGCCATACACACAACCCCCCCTTTCTTTTCCCCCTGGCTAAGGGGGGAACGAGGGAGGAAGGCGACCCGTTACATAGGGTCCACCGCTACACGGGGCGTGGGGCAATGATGCGGGAGGGGCATCCCCTGAAGGCTCACCATCAGCCTTGACCGCCTACCTTATGGTGGGGGATTGCGGTGGAGCGTGGCACCATAAGCACACATGGTGCTGCCTACCTTCACCCGACCAGCGCAGCCCAGGCTGGGAGGCATATCACACAGAGGAGGGGTGGAAATAATCCCACAGGGCCGCAGGCTGTAATAGCCCCGCTCACCTGCGAGAGAGTGATACTTCACATGTCTTCGCAGTCAGCACTGTAGAGAAATCTGGGGATTTGTGGGAGGTCCCTGGGTATATGAAGGGCCGGGAGGAGCCTGTTTTTGCATGTCTGCAGTGCCGCAGCAGTGCCACAGCGCCCTCTGGCGGAGGATAACCCACGTGTAAGTATTATATATGGAGCAGGACGTACTGTATGCTTAGAATACCCAGGATAGTCAAAATCCTGGGTTTTGGTCCACTTTAACCTTCCCCGATATTCCTCTTTAAATAAGATCTAAAAAAAATGGTTGGTAATTAAAAAGACAAAAAAAATTGGCTGGTTTTGCATTCAGTTTTTGTGTTATACAACGCTTCTTCATCACAGCATAAACTGCCAATGTTAGGAACATGGCAAGTTTCTACAGGCAGAGCCACAAATACACCTCCTGTGTATTCCTTGTAGCCATTTAATAGCTAAGCTTATAATAAAAAGCTAAATAATAAGGCTACGTTCACGCCTGTCCAGATTTATCTGCGTTTTGTTAGAACGGACAGGATAAGCAGAAAAAGTAATGTCATGTATCCTCCTTCACAACTCTGTTTTAATACAAGGCGGTTGGAATGTAGCCAAACTAGGCCTGTTTGCTAAGTTCCCACCACACTGTAAATTAATCCAGACCTTCACCCTGAATAAGAGCCTATCTTTTATGTTCCCCCCCCCCCTGTACTTACAGATTGCCCACATTATGCCCACATTAATCCGGACCTTCACCCTGAATAAGAGCCTATCTTATATGTTTCCCCCAACTGTACATACATATTGGCCACATTAATCCGGACCTTCACCCTGAATAAGAGCCTATCTTGTATGTTTTCCCCCCCTGTACATACAGATTGCCCACATTAATAATCATCCTACCTGCATCCACTGTATTTTCTGAGACTTTAAACATCCAAGATTGCAGCCCATGGAGTGTCGGGCTGCCTGCAGACAGGAAGTGTCTTCTGACTATGCTGCTCTGCATTCTGTAATTGCTGACCCTTTCCTGACCCCATCTCTGTTCTGTCTGTGCAAAGCACAGCTATAACCCCGCCCCCTGCACTTTTCACCCCTCTCCTCTCCTCAAAATGTGATGCTACTGAGCCAAGATGGTGGCGCCCGTACCCTAGAGTGCTGAACAGAGTTTCAGGCCAGTGAGGGAAAGAATAAAAAGTGGCTAAAAACGTTATATATATTAATTTTAGATGCTGGGGAATAGTTTTTGAAGGGTTTGGGCATTTTATTAAATGATGTTGAAGGTCCGCTTTCAGATTTATTCTATTCTATCAGATTTACTCTATAAAAAAAAAAAAACTGCAGGAATCAAAAATGCACCTACATCACCTTATCACCGTCCCTTGGTTAAACTAGATGGACATGTATATATAGTCAACCATATTAAGGTGTTTGGCAAGTCAAAAAATAAATATCAGTAGCTTACATTACATTGACTGGTTTCAGCGTTGTCCTTCCTCCTCCTGTTTGTCTCTGTAGTTATGAAATCACTTCTTCATTCAGCTTTCAATCGCCAGACCACTGTACTGGTCCTTCATTCAACCTTTAGTGGACAGAGAAAGGAAACGCCCTTCACTCCCTCCCCAGATGTCCTGATTGGCCATCTCTCTCTGAAGCTCTGAAACCCCGCCTTCCTTTCTCTGCTCTCAGCATTCGGAATGCCTAGCTCCAGTCTTTGATCAGGCTGCCAGCAATCAATAGCCTGCCCACCCTGTATTTCAGCATTTTCCTCTGTTTGCCAGCATTGCTACAGGTCAGACACCTAGCAAACACCCGCTTTCAGTTGCTAACAGTGTGCAGACAATCTCTCTGCCTACAGCATGTCTCTCCATGATCCACCTTTATGTACAAGCTGTGACTCTCGGCACACTTATTCAACCATGGCCCATTATGAATATGCTAAGCACACAGTGTGCTTACATCACATCACTGCTGCCACACCCACTGTTTTTCCTAATTGTTTTCTCTGCATCTCCAATGCTCTAATACTTTGTTGTTTGAGACAGTGCAACGTGTAGTCCGAGACAATAGGTTGACAATCTGGCGCTCGCCTTTAGTATAACTAATGTAAAAAGGCAAAACACCCTTGAACTGCAAACGTAGCTTATAGAACTCTTTCTCAACCTGCGGTACACATACCCCAGGGGGTACACAGCAGTGTTCCAAGACACACCTTCAGAGGGTGCCTGACTGGTCTGGTTTATTATTTTACAAGTGAAACCTGATGCCTTCTTGCTTTAAAGTGGACCAAAAGCCACGGAGATTGGCCCAGGAATCTATAAAATTCCTGAGCCAACTGATTCCCTCCCCATGGGGCATCCAAAATCGGGATTCTGCACTGTGTGAAACCCCCCAGATCGCCCATAAACTCACCTTCTTTCCCAGTCCAATGGCACATGCGTGAGCAGCAGCCACATCCCCGCTATCCCTCTAGCAGGGTGCGTGCCCGCACCAGGTATTTGTAAATGGCCAGCACGGGCACACTCCCTGTTATAGGGTAGCGGGGGATGTGGCTGCCAGCACACTTCTATACGTTCGATATGCTCACCTTAGACGAGCTGACGTGAGTGGATCCGAGCATGGTGATTGCACACTAGCCCCTACTCTGTTGTATACCTTTATAAAGCCCCTGTTCCCCTGAATATACCCCTTCACCCCCCCCTGTATATATTACTGCTCCCTCACCTATATATTCTGCACATCACCTCACAGATTACCCAAATGTGCTGCACATTGCTATGGCTTCATATAAGGACTCCTGGGTGTCAGCAGGCGTAGGGTGACCAAGCACCCAATGCCCAGCCTCTGTGCTACAAGCATCATACACACTGGGTGGCAGATCCCTAGTTTCATCTGGCCGACATCCCCCGGCTCCTCGCAGCGGTGCAACACAAGCGACTAAGATTGGAGAGCCAAGAGGGCTGGGCCCCGTCCAACAGCATGCAAGAAGTGTCAGAAACCCTGCGAGTAGAGAAGAATGATGGAGATTCTAAGCCGTCACTTTCCAGCTGTAAGACAAGCAACCAGAAGCCCCGAAGCAGGACTAGCAAAACCACCACCACACGACCTCCAAGAGGTGGAAGTGTAGACTTGCGTTATTAATTCTGGAAGCATAAAATACAATTCTGTGATTACTCACCTGTAGAATTGGTATTATGAGTATACAGTACGTCCTGCTCCAAATCTAATACTTACAGTTGGGATATACTCCGCCAGATGGCACTGGACTGCAGAGACATCGAAAATAGGCTCCTCCCGGCCCCTCAAATACACGGGGACCTCCCACAAATCCCCAGCATTGAAAAGCAGTTAATGAGAAGCCGGGAGAATTAAACAATCTAAATTATCAACAATAACAAGGATAACAATCACCATACAGGGGATCCAAGATAATGCAATCAAGGGTGGGCTGGAGCAGGACGTACTGTATACTCATAATACCAATTCTACAGGTGAGTAATCACAGAATTGTATTATTCTTAGTATACAGTACGTCCTGCTCCAAATCTAATACTTACAGTTGGGACATCCAATAGCAGTGTCCATAAAGTAGGGTGGGATCCCCAAGAAAATCAGCAGCAGGCAGTTTAAACCACTGCCGCCTGCAGAACCTTTCAGCCAAAAGCAGCATCAGCTGAGGCCCTAACATCAACCTTGTAAAAGTTTGAAAAGGTATGAACAGAAGACCAAGTAGCGGCCTTGCAAACTTGTTCAACAGAAGCCTGGTGCTGAAAACCCCAAGAGGCACCAATAGCACGAGTGGAAGGAGCAGTAAGGCGGAAGGGAGGATTCTTCCCCTTAGCAGAGTAGGCCTGAATCACAGCCTGACGAATCCACTTGCTGATAGTAGACTTGGCAGGAGCCAAACCCTTCCTAGGACCAGAAGGGACCACAAAAAGAGCATCAGTTTTCCTGAAAGGTGCAGTAGCCACCAGATAGTACTTCAGACACCTAACCACATCCAAAGAGTGCAAAACCCTCTCCTTAGCATTGCTAGGATTAAGGCACAAAGAAGGAAGAACAATATCCTGATTCAAATGAAATGCAGACACTACCTTAGGAAGAAAGTCAGGTTTGAAACGAAACACCACCTTGTCCTGGTGTCTCTCATAGTAGGGGGCTGAATGGAAAGCGCCGCCAACTCAGACACACACCTGACAGAAGTGATAGCCACCAGAAATACAACCTTGAGCGTAAGAATGGCCAAGGCAGCATCCTGCACAGGTTCAAAGGGAGCACCCTGCAAGGCTGACAGAACCAAGTTCAGATCCCAAACAGGCACCATAGGCTTATGTGGGGGGCGCACATGAATGAACCCCTGGAAAAAAGTCCTGATCAGAGGGTGCTGAGCAAAGGACTTCTGGAAGAAAATAGCCAGGGCAGAAACCTGACCCTTCAGAGTACTGAGTTGGAGCCCCATCTTCAACCCATGCTGCAGGAACTCCAGAATCCTGGGAATAGAGAACACACGACAGGGAAGAGACTTAGACTCACACCAGTCAATGTAGGCAAGCCAAACCCTGAAATAAATGGAAGAGGAAAACTTCTTCCTGGCTTTAATCAAAGTATCCACAACCGAGGAAGACAGCCCCTTCTCCATCAAGATGGAGGTTTCAGCAGCCAAGCCGTTATGCCTGAGGGGGGCTTGGAAGAGGATTTTGCTTTGGGACCCCAGGAGGAGCCAGGACGTCCACGCCCTCTGCCTCTACCCCAGAAATCTCCCCGGGCCCCAGGAAAGGAAACCCCCCTTCCCTGTCTTGCACCACGGTAAGGGGAGGAGAAGGAACCCTGACCCCAAAAGGGCAGAGATTGCCGCCTGCGCTGGGGTAACCTGCCTCCCTTAGCAAAAAGGTCCAGGCGGTCCCCAAATAGGCGCAGTCCTTTAAAGGGAAAACCAGTGAGGGCTTTCTTGGCAGCGTTGTCAGCAGACCACTGGCGCAGCCAAACCGAGCGGCGTATAGCCACAAGGGCAGAAGTTCTGGCACACATTCTGATGGTGTCATCCAATGCTGAGAGGACAAAATTTACAAAAACATCACAACTGGAGAGTGCATTAAACACCTCACAAGGAAAATCATCAGGGGCACCATCAAGCATATTTCTGATAAGGGTTCTAGTGGCCACAGCAGTAATGGCAGAGGCACAGACCGGGCGCAGCGCCGTCCCCGCACATGCAAAGGCGTGGGATGCCAGCTGGTCAATGCGCCGGTCCTCAGCATCCTGCAGGGTAGTAGAGTCAGGGGAATGCATGACAGAGGTGTTAGATAGCCCTAGGATTGGGGCATCCACCTCGGGGGGGGGGGGGTGACCAACATTTAACCACCTCAGCCGGAAAGGGATACTTCCTATCCCAACTTTTTGGAACCCCGGAAAGTTTACTGGGGCGCTCCCATTCCTTGAGCACAAGGGTATGGAAATGTGCCTGCTCGGGAAATTCCAAACGTGATTTTGCTGTATGGAAAAGCTCCCCTCTTTGCCTGGGAGCCGCAACAGGGAGAGAGATAGACAGAACCTCAAAAATCTGGGTCAATAATCTATCAGTGTCATCCGGGGCCCAGGGGTCAGAGCCAGACTCGTCATGACCCCCTTGGTCTCTCATCAGATGAGCCTGAATCAGAAAAGAGCTCCCCTTCATCAGACGGGGTATAGCCACAAAGATTCCAAAATTCCCATAGGGAAAACAGTGACATTAGGCGTCAAGTGCCGCTTCTTAGAAGGGGCCTTACGCGCTAAGGACTTAGCAATCAACTGCTCAACAGTAGCCAGTCTAGAAGACACATCAGGCTGAGAATCCCCACTAGTATGCAACTCAGTAGGAGTGAGGTTTAAGCTTGGGGGAGTAGGCGAAGTGAAACGAGGTGCAGCCACTGGCAGGCCAGATTGCAATGCAAGCACCTGCTCAGCACAGGGTACACAGACCCGCGCCTTGTCAGCGTCAGCATGAGGCTGGCCACACGCTACACACAGCCGGTCTTGTCCCAAAGGGACCCCGGTCACATTATCCTGGGATGCCTCCATATGGTGATTATAGCGGCGCTATGCGCCGATAGGGAATAACGCTATATAGCAACCCCGGATGCCCCAATAACCCGCTAGGGAAGTGGGAGTATTATTTTTACAAAGCCTACAAGTTATATACTAATACAGGGCCGGGAGAAGCCAAAAGACAAGACTTGTAAGCAGTAACAGTAACAAAAAGTGAAATATATAAAGCCGCCCGCGAGGACACTTATGGAACGCGGTAGGTAGGGGTCTGTCGCGCATGGGCCAAAGGCAGGATAAAGATGGCGTCGGTATACCTCGAGGGGCGGGCCGATATCAGCGATGACGCGAAGCGCGCCATAGATGGGCCCCGCCCCCCCCGAAGAGCGCGAAGCCAGAACGTGATGGCGCACCAGCGCCTGAGGTAATGCCGCCGCCAAGCGCGGATCCAAGTCAGCGCGTGGCGGCGGCGGCAATTTTAAAAAAGACAGTAAAGACAAGCCAGCGCGGCGGCTGACACAAGACTAAACAGAATGGAAAAAAGGTGTAAAACACAGAATGCATAGCATACATATTTACACCCCCCCCCCTCTTTTCCCCCGAAGACTACAAGGAGGATGAGGGAGGACAGCGGCCACTTAAATAGGGCCCACCGATGGGCAGGGGCAAGGGGGCACTAGTGCGGGAGGGGCATCCATAGAGGCTCACCATAAGCCTGTACCGCCTACCCTTTGGTGGGGGATTGCGGTGGAGCAGCGCTCCTAAGCACCTAACAGCGGTGCTGCCTACCTTCACCCGACCAGCGCAGCCAAGGCTGGGAGGCAATTACTGATGGAAAGGGTGGGAATAGTCCTACAGGGCCGCAGGCTAATAGCCCCGCTCACCTGCGAGTAGAGAGCCATTTCTCATCCTTCGCAGCCAGACTGCAGAGAAATTCTGGGGATTTGTGGGAGGTCCCCGGGTATTTGAGGGGCCGGGAGAAGCCTATTTTCGATGTCTCTGCAGTCCAGCGCCATCTGGAGGAGTATATCCCAACTGTAAGTATTAGATTTGGAGCAGGACATACTGTATACTAAGAATATAACTATTTTTATTCGTTTATTACATAAAATTATGGATTAACTCAACCTCTGTGTGCCGAGCCCAGTCATTCGAATGCTGAATGACTGGGCGCGGGAGAGCGCCTCATGCTTTCCCTGTGGACCAAAACCATTTCCACACAGCACTAGAATGCACGATGATCTGCCAACTGAAAACAGTAAAAAAACCTAATGGCGATTGCGCCCACTTACCTTACAATTAAACTGGAGGCTAGGCATTACATGTTACAATCTAATGTAGCGACCCTCCAAACTGATTATTAGGTAGGTGGGCTCACCATTAGATGCCACATCCCCAGCGTTGTGCGAGCGCTCCCGTCCCAGCCTTATAGATAGGCTGGGACAGGAGCACACACCCGCCGGGAATGCGGGAGCGTGTGCTCCCCGTTCATCCCAATCCGAGCAGCTTGCCGAATTACTTTTTCACAGCAAGTGGCTCCGATTGGACAGAAGCCTGCTCATGCACTGCTGGGACCGGGGCAAGCAGATCGGGCGATTGAGGAGGCGTTTCACAAAACAAGGAGGAATGAAACCCGGGAAAGTGAACAATCTTGGGGGTTTTTTTTGCGCTTTAAATCCCAGGGCTGGCTGCACTGTTTTTTTATGATTTAAACCGGACCAACAGCCTGGCACAGTTGGAAAAAAAAAGGTAGCGGCTATTTTGGAACTTCCTTCCCCAGCATCTCAGCCAGGCTGCTGTCTGGATTCAACTGACAATGCACAGTAACAGGAAGCCCAGCAGCACTTCCTGTTTGCAGGGAGCCTGCAAATGCATGAGCCGCCATTTTGTTTCTAAAATTCACTACAGCATAAGTTAGAAAATTGTAAATTAATTTCTATATGCAGCAATCTAAATTGCCCTGGGGAGGGATGCATGTGAGCACTGTTTGTCGTGTTGGCCTGGTTTAAGTCATTTTTGACTGTTGGTCTAATTTAAGGCAGACCTAGATTCAAAAACAACATTAGATCATCTTTCATCACTACCCTGGGGAATCCCAAATTCTGATGTCCCTCCAGTTAAAGAACAATAGGAAACCTAAAATGCAGCCAATGCTCAGGGGTTGGGGAAAGAAGCGAAAGAATGTTTTGACTGACCGATTCACTATGTTTATATGTTTATATCAATGTAATATGGTCATAGAGCTCACTAACTGTTCTTATCCTTCTTCAGGGTGTTTACAAATCAAATAAATAAATAAAAAGTTTGCATTTGTTTGGTGCGGGCTTGTAGAATACGCTACAGCTACATACACTGCTTATGCCCTAGTTTGCCTCCTTCTTGTATGGTTATGACTGGTCTATCAGGAACAAGCCTGATAAAAAGGAGTTCACGCGGTGTAACCACCGACTTGTTGTTACCTTTACACTTTGCCCCCTGCTGATAATCCTGGTGCTGGATTAGCGCCACACATTCCTTAGCCCACGTAACGCCTGAATGATTCTCCTTATATCATATTATTATTATTGTTTATTTATATAGCGCAATCATCTTCCATAGCGCTGTACAAAGTAGTAATGACAGACAGAGTAGAAACATACAGTACATAGATAATTACAAATGCAGTGTTACAGAGTGTACAATGAATATTATGAATACAAGATACAATAGGAGAGAGAGCCCGACCCCTAGGAGCTTACAGTCTAAAGGATAAGGGGTGGAAGCAAAGTATCTACCTAGAGACACAGTTAATGTCGTGTTTGAAAGGAACAGTCGGGGGAAAAATGTTGAATTCTTCGCCTGACACTGGCTGTCAGGGGCTATGTCTTTCATGAAGCAGAACAGGGCTAAGTTCTAGTAAACTTGCTCCGTCCTGCTGACCCCTACCACACAGCGCTCTGTGCTACTCTTGGACTCTGGGCATTTTTATTTATTTTTTAAAGTGAACCAAAACCCACAGCCCTGGAATCGACTAGATTCAAGGGGCGCTTGAATTCTGGATGCCCCACTGTGTGAAAACCCCCCACAAGTCATCTGTGGTGCAATGGCGAATGCGCAAGCAGCACTTGCTCCCCGCGGCTGCCGGGCACATTAGGGTCGGCTCCCTTAGACAAAGGGGAAGATCCAAGTGCGCTGATTGGACGAGAGGCCACACATGCAATGTAGATTGGGCAACCTGGGGGTTTTCACACAATCGGGGAGCCCCAGGCGCAAGAACCAAAACCCAGCATAGTCAAAATCCTGGGTTTTGGTCCACTTTAATGAGGAACAACACTTAAAGGAGCACTATTGCCAGAAATGAAATGAAATGATGAAATTCAATATACATATGCTGGATGGCGGGAGGAGGGGTCACTTATAAACCCGGCATCAAAAAATATCCTGCCAGGCTTGTTTTTTTTTTTTTTTTTTTATTTATAGGATCCGGGGTGATGTTTTCAGTCACCCCGATACACTAAACCTGTCACCCCTGGGTTTTACTCCTACCAGGAGAAGAAAACCGCAAGCTTGGCGGGAGTTTTATTCAGTACGGGTGTATAAGTGACCCCTCCTCTCATTAGCCTAATTCTTTATACTATACAATTTTGAAGTGCTGCTTTAAAGTGGACCAAAACAAACGCCAATTTTATCGATTCCCTGCCCCCGGGGCATCAAAAACTGGGATGGCCCCACAGTGTGAAACCCCCAGGTCACCCCGTTCACTCACCTTTTCCCGCTCCAACAGCACATGTGCAGGCTGCATCCCCGCTATCCCTCTAGCAGGGTGCATGCCTGTGCCAGCCATTTGTGAAAGGTCGGCGTGGGCACGCTCCCTGTTAGAGGGAAGCGGGAGATGCGGCTGCCAGCGCACTCGGAGGCACTGGACTTAGACGCCGTCTTAGATGGCATGACATCAGCGGCTGATTGGAGGAGCGGCCATGCATGCGCCATAGGACCGGGGAGTGGCGAGTTGGCATTGGTGATCTGGGGGGTTTCACGCAGCAAGGATAGTCAAAATCCTATCATATATATATATATATATAGGGGAGGGGAAGGAAGAGGAAATCAGGGGAACAGATTCTGTTACCCCTGGATTTTATTTCTACCAGGAGAGAATACACAACAAGCTTGGCGGGAGTTTTATTCAGTTTGGGTGTATAAGTGACCCCTCC
The DNA here is from genome assembly GCA_027917425.1 of Gastrophryne carolinensis. Classification (NCBI taxonomy): domain Eukaryota; kingdom Metazoa; phylum Chordata; class Amphibia; order Anura; family Microhylidae; genus Gastrophryne; species Gastrophryne carolinensis. The sequence continues at coordinate 165,850,051 of CM051241.1, read as the reverse complement.
TCTCATTAGCCGACATGTTTATATGGATTTTAAATAATACACAATTTCACAATAGTGCTTCTTTAAGAACTTGACTTTCTTTGGCATTGTTCTTCTCTGGTGGGGGATGCCCTGCTGCGTCTGTCCCCCGAGATTGTCCCATAAACTCACCATCTCCTTGTTTCCCCAACACACGCGTGAGGCCCTCAGCCAATCAATGGCACTCATTTCATTCAGCTGAGCTTAGTGCAGCAAAGGAAATCTGGATGGAACAAACATTGCTTGCCTCAAGCTGTGGGATTGCCCACGATGGTCATTCAGAAACGCGTGATGCGAGTGCGCACCTAGCTAGAGGCATGCTGGGGAAGCGGCTCATATCACGTATTGCAGCACATGTGAGTGGACCGGCAAGCCAGCCTGGGATGCCAATTTGGGATGGCACATAATGAGACTGACACCCCCCAAACCAGGTCTTGAGGGGAGTGTTGCTATTCTTTAATGGGGCATTGATGAGGAGGTCAGCAGGAGGAAACAATTTCACTAGAGCCTATCAGAATTACTCAAGTGACACAACCCCACACAAGCTTGAGATGAGCAAAAGGCAGGCCAATTTAAAGTGGAACAAAACCCAGGAGTTGCCCCGGGGCAACCTGATCGGGGATGCCTTGGTGTGTGAAACCCCCCAAATCGCTTAAGGCAACTCACCTCTTCCTGGTCCAATGACCCATGCACGGCCACTGTCCAATCAGCACACTCGGATCTACTGATGTTACGTCATCTAAGGCTTCGTCTAAGACCATCAGCTCTGAGCGCGCTGACGGCCTAATCCTCCACTTCCCTCTAACAAGGAGCGTGCCCACGCCGGCCATTCACAAATGCCTGCGTTGGGCACGCACCCTGCTAGTGCCGTCTGACCAGGAAACAGGGTAAGTGAATGTGGCGATCTGGGGAGTTTTCACACAACATGGCATCCAGATTTTGGATACCCCGGGGGGGGGGGGAAATCCATCGGCCCGGGAATCTTATTGATTCCCAGGCCAGTTGGCGTGGGTTTTGGTCCCCTTTAATCCTGTCCCTTTAAAACTAGTGCAACACAATGCTGTGTGTGACTGCAAACATGTGAAAGGAATTCTGCCCTAAAGTAAACCAGAATGACAGCTAGAGAATGCTCTGATTCTTTGCAGAAAAATGCATGTGAACATGTGGAGCAGACAGGGCCCGAGTATGAAACAAGAAAAGCAGAAACAGTAATTATGAAAGGACAAACGTATGCATAGATTTCTGTTTCAGAGGGTCAGTATTAAAAGGTAAGTCCACTTTGCAGACAATTAGACCTCAGATCAGGGGAGCCCTAGGCTCCTCCGTATTTACCTTACACCCAGTAGCTCAATCACCCTCCTGCAGGCTCTGTACCAGAAGCAGAGTGCCGTACTTCCAGGAGCTGTCCTGTAGGTGGCAGCAACCAAAAAAACTGTGAAGATGAGCAGTGGAGCTACATGTCCCAATGGCACCCCTAATCTGAGGTCTGTGCGGAAAGTCTACAAAAACCACCGTTAGACTTACCGGACTTTTCAGGAATCCTTCAGCTTGACTGACCACATGGAGGTAATTAGCGGTCAAGCTGAAGGATGACTTGGAAAAACCACCGTTAGACTTACTGGTACCAGATTTTGCAGGAATCCTTCAGCTTGACCGCTTATTATCTCCATGTGGTCGGTCAAGCTGAAGGATGACTTGGAAAAGTGGGGAGGCCGTTCAATGGCAGTTTTCTCCCCTAAAAAAGGAGTGAGAATTTTTACTTGGCTCTGAATCAACTCATTCGGTAAAAGGTTCGGATTGAAATCAATAGGCAAGGGATGGGGATTGTAAACAATCGCATGCACCATTGGAGCAGGGAAAGGTGAGATTTTATGGGCGACCTGAATCTTTTAGATCCCAGGCCTGCCACGGGTGAGTTTTGTTCCACTTGAAAGAGAAATACACAGAAATGTCACTTTCGGGACGTCTGGTCAGGGAGTGGGGGTGTTTCTGTTCTTGGTCCACTGAACAGTGATTGAAGGACCAAGTCAGCGGGGTGGAAACTGAAAGCTGAATGAGGAAGTGATTTTTCTAACTAAGGAGAGAGACAGAAGAGAAAGAGCAATGCTCAACCAAAGGTAAGCTACTGATATTTATTTATTTTACTTTTAACTTGCCAATCACTTTAAGTCTAGCCACACTGGACCCCGGGCACCAGCCGCCCTTCCAGCTGGTGCTGAAGTAAGGGAGTACCGTACCAGCAACAGCAACCTGTCCTCCCCTCGGATGGCCTCAGGCTTTACAGTTTTAGACTAGTTTTAGAGTGCATGGCGGCTGATTAGCCATGTTGCTGTTGCAAAAGCAGATGGCGTGGTCAGACACAGATGTAATCTGACCTTGGGGTCGAGTTCGTGTCTCTTAGGAAGGTTCTTTTGGCTGCCTGTCAACCCTTCGCACAATCCTCCTGTTGGGTTTGGATTTTGCTCTTCGGGGAGGCTGGCTAAATACCCAATCTAATATATTCACCTGCTGTCACAGGGATATCCAGCTGTTTGGATAAAGCCTTACAATCCTTACTTTTTCTTAAAGGGATTAACCACCCAAATAAATAAAAAAGGAAAAAAAAAAAGGAAAGGTACTCTTCTTTGGTCTGCCGCTGATCAGTCCTAATCTGGCAATCAGCAACTCACCCGATCGCATTCTGCGCCAGCTAGGTTGGAACTCCAGTCACCAGCACTTCAATGTCGGGATTGCACCCTTCTGCCATCACTTACAGAGCCATTGCCACACATGCTCAATTTACTACGATGGAGGGGGTGTGCCGAGGCCTGACACACCTGCTCCATTGTAGTGAACAGAGAAGGAGTAGCCACTCCCATGACTGATGGTGGAAGGGCGCAATTCCGACATGGAAGTGGCAGTTATTTGGAATTTTTTGGGGCAACGTGTGATGTGATCCAGGGATCAGGTGAGTTACTGATCTCTGGAGTCAGAATAAATAATCTGCGGAGGACAAAAAGGAGTACAATTTTGTTGATTGCTACAGGAAGGGACGGTAGAAGAGGAGTGGTGCTCAGCAGGGCCAGCTCCAGGTTTATGTGGGCCCTCGAGCGACATGGTCTCGGTGAGCCCTTTTGCAGTGGAGAGTCATGGGTCAGGTGTCTATAAATTCCATGGACAAAACTAGGAAGGGCTGCTTGCCCTCCAACCCCCTTATTGGAGCTGTTTTTTTAGTGAGACTCACAAATCTGGCACTAGAAGGGTTAACCACATTGTGCCAGCTGTCAGTGGGCTCCCCTGGGGTGTGGGGGCCTTTGGCAGCTGACCGGGCTTGCCGGGTGCCGACGCCGGCCCTGGTGTTCAGCTTTGGACATTGCAGGACTTGATCTTGAGACCTGGTACATTTTATACTACCGGACTAAGACTGAATACGCTGCAGGGGACAAATGTGAGTAGGCGTATCTTTAAAGTGGACCATAACTGAGCGTGATCGGCCCGGGAATCGATTTCTTCCCCCTGGGGAATCCAAAATCGGGATGCCCTGCTGTGTGAAAAACCCCAGGTCGCCCCGTTCACTTACCTTGCTTCCCGGTCCGATCTGGGGATTTTCACATAATGGGGTGCCCCATAGTCAAAATCCTAGGTTTTGGTCCACTTTAAGCATGGTCTGGACAGGCCCTTTAATGTCATCACTTTGCAGGAGGCACAAAGCATTTTTTTTCAGTGTACCAACAAATCTGTCCACAGCTGTATACACACTACTTCTACTGCTCTGAGAAGAACAAGGGAAATACTGCTGAACACGGGAATAGGCCGGAAATGGATTTTCATAAAAAAGCAGCGATTAATAAAGGCTGTATTAGCAGCGGCCAGGGCAAGAGAAGCACAGGACTGTTGCCACCACACTGCAGATGTCCAGAACACACATCACTATTCCCCCAGCCCCATTGCATCACTAGAAAACTTCAAGCTACACTCTATGAAAAGCATAATGCCACCATAATACAGGACGATAAAGGGACATGAGAGAAAATGGGCAATAGTGACTTGGTCACTTTCTGCAACTGCAGGAGAGGCCCCCTATTTGCAGTATGTGACTGGACAATTCTGACAAAAGATGCAAGTCTTTCCAGCTGGGGTGGAGTGAGCTCATAGAAACATAGAAGGTTGACGGCAGAAGGAGGCCATACGGTCCATCTAGTCAACCCTTATGTGTATACTGTATGTTCTCTTTATCTTAGGATAGATGGAGGCTTATCTTGGGCTTTTCTAAATTCAGTGGCTGTCGATTTTGCAACTACCTCTGCTGGAAGTTTGTTCCAAGCATCTACTACTCTTTCTGTAAAATAATATTTTCTAACATTGCTCCTGATCTTCCCCCCGACCAGCTTCAGGTTAGGCTTTTTGTTCTATCATGAAGTTTCTTCTTAAAAACACTTCCCTCCTGAACCTTATTCAGTCCTTTCACATATTTAAAAGTCTCCAATATGTCCCCTCTCTCCCTTCTTTCCTCCAGACTGTACAAATTAAGTTCTTTAAGTCTCTCCTGATAAGTTTTAAGTTTAAGTCCTTCCACCATTTTTGTTGCCAGCCTTTGGACACGTTCTATTTGAATAATGTCTTTTTGCAGGTAAGGTCTCCAGAACTGCACACAGTATTCTAGCTGTGGCCTCACCAGGGCTCTATACAGCGGCATCACAACCTCCCTCTTCCTACTGGTGATGCCTCGAGCTATGCAGCCGAGCATCCTGCTTGCTTTTCCCACTGCCTGGCTACACTGTCCACTCATCTTGCAGCTATCACTAATCAGTACCCCTAAATCTCTTTCCTTCAAGGTCCTGGATAACACAATGCTGCCATACGGTGCTCAGAGCAGGGATTCCTTCTACACAAGTGCATGATTTTACAGTTAGAGACATTAAACTCTAGTTTCCACAGTTTTGACCATTTATTCAGTAACACTAAATCATTTTCCATGTTGCAAACACCTCCAGGAATATCCACCCTATTGCTAACCTTTGTATCATCAGCAAACAGGCAAACTTTTCCTACCAAGCCTTCTCCTATGTCACTTACAAATATATTAAAAAGAATGGGGCCCAGGACAGAGCCTTGCGGCACACCACTTGTAACTCGCCTTTGTTCAGATTGCACACCATTTACAACAACACTCTGATACCGATCCTTCAGCCAACTGGAAATCCACTGAACTATCCAGGGATTGAGTCCTAACTTCAATAACTTATGTATGAGCTCTTTATGTGATACAGTGTCAAAGGCTTTGCTAAAAATCCAGATAGATGAAGCTGGTGCTGTGGATATCGCCTAACACTTTACTTTAGCTCCCCAGAACTCCCCAGCCAGAGAGAAGGGCGTCCGTCATAATTGTCCACTGAACTGGAAGAAAGTAGTGTGAGTGTGAGGGTGAAATGATGTCTCCTCCAACCGAAACAGGGCAGGAGATGCAGATGGAGCAGTCTGGTGTGAACTTGGGAAAAGGAAATCATCTGTATGGTGGAGACCATCAGCCCCAACAGGTGCATGTTCTGGCGAATGGTACATCGTTCAGATGCCAGAAGAGTCGGGACCCCAGCATGAAGGTTGCAACATTTCTCCTCCGAGAGAAAAATTCTGGTAGTGTGCACCATGTCCAAGAGCCATGGCCAGGAATGAGGCCTCTCAGGACAGAACAACGTGAAACTAGGGATAATTGAGAACTTGCACTTTAATAATGACAAAGACAGCAATTATCTGACATTTATACCGCTTAGATTAAATAACACCAGTATGCTGTATTATTATCTGTTTGACTGGAACATCAGCTAACAAAAAAAATTAGAGCGGACGTGCATAAACGCACACCTATCTCTGAATAAGGAGCACCACAACTATATAGAAATTATTAGCAAATCTTTATTAATACAAAATCGCACAGAAGGCTAAAAATCATATGACACAGACATATTAAAAACAACCGTTTTTGACCCAATATTATTCATTAATTAATACCCAATTGGGTGTATCCAAATAATTAATACCCAATCGGGTGTATCCAAATAATTAATACCCCATGTTAATATGGCCCACCATTTTCACCCCAAATAAAACTTATGTGCCGGCACAAAAAATTTAGTTCCCTATCCTACCCACATTCACCACTAAAAATGAATAATAAAGTGCTATAAATAAATAACTAATATAATAACAATATCTATATACATCTAATAATAATGAATGATATAAAATTATCACAGTGTACTAAAGTGAAAAAACAATTACATATAAGTGTACTAAATATATCACACAAACTCTGTTGCACAAAAATTATCCATAAAAGTATGAATCAAGAACAATGTGAAACAAAACCTCTATAATTAAGCAGTAAAGAGTGCCAACAAACCATAAACAGAAATCTACCAAGTACAGGGCCACACAGGGTATATACACATATGGTCAAAAACGGTGAGTACCACCTGCGCACGCGGGTCCCATGCCACTTCAAGGGTGAGGGTAATTGGTTATTGGTGGTGCACCCCTTTTTTTGTCTATTTGACTGGAACATGCTGTGATTATATACCATGTTGTAAACTCTAAATTTGCTCAGCAGAAGTGGAATGCAGGGTCGCCCCCACAAACCGGTTGAGGCACTTGGGGTTCAGGATTGGCCCAACCAATCTGTGCATTTTGGGAACTACAAATAGGTTGAAATAGTATCTCAGGACCCTCTCCAGAGTGGCACCACTGGAACTACTCTAGGGGCAAAAATACAATTCTGTGATTACTCACCTGTAGAATTGGTATTATGAGTATACAGTACGTCCTGCCCCAAATAGATTACTTACATGTGGGTATTACTCCGCCAGATGGCGCTGGACTGCAGAGACATTGAAAAATAGGCTCCTCCTGGCCCCTCAAATACCCAGGGACCTCCCACAAATCCCCAGCATTGAAAAGCAGTTAAACCGGACCTTCAGCTTGATTTAATGAAAAGCCCAAAGTCTTAAAAAACAGTTCCCCAGCATCTAAAATTAATATATTTTAAGTTTTTAGTCACTAACTTATTATTCTTTCCCCCACTGGGCTGCAACTCTGTTCAGGAATTTAGGATATGGGCGCCGCCATCTTGACTCAGACTTACTGAGGAGAGGAGAGTGGGATAAGGTACAGGGGGCGGGTTATAGCTGTGCTTTGCTCAGACAGAGCAGAGCTGGGGTCAGGAAAAGGTCAGCAATCCCAGAATGCAGAGCAGCACAGTCAGGAGGCACTTCCTGTTTGCAGGCTGCCTGATAAGATGGCGCCATCTTGGATGTTTAAAGGCTCATAACATGCAGTAGATGCAGGTAGGATGATTTTTAATGTGGACAATCTGTATGTACAGAGAGTGGGAAACATATAAGATAGACTCTTATTCAGAGTGAAGGTCCGCTTTAACGAGAAGCCGGGAGAATTAAACAACCCAACTATCAACTATAACAATGATAACAATCACCAAACAGGGGATCCAAGATAATGCAAACCAAGGGTGGGTTGGAGCAGGACGTACTGTATACTCATAATACCAATTCTACAGGTGAGTAATTTACAGAATTGTATTATTCTTAGTATACAGTACATCCTGCTCCAAATAGATTACTTACACGTGGGACATCCAACAGCAGTGTCCATAAAGTAGGGTGGGATCCCCAAGAAAAAAGTAGCAGCAGACAGTTTAAACCACTGCCCCCTGCAGAACCTTTCGGCCAAAAGCAGCGTCAGCTGAGGCCCTAACATCAACCTTGTAAAACTTTGAAAAAGGTATGAACAGAAGACCGGGTAGCGGCCTTGCAAACTTGTTCAACAGAAGCCTGGTGCTGAAAAGCCCAAGAAGCACCAATAGCACGAGTGGAATGAGCAGTAAGGCGGAAGGGAGGATTCTTCCCCTTAGCAGAGTAGGCCTGAATCACAGCCTGACGAATCCACTTGCTGATAGTAGACTTGGCAGGAGCCAAACCCTTCCTAGGCCCAGAAGGGACCACAAAAAGAGCATCAGTTTTCCTGAGGGGTGCGGTAGCCACCAGATAGTACTTCAGACACCTAACCACATCTAAAGAATGCAAGACCCTTTCCTTAGCATTACTAGGATTAGGGCACAAGGAAGGGAGAACAATGTCCTGATTCAAATGAAAAGCAGACACTACCTTAGGCAGAAAGTCTGGCTTGAAACGAAACACCACCTTGTCCTGGTGTCTCTCATAGTAGGGGGGCTTGAATAGAAAGCGCCGCCAACTCAGACACACACCTGACAGAAGTGAAAGCCACCAGAAAGACAGTCTTGAGTGAAAGAATGGCAAGGGCAGCATCCTGCACAGGTTCAAAGGGAGCACCCTGCAAGGCTGACAAAACCAAATTCAAATCCCAAACAGGCACCATAGGCTTACGTGGGGGGCGCACATGAGTGACCCCCTGGAAAAAAGTCCTGATAAGAGGGTGCTGAGCAAAGGACTTCTGGAAGAAAATAGCCAGGGCAGAAACCCTTTCAGAGTACTGAGTTGGAGCCCCATCTCCAACTCATGCTGCAGGAACTCCAGGATCCTGGGAATAGAGAACACACGACAGGGAAGAGACTTGGACTCACACCACAGTCAATGTAGGCACGCCAAACCCTGTAATAAATGGAAGAGGAAGACTTCTTCCTAGCCTTTATCAAAGTATCCACAACCGAGGAAAACAGCCCCTTATCCATCAAGATGGAGGTTTCAGCAGCCAGGCCGTCAAAGCCAGAGTTTGTAAATTGGGATGGCGTAGTGAGCCCCAAGTGAGCAGATCTGGCACCAAGGGCAGAGTGTACGGATCCACTGCCAGCTGCACCACGTCTGCGAACCACACTCTTCTTGGCCACCTGGGGGCCACCAGGATTGCTGGCACCCCATCCAGGGCAATCTTGCGCGGAACCCTGCCCAGCAGGGGAATTGGAGGGAAGACATACAGGAAACTGAAAGTCCTGCCATGACATTGCTAGAGCATCCGAGGTCAAGGCCAGAGGATCCTGGGACAGTGAGACAAAAGCTGGGAGCTTGTGATTGTGACGGGACGCAAACAGATCCACATCTGGTTGGCCCCAACGGTGACACAGGGATTGAAACACCCTGCTGCATAGGGACCATTCTTCTCCCTGGCGAGAGGTCCCCCTGCTCAGAGAGTCCGCCAGGCGATTTTCCACCCCCGGGATGTACACAGCTGATATGCAGGGGACATTGACCTCCGCTCAAGTCAGAATCAGAGACACTTCCTGGAGGGCCCCCTTGCTCCGGGTCCCTCCCAGATGATTGATGTAGGCAACTGCCGTCTGGTTGTCCTAGCGCACCTGAACAGGCAGGCCCCGAAGGTGAGTAGTCAAGTGAGCCAGAACTAACCTGATCACCCGCAGTTCCAAGACATTGATAGGTGTGTGGGCCTCCTGAGGACCGCTTGGAAGCATGCCACCATCAGGCCCACCAGCTGCGTCCCCTGCCTGATGGAGGGATGAGGACAAGATAGGAGGAACTGAGCCTGTGCAATCAGACTGTCCACCACCTGTTGAGGAAGGAAAATCCTTGCCTGAATTGTATCCAGATTCATTCCCAGGCATGGGGTTACCAAGGAAGGGGACAGTGAGGACTTGGGGTGGTTGATCACCCAACCAAATGACTCCAGAGTGGACACCACTAGCTGAGTATCCAACTCTGCCTGATGTAGAGATTGGGAAGTGATGAGAAGGTCGTCGAGATAGGAAAGCACGCGGACGCCCTGACATCTGAGCAGAGACATCACGCCCGCCAGCACCTTGGTGAACACCCTGGGAGCTGAAGTGGGACCAAAGGGCAATGCCACAAACTGGTAGTGTTGATCCATCAGAGCGAACCTGAGAAACCTTTGATGACCTGGAAATACAGGAATATGAAGGTAACCATCTTTGATGTCCACAGAAGTAATGAAATCCCCTTGGCGCAGGGAACTGATGGCAGAGTGCAAGGTTTCCATGCGAAAGCGTCTGCCCCTGACAAATTTGTTGAGGATCTTCAAGTCCAGGATGGGCCTGACTGAACCATCTTTTTTGGGTACTGTGAACAGGTTGGAATAAAAGCCCTTGCCTTTTTCTCTTAAGGGGACCTGGCAGATGACCCCCAGCTCCTGGAGGCCTTGCACTGCCTGCACCAGTTCCTGAGCTGACGCAGGGTCCTGAGGAATCCGGGATCTGATGAATCTTGGAGGGGGGCAGTCAGCAAACTCTATCTTGTAACCGGAGGACACTACCTCCTGAATCCATCGGTCTGAGACATGAAGCCTCCAGACGTGAGCAAAGTGCTGCAGCCGTCCCCCCACCCGGATGGGTGAGGGCGCCCCATCATGCCTGAGGGGGCTTGGGGGATGATTTTGCCTTGGAACCCCAGGAGGGGCCAGGACGTCCACGTCCTCTGCCTCTACCCCAGAAATCTCCCCGGGTCCCAGGAAAGGAAACCCCCCTCCCCTGTCTGGCTCCACGGTAAGGGGAGAAGGAACCCTGACCCCGAAAGGGCCGAGATTGCCGCCTGCGCTGGGGTAACCTGCCCCCCTTAGCAAAAAGGTCCAGGCGGTCCCCAAACAGGCGCAGGGAAGGCCAGTGAGGGCCTTCTTGGCAGCGTTGTCAGCAGCCCACTGGCGCAGCCAAACCGAGCGGCGTATAGCCACCACAAGGGCAGATGTTCTGGCACACATTCTGATGGTGTCATCCATGGCAGAGAGAAAAAAATTTACAAACACGTCACAACTGAAAAGTGCAGTGAATACCTCACAAGGCAAATCATCAGGGGCACTGTCAAGTATATTTCTGATAAGGGTTCTAGTGGCCACAGCAGTGATGGCAGAGGCAGACTGGGCGCAGCGCCGTCCCCGCACATGCAAAGGCGTGGGATGCCAGCTGGTCAATGCGCCGGTCCTCAGCATCCCGCAGGGTAGTAGAGTAAGGGGAATGCATGACAGAGGTGTTAAATAGCCCTAGGACCGGGGCATCCACCTCGGGGGGGATGACCAACACTTAACCACATCAGCAGGAAAGGGATACTTCCTATCCCAACTTTTAGGGACCCTGGGAAGTTTACTGGGGCGCTCCCATTCCTTGAGCACAAGGTTATGGAAATGTGCCTGCTCGGGAAATTCCAAACGTGATTTTGCTGTATGGAAAAGCTCCCCCCTTTGCCTGGGACCCGCAACAGGGAGAGAGATGGACAGAACCTCAAAAATCTGGGTCAATAATCTGTCAGTGTCATCCGGGGCCCAGGGGTCAGAGCCAGAGTCGTCATGACCCCTTGGTCTCTCATCAGATGAGCCCGAGTCAGAAAAAAGCTCCCCTTCATCAGACGGGGTATAGCCACAAAGATTCCAAAAACTCCTCAGCTTCCATAGGGAAAAGAGTGACATCAGGCATTAAGTGCCGCTTTTTAGCAGGGGCCTTAGGCGCCAAGGACTTAGCAATCAACTGCTCATCAGTAGCCAGTCTAGAAGACACATCAGGCTGAGAATCCCCACTAGTATGCAACTCAGCAGGAGTGAGGTTTAAGCTTGGGGGAGTAGGCGAAGTGAAACGAGGTGCAGACACTGGTAGGCCAGATTGCAATGCAAGCACCTGCTCAGCACAGAGTACACAGACCCGCGCCTTGTCAGCGTCAGTATGAGGCTGCCCACACGCTACACACAGCCGGTCTTGTGCCGAAGGAACCCCGGTCACATTATCCTGGGATGCCTCCATATGGTGATTATAGCGGCACTATAGGCCGATAGGGATTAACGCTATACAGCAACCCTGGATGCCCCAATAACCCGCTAGTGAAGTGGGAGTATTACACAAGGCCTACAAGTTATATAACTAATAAAGGGCCGGGAGAAGCCAAAGGGTTCGCCCAGCCTGAATGACATAAGAGGAGACCGTAAATACACAGTAATAAAAGGTATCAAAATACAGCCGCCCGCGAGGGCACTTACGGAACGCGGTAGGTAGAGGTCCGTTGCGCATGGGCCAACCAAGCAGGTTAAAGATGGCGTTGGTACACCTCGAGGGGTGGGCTGGTATCAGCCGGTATATAGATGGGCCCCACCCCCCAAAGAGCGCGAAGCCAGGACATGACAAGCAGCCAATGACGGCACACCAGTGCCTGAGGTAACGCCGCCGTCAAGCGCGGAACATAGTGACAATCTTGAAAAACAGTAAGGAAAAGCAAGCCAGCGCGGCAGCTGACACAAGGCAGAAAGAACACAATATAAGGTGTAAAACACAGAATGCATAGCATACACATTTACACACACCATCCCCCCTCTTTTCCCCCGAAGGCTACAAGGAGAATGAGGGAGGACAGCGGTCACTTAATAGGGCCCACCGATAGGCAGGGGCAAGGGGCAATAGTGTGGGAGGGGCATCCCATAGAGGCTCACCATAAGCCTTAACCGCCTACCCTTTGGTGGGGGATTGCGGTGGAGCAGCGGTGCTGCCTACCTTCACCCGACCAGCGCAGCCAAAGCTGGGAGGCATGTTACTAATGGAACGGGTGGGAATAGTCCTACAGGGCCGCAGGCTAATAGCCCCGCTCACCTGCGAGTAGAGAGCCCTTTCTCGTCCTTCGCAGTCCAGGCTGCAGAGAAATTCTGGGGATTTGTGGGAGGTCCCCGGGTATTTGAGGGGCCGGGAGGAGCCTATTTTTCGATGTCTCTGCAGTCCAGCGCCATCTGGCGGAGTAATACCCACGTGTAAGTAATCTATTTGGAGCAGGACGTACTGTATACTAAGAATAAGATGTCCTCTGCTTCCTTTGCTGGGGAAGCCTTGTGTGCTTGCATTCAGTGGCATTCTTAACAAGCTCTGTGAGTATGTCACCAAACAGATGAGTCTCATCAAAGGGAATCTCCATCAAACATCTCTTGGAAGCCTAATCTGCTTCCCACTGGCACAACCACGCGATGTGGCGAATGTCAACCAACAGGCTATCCTTGCTATCAAGCTCCACGCCGAACACATGGCTTCCAAGGTATAACAAATGAGGCGCAGCATCCGCCCATTTAGCTCAGCAGTGGATCCAAGTTGAGTTGCTTCAGGCTTACGCTTCTTTCCAGCAAGGGAAAGAACAGAAGAGGCAACCACAAGATGAAATGCCGATGCTGCCATGACAAAAGCAACTGATCCAAACGTTTGTCCGCCTGATCCTTAAGGGGCCGCACTGTCCGATAAAGGAAGGCGCGTATGCCTGGTCCGTCTGGAAATGGGGCCATCCACTTCATACAGCATGAACCACCACTTCTCCCACTCTGCAATGAAGGAGAGACAGATCTCCAAACCCTTGGCGGCTACAGGCAGCTTATCTGGCCTATCAAACCCCATTTCCCCCGACTGCTTCTTCGGGACCTCACCGCCGAGAACACCAATGTGATTAAGCCACCAACGTCCTCTCTGAAGTGGTTTGGAACCTGTCTTTCCTTGTCCTCCCGACTCAGAATGTATGTCATTAACTGTCCCGGTTTATTTTATCGCCAACTAAGATTTAACTATGTGACCCATGCTGTCCCTTTCTGTTGTCTGTAAATATGTTCTCATGGGATAACTGTATGAACCACTTGAACCATGTGGTCATATTTTATTATTTTAATAATAACCCTTGAAACGGAAAGAGGTATTGGCAAGCACGCTCATAATATGTAGCGCTTATGTGGTCATCGGCCGGGAAAAAAATGATACCCAAACAGAATAGACATAGTTAAGGTGGGTGAACATCATTTTCACAGGAAACCCCTAGAAGGGAAGTATGGCCCTGCAAGACAGATTTACCTTCACCTCTCAAAACACCCCCCCCCCCCAAACCCCACGGTAATTCATACTCTTCTTTTACACTGCTGTCAGTAAAGTGGGAGCACACAATGCCACAGCAGTTGACATCTGGTCTGTTGTGGCTTCTGGTCTCCTAGCGCATAGAGTGAATAGGGTAATATGGTTTACAGCAGGACATGGGTGAGCCTTTCCCCACTCAACTTGAGTTTTGGAACAATTTGGAACATTAAATCTAATATAGTACCTGGTCCACGACATCCACACTTTACTTCCAACATGGGATCATGGGTGACCCTTTTGGTCACACACCCCCACCCCGCTGTCAAATATTTCAATTTAAAATGCCAAATCTGGGTGGGTGTGTATGTGGAATTACAAGCCCGGTACACTTTAGTCTTCTCTACTTTTTATTAACAGGGGAAATATAGTAGTAATAAAGTATGCAGATCAATCACTACTACACAAGCTGCTTTCATAAATGTTATTCAGCATCACCGCTTATAGTTTTGGTGCTTTTTTTTTTTTTACCAAGTAACATTTTTTAAATAGCTCAAGTTCCACCTGCTACATATGGGGTGTCAGTAAAGTACTACAAACATGAAACACACCCAAGTGCACATAAAGCTTTCAACATTTGTTGGAGCAGTTTTGTATTTATGGCGCCAAGGCTAGGGTTACATAGTTTAAGTGGACCTAAACCAATGGCGATTTATAAGATTCCCAGGCCATCGTTCCGATGCCCCGCTGTTGGAGTAGTTTTGAAGTAGTTTTGGGCTAAAGCTTGGGTTATTTAGTTTAAGTGGACCTAAACCCAGGACGATCTATAAGATTCCCAGGCAGTCATTCTCTTCCCCCAGGGCATCCAAAATTGGGATGCCCCGCTGTGTGAAACCCCCCAGGTCGCCCCATACACTTATCTTCTTTTCCGGTCCAACTGCGCATGCGTGAGATGCACCAGGCATTTGTGAATGGGCGGCACGGGCATGCTCCCTGTTAGAGGGAAGCAGGGGATGCGGCCCTCAGCACACTCGGGGCAGCTGGCCTTAGACGCCATCTCAGATGGCGCAACGCCAGCGGCTTCGAGCGCGCTGCTTGGACTTCTTCGGGTGATCTGGGGGGTTTCACACAGCGGGCCACTCCAGGTCAAAATCCTGGGTATTGGTCCACTTTAAATATCTCAAGCACCACCTGGGTGCTACATATGGGGTGTCAGTCAGTAAAGTACCATAAACTATAGTAACATGAAAACACACCCAAGTGCACATAAAGTTTTCAACAGAGCAGAGCTATCAATCGGTGGCCGCTTACTGCACATAATCCACCAATCACAGCCGCTGGCAGCTCAATGCAGAGAACTGTTTTCTGCTGGACCAGCCAGGCGACTACACTACCCCCCACCCAGAATGGCAAAGCAGGAGTTCCCAAGCATCAGCACAAGGGTGGCACAAGGAACTGGATCTGATGTTCCAGTAAGTAGGCGGGTGCCAGACTTGAAACACACCCAAGTGCACATAAAGTTTTTAACACTTGTTAGAGCAGTTTTGCATTTATGGCGCTAAGGCTTGGGTTACATAGTTAATACGGTGAAAAAAAACCATTTGTATTAGTTATAGTTAGCAGCAGATCGAGTTGGGGGTTTCAGGTCAGCGTGTAACAACTGATAGGATCTTGTGCACCACTGGTTGGAAAACCCTGCCCTAAACCAATGCTGTTGGCAGAAAGTCAGACCTCCTGCTCTGTCTCAGATGAGAAACAAATAAAAAGAGTAACGATAAGGAACTAGAATGACCCATTTGTAGAGAACCATAAACGGTGGCCTCCATATTCCTGTTGCCACAGGTTTTCTGCAGACTAACCTATAATTGTGCGTGGGTACGGATGACCTTCAGAGAGGTGCATGCCTTGCACAGCTTCACAGCAGCACCCAAGCTAGCAGTCATGACACTGCCTGTATGGAGGGAGCAGCCACAACTGTTCTAGGCAATTAGACTCATTTGTCCGCTATTATACCACATCTAGTTGGAGCACTTAATAAGATTAATACTTGTCTACATGAGCATGTTTAATCTTCTTTTCTAAAATGCCATCAGCATTAGATGATAAAACATGGTGCTCAGGAAGAAAGGCAATGTCATTGAAGTTAATATGAAACCCCTAAACAGATTCTAATCAAAAGCAGATGCAAAAAAGAGAATAAACTAGTGAAGCAACAACGATAACCATTCAGGCGACACTGAAAATCTCCGAGTAATGGAGCTGGAATGTGCAGTCGCTGTGCTGCGTCACTCACTAGAAAGGTGACAGCCATAAAGATGTTCCCATTGTGTTAAATGCCATGAGAAGAGTTACTGAGTCTTACTTCAGGGAGAGTCGTGTCCCGGCACAGCTCTAAAGGCAAAAGAGTCCAGCAGGCTATTCAAGTAAAAGCTGAATGTTCAATTCGCAAGCGTTCAGACCCACAGGCATGATTTCCATACGTCACCGGTGACCACTGTGTGACCACACAGGCATCACTAGGCAGTTCTCATCTCAACCCACCAGAACTGGACAGGTTAGTGGCTCTATTGAGGGTGACCTGAAGGAGCAGGAATGTGGAGCCCTGGTCCCAGCAAGTGACCTCTTAATGCGGAATTTCAGTTAAAATAGACCCCCCCGCTGCCCTCCTACCCTGGCAGGATGGGGCCTTACCTTAGCCAGGCGCCTGCGCAGCTCCTCCAATGCTCCGGATCCTGGGTGCCACCATATTGCCACATCCCCTGGCTCCGTGCTCTCTTCCTCCCTCTTTTAGATTCCAGACCACCAGCAGGGGTGATTGGTTCACTTTAATGTGTACCAAAACCAAGGATCTCGGGTGCTTGTCCTTGTTTCCGTGGTACAATTTGGGATGCCCTGCTGTGTGAAACCCCCCATGTCAGCCAGTCAAACTCTGTCTTTGTCCTATGGTGCATGTGCAGGCTCTCGTCCAATCAGTGCAAAAGGATGCACTCTTCAATTTCAGCTAAGAACCGGCTATGGGTCAAATCTTGGCGAAATCAGCCAAGTGGTTGCATCTCCGCTGGCCTCTAACAGGGTGCGTGTCTGCGTCAGATGCGCAACAAATGCCTGCCCAGCTAATATTATATCTTATGTCCAAGGCGGGATTATGAGGGGGTTTCAAGGGGCCCACACCCTGGGGCCTCCACCAACCTTTGGTTTATGGTCTGGTCTAGGAGGCTTTTCAGTCTTTGGTCTGACGGGCCAGCCACAAAGCTATCGGCGGCAGTGGGGGAGCACCTGGACAAGCCTTTTTTGTTTTTGCAAACCCGCAGCCAAAGCCACCACAGGGCAGGGCGAAGAGTCTAGAGCAGCAAAGCCGCCGTCAGGAACGCTACAGTGATGGGTGCAGAGCGGTCACTGCACATAAGCCACCAAGCACAGCCGCTGGCAGCTCAATGCAGGGAACCAGCCGGGTGACTACACTACCCCCCGCCCAGAATGGGAAAGCAGGAGTTCCCGAGCAGCACGCACCCACACAAGGGTGGCAACAAGGGACTCGATCCGACGTTCCAGTAAGTAGGCGGGTGTCAGACAACCACCAATCCGTTACTTGGCCGGACTAATATTTTAAAGGAAAAAAAATACAATTCTGTGATTACTGACCTGTAGAATTGGTATTATATGTATACAGCACGTCCTGTTCCAGAAGATATTCCTTACTCTTGGGTTATACATCCAGTAGATGGCGCTGGACTGCAGAGACAGAAAAGTGGCACCTCCCGGCCCCATATATACCCGGGACCTCCCACAAAATCCCCAGTATTGAAAAGCAGTTAGCAAGAGACCGGGAGAACTATAACCATTATATGAAAATTTGAACATAAGAACAATCACCATAAAAAGGTAACTAAAGATAATGGTAGCAAGGGTGGGGTGGAACAGGACATGCTGTATACATATAATACCAATTCTAAAGGTGAGTAATCACAGAATTGTATTATGCTAAGTATACAGCACGTCCTGTTCCAGAAGATATTCCTTACACTTGGGACATCCAATAGCAGTGTCCGTAAGGTAGGGTGGGATCCCCAAAAGTAACAGCAGACAGTTCAAACCACTACCGCCTGCAGAACCTTGCGGCCAAAAGCAGCATCAGCTGAGGCCCTAACATCAACCTTGTAAAACTTGGAAAAAGTATGAACAGAAGACCAAGTAGCGGCCTTGCAAACTTGTTCAACAGAAGCTTGGTGCTGAAAAGCCCAAGAGGCACCAATAGCACGAGTAGAATGAGCAGTAAGGCGGAAGGGAGGTTCCTTCCCTTTAGCAGAGTAGGCCTGTATCACAGCCTGACGTGTCCACTTGCTGATAGTGGACTTAGCAGGAGCCAGGCCTTTCTTAGGTCCAGAGAAGCACAAAAAGAGCATCAGTCTTCCTGAAGGATTCAGTAGCCACCAAATAGAACTTCAGAGTCCTGACTACGTCCAAAGAATGCAAAAACCTTTCCTTAGGGTTACTAGGATTAGGACACAGAGAAGGCAAAACAATGTCCTGATTGAGATGAAAGGCAGAAACAACCTTAGGCAGAAAATCTGGCTTAAAACGAAACACCACCTTGTCCTGGTGTCTCTCAAAATAAGGAGGCTTGATGGAAAGCGCCGCCAACTCAGAAACACTCCTAACAGAGGTGATAGCCACCAAAAAGACAACTTTGAGAGTAAGAATGGCAAGGACAGCATCCTGCAAAGGTTCAAAGGGAGCACCCTGCAAGGCACAAAGTTCAAATCCCAAACAGGCACCATAGGCTTACATGGGGGACGCACATGAGTAACCCCTTGGAAAAATGTCCTGATCAGAGAATGCTGAGTAAAGGACTTCTGGAAGAAAACAGCCAGGGCAGAAACCTGATCCTTCAGAGTACTGAGTTGGAGCCCCATCTCCAACCCATGCTGCAGGAACTCCAGAATCCTGGGAACAGAGAACACACGACAGAGAAGAGACTCAGACTCACACCAGTCAATGTAGGCACGCCAAACCCTGTAACAAATGGAAGAAGAAGACTTCTTTCTAGCCTTTATCATGGTATCAACAACCGAGGTAGACAGCCCCTTCTCCATCAAGATGGAGGTTTCAGCAGCCAGGCCGTCAAAGCCAGAGTTTGTAAACTGGGATGGCGTAAGGGAACCTGAGTGAGCAGGTCTGGCACCCTGGGCAGAATGTACTGATCTACTGCCAGCTGCACCACGTCTGCGAACCACACTCTTCTTGGCCACCTGGGGGCCACCAGAATTGCTGGCACCCCTTCCAGAGCAATCTTGCGCAGAACCCTGCCCAGCAGGGGAAATGAAGGAAAGACATACAGGAACTGAAAGTCCTGCCATGACATTGCTAGAGCATCCGTGGTCAAGGCCAGAGGATCCTGGGACAGGGAGACAAAGGCCGGGAGCTTGTGATTGTGACGGGACGCAAACAGATCCACATCTGGTTGGCCCCAACGGTGACACAGAGATTGGAACACCCTGTTGCAGAGGGACCATTCTCCCTGGCGAGAGGTCCCCCTGCTCAGAGAGTCTGCCAGCAGATTTTCCACCCCCGGAATGTACACCGCTGATATGCAGGGAACATTGGCCTCCGCCCAGGTCAGGATCAGAGACACTTCCTGGAGGGCCCTCTTGCTCCGGGTCCCTCCCAGATGATTGAGGTAGGCAACTGCCGTCTGGTTGTCCGAGCGCACCTGAACAGGCAGGCCCCAAAGGTGATCTGATCGCCTGCAACTCCAAGACGTTGATAGGTGTGTGGGCCTCCTGAGGGCCCCACCTCCCCTGGCACTGCAGGGACTTCCAGAAACCCCCCCCCCCATCCTGACAGACTGGCATCCGTGGTGACCGTCTCCCAGGAGGGGGTCAGAAAGGATCTGCCCCCCAACAGGTTCCTGGAGTACAGCCACCACGAGAGGGACCGCCTGACCAGGGGGGAAAGCGCAAAGACCCGGTCCAGGGACGTGGGGTCCTTGTCCCAAACTGACAACAGGTGGAGTTGCAGAGGCCTCAAGTGGAACTGAGCATAAGGGACCGCCTCGAAATAAGCCACCATCAGGCCCACCAGCTGCATTCCCTGCCTGATGGAGGGATGACAAGATAGCAGGAACAGGACCTGCGCAATCAGACTGTCCACCTTCTGCTGAGGAAGAAAAATCCTTGCCTGAACTGTATCCAGATTCATTCCCAGGAATGAGGTCACCAAGGAGGGCACAGAAAAGACTTGGGGTGGTTGATCACCCAGTCAAATGACTCCAGGGTGGACACCACCAGCTGAGTATCCAACTCTGCCTGATGTAGAGACTGGGAAGTGATGAGAATGTCGTCCAGATGGGGCAACACGCGGACGCCCTGAAACCTGAGCAGAGACATCACTCCTGCCAGCACCTTGGTGAACACCCTGGGAGCTGAAGCGAGACCAAAGGGCAATGCCACAAGTTGGTAGTGTGTTGATCCTCCAGAGCGAACCTGAGGAACCTTTGATGGCCTGGGAACACAGGAATATGAAGGTAAGCATCTTTGATGTCCACAGACGTCATGAAATCCCCTTGGCACAGGGAACTGATGGCAGAGTTTCCATGCGAAAGCGCCTGCACCTGACAAATTTGTTGAGGATCTTCAAGTCCAGGATGGGCCTGACTGACCCATCTTTTTTGGGCACTGTGAAGAGGTTGGAAAAAAAGCCCTTGCCCTTTTCTCTTAAAGGAACTTTGCAGATGACCCCCAGCTCCAGAAGGCTTTGCACTGCCTGCACTAGATCCTGAGCTGACACAGGGTCCTGAGGAATCCGGGAGCTGATGAATCTTGGGGGGGCAGACAGCAAACTCTATCTTGTAACCGGAGGACACTACCTCCTGAATCCACCAGTCTGAGACATGAAGCCTCCAGACGTGAGCAAAGTGCTGAAGCCGTCCCCCCACCCGGATGGGTGAGGGCGCCCCATCATGCCTGAGGGTGCTTGGGGGAGGACTTAAGCTTGGAGCCCCAGGAGGAGCCAGGACGTCCCCGTCCTCTGCCCCTACCCCAAAAGTCTCCTCGGGCCCCAGTAAAGGAAGCCCCCCTACCTTGTCTAGCACCACGGTAGGGGGAGGAAAAGGAGCCCTGACCCCGAAAGGGCCGAGACTGCCGCCTGCGCTGGGGTAACCTGCCTCCCTTAGCAAAAAGGTCCAGGCGGTCCCCTTTGAAGGGAAAACCAGTGAGGGCCTTCTTGGCAGCGTTGTCAGCAGCCCACTGGCACAGCCAAACCGAGCGGCGTATAGCCACCACAAGGGCAGAGGTTCTGCCACACATTCTAATAGTGTCATCCAAGGCAGAGAGGACAAAATTCACAAAAACATCACAACTAGAGAGTACATTAAACTCCTCACAGGGCAAATCATCAGGGGCACTATCAAGGATACTTCTGAGCAGGGTCCTAATAGCCACAGCCGTAATGGCAGAGGCACAGACCAGGCGCAGCGCCATCCCCACACATGCAAAGGCATGGGACGCCAGCTGGGAGAGATAGACAGAACCTCAAAAATCTGAGCCAACAGTCTATCAGTATCATCCGGGGCCCAGGGGTCAGAGCCAGAATCATCATGACCCCTAGGCCTCTCATCAGATGACCCTGAGTCGGAGAATAGCTCCCCTTCCTCCAAAGGGGTATAGCCAGATAGTTGCAAAACTCATCAGCTTCCACAGGGAAAAGAGTGACATCAGGCGTTAAGTGCCGCTTTTTTGCAGAGGCCTTACGCGCCAAGGTATTAGCAATTAACTTCTCAACACTAGCCAGTCTAAAAGAGTGAGATTTAAGCTTGGGGGAGTAGGTGAGGCGAAACGAATCACAGACTCAGCCACTGGAAAGCCGCATTGCAGTTCAAGCACCTGTTTGGCACAGGGTACACAGACCCGCGCCTTGTCCGCGTCAACATGGGACTCCCCACAAGCTACACACAGCCGGGCTTGTCCCGAAGGAACCCCGGTCACATTATCCTGAGACGCCTCCATATGATGATTATAGCGGCACAATAGGCCGATAGGGATTAACGCTATACAGCAACCCGGGATGCCCCAATAACCCGCTAGGGAAAGTGGGAGTAATTAACACTAGGCCTCACAAGTTAATCAACTAAATAGAGGGAGTAGGGCCAGGAGAAGCCAAAGGGGTTCGCCCGTTTGAAAGACATAATCAAAGGGGAGCCGTAAGTATGCAATAATTAACAGCGGTAATAAAGCCGCCCGCGAGGGCACTCACGGACCGCGGTAGGTAGGAGCCCGTCACGCAGCAGCCGGAACCATGCAAAAAAATGGCGTCGGTATACCTCGAGGGGCGGGCCGCATGAGCAATGACGCGGAACGCGCCAAAGACAGGCCCCGCCCCACCCGAAGAGCGCGAGGCCAACACGTGACAAGCAGCCAATGATGGCGCACCGGCGCCTGAGGTAACGGCGCCGCCAAGCGCGGAACACAGGAAAAAACGCGCACGGCGGCGCCAATTTCAAGTACAATAAATGTAAAACAAGTCAGTGCGGCGGCTGACACCAAGCATAATATGAAGTGAAGCATAAGAACCAATACACGTATATACATATGCACACACACACCCCCCTCTTTCCCCCGAAGGCTACAAGGAGAGTGAGGGAGGACAGCGGCCACTTAACATAGGGCCCACCGATAGACAGGGGCAAGGGGCAATAGTGCGGGAGGGCCATCCCATAGAGGCTCACCATATGCCTGTACCGCCTACCCTTTGGTGGGGGATTGCGGTGGAGCAGCGCTCCTAAGCACTTAACAGCGGTGCTGCCTACCATCACCCGACCAGCGCAGCCAAGGCTGGGAGGCAATTACTGATGGAACGGGTGGGAACAGTCCTACAGGGACTGTCCTTCGCAGTCCAGACTGCAGAGGAAATCTGGGGATTGTGGGAGGTCCCTGGGTATTTGAGGGGCCGGGAGGAGCCTATTTTCGATGTCCAGCGCCATCTGGCGGAGTAGTACCCGAAAGTAAGTATTCTATCTGGAGCAGGACGTACTGTATACTAAGAATAAAACTGTTCCCCAGCATCTTTCCACAGCGTTTTGTTGGAAAAGCGGTGACGATCTGCTGATATTAAAGAGAACCTAAAGGCATGGTTCATATTCTGGATCAGGTACGTACGGGGTACTGTTCCCCAGCGTTTTGTTGGAAAAGCGGTGACGATCTGACGATCTAAAGAGGACCTGAGGGCATCTATTCTGGATCTGGTATGTGCATTTATATGCTTTGGTGGCTGGGAATCATGTGTGGAGGAAGTAAAAGCAAATTATACACGCAGTAGATGAAGAAAAAGCAATTTATTTATTAAAGTGGACCAAAACCCAGCTCGATCGGCCTGGAAATCTATAAGATTCCCCGGCCGAGGCATCCAAAATTGGGATGCCCCGATGTGTAAAACCCCCACAGGTCACCCCCATACACTTACCTTGTTTCCCGGTCAAACGGCATATGTGCGAGCCGAACCCCTGCTATCACTCTAGTAGGGAGCATGCCCACGCCAGGCATTTGTGATTGGCCGGCGCGGGCACGCTCCCTGTCAGAGGGAAGTGGGTGATGTGGTCACCAGCACACTCAGAGCCGCTAGCCTTAGACGACGTGACGTCAGCGGCTCTGAGCGGGCTGATTGGACGAGGGCCCGTGCATGCGCCATAGGACTGGGAAGAGGTGAATTGCGCTCGGCGATCTGGGGGGTTTCACACAGTGGGGCACCCCCGATCGAGGTGCCCCAGGGGAAAGAACCAAAACCCAGGATAGTCAAAATCCTGGGTTTTGGTCCACTTTAACTGTTAATGGACTTTTTATTTTTAATTTATGTATATATAGATGGACTTTATGGTAATAAGTATTTAGAAGATTTATTGTGCACGGGATAAAATCTTAGATCGTTTAAGATCTAAAGTTTAATATTACTGATTTATATTCTGTTGGCAGGAATTATTTTTTTATCCAAGATTTTGCTTGTTTAATAGCGCGCGACCCCGCATGATCGTTTGATCAAACTGTTTTTGATTACAGCCATCTCTGAAGTGAGGTAAGCGACATCTTTTGTACGCAGCTTGTGCGCAGTTATTAGAAAGCACCAGCCATAGCCGGACACATCTTTGTTGTCACAATAAACTGACAATGGGTCTGTCTTGGCTTGGCTTTCTGCGGCCTTTTTACCATCTTGCAGTGCAGGGATCTGGGGAATAAAGTGGACCAAAACCCAGCATATTGGGTGTTGGTCCTTGCCCCCGGGGCACCCTGATCGGGGCTGTGTTAAACCAGCCACATCACCCAATCTAACTTGACCTTCCAACTAGGGGTGGCAGAAAAAAAAAAAAACAATTCTGGCAAGTATCGGCATATTTTATTCAACGATACTAGAATCGATTCTTTCTTTCTAGTATTGGTTCTGACTTCAGTAAAAGAAAAGTAAAAGGAAACACTCACCTGACCCCTCGTTCGATCCGTCCGGCTCTCCTCTTCTCCGGGGGAGCCTCCCTCCAGCCCCCCCCCCCCCCCCCCGGGCTCTTCAAGTCTTCAGGAGAGAGTCCGATAAGCTCCTCCATTTTCACGACTAACCGCACCCTTTCGGCGGCGGGGTGGATGAGCGTCATCCCTGCTCCCAGCGGTTCAGATGTCGGATGCGATGGGGGATAGGGCAGGATATCATCTGATCCCGGCGATCACCGCATCTATCATCGGATCAGCGAGGGACACAGGAGCTGACAATCGGGGGTGAGTAAAGAAAATTATATATATTTTTTAATAAAGACATTTTCACTATGCGTGGTGTTTTTTTTTTTTTTTTACTGTTGTGAACTGGTAAGGGATCTATGTGACCCCTATACCTATTCACAAGGCTGGGTCTGGCAGGTCACCTGCGGCTAGGCCTTTGGGGAGGCACCCCCATTACCTGTCTCCCCAAAGGCCAGGTGGGGCAGAAGAGCCCGTGACCATAGGCTATGCCGGCTTGTAGCCTGCAGGGCCAGGGGCCACCAAAGCTGGCCCCTGTGCCCTGTTCTACAAGCCCCCATAGCTGGTACAGGCTGGTTATGCTGGGTATGGGAGGACCTCTCGCCATTGTTTTGGGGATTTGTGATCCTTAAAATTCCAAAAAAATGCCCCACCCCACCCTGGGAAGGGGCACCCCGTCTTATTATTTAATTAAAAAAAAAATTGCAATATATCGTCTTTGACACAGAATTGGGATATATCATATTGTCATACGTGTATCGCGATACGTATCGTATTGCCAGATTCTTGTCTATTCACACACCTGCTTCCAAATTTCCCAGGTCCTATAGCACATGCGTAGCTTCTCGTCCAATCGAACGCTCCGATTCGCTCCCGCCC
Source organism: Gastrophryne carolinensis (assembly GCA_027917425.1). NCBI lineage: Eukaryota > Metazoa > Chordata > Amphibia > Anura > Microhylidae > Gastrophryne > Gastrophryne carolinensis. Next base: position 165,824,881 of record CM051241.1, on the reverse strand, counting down.
ATTCGTCTAAGAAATGGACATGAGAGCACCTGTGGCCGCATCCCATCGCCACACTCTAGCAGGGAGCGTGCCTGCGCCGGCTATTCACAAATGCCTGGCCCGAGTGCGTGCCCTGCTAAAGGGATAGCAGGGAGCGGCCGCTGTTTACGCATGCGACATCAGTTCAGGGGAGAAGATGAATTTACTGGGAAACCTGGGGGGTTTCACACAGCGAGGCATTCCGAATCTGGATGCCCCGAAGGATCAAGTGGCCCTTGAATCCTATAGATTCCAGGGCCGTCAGGCTGTAGGTTTTGCTCCAATTTAAAGTGGACCTTCACCCTGAATGAGAGCATATCTTATATGCCCCCCCCCCCCCCCGTACCTACAGATTGCTTACTTTAAAAATCATCTTACCTGCATCTACTGCATGTTATGAGCCTTTAAATATCCAAGATGGCGGCTCATAGAGCATCAGGCTGCCTGCAAACAGGAAGTGTCTTCTGACACTGTGTCGCTCTGCATTCTGGGATTGCTGTCCTTTCCCTGACCCCAGCTCTTCTCTGTCTTTGCAAAGCACAGCTATAACCCCGCCCCCTGTATTTTATCCCGCTCTCCTTTCCTCTTGCTTCTGAGTCAAGATGGCAGTGCCCGTATCCTAGAGTCCTGAACAGAGTTGCAGCCCAGTGGGGGAAAGAATAATAATTAAATGACTAGAACCTTAATATATTAAGTTTAGATGCAGGGGAATAGTTTTTAAAGGGATTGGGCTTTTCATTAAAGCAGACCTTCAGCATCATTTAATGAAAAGCCCAAACCCTTAAAAAAACTATTCCCCAGCATATAAAAATACATTTAACGTTTTTAGTTTCTCCCTCTCACTGGCCTGCAACTATGTTCAGTGCTCTAGGATACAGGCGTCGCCATCTTGCCTCGGAAGCATCACATACTGAGGAGAGGAGAAGGGTCAAAAGTGCAGGGGAGAGGGGATATAGCTGTGCTTTGCACAGACAGAGCAGAGCTGGGGTCAGGAAAAAATCAGAAATCCCAGAATGCAGAGTCAGAAGACACTTCCTGTTTGCAGGCATCTATGGGCCGCCATCTTGAATGTTTCCAAGTCTCAGAAAATGCAATAGATGCAGGTAAGATGATTTTTAATGTGGGCAATTTGTATGTACAGGATGGGGGAAACATTTAAGATAGACTCTTATTTAGGGTGAAGGTCCACTTTAAATCATGCTGAAGGTCCGGTTTACTGGATAATAAATGAAAAAGGAAATTCTGCGCAATGCAAATTCTTTTCTGCAGTTTTCTTGATCCTCGGCCAAAGCAGCTCCATTTTTTTTATATTTATTCCGTAAAAGCCGCGTCGGTAAACAAAACTGTTCTCCAGTAAAGCGCGGGGAAGGGTCATTACCACACGCGGGTGTCCCAGGGCAGCTTGATGTGTCTCCAAGCAGGAACAAAAACAAGTCGGAGCCTGTGATTTGTAACAAGAGCGTTATTATTGCTACAGAGCTGGAGTTGCGAACTTAGCCCAGGGCTCGCTCCGCACAGCCAAAAGTGCCACCGTCTGCTCCCGAGCACAGGTAGCGTTATGTGCGACCATAGTGGCGCCTTGTGCTGAGCTTTCATTTCTCCAGCGGAGCGGTACCCTGCGCGTGACCATGCTGCACTCGCGTCACTGAAGATTGAATGCCCAGGCTGCTCAGCCATTGCGTTCTATTCAGATCTTGCTGAAACAAAGGAGGGGGTGGCAGCCGCTAAGACCGATTTATAACTAACCTGGGAAGTGCACGTGAGCAGGGCAATCAGGATACACTCGAGGTTATAGGGCAACCGCAGGTAAGCCTGCTCCCAATTTATCTATTGCATTGTATCTTCCAAAGGGGCTCTTAGAGGTTAGAGTTAGGACTGCACCTCACAGAGGGACCTTGGCGCATACTTTTGCAGATGTGTGTGCACCAAGACCTCTGTTTTTAACCAAATTTAGAGACAGGGTTTGTCTGCAAGGTAACAGGGTTGAGTGCTGTGGCTCCTTTAAGACTTTTGTATCCTAATTGCCCTGCTCACGTGCACCTCCCAGGTTAGTTATAAAATGGTCTGAGCGGCTGCCACCCCTCCTTTGTTTCTTTTGATTTTGTGAAAGCACATGGGGTGTGGGGTCTAGGCTGTACTGCGAAGTCTTTGATCCTTCCGCCCTATGGGCTGCGAGGTTATAGGGAAACCTCAGGTAAGCCGCTCCCAATTTATCTATTGCATTGTATGTCCCAAAGGGGGCTCTTAGAGATTAGAGTTAGGACTGCACCTCACAGAGGCACCAGGGCACTTGGTGCAGCTTTATCATATTTCTGCAGATGCGTTTGGACCAAGACCTCTGTTTTTAACCAGATTTAGAGACAGATTATAGGTTTATCGGTTTACAAGCTCAGTGCTGTGGCTACTTCAGATCTTTCTGAAGTTGAATGGTACAAGCGCTACTGGCCACATCCCCCACTCACCTCTAGCTGTGGGTGTGCCCATGTCAGCCATTATGAAATGCCTGGTGTGGGTATGTGCCAAAGCCAAAGGTACAGCAGGGATGATTATTCAGGATGCGATACAAAGACGGAGACAACCAGTCTTATAGACTTCTGAAAGCTTCCAGGGCCGCCCAAGTTCCACTACTGAGGCATCCTGAATTGGGATGCCCTTCTGTGTAAAAGCCCCCGGAACACTCACCTTCTCCCAGAGCCCTCGCCCCATCTCTGAGCTGTGGCCGCATCCCCACTCACCTCTAGCTGTGTACGTGCCTGGCCTTTCTGAGTGGGCGGTGCGTGCACGCCACAACTAGAAGGCGAGCGAGGGATGTGGCTGGCGGTGCATTAGGCTCCCTTCAGCGCCGCTTGGCTTCAGCGGTCTCGCCCAAGGCTCGTCATGAGAGCGAGAGGAAGGCGAGAGTATAGGGGCGACATGGGGGCATACACACAATGGGGCATCCCAATTCAGGATTCCCTCCATGAGAGGAACCACAAACGGGAAAGTGAAATTCCTGTGTGTTGTTCCTCTTTAAAGAGGAACATCGGAGGCCCTGGAGTCTTTTGGAGTTCTACACCTTCAGTTATCCTGAAGTGGGATGCCTCGCTGTGCGAAACCCCCCATCGCCAGTTTCACTCACCTTCTCCTGGAGCCTTCACCACGCCTGTGCGCTCCAGCCGCATCCATGCTCACCTCTAGCCGTGCCCCCAACCTTTCTGAATGGGCAGAGTGGGCACGCTATGACTGCTAGGTGGACGGGGGATGCGGCTGGTGGCTTAATCGTCGGCAGCGCCAAAGAGAACAGACTGACAGCGAGCACGCTGATCAGCCAATCAGCGCACTCGCTCCTGTATGAGTCTGCGCGGTGGAAGCGGAAGGAAGGTGGGTGAAATGTGGCGACATGGGGAAAGTGAAATTCTTGTGTAATGTTCCTCTTTAAAGTTGAACTAAACCCCAAGAAGGCATCCCTGGAATTGCTTTGGGATGCCCTGCTGTCTGAAACCTCCTGAGAGGGACGACACACAGAAAAGTGATATTCTCGTGTAACGTTCCTCTTTAAACCAGAACAAAACCTTGAGAAACCAGCCCTGGAATCACTTTGGAAGAAACAAAGGAGGGATGGCAGCCACTCAGACCATTTTATAACTAACCTGGGAGGTGCACGTTAGCAGGGCAATTAGGATACAAAAGTCTTAAAGGAGCCACAGCACTCAACCCTGTTATCTTGCAGACCAACCTAAATCTGTCTCTAAATCTGGTTAGAAACAGAGGACTCAGTCACACACACATCTGCAGAAGCTTAAGCTGCACCACCAAGCGCCAAGGTGCCTCTGTGAGGTGCAGTCCTAACTCTAATCTCTGAGAGCCCCATTTGGGACATACAATGCAATAAATTGGGAGCAGGCTTACCTGAGGTTGCCCAAAAACCTCGAGTGCAGCCCAGGGGGTGGAAGGGTCGAAGACCTTGCAGTACAGCCTAGACCCCACACCCCATTTGTTTCAAAAGAAACAAAGGATGGGTCTAGGCTGTACTGCAAGGTCTTCGACCCTTCCACCCCATGGGCTGCACTTTTTTTTTTTTTTAGGGCAACCTCAAGTAAGCCTGCTCCCAATTTATCTATTGCATTGTATGTCCCAAATGGGGCTCTCAGAGATTATTGGACTGCACCTCACAGAGGCACCTTGGCGCTTGGTGGTGCAGCTTAAGTATATTTCTGCAGATGTGTGTGAGCGAGTCCTTTGTTTTTAACCAGATTTAGAGACAGATTTAGGTTGATCTGCAAGCTAACAGGGTTGAGTGCTGTGGCTCCTTTAAGATTTTTGCAATCACTTTGGGATGCCCTGCTGTCTAAACCCCCCCCCCAGATTGCGGGGTCTTCCCGATCCAAGGGTTCATGTGCGGGCTCTCATACAATCATAGCCATTTGCTGTGACTATATCATTCGGCTGTGGGTTTTTTCAGTGGGGAGCACAAGTGGGTGGGCTCTGCAGTATTTATGCAGTAAGGGCTGAAAGTGGGATGCACGACACATGGCATCCTACAATCACAATAGTTTGCCCGTTTGCCGGTTTACGACAACCAATGAGAATAGATTGCATCATCTGGCAAATTCTTTAAAGTGGACCAAAACCCAAAACGATCGGCCCAGGGATTGGGATGGCCTGCTGTATGAAACCCTCCAGGTCACCCCATACACTTAACTTGCTTCCCGGTGCAACACCACATGTGCGAGATGCTCGGAGCTGCTGGCCTTAGACGACGTGACGTCAGCATCTCCGACCTCGCTGATTGGACGAGCATCCGCGCCGTAGTTGCGATCTGGGGGGTTTCACACAGCGGGGCACCCCTGATCGGGGTGCCCCAGGGGAAAAGACCAAAACCCTGGGTTACAACAACCAATGAGAATGGATTGCATTACCTGGCAATCCATTCTGAATGAGGCTGAATCGCCCGGCCCGGGAATCTATAGGCCGCTGACCTTAGACATTGGACAATGTGACCTCAGCGGCTCCGAGCGTGCCGATTGGACGAGCAGCCGCACATGCGCCGTAGGACTGGGAAGAGGTAAGTTGGCATCTGGGGGGGTTTCAAACAGCGTGGCATCCCCGATCAGGTGAAAGGACCGCTTTAAAAGAGCAATTTAGCACAGTAGCCCATCTGTATTCAAGGCTGTACAGCCACTAATGGTAACCTCAGGAACACCAGACTATACGTCTATACATTCCTATTAGTAGAACAGCAATATTTATTAGGGAGAACATGCAGCCGTACAGAATAAGAGCTTAAATATGTTACTTGTCTAAACAGAACGCTGCCCAAGAAAGATGTTACGCAAGAGCTGCCCCCCTTGCCGACACTCATTTGCCCCTGGCTACATCTGCTGGGTACCTTTTGGCCTTCCCTGACAGGGACCCTTCCTGAGCAGCTCCATCCCCCTTCCACCAGCCACAACAATGGAGCCAGTTCTACCCATGTCACAGCTGAAACCTATTATGACACCAATGGTCACCCCATCATCCACCCCCCCCCCCCCCCCCCGCCGGAGCACAAGAGCTGACCTTCTAACAGAAACCACTTCCACCCACATGCTGCCCAACTATTACTCATCGTGTTGAGAAAACCAAGGAAGAGCACACACTTCCTGCAAAGAAAACAGTCACAGTAAGTAGCTCACGTGTTGCTGGAGAACAACAACCCCCAGCAAGACGAACCTAATCTGTGTCCTACGGCTTTTCAACCTCAGAGGGCAGCAAATAATAAATCCTGTATATTTTAGAAGAAGGGACTAATAAACTGGCCATAGACAAACTTTCTGTCCCCAAGCCGATCATCGAATAGCGAGCCGGTCCTTTATTTCTAAACGATCAGACCTTTGGCCAATATTGCAAAGAAAACAGTCACAGTTAGTAGCTCACATGTTGCTGGAGAACCACAACTCCCAGTAAGATGGACCTAATCTGTGTCCTACAGCTTTTCAACCTCAGTGGGCAGCAAATAATAAACCCTGTATACAACAGATCTCAACATAATTATTTTAGCAGAAGGGACTATTAAACTGGCCATAGACATACTGTTCTCTCCCCAGGGTCTGCTCTACAGCCGACCATCGGCTAGCGATACTAAAGTACTAATAGATGCAGTGCTGGCACCAGGGATATATCTATAAGGTAAAATTCTAGGGTACGGAGGGTCGCCTCCAGACACTCCCTGATAATTAGTGCCACTGACGCCATAGATATAAATGAATTAAACTGGACCTTTAGTATGATTTAATGAAAAGCCCAAACCCTTAAAACTATTCCCCAGCATCTAGAATTAATATATTTTAAGTTTACTTTATTATTCTTCCTCCACCGGGCTGCAACTGGGCTGCAACTGTTCAGGACTATAGAATATGGGCGCCGCCATCTTGCCTTAGAAGGAGAGGAGGGCGGGATAAAGTACAGGAAGACGGGTTATAGCTGTGCTTTGCTCAGACAGATCAGAGCTAGGGTCAGGGAAAGGACAGCAATCCCAGAATGCAGAGCAACAAAGTCAGAAGACATTTCCTGTTTTCAGGCTGCCTGATGCTGCATGAGCAGCCATATTGGATATTTAAAGGCTCATAACATGCAGTAGATGTAGGTAGGATGATTTTTAATGGGAGCAATCTGTATGTACAGGGTGTGGGAAACATATAAGATAGACTCTTATTCAGGGTGAAGGTCCGGATTAATGTGGGCAATCTGTATGTACAGGGTGGGGGAAACATATAAGATAGACTCTTATTCAGGGTGAAGGTCCGGATTAATGTGGGCAATCTGTATGTACAGGGTGGGGGAAACATATAAGATAGGCTCTTATTCAAGGTGAAGGCCTGGATTAATGTGGGCAATCTGTATGTACAGGGTGGGGAAAACATACAAGATAAGCTCTTATTCAGGGTGTAGGTCTGCTTTAATATTTATTGTATAATAAAAGCGCTAATCAGACAAAAAGACATTTAAAACACATATAAGACAAAAACAATGATCTGGACAATGAAGGGCTCTACAAAAAATAGTAAATTAATTCATAATAGTAACATGTTTCCATAAGCTCTCATTAGTGGTATAAAACATCATGGAAATGGAAATGTGCAAGGTTACAAACAAAAATATCATAAAGTGATAAATCATCTAAAGTGCAGGTGTTCTGATGATTACAAGTAAAAAAGTCAATGTAAAATTCCGCTTCTGCCGATGATTGGATAGCGGCTTCCAGCAAAGGCACAGATAAGGTGAGTATCCAGTAACGGCGGCCACACTCACCCTGGGGAAGTGGACGTGATCCAAGCAACGCGTCGGTGTGGCTATACCATGACTGGACTTGGGCACTAAGAATTGGTGATGTAATTTTGTACGTAGTACCCCTGCTCTCTATTCACTTAGCACTATTATAAAACAACTATTATAAAAAATAAATAAATAATAACTTCCCCAACACCCTTGGTTGAACTTGATGGACATATGTCTTATTTCAACCATATTAGCTATGTAACCATTTGTTTTATTGATAGATTGGTTTGTTGCAATAGCACACTCGCACGTTACATTGTTGCATTTGTTACATTGTTTACATTATTTTTTACTTGTAATCATCAGAGCACCTGCACTTTAGAAGATTGGATATTTTTGTTTGTAACCTTGCACATTTCCATGACGTTTCATACCGCTAATGAGAGCTTATGGAAACATGTTACTATTATGAATTAATTTACTTTGTAGAGCCCTTCATTGTTCTCGTCTTATATGTGTTTTAAATGTGTCTTTTTTTTGTCTGATTAACGCTTTTATTATTCAATAAATATAAATTCATTTTTATCTATGGCGTGAGCGGTACTATTTATCAGGGAGTGTCTGGAGGCTAACCTGATAGCCACCATACCCTAGAATTTTACCTTATAGATATATCCCTGGTGCCAGCACCGCATCTATTAGTACTTTAGTATTTTACTTGTGGTGCATACCCAAACTAACTTTTTCACGATTATTGAGGGGGCTGTTGGTAATAAGTAAAGCTTGGCCAAAGGTCTGATCGTTCAGGAATAAAGGACTGGATCACTAGCCGATGGTCGGCTGTAGAGCTGTTCTTGGGGAGAGAACGGTATGTCTGTGGCCAGTTTATTAGCAACCGTACCCTAGAATTTTACCCTCAATAATAGTGGGCATGTCTAGTGTTGGACTGGTCCACCAGTAGAACATACTTCTAGGGGCACAGTTTACAGTAACATGCAAATATTACCAACTTATGTTTAGGGCACGTGTGCACAGACAAAATGACTGGGGGCATGCACGGACACATATATCCCACAACTAAGGATGGCTGTATAAACAGTATAATACAGAACTTTGTCATGCAAGCCCTCTTACTATTAAACCGAACCAACAGTCAAGTCTTACTGGGCTCCAGCCCAAGTCCTGGCCCACAATCAGGTCCACTTGAGAGGCTTGGGAGTCACCTGGTGGACACAACTGGCCACTGGAGGCCACATGAGAACAGTCAAGTCTTACTGGGCTCCAGCCCAAGTCCTGGCCCACAATCAGGTTCACTTGAGACGCTTGGGAGTCACCTGGTGGACACGACTGGCCACTGGAGGCCACGTGAGGAGGGTCCCAGATAGACATGTGGGACCAGAAAGAGGCAGAAATGAGCTGGATGAAACTGGGCATCGTCAAAAGGGATGCTGACTTAAGGTATCAGAGGTCATTTTTTTCCCATTGGCCAAAACCCAGGATTTTGACTATCCCGAGTTTTGCCCTTTCCTCCCGATGCATCCCCGATTGGTTCTGTGTGAAACTCCCCAGGTCGCCCAATCTAACTCACCTCTCCCTGATGCTGCGCGGCCTCTTGTCCAACCAGCGAGCTCGGGTCCACTCCTAACCCTTCATCTAAGGGAATGGACCAGAGCGCGCCCGATGGCCGCATCCCCAGCTACCCTCTAACAGGAGGTGTGCCTGTTCCAGTCAATCGCGTGCACGCCCTGCTAAAGGGAGATCAGGGAGCGGCCGCTGCTCACGCATGCGCTGCTGGAACCGCGGGAGAAACCGAGTATACCGTGCAACCTGGGGGGTTTCACACAGCGGGGCGTCCTGATTCTGGATGCCCCGGGGGGGGGGGGGGGTCAGTATGCCTGCCCTGGAGTCTCAGCTGCTTCTCTCCGTCATTTGTTCCTCTCTAATTTTGTTATATAAAAATGCCTTTGATTAGGGCCCCCAGAAACAACAATGCATGGGACCCCAGAAGTCATAAGCCTGCCCCTGTTCATAGGAAGTCAAAAGCAAAAATGGAACTCTGTATGATGGGGGACAGGTGGAGGTTGTGGTGCATGTTTACACAGAGGTTTTCTGTTTTCCATCAAAAGAAGCACCGACAGGAAATGCCGGGTTCTTTAGCGGTGTCATGGGGAAGGTTAGATTAGTTTAGTGTCCCTGTGAACTTAGGTCCCTCCCTGGCAGCTGCCAAGGAGTGCGGAGGTCCACTTTAACATTTTGAGACTGAAGCAATCTGTTTGTGGAAGGGGCAAAAGTAAAAGCGAGTGCACATATCCTAAAAGCTGACCATGATAGGATTATTAGCCAGCCATTTTTGTGGGATCAAGAGGCTTGGCCACGCACCGTGGGATCAAGAGGCTTGGCCACGCACCGTGGGATCAAGAGGCTTGGCCACGCACCATGGGATCAAGAGGCTAGGGCATGCACCATAGACTCACCTAGTGGCCATCCCATGACACGTGTCAGAAGCGCTTAGGAAAGCTAAATAGAGCGCTGGCTGCCGACGGCTTCCTTTCATCTGATCACCCAGAAATACCTGGCACAGAAAGCAAATCAGCCCGAAATCAGCCTGCGCATGCGCTATGGGATGGCCAGCAAGGTGAGAATACTAGGCGATCTGGGAGATTTCCCAGAGTGGGGCATGTCGCATCTCCTGAAATCTGACCATGATAGGATAATTAGCCTGCCGCTTTCGAGCATTGGGCATGCACCATGGGATCAAGAGGCTTGGCCACGCACCGTGGGATGGGGGACAGGTAACGGTGGCAATGACACAGGTCTCCTATTGGTGGAGGTTGTGGTGCATGTTTATGTTGTTGTTATGTTCTCTGTTTTCCACAGAAAGGAGCACCAGCAGGAAAGTATGAGTTCTTTAGCGGTGTCATAGGGAAGCTTAGTGTCCCTGTAAACTAAGGACCCTTGCGGAGGTCCACTTTAACATTTTGAAACTGAAGCAATAGGATGTGTTCTATCTAAGTCCCACTTTCCATTGTCTAACTATGTCAAGTACCAATTTGGTTATGCCTCTCAGTCTCTGTGCAAAATCCCCCAGATTGCTGTGTAGACTCAGAAGCGCTTAGGAAAGCTAAATAGAGCACTGGCTGCTGACGGCTTCCTTTCATCTGATCACCCAGAAATACCTGGCACAGGAAAGCACATCAGCCCGAGATACTGCCTGCGCATGCACCATGGGATAGCCAGCAAGGTGAGAATACTAGGTGATCTGGGAGATGTCACAGAGCGGGGCATCCCGAATCAGGATGCCCTCAGGGAGAGGAAGCCAGCCACCCTTCATTCAAAAAAGGTGTTCCTCTTCAAAGTGGAACAAAATCCTCAAGCGGCCAGCCTGCTATCTAAAAGATTCCTAGGCCCCGCAGCAGGCTTTTCCCCGGAGCGTCCCGAATCTGTATGCACCGCTGTGTAAAGCCCCCTCCCCCAAGGTGTTGGTAATAACTCACCATGCATGGGCTCTCATTGGGGAGCGCATCCTGCATCTGATGGCGTGCGCGCCCATCCCAGCCATAGGCTGGGACGAGAACATGCCCGCCACCAGTGATATGGGGGACGTGGCCTAGCACGCCTCCCTTTGAAAACAATCAGAGCCCTTTGCTAAAAGGAAAAAAGACACAGCTAAGGGCTCTGATTGGACCAGAGCCCATGCATGATCCATTGCAGCAAGGAGAGGTGAGTTTTACTGGGCTTTCTGGGGGTTTCACACAGTCTGACATGCCAATTTGAAATGCCACAGGGACACGAAACAAAACCCGGGAAAGTCAAATACCTGAGGTTTTGTTCCACTTTAACGAAAGAGGTGGTAACATTCTATAAAGCACCAAAACCCAGTTAAAATTCCCCACTTAGCATCTATTGCTATCCCCTGTGTAGATAATACCATCTAGTATCGCTGCAGCCACGCACCGTGGGATCAAGCGGCTCAGCCACGCACCGTGGGATCAAGCGGCTCAGCCACGCACCGTGGGATCAAGCGGCTCAGCCACGCACCGTGGGATCAAGCGGCTCAGCCACGCACCCTGCCATCAAGCGGCTCAGCCACGCACCCTGCCATCAAGCGGCTCAGCCACGCACCCTGCCATCAAGCGGCTCAGCCACGCACCCTGCCATCAAGCGGCTCAGCCACGCACCCTGCCATCAAGCGGCTCAGCCACGCACCCTGCCATCAAGCGGCTCAGCCACGCACCCTGCCATCAAGCGGCTCAGCCACGCATCCTGCCATCAAGCAGTTTGGGCCACGCACCCTGGGATCAAGAGGTTTGAGCATGCACCGTGGGATCAATCGGGATGCCGCAGGGACTAGGAGCATGTATAAATACACATCACATGGCTGGAGGAAATGGGGGTGTATTAGAAGTGTCAGAAGTTGCTGTGATTGAGCTGTCAGCATGAGGAGCAACATGACAGCCTGCCTCCATGTACAGCACACAGCCGCCATCCTGACAGGGACACGGGTTGCCATGGTCACACTTATGGGGGTATACAATAATGAGCATTTCCTAAAAGCTGACCCTGATAGGATTATTAGCCTGCCGCTTTCAAGGCTTGGGCACGAACCATGGGATCAAGGGGCACAGCCACACACCCTGCGATCAAGAGGTTTGAGCATGCACCGTGGGATCAATCGGGATTCGGCAGGGACTAGGAGCATGTATAAAAGTCACACCACATGACTGGAGGAGATGAGGGTGTATTGGAAGGGTCAGAAGTTGCTGTGATTGAGCTGTCAGCATGGGGATCAGCATGACAGCCTGCCTTCATGTACAGCACACAGCCGCCATCCTGACAGGGACACAGGTTGCCATGGTCACTCTTATGGAGGGGTATACACACAGATACAGCTGAGCTGCACCACAAGTACCAGCATGCCACACACCATAGTAAAGCCCCCCGGGCATGACTGTGAGCACCGCCCCTCTCCTCAGAAGTTGCCCCATCTCACCTCGTCCCACTTGATGAACTTGCTGCCCTTCTGCAGGGTTTCGGGCACCCGGACCGGCTCCAGCTGGAGAGAATGGACCCCGGGCTGGGCCCCCGCCATGGCTGGCACCTCAGGGAAGCGGGACAACGACGAGGCGCAACCCCGGGCGGCGAGCGGCACCGACAGGCTCCGGAGGGAGAGGTGAGGGGCGGGAAGAACGAGAGGGGAGGAGCCTGGAGGTGAGGGGCGGAGACGGGGGAGGAGCCAAGAGGGCGGGGAAAGCATGGCCGGGACACTCCATAGGAGACTCTTCCACCATAAACTTCCCTCAGCGGCTCCTCTCCCGCCATGACACATTCCTGACATTCCCGCCCGTCACCTTCCCCTCAGGTGTAAGTCCTGACCCGGGTCACCAGCATGGCACAGGAAGCCTGGCACTAACTTAAAGGGGCGCTCCAGCTTGTGGGGTCAGCACCAGCTGAGCAGAACTTAAACCGGACCTTTACCATGATTTATTGAAAAGCCCAAACCCTTGAAAACGATTCCCCAGTATCTACAATTAATATATTTTAAGTTTCTAATCACTTATTGTTCTTTCCCCCACCGGCTGCAAATTTGTTCTGGACTCTAGGATATGGGCGCTGCCATCTTGTCTCAGAAGCATCACATACTGAGGAGAGGAGAGCGGGATAAAGTGTGGGGGGCGGGTTATAGCTGTGCTTTGCACAGACAGAGCAGAGCTGGGGTCAGGAAAAGGTCAGCGATCCCAGAATGCAGAGCGGAACAGTCAGAAGACACTTCCTGTTTGCGGGCTGCCTGAAGCCGCCATCTTGGATGTTTAAAGGCTCATAACATGCAGTAGATGCAGGTAGGATGATTTTTAATGTGAGCAATCTGTATGTACAGGGTGGGGGAAACATATAAGATAGGCTCTTATTCAGGGTGAAGGTCCAGATTAATGTGGGCAATCTGTATGTACGGGGGGGGGAAACATATAAGATAGGCTCTTATTCAGGGTGAAGGGCCAGATTAATGTGGGCAATCTGTATGTACAGGGTGGGGAAATATATAAGATAGACTCTTATTCAGAGTCTATCTTATATATTTCCCCACCCTGTACATACAGACTGCCCACATTAATCCGGACCTCAGAGCGCACCGATTGGACGAGCACTACCGCTCGTCCAATCGGTGCGCTCTGAGTCGCTGACGTCACATCGTCTAAGGCGAGTGGCTTCGGACTGGCGGCCGCATCCCCTGCTTCACTCTAACAGGGAGCGTGCCATTCACAAATGCCTGGGTTGCATGCGCCATTGGATCAGGAAGCAAGGCAAGTGAACCTGGGGGGTATCACACAGCGGGGCATCTTGATTTTGGATGCCTCAGGCAAGGGAATCAATCGGCTTGGAAATCTTATAGATTTCCTGGCCGATTGGCGTGGGTTTTGGTCCACTTTAAAAATGGAAAACAGTTTAGACAAATGTATCCGACACAATGGTGTAACAAATACATTGTGAATGCCTGGCACGCCAGCGCGCCCGGGTACGCTCGCATTAGATGAGCTCCTGGACGAAGGGGCTTGAGCGGATCCGAGTGCGCTGAATTGGACAAGCGGCCGCGCATGCATCGTAGGAGCAGGAAGAGGTGAGTTTGTTCGGCCAACCTAGGGGGTTTCACACAGTGGGGACAAGGACCAAAACCCAGAATAGTCAAAATCCTGCCTGCAAACTAAAAGATTCCAGGACCAGCTGCGGCATCCTATACCACAGGGGCGGGCAGCAGGTCAGAGGGGAGCCTGAGCACAGGTGGGGGGCACCATTTCAAATCTTTTCCCTGGGTACCAGAAAGCCTGGCTACACCCCTCGCTGTGCGAGACCCCGCTGGGCACCAGTAATCTTACCTGGGCAATGTTGTCCTTGCCAGTGGGCACATCCCCCGCTTCTCTGCAGCTGTGCACGCTCCCCGCACCGAGCCATCCCGTTAGGCGGTGGAGCCGCCTCTGCACCTATGGCGGTGTGAAGTTCAAATCATCGGCTTCATGCCGTGAATTAGTATGCGCCGTATACAGCGCTGATTGGACTAGTGCCCGGGCATGTGCCGTGGGAAGGGGGAAAGGTGAGTGGAAGTGGGCGATCTGGTGGGTATCACACAGGGGGGCATCCTACATCAGGATGCCCCCGGGTCAGGAAGCAATCATACCTCCCAAGTGTCCCTGATTTGGAGGGACTGTCCCTCTTTTGAGTCCATGTCCCCCTGTCCCTCGCTGTTCTCATATGTCCCTCTTTGAGGTGTAACATGCAGATCTGCAGCAATAAATGATTCATTTGCCTATTCAGTGTTAGTGTTTCTATTGTTGTAACTGTTACAATGTAACTCCTATCCATCCACCAATGAGGGGACGTGTCTTAATTTACATATAGTCCATGTTTTGAGTCCATGTCCCCCTGTCCCTCGTTGTTCTCATTTGTCCCTCTTTGAGGTGTAACATGCAGATCTGCAGCAATAAATGATTCATTTGCCTATTCAGTGTAAGTGTTTCTATTGTTGTAACTGTTACATTGTATCTCCTATCCCTCCCTCAATGAGGGGGCGTGGCTTCATTTACAAACTGTCCCTCTTTCCCACCCTGAAAAGATGGGAGGTATGAACAATTACCAGGATAGTGAACTTTAATAGTCTCAATTTCTGGTATCTCCAGAAGCGATTGAACAGATGGATACGCATAGTGCAGATAACCAAAGGCTGTGTGTCACACAGGCTCCATATATCCCAACTTTTTAGGGTAGGAAGGAGGGACGATTGTTAAATGAAACCACGCCCCCTCATTGAGGGATGGATAGGAGATAGGATGTAACAGTTACAACAATATAAACACTTTGAATAGGCAAATGAATCATTTATCGATGCAGATCTGCATGTTACACCTCAAGGAGGGACAATATGTAAATGAAGCCAGGGATGGATAGGAGATGGGGTGTAACAATTACAACAATATAAACACTTTAAATAGGCAAATGAGTCATTTATTGCTGCAGATCTGCATGTTACACCTCAAAGAGGAAGAAATGTAAACAATGAGGGACAGGGAGACATGGACTCAAAAGAGGGACTTGTCCCTCCAAATCAGAGACACTTGGGAGGTATGCAGGGTAAAGGTCTGCTTTAAAGCTGAGTTTGCTGAACAGTTTGATGTTGTCTAAGAGGGGCCCAGTTAGCATTTACTCTGTTGCAAAACCTGGCATAAAGCTGCACATCCACAATGTTTTAAGCACACTAGCTTACCCCTAGGACAGGTCAGTTTAAAGTGGACTAAAAGGCCGATCCATTCTCTCCCCCTGGAGCATCCAAAATTGGGATGCCCCGCTGTGTGAAACCCCCAGGTCGCCCATACACTTACTTTGTTTCCCGGTCCAACAGCACATTCGCGCAAGCCGCGGCCTCATCCCTGCTATCAGGGAGCATGCACACGCCAGGCATTTGTGAATGCAACGCTCCCTGTTAGAGGGTAGCGGGGGATGCAGACGTCAGTGCGCTCTGAGCTGCTTAGACGTCTTGACGTCAGCCAGGCTTAGACGTCATGACGTCAGTGGATCCGAGCGCGCTGACTGGATGAGTGGCTGCACATGCGCCGTAGGACCGCGAAGAGGTGAGTTTGTTTAGGCGACCTGAGGGGTTTCACACAGCTTGACCGGGGTGCCCTGGGGGCAAGAACCAAAACCCAGGATAGTTCCACTTTAAAGTGGAACAAAACCCACCAGACTCAGCCCTGAAATATAAAGGATTCCAGGACTGGCTACTGGCCATCCCCTAGGCATCCTGAAACAGGATGCCTCACTGTGTAAAACCCATACATGCTCACCTTTCCGCACTCCAATGGAGATGTCTGCGGTGATACCATGATACAGATCTCATGGTTGTGAATGGAGAGCTTGCATTGGCGCATTACCTGCATACCCGGTGGCATGGGCATACTCCCACTCAAGCTATACAGATAGGCTGGGACAGGAGCGTGCACGCCGCTGGTGGTGCGGGAGATCTTCTAGTAGGTCGGGTCAGCTCCTTTTCTCCTTGGCTGCTTGGTGTGTCCTATTAGAGGAGCAGTGGTATCTATACCTACCAACTTTTCAGGGTGGGAAAGAAGTTACATTTGTCACGCCCCTCATTGATTGATGGATAGGTGATGGGGTGTAACAGTTACAACAATAGAAACACTTTAAATAGGCAGATGATGACGATCAGGGTGCCCCAGGGGCAAGGACCAAAACCCAGGATAGTCAAAATCCTGGGTTTGCTCCACTAAAGTTTTAGTCCACTTCCCCCGATCGGGGGTGCCCCGCTATGTGAAACCCCCCAGATTACTAGCTTCAACACGCCTCACCCCGCTCCTATGGCGCATGCGCGGCCGCTCGTCCAATCAGCGCACTCCGAGCACGACGTCTTAGCTCAGCGGCTCCGAGCACACTGGCGGCCGCATCACCTGTTAGAGCGAAGCGCGGGCACGCTCCCTGCTAGAGAGAAGCGCAAGATGCGGCCCGCGCATGCACCGTTGGACCGGGATTCAGGTAAGGTTTGCGGGCGTCCTGGGGGGGGTTTCACACAGTGGGGCATCCCGATCTTGGATGCCCCGCGGGGAGGGATTCCTGGGCCGATCCTGCTGGGTGTTGGTCCACTTTAAACTTCTAAACTCATTGGTGTGCCCAGGGCCTGCTCCAGGTTTGTGGGGGCCCTCGGGCAAGAGAGCCTTAGTGGGCCCTAAAGTAGTGAGTCACATGATGTCACCTTTCAGCTCCGGTGCCACAAATGGGTCATCTCCTGCTGCTGACCATTCCCTGCTGCTGAGGCCAGCCATGAGCAGGTATGCACACAGCACCCGGCATTCGGTGGTTCGGGTCCACTGTTAATTAATACCATGGCCAAGTGTGAGCATGAGTGGGCCCCTGAAGATGCCAGGGGCCCTGGCAATTGCCCAGGTTTGCCCTGTGTTGGCACCAGCCCTGGGCACGCCGCTCTCCTACCATCCCGAAGCCAGGTGATTGTTTGCAGTGAGACAAAATGTTTACCAAACCAGGCAGAACGCATTGCATGGCCATAAGAGCTCCTCACAATGCCAAATCACTGGCACAGCAAAGCCATCCAGAGAGTGGAGAGCACAAAGCCAAGAGGTGTACACACACACATATATATATATATATATATATATATATATATATATATATATAGTTGTGACAGTACCCCCTCCTGACAGTTACTGTCAGGTTCAGACCCTGTGCCAGTTTGGGAAACCTTGGCTTATATGTGCTGAAATCTGGAAGTGAATGTGAGCTCTGCAAGCCACTGATTAGATTAGCCACACGGGCTCCTGCCCGGATACTGGCCCTATATGTGATGTCAGTTGTGAATCGAGTAACACTTACAGTTATAGGTTTTGATTCACAAAACTCTCATGGTAGTAAAAAATTCAATTCATGAGAAAAAAGCCTGAGAATGTCACTGTTACTGAATCACCAGATAAAAAGACAATGAAAGTCAATGGAACTTTTTACTAAAGGTAAAACGGGGTAAAAATTAAAATACCTTTTTCAGGAGTAAAAAAGTGCAATTGACATGCATTGTCTTCCTATCTGATGATTCACTAACTGTGAAATTCTCATGAATTGAAATTTTTAATACCATGAGAGGTTTTTTCAACTCTTTGTGATTCAAGGCCATTGTCAGAAAAAGCTTTGTTGGGCACAGGCACATCTCAACTAGATTATGTGGGTTATGTAAGGAACGTTAGCGCCAGGTAAAGCTACCTAGCGACATGTAGTGTCTGGTGAATGCCGGACGCTGTACTGGAAACCACATTTAAGAAAGCGAATCTGGTGAGCGCCTCTAACAGCGTCATGTAGCATCACATGTATTACCAGAAGCAGCTCAGCGTATTGCGCCGGCGCTATAGGTTCAGGAGAGCAACGTATTACCTTTTGCTCAGTGTCGCTCTGCCATACATTTCAATGGGGTTTCATTTGCTTGTGGTTAAATAGCGTGCTGGGCAATTGAAATTAAACATTTTCCAAGTATACAGCACATCCTGTTTTACTAATTCCTTGCGTCTGGGTTATCCGCCACAAGGTGGCGCAGTGGACTGCAGAAAAGACTTGTGGCATCTCCCGGCCCTATAAAAGCCAGGAACCTCCCACAAATTCCCAGTTTCCTTCTGCAGTCAGGACTGCGAAGATAGAAGATGGCTCTCTATACTGCGCAGGCGAGCGGGGCTTACCAGCCTGCGGCCCTGCAGGACTATTTCCACCCGTTCTGGACCCACTGCCTCCCAGCCTGGGCTGACGGTTCGGGTGGAGGTAGGACAGCACCAGGGTCGGGTGCTTGAGGAGCGCTGCTCCAGACCACAAAAACCTGTACCACAAGGGTAGCCGGTGCAGGTCTTTGGTGAGCCTGTTGTGGGATGCTGGGAACCTCGCCGTTCCCCCCCCCCCCCCCTTTGGGTAAGGGGTCCACCAACCCCCCCCCCCCCCCTTCATCTTTCCTGATTGGGCCCTTGCCGCTGCCCTGTTGCCCCCTCGCTTCTCCCATTGGCTCAGGGATGGGGGGGGGATGGGCGGCTGGCGTGGGTGCCCTGGGGGACTGCTGGTGTGTTTTTACTGTGTTTCTCTGTGTCTTTGACTGTGTTTTCGCCGCCGCGGCGCTATATCTGAGGTGTCTTTTCTTCAGTTCTGTCATGGCGCTGGCGTGTCATGTGACCGCGATTTCGCGCTCTTGGGGGGGGCGGGACCTGCGGATGAGGCGTTCCGCGTCATACTACTGCGACCCCCCCTCAAGGACCTCTCCGGCGCCATTTTGCGTTCACTACGCTCTGGGACCCTCGTTTCTTCTGGAGCTGCGTCGTGCTTTCCCTGTGGTGCAAAAAACAATTAGGCACATGGAGTGTATCCCCATGAGTCTAAAGACAGGAGCACCAAACAATATTCAAAATACATATTATTTATTAATAGAGAATCAAACATACAACATACTCTACATAACACACTATACAAGACAGACAAGTTAAAAACACTGCTAAATCCCCCAGAATGACATCCAGTGCTGTAAATACAGCATAAATACCTGGGCAAGCTCCTAATATAAACACGTATACAACCCCTCAATAAAAATACCTAATGTGCCGGCACAAGTAATCCCTACAGACTACACTAATACCAATATGTATATAAATGTAAAGTGACAGTGCATAACCATAAAAAGGTAAATATTACATACAACATCCATAACACTACAATTCTATCCAATAAAGTGAAGATACTGGGTGCATACATATATATACAATCACTTAGAGAAAATGATCATGAACACCTATAAGTAAGTGAGCACAAAATTAGTGACAATAACCTGAGCCAAAAATAAAAGGCGCACACATAATATAACAAACAATACAGGCAAAAAAAGTGTTAAGGGGTGGATGAAAATCACGTGAATCACGGAGTGGGGTCTAGCAGCGGGGCCACCTACGTTCGCGGCCGCCCGTGCCGCTTCGCTGGGTGTATGACCTATCTAATCTCAGAGCCTGTTTTAAATACCTGAAAGATGACTAGATGGGTGGGCCGAAAGTGCGCGCCAAGCTGGGACAAAGGAAACGTGCCATGTAATGCAGATCCGGTGTGTGTCTTCCGGAAGGAGGCCGTGGCACGCATCTGCGTGTCACCGTGTCCGCATCACTTCCGGGGCCTCAGTTACTACCGCTGGAAACTACGTTGTGCCGTCTATCAGGCAAGCGGCCCTGTCATAATAAAGCAAATAACGCCAAGGACGGCAGAGCAAAATAAGTGACAGGTGTGCTTGCTACTTGTTCATACCACACCTCTACTGTCACAGCGGGGGCCTAAACAACACGCTCCCACACCAAGCCCAGCCCACGCCCACCCACAAAACGCCCAAAGGGGGCTCACCCCATACACGTTGTTGATATTGGCAAGATACATTGTCACACAACAGAGCGCACACAAGGCGCTACCTGTGTCAGGGGCGCAGCCATACCCCTACATAGCGAATAAAGTCTAAATATGAGCAGGCTCTGGTAAAGAAAACTTAAAACCATAAAAACAGAAAAAACACATTATTGTAAATGTCTATCTAATTCAACCTATATACATCAAATACACTCTGGTATATACATAATATGAAAAGACATAATGGCTGGTATTTAAAGGAGACGTCGACCGTCCACTAATGTAAATATCATAGTAATCAGCATATTGTTAGGACCAATCCTGGCCAAAATTATTAGACTATAACATACATGAAGGGCATATCTGTTGCTTCATATATTAAATGACACATATGATCCAGGGAGGGAGATATCACATACCTAAGGGGCATATATGTTGCTTCATATTTACCAAATCACACATATGATCAACACCGTGCAATATGAAACATAATAAATCACAAAATAGTGTAGTGCATATTGCACGGTGCATGTTGACAACAGTGGGCATTTCATGTTCACTAGTAGTCACGTTAATTATTTCACATGGGTCTTTCACGTTTTGTTGTCTTTATGATGTTCTATAGGTGCATTGTGCATAAGAGGCATGCACCCAATCACACTTTGTTAGTTTATTTACATATATATATATTTATATACTTATAATAATTTTCTTTTTAGTTTGGCACGGCACTGTACACCAGGTGTTGAAGCAGGAGGAACATTCTACACTGGATGAAGGTCCCCCTGGATACAGAGCTCTACACTCCTCTACACGTGGACGGGGTCTTGTGGAAATCTTTCCTCCCATTACTAGATGTCATTTAGGACTGCCCATAGGTTTACAATTATATGCTATGACAGTGGATTACAGTACTACAGCCTCAGCACCAGTAGGTGGTTGTCTGGGCTGGCATTGCCTATATAGCCCACTCTTGAATATTAATTAATTGTGATACCTTTCCCCCCCGATCATATGTGTGATTTGGTAAATATGAAGCAACATATATGCCCCTTAGGTATGTGATATCTCCCTCCCTGGATCATATGTGTCATTTAATATATGAAGCAACAGATATGCCCTTCATGTATGTTATAGTCTAATAATTTTGGCCAGGATTGGTCCTAACAATATGCTGATTACTATGATATTTACATTAGTGGACGGTCGACGTCTCCTTTAAATACCAGCCATTATGTCTTTTCATATTATGTATATACCAGAGTGTATTTGATGTATATAGGTTGAATTAGATAGACATTTACAATAATGTGTTTTTTCTGTTTTTATGGTTTTAAGTTTTCTTTACCAGAGCCTGCTCATATTTAGACTTTATTCGCTATGTAGGGGTATGGCTGCGCCCCTGACACAGGTAGCGCCTTGTGTGCGCTCTGTTGTGTGACAATGTATCTTGCCAATATCAACAACGTGTATGGGGTGAGCCCCCTTTGGGCGTTTTGTGGGTGGGCGTGGGCTGGGCTTGGTGTGGGAGCGTGTTGTTTAGGCCCCCGCTGTGACAGTAGAGGTGTGGTATGAACAAGTAGCAAGCACACCTGTCACTTATTTTGCTCTGCCGTCCTTGGCGTTATTTGCTTTATTATGACAGGGCCGCTTGCCTGATAGACGGCACAACGTAGTTTCCGGCGGTAGTAACTGAGGCCCCGGAAGTGATGCGGACACGGTGACACGCAGATGCGTGCCACGGCCTCCTTCCGGAAGACACACACCGGATCTGCATTACATGGCACGTTTCCTTTGTCCCAGCTTGGCGCGCACTTTCGGCCCACCCATCTAGTCATCTTTCAGGTATTTAAAACAGGCTCTGAGATTAGATAGGTCATACACCCAGCGAAGCGGCACGGGCGGCCGCGAACGTAGGTGGCCCCGCTGCTAGACCCCACTCCGTGATTCACGTGATTTTCATCCACCCCTTAACACTTTTTTTGCCTGTATTGTTTGTTATATTATGTGTGCGCCTTTTATTTTTGGCTCAGGTTATTGTCACTAATTTTGTGCTCACTTACTTATAGGTGTTCATGATCATTTTCTCTAAGTGATTGTATATATATGTATGCACCCAGTATCTTCACTTTATTGGATAGAATTGTAGTGTTATGGATGTTGTATGTAATATTTACCTTTTTATGGTTATGCACTGTCACTTTACATTTATATACATATTGGTATTAGTGTAGTCTGTAGGGATTACTTGTGCCGGCACATTAGGTATTTTTATTGAGGGGTTGTATACGTGTTTATATTAGGAGCTTGCCCAGGTATTTATGCTGTATTTACAGCACTGGATGTCATTCTGGGGGATTTAGCAGTGTTTTTAACTTGTCTGTCTTGTATAGTGTGTTATGTAGAGTATGTTGTATGTTTGATTCTCTATTAATAAATAATATGTATTTTGAATATTGTTTGGTGCTCCTGTCTTTAGACTCATGGGGATACACTCCATGTGCCTAATTGTTTTTTGTATTCTCAGTGTTGCAGTGTAGCACAACCCTATTTACATTTGTGGTGCACCACTTTGGCTTTTTTCGCTTTCCCTGTGGTGCATCTTATCCTCTTGGTCTGTGAGTCCCATGTGGGGTTGTTTTTAATGTATATATATTGCTGCGCTGCAGGATTTTTATATGTCCTTATTGTGTCTTTCAGGCGGGACAACCGTGACTGTGGTTTCTCCCGGCCCTGCCCTTTTCATCTCCCACCTTCCCTAGCGGGCTTCTGGGCATCCCTGGGGGGGGCATCCCGGGTGGCTCTGGTTAGCTGTGACCCTATACTGGCTGTTGGCGCCTATAATAATCACCATATGGAGGCTTCGGGGATAATGTGTTTGGGGTTCCTTCGGGACAAGCCCAGCTGTGTGCCGCGTGAGGGGTATCCCCTGTGAGTGATGGTGTCAGGGTATGTGTGCCTTGCACCCAGAAGGTACTTGCGCTGCAGTCTGGGTTGCCTGCTACGCTGCCCAGCTCTGCGCCCCCTTCTACATCACCTACCCCCCCGCGTCTGCATTTGACCCCTAGTGAGGGACATGTTAGCGGGAATCACATTATGATTTGGCTATGCGGGTGGCCAGCCTGGAAAGGCATATTTCTGGGCCTGCCCCCCCGTAAGGCTTCTGGCAAGAAGCGGCATTTAACTCCCGCTGTTTCCCTTTTTCCTGAGGAGGATGAGGGACATTATTCTTTTCCTGGCCATTACCCCCTAGAGGAGGGGGAACTTTTCTCTGAGGTTTATGGCGGTACTGGGTCTCCTTTTGGAGAAGATCCATGGTCTCCCGAGGATACTGATAGGCTGTTGGCTCACATTTTTGAAGTACTATGTATTACCCCTCCTGTGGCGGCTAAAAAGCAGCAGGGTGAGCATTTTCACACTGTTCAACAACGTTTGGAGTTCCCTGAGCAGAACCACTTTAATAATCTGGTGCTCAAGGAGTGGGAACGTCCTAGCAGATTGCTTGTGGTGCCCAAGAGTTGGGACAGAAGTTATCCCTTCCCTGCTGCTGTGGTTAAGCGCTGGTCATGTCCCCCCGAGGTGGATGCTCCCGTGCTTGGGTTGTCCAATACCTCGGTCCTGCATTCCCCTGACACTTCTACTCTGAGGGATGGTGAGGGACGGCGTGTGGATCAGCTGGCCTGTCACGCTTTTTCTTGTGCGGGAACAGCTCTGCACCCTGTGTGCGCTTCTGCCATCACGGCTCTTGCTATTAAAGGGTTGCTCAAGTGCCTTCTGGATAATGCCTCAGGTGCCAATAGGGGGGAGGACTATAGATCCCTCCAATTAATTTGTTGCATTTATTCTTTCTGCTATGGATGATGCGGTCAGGCTGTGTGGTAAGACTTCTGCCCTTTTGGTGGCTATACGCTGTTCTGTTTGGCTGCGTCAGTGGGCGGCTGATAATGCTGCTAAGAAGGCTCTCACTGGATTCCCCTTTACGGGGTTACGGCTCTTTGATGAGCGCCTGGATCTGTTTGCCAAGGATGGTAGGCTGCCTCAATGCAGGAGGCAGCCGCGGCCCTTTCGGGAAGTCTCTGAAGTTCCAGGGTCAGTGGGGCCCTCAGGAGGCCCATGCTCCCATCAACATTCTAGAACTGCGGGCAATAAGGTTGGTTCTCTCCCAGTTGACCCCACACATTCGGGGTCGGGCTGTTCAGATCCGCTCGGACAACCAGACGGCGGTGGCCTACATCAATCATCAGGGAGGGACTCGGAGCAAGCGAGCCCTCAAGGAAGTGTCCCTGATACTGTCCTGGGCGGAAGAGAATGTCCCCTGCATCTCGGCAGTTTACATCCCGGGAGTGGAAAACCTGGAGGCAGACTTCTTGAGCAGGGGGATGTCTCGGCTGGGGGAATGGTCCCTCAGCAACAGGGTGTTTCGCTCCCTGTGCCGTCGCTGGGGTCTGCCGGATGTGGACCTGTTTGCGCCCCGTCACAATCACAAGCTTCCCAGGTTTGTCTCTCTGTCAAAGGACCCTGTGGCCTTCGACACGGATGCGCTAGCAATGCCTTGGAAGGGGTTTCGGCTTCTCTTTGTGTACCCTCTGTTTCCTCTGTTGGGCAGGGTGCTGCGCAAGATAACCCAGGAAGGGGTGCCAACCATTCTGGTAGCCCCCTGTTGGCCAAGAAGGGTGTGGTTCGCAGACATCGTGCAGTTGGCAGTAGACTAATACGTCCTGCCCAAGGATCCAGACCTGCTCACTCAGGGGCAGCTGCGCCATCCCAATTTACAAACGCTGGCTTTGACGGCTTGGCTGCTGAAACCTCCATCTTGATGGAAAAGGGGTTGCCTGCCTCTGTTGTTGATAACATGATTAGGGCTAGGAAGAAGTCTTCGTCCTTTATCTACTACAGGGTCTGGCATGCTTACATTGCCTGGTGTGAGTCCAAATCTCTTCCCTGTCGGGTGTTTTCTATTCCCAGAATTCTGGAATTCTTGCAACATGGTTTGGATTTGGGCCTTCAACTTAGTACCCTCAAAGGTCATGTTTCAGCTCTGCCAATGACCGTTTGGTTAAGACCTTTTTCCAAGGGGTTTCTCACGTGCGTCCGCCACGTAAGCCTATGTTACCAGTTTGGGATCTGAATCTGGTATTATCTGCTCTGCAGGGTCTCCCTTTGAGCCTCTTCGTGAGGCCGCTTTGCCCATTCTGACTCTTAAGGTAGTCTTTTTGGTGGCTATAACTTCTGTCAGGCGTGTTTCTGAGTTGGCGGCGCTTTTCATCAAACCTCCTTATTTTGAACAACACCAGGGCAAGGTGGTGTTTCAGTTTAAGCCAGATTTCTTGTCTAAGGTTGTGTCTGCTTTTCATCTCAATCAGGACATTGTTTTGCCTTCTTTGTGCCCTAATCCTAATAATCTTAAGGAGTGGACTTTGCATTCCTTGGATGTGGTCAGGGTTCTGAAGTTTTATTTGGTAGCTAGTGAATCCTTCAGGAAGACTGATGCTCTTTTTGTTCTTCCTTCTGGACCTAGGGAGGGTTTGCCTCCAGCTAAATCCACTATCAGCAAGTGGATCCGTCAGGCGGTGGTGCAAGCCTATTGAGCCTCCCTTCCGCCTTACTGCTCATTCTATTCGTGCTATTGGTGCCTCTTGGGCTTTTCAGCACCAGGCTTCTGTTGAACAAGCTTGTAAGGCTGCAACTTGGTCTTCTGTTTATACATTTTCCAAGTTTTACAAGGTTGATGTTAGGGCCTCAGCTGATGCTGCTTTTGGCCGCAAGGTTCTTCAGGCGGCAGTGGTTTGAACTGCTTGCCGTTGCTTTTGGGATCCCACCCTACCTTACGGACACTGCTTTTGGATGTCCCAGACGTAAGGAATTAGTGAAACAGGACGTGCTGTATACTTGGATAAATACAATTCTGTGAGTACTCATCTGTAGAATTGTTTTTGTAGTATACAGCACGTCACATTCATCAGGTTACAGCGCCCGACACCGGCTTACAGCATCTACTAGCGGTCGCTCTAAGCACCGCTATACAGACGCTCACCTGGCGATACGCGGTGCTAGTAATAAATCAGCCTCCATGTTTGCCTCTAGGTTCGCCTAATTAAATAAAACTAATGTCTTTCAATCCCCAAAAAAATTCATACATTTATTGGTTATTGAAGCAAAAGGAGGGAGTAAAAACAATCATATACAGTATACAATCCGGACATTACAACACATATACCATCTTAAATTTTTACATAATTATGGGTCGGTATCTAAAAAATATGAAATTTTTTTACAATTTAAAATGTGATTCAACCTGGGCGTACTAGTTTCACCTATGCAGCTTCTTCAGCGCCCTCAAAGTTTTTTGTATATGATAATGTAAGTTTATATTGGAAAAAGTATAAAACTAGAGATAGAACTAGTATGAATTTAGTATACATTTGACAGGTACATATATCTTGTATCCTCATTCTATGTTTCTAAAATATGAAAAATACTTACCTTACCTCATACTTGTTGTGTTTACCTCTTTTGATATATATATATATACATATATATATATATATATATATATATATATATATATATATATATTTTGTTATTTTACTTTTTCCAATATAGACTTACATTATCATAACACATGTCCACTAGTTGGATGTGTATGGCTGTGTAAAATTTAAAGTAATCCTTGGCATTTCACTCTTAGCTTTTCTAAGGGCCTTGGATGGCACAGAGACATAAAGAGATTATTTGCATAGCTCCGCCTACTGCAAGGATAGATGGGTAATGCTATCTGTCCTTGTATTGGGTGCTGTGCAGATACTTTCCGTTCTAGGAAAGCTCCTCTTTTCCTTTACCTAAGTAGAGGGTGTTTTTGGTCTCTTTAGCCCCCCTATAATAAGCCTAACATGGGTCTCTCCACATACTGGCTTGCGACTACGTTTTATTATCATATACAAAAAACCTTGAGGGCGCTGAAGAAGCCGCATAGGTGAAACTAGTATGCCCAGGTATATCACATTTTGAATTGTAAATAAATTTCCTATTTTTTGGATACTGACCCATAATTATGGCCCTTATTCATCAAGTGATAGCGCCAGGTAGTGTCTCACTAGCGCCAGGTATCGCCAGCTAACGGCGGCTACCGACTACAGAACGCCAGGCTGCGAACACAATCACGCATTTATCACGCTAAATGAGGCTAGCACCAGCGAAAGCTTCAGCTAGCGCGGGATTCATCATGTAGCCAACTGCAACGAACTAATCCCATCACAGCGCCAGGTATGACCTCTCGCTACCTGGCGCTCTCCAATGCATTGCAATGGAGCAATCTTTAAATATTCATAAATAACTGATATTAATGTTTTTTTTTGTTTTTTTTTATGTCAAAAATTCGGTGAGCACTTCTGCAATGTTATATATTTTTTTAAAGGTAAAAAAAAAAAAAAATGTGCAGAATTGATATTACAGGTCTGAAATTAATGTATTCATATTACAAAATGTTTATAAATACTTGTTTATTTTTTTTTTCAAAAAATTAGGTTGTTTGGGGGTTAAAAAACTACTTTTAACCCATCGCCGCCAGCGCACTGGGGTTTAAACAAGCATTTCACAGCGCGAGAATTTTTGGAGCGTGATTTGTTAATGAAAATGCTGGGAGCCGTTCGCTATGGCCATTCGCTGTCATGCGCTCCCATACAGCGCGGAACCTGTGAAACAGCGACTCCTAACCCTGTATTCAACATTACCGCACACCGACTGAGTCGCTGTCAACAACCGAACAACGGCCAAGCACAGCGACTACTAGCGGGCGCTGTGAAAATAACGCTACTGCCGCTACCTGGCGCTATTAATAAATCGGCCTCTATGTAAAAATATAAGATGATATATGTGTTGTCAAGTCCGGATTGTATACTTTATATGAATTTTACTCTTAGAGATTAACTCCCTCCTTTTACTTTAATAACCAGTAAATGTATGAATTTTTAGGATGGAAAGTTTTTTTTTTTAATTAGGCGTGGGCAAACCGATAGGCAAACATACTCTAGTTGGGATGTGCCTGTGCCCAACAAACCTTTTTCTGACAATGTAATTCGCCATTAGTTTGTTCCGGCCTCCCTTACAAGGTGGTAGGGTCACACTTAACCAAAGTGTTGCTCCTTTCAAGATCAACACATCTTCCAACTTATAGTTATACTAACGTTCATGCAAACTTTCACTTCCCTGCCAGTCAGCCTCTTCTTGAGCACAGGCAGTGGGATGACAGAATGGTACATACCTCACAAGTGTCCCTCATTTGGAGGGACTGTCCTTCTTTTGAGTCCGTGTCCCTCTGTCCCTCGTTGTTCATTTGTCCTTCTTTGAGGTGTAACATGCAGATCTGCACCAATAATCAGGATGCTGAGGGGAAGGCCAGCAGAGGGCCTGGAATCTTTTATATTCAAGGGACGAGCCTGGTGGGTTTTGTTCCACTTTAAAGTAAACCAAAACCCAGGATTTTGACTATCCTGGGTTTTGGTACTTGCCCCCGGCACACCCAGATCTTCCTGTGGGAACAGTGTAAAATAGAAGCATCTCAAAATCTAAGATTTTATGTAAAAAAAAACCTCATGTATTCTAAGTGAAGGCCATGCTCTTGGTCTGCTGTGGTCAGAGAGATGGCGGTGGGACCACTGTGACTTGCAGTTGTTGCTTACACTGGGAGCTCCAAGGGACAGCGTGGCACTTTTTTGGTCCTAGAGGAATGGTATTGAAAGGAGGAACAATGTGGAGCCTTGCTATGGCCGTTACCCAGTGCTGCAGGAAATAAAGAAGAGGCACAAGGGACAGACATAACGTAGGCTGCTTGCTGTTTTATTGTCTGGGCTTACATACCCTTTAAGGAGGTATTTTCTTAATATTCATAATATAATAATTTATATTATAATATGTTAGGTAAAGGTTCTTCCTTGAGAGGGGTGAGGTGGCCGGCTATTCAGAATGGTGAGGTTTGGCGGGGCATTAAACCGGACCTTCAGTATCATATAATGAAAAGCCCAAACCTTTAAAAAGATATTCCTCAGCATCTAAAATTAATATATTTTATATATATATATATATAAGGTAAAATCCTCTCTAAAGACAAGGGGGCATTGCCTTTGATTGGAAAAAAAGAAATGTAGCCGGAGGCGACAATCGTTTTTTACCATAAGAACTATAAATCTATGGAATAGCCTCCCACAGAATCTTGTTACAGCATCAACCGCTGACAGCTTCAAAAAAGGATTTGATGCTTATTTAGAAGAAAATAACATTTACTATTAGCTGCTATCAGTAAAAGGTAAATAAATAAAATAAATAGCTTCCCCTATAAAATAAAATAAAAAATAACTTCCCCCCTCCCCTAACACCCGTGGTTTAACTTGATGGACAAGTTTTTTTAACCGTATTAACTATGTAACTATTTTTTTTAGCCAAAATGCAGAGCGGCACATTCAGAAGACACCTCCCGTTAGCAGACAGGCTCCATGTGCTGCCATCTTGGATGTTTAAAGGCTCAGAAAATGCTGTAGATGCAGGTAGGATGATTTTTAATGTGAGCAATCTGTATGTACAGGGTGGGGGAAACATATAAGATAGGCTCTTATTCAGGGTGAGGGTCCGGATTAATGTGAGCAATCTGTATGTACAGGGTGTGGGAAACATACAAGATAGACTCTTATTCAGGGGGAAGGTCCGGATTAATGTGAGCAATCTGTATGTACAGGGTGTGGGAAACATACAAGATAGACTCTTATTCAGGGTGAGGGTCCGGATTAATGTGAGCAATCTGTATGTACAGGGTGTGGGAAACATACAAGATAGACTCTTATTCAGGGTGAGGGTCTGGATTAATGTGAGCAATCTGTATGTACAGGGTGGGGGAAACATACAAGATAGACTCTTATTCAGGGGGAAGGTCCGGATTAATGTGAGCAATCTGTATGTACAGGGTGTGGGAAACATACAAGATAGACTCTTATTCAGGGTGAGGGTCCGGATTAATGTGAGCAATCTGTATGTACAGGGTGTGGGAAACATACAAGATAGACTCTTATTCAGGGGGAAGGTCCGGATTAATGTGAGCAATCTGTATGTACAGGGTGTGGGAAACATACAAGATAGACTCTTATTCAGGGTGAGGGTCCGGATTAATGTGAGCAATCTGTATGTACAGGGTGGGGGAAACATATAAGATAGGCTTATATTCAGGGTGAGGGTCAGGTTTAATGTGGACAATCTATATGTACAGGTTGGGGGAAACATACAAGATAGGCTCTTATTCAGGGGGAAGGTCTGGATTAATGTGGGCAATCTGTACGGGGTGGGGGAAATATATAAGATAGGCTCTTATTCATGGGGAAGGTCCAGATTAATGTGGGCAATCTGTATGTACAGGGTGGGGGAAATATATAAGATAGGCTCTTATTCAGGGTGAGGGTCGGGATTAATGTGGACAATCTATATGTACAGGGTGGGGGAAACATATAAGATAAGCTCTTATTTAGGATGAAGGTCCGGATTAATGTGAGCAATCTGTATGTCCGGGGGGGGGAACATATAAGATAAGCTCCTATTCAGGGTGAAGGTCCGGTTTAAACCTACTGTATGCCTAAAAGTGGATATTTTATTTGTTTTAGAATATTTAAAGCTACAAATGCCTCATTAAAAACAAACTGATAACTGGCATTTCATCACCTATGAATGACAGCATTCCCCTCCTCTCCTTACTGCAACATGTTAATCACAAATGACAACACCCAGAGACATGCGCATATGTTTATTAACATGAATCCAGAGTCCTGATTTACAAAGAGAGGGACAAGCCCTCCGGTGCACTATGAAGCCTGGCCCACCAGAGAAGCCTCTGCTTGGTGAATGCTGACGGAGGAGGTGAGGAAGGCTGCCAAAAAAACAAGTCAATTTAATCAAAGAGCCCGGAATACATTGTTCTTAAATGAAACCCATCTGTAAAACTTTTAGTTAGGATTTTTATGTGCTTCTGTGCTGCCACCTAGTGTTCAAAATGTGAAACTCCCAATTGACAGATTTGGCTAATGATTATCATTGGTAGAGGATCAAAACTCACCCTGGGGCACCTCCAGGGCAGGCATACTTAATCACCCTGGGGCACCCTGTTTGGGGGTGCCCCGCTGTGTGAAACCCCCCAGGTCACCCGAAAACTCACCTTCACTCCCGGTCCAATGGCGCTTGCCTGAGCAGCGGCCATATCCCCGCTATCTCTTTAGCATTTTTTGGCATTTGTGAATGGTCGGCGTGGGCACACACCCTGTTAGAGGGTAGCGGGGGATGCGGCCGCCAGCGCACTCGGGTCCCGCTCGTATTAGACGAGCTCCTGGACGAAGGATCTCGAGCGGATCCGAGCGCGCTGATTGGACGAGAGGCCGTGCATGCGTCGTAGGACCAGGAAGAGGTGAGTTTGTTCGGGCGATCTGGGGGGTTTCACACAGCGGAGCACCCCCGACCGAGGTGCCGGAGGGCAAGGACCAAAACCCAGGATAGTTAAAATACTGGGTTTTGGTCCAATAGACCTAAAATAAAAAGGGGGCGAATTCCCCCCCACCATCGGCACCTACTTATCTTTTGGATGTCCCCGCTCTGGCGACATCCAGCTACTTCAGGGCCCGATCCTCACCCTGCCGCCCTCTTCGCCATTGCTAACTGATAGGCATGGCATAGGCAAGTCCCATGCTGATCTCGCAGCTCTGCAGGGTTTCGGGGGGCTTCATTGCATCCCACTCACTGCACAGGCACGAGATCGGGGGCCGGGTGCAGTGTCTGATGGGATCCAAGATGGTGCCGCCCGGAATCCGAGGGACCCAGAAGATGGATCCCCCGGTGAAACCGGGGGGGGGGCAGCATATCGGTGAGGTTTGGTGGAGGTTCCTTAAAGAAGAACATCGGACTTAAAAAAAATATATGGGCGATTCCCCCCACCGCACACATCGGGCTTTGCTTACCTTTTGGATGTCGCCGCCATCTCATGCCGTGACCTCTGGCTGCTTAAAGCGGACCTTCACCATGAATAAGAGCATATTTTATATGTTTCCCACACCCTGTACATACAGATTGCTCACATTAATCCGGACCTTCACCATGAATAAGAGCATATTTTATATGTTTCCCACACCCTGTACATACAGATTGCTCACATTAATCCGGACCTTCACCATGAATAAGAGCATATTTTATATGTTTCCCACACCCTGTACATACAGATTGCTCACATTAATCCGGACCTTCACCATGAATAAGAGCATATTTTATATGTTTCCCACACCCTGTACATACAGATTGCTCACATTAATCCGGACCTTCACCATGAATAAGAGCATATTTTATATGTTTCCCACACCCTGTACATACAGATTGCTCACATTAATCCGGACCTTCACCATGAATAAGAGCATATTTTATATGTTTCCCACACCCTGTACATACAGATTGCTCACATTAATCCGGACCTTCACCATGAATAAGAGCATATCTTATATGTTTCCCCCCCTGTACATACAGATTGCTCACGTTGAAAATCATCCTACCTGCATCTACTGCATTTTCTGAGTCTTTAAACATCCAAGATGGCGGCTCATGGAGCATCAGGCAGCCTGCAAATAGGAAATGTCTTCTGACATTTGTCGCTCTGCATTCTGGGATTGCTGTCCTTTCCCTAACCACAGCTCTGCTCTGTCTGTGCAAAGCACAGCTATAACCCGCCCCCCTGTACATTATCCCGCTCTCCTCTCCTCAGTATGTGATGCTTCTGAGGCAAGATGGCGACGTATCCTAGAGTCCTGAACAGAGTTGCAGTCCAGTGGGGGAAAGAATAGTAAGTAAGTGACTAAAAACTTAAAATATATGAAGTTTAGATGCTGGGGAATCATTTTTAAAGGGTTTGGTCTTTTCATTAAATCATGGTGAAGGTCCGGTTTAAGGGCCCATTCCTCTGCCCCTCCCCATCAGCTTAGCCATTGCTACTTGACACTTTTCTACTTTTCTCATGGGATTTGGGGTGGCTCCATTGCATCCCATGGGCACTGTGCAGGTGTGAGATTGGGGGCGGTGTGCAGTGTCTGATGTGATGCAAGATGGCGCCGCCCGTTGGGAAGTTGCCTGGAATCTGAGGGACCCAGAAGATTTATCCCCCAGCAAGGGGACTAAACACTCCCCAATTGTAAAACTGGAGGGGGAGGACAGTCCGGTGAGGTTTGGGGGAGATTTTAACTTTAAAGAAGAACATCAGACTTAAAGTGGACCAACACCGAGAGGTGATCGGCCCGGAAATCTATAAGATTCCCGGGCCGATCACCTCCCACCCCGCGGGACATCCAAGATCGGGATGTCCCACGGGGTGAAACCCCCCCAAACACCCCAAATCGCCTACCTTATCTTCCGCCGCCTCCCTCGCGCCCCTCTAGGCGTGCGCGCGCCCGCGCCGGCCGTCTGTGAATGGCCGGCACGGGCGCGCGCGCGCCGAAAGTGACGCGAGGGAGGCGGCGGCGGCGGAAGCCGCTTGGACGTTCCTGTTCCCCGCCTGGACGTTGGCGGGTATTGGACTGGGCAGTCACGTGGGAGTGGGGAGAGGTGAGTTTATTGGGGTTTCTGGGGGGTTTCACACAGCGGGGCACCCCCGATCGGGGTGCCCCGCCAAAGTGGACCAAAACCCAGGATAGTCAAAATCCTGGGTGTTGGTCCACTTTAAAGTGGACTAAAACCCACGCCGATCGGCCCGGGAAGCTGTAATATTCCCAGGCCAATCGATTCCCACCCTGGGGCATCCAAAATCGGGATGCCCCGCTGTGTGAAACCCCCCAGGTTGCCCCGTTCACTTACCTTCGTTCCCTGCCTAGCGCTGCATGCCCTCTAGCAGAGCGCTTGCCAGAGACAGGCATTTGTGAATGGCCGGCGCTGGCACGCTCCCTGTTAGAGGGAAGCGGAGGATGCGGCCGTCAGCGCGCTCGGAGCTGCTGCTCCTAGACGGAGCCTTAGACGATGCGACGTCAGCGGCTCTGAGCGTGCTGATTGGACAAGTGGCCACGCATGCATCGGTGGACCAAGAAGAGTTGGGTTGCCTTAGGTGATCTGGGGGGATATCACACAGCAGGTCACCCTGCCGGGGTGCCCCGGGGAAAGGGACAAAAACCCAGGATAGTCAAAATCTTGGATTTTGGTCCACTTTAAAAAAATATGGGCGATTCCCCCCCACCACACACACTCACACATCGGACCCCTACTTACCTTTTGGATGTCGCCACCACCTGATGCGGTGTCCTCTAACTGCTTCAGAGCCCATTCCTCTGAACACCCTATTGGCTTAGCCATCACTACTTGACTCGCAGGATTTCGGGTGGCCCCGTTGCATCCCATTCATGGGCACTGCGCAGGTGCAAGATCGGCGCGCGCAGTGCCTGATGCGACGAAAGATGGCGTTGTCCATCAGGAGGTCGCCCCCCAATCTGAGGGACCTAGATGATTGATCCCCTGGCAAGTTGTGTATTTAGCGCCCAAAGGTAAAACCGAAGGGGGGGCAGCAGATCATTGAGGTTTGGGGGGGTTTTAACTTCCCCGATATTCCTCTTTCATCACTTTTATACGAGAGACTGGTTCAGCCTGGATTGTGCACAGTCATTCGGCCTTTACATTGTTTAAAGTGACACACCCTTCTATGAAGCAGATGACTGTACATGTAGCTATGAGATCATGCGAAGAATATAAAAGAAAAAAAAGGGCACCCGTCAGATACAGCAGCTGAATTACAAAAACATTGTAGGGCAGGGGCACTCAACCACTTCTTGTAATGGTCCATTTACAGGCACCCGGTTAGAGGTGAAGGTCCGGATGGGAGGGATGTCATGGGGGGGGGGGGGGGGGGGATAGTTAGAAGCCAGTGCCCGGGGGAATTTAGATTCCACAGGCAAAAATAAAAAAGGCTGCCCCCACCCCCAATAATCCGTTTGGACACTGGAAAAAACAGGAGCTTTTTTCTTTTCTTTTGGCCCCTGGCACACTGCTTTTTTTTGTCCCCCCTTGCATTCTGTGCGGGCCATGTACAGGGGTGGACTAGGTCCTAAACTGTTACTGGTAACAAGGATGAATAGATAGAACTCAGGGGAGAGGGATGGAGAGAGAGCTGGAGGAATGGATGGATGGGCAGAACTAGAAGCACAGGAATGTATTGGCAAAACTGGAGGACAGGAATGGATGGAGCAGAGAGACTGGGCTGGGTGGAGCACAGCTGAGGGGACAGGGATGGATGGGGCAGTGCTGAGGGGACAGGGATGGATGGAACAGAGCTTAGAGGACAGGGATGGATGGGGCAGAGCTGAGGGGACAGGGATGGATGGGGCAGTGCTGAGGGGACAGGGATGGATGGGGCAGAGCTGAGGGGACAGGGATGGATGGGGCAGAGCTGAGGGGACAGGGATGGATGGGGCAGAGCTCAGTGGACGGGGATGGATGGGGCAGAGCTGGGGGGACAGGGATGGATGGGGCAGAGCTGAGGGGACAGGGATGGATGGGGCAGTGCTGAGGGGACAGGGATGGATGGGGCAGAGCTGAGGGGACAGGGATGGATGGGGCAGAGCTCAGTGGACGGGGATGGATGGGGCAGAGCTGGGGGGACAGGGATGGATGGGGCAGAGCTGAGGGGACAGGGATTGATGGGGCAGAGCTGAGGGGACTGGGATGGATGGGGCAGAGCTGAGGGGACTGGGATGGATGGAGCAGAGCTGAGGGGACAGGGATTGATGGGGCAGAGCTGAGGGGACAGGGATGGATGGAGCAGAGCTGAGGGGACAGGGATTGATGGGGCAGAGCTGAGGGGACTGGGATGGATGGGGCAGAGCTGAGGGGACTGGGATGGATGGAGCAGAGCTGAGGGGACAGGGATTGATGGGGCAGAGCTGGGGGGACAGGGATGGATGGGGCAGAGCTGGGGGGACTGGGATGGATGGAGCAGAGCTGGGGGGACAGGGATGGATGGGGCAGAGCTGGGGGGACAGGGATGGATGGGGCAGAGCTGAGGGGACTGGGATGGATGGAGCAGAGCTGAGGGGACAGGGATTGATGGGGCAGAGCTGGGGGGACAGGGATGGATGGGGCAGAGCTGGGGGGACAGGGATGGATGGGGCAGAGCTGAGGGGACAGGGATGGATGGGGCAGAGCTGAGGGGACTGGGATGGATGGAGCAGAGCTGAGGGGACAGGGATTGATGGGGCAGAGCTGGGGGGACAGGGATGGATGGGGCAGAGCTGGGGGGACTGGGATGGATGGAGCAGAGCTGGGGGGACAGGGATGGATGGGGCAGAGCTGGGGGGACAGGGATGGATGGGGCAGAGCTGAGGGGACTGGGATGGATGGAGCAGAGCTGAGGGGACAGGGATTGATGGGGCAGAGCTGGGGGGACAGGGATGGATGGGGCAGAGCTGAGGGGACAGGGATGGATGGGGCAGAGCTGAGGGGACAGGGATGGATGGGGCAGAGCGGGGGCGACAGGGAAGGATGGGGCAGAGCTGAGGGGGACAGGGATGGATGGGGCAGAGCTGAGAGGACAGGGATGGATGAGGCAGATCTGAGGGGACTGGGATGGATGGGGCAGAGCTGGGGGGACAGGGATGGATGGAGCAGAGCTGGGGGGACAGGGATGGATGGGGCAGAGCTGAGGGGACTGGGATGAATGGAGCAGAGCTGAGGGGACAGGGATTGATGGGGCAGAGCTGAGGGGACTGGGATGGATGGGGCAGAGCTGAGGGGACTGGGATAAATGGAGCAGAGCTGAGGGGACAGGGATTGATGGGGCAGAGCTGGGGGGACAGGGATGGATGGGGCAGAGCTGAGGGGACTGGGATGGATGGAGCAGAGCTGAGGGGACAGGGATTGATGGGGCAGAGCTGGGGGGACAGGGATGGATGGGGCAGAGCTGAGGGGACAGTGATGGATGGGGCAGAGCTGGGGGGACAGGGATGGATGGGGCAGAGCTGAGAGGACTGGGATGGATGGAGCAGAGCTGAGGGGACAGGGATGGATGGGGCAGAGCTGGGGGGACAGGGATGGATGGGGCAGAGCTGGGGGGACAGGGATGGATGGAGCAGAGCTGAAGGGACAGGGATGGATGGGGCAGAGCTGAGGGGACAGGGATGGATGGGGCAGAGCTGAGGGGACAGGGATTGATGGGGCAGAGCTGGGGGGACAGGGATGGATGGGGCAGAGCTGGGGGGACAGGGATGGATGGAGCAGAGCTGAAGGGACAGGGATGGATGGGGCAGAGCTGAGGGGACTGGGATGGATGGAGCAGAGCTGAGGGGACAGGGATTGATGGGGCAGAGCTGGGGGGACAGGGATGGATGAGGCAGATCTGAGGGGGCAGGGATTGATGGGGCAGAGCTGGGGGGACAGGGATTGATGGAGCAGAGCTGGGGGACAGTGATGGATGGGGCAGAGCTGGGGGGACAGGGATTGATGGGGCAGAGCTGGGGGGACAGGGATGGATGGGGCAGAGCTGGGGGGACAGGGATTGATGGGGCAGAGCTGGGGGGGCAGGGATTGATGGGGCAGAGCTGGGGGGACAGGGATTGATGGGGCAGAGCTGGGGGGACAGGGATGGATGGGGCAGAGCTGAGAGGACAGGGATGGATGGGGCAGAGCTGGGGGGACAGGGATGGATGGGGCAGAGCTGAGAGGACAGGGATGGATGGGGCAGAGCTGAGGGGACAGGGATGGATGGGGCAGAGCTGAGGGGACAGGGATGGATGGGGCAGAGCTGAGGGGACAGGGATGGATGGGGCAGAGCTGAGGGGACAGGGATGGATGGGGCAGAGCTGAGAGGACAGGGATGGGGCAGAGCTGGGGGGACAGGGATTGATGGGGCAGAGCTGAGAGGACAGGGATGGATGGGTAAGAGCTGAGGGGACAGGGATGGATGGGTAAGAGCTGAGGGGACAGGGATGGATGGGGCAGAGCTGAGGGACAGGGATGGATGGGGCAGAGCTGAGGGACAGGGATGGATGGGGCAGAGCTGGGGGGACAGGGATGGATGGGGCAGAGCTGGGGGGACAGGGATGGATGGGGCAGAGCTGGGGGGACAGGGATGGATGGGGCAGAGCTGGGGGGACAGGGATGGATGGGGCATAGCTGAGGGGACAGGGATGGATGGGGCAGAGCTGAGAGGACAGGGATGGATGGGGCAGAGCTGAGGGGACAGGGATGGATGGAGCAGAGCTGGGGGACAGGGTTGGATGGGGCAGAGCTGGGGGGACAGGGATGGATGGGGCAGAGCTGAGGGGACAGGGATGGATGGAGCAGAGCCGAGGGGACAGGGTTGGATGGGGCAGAGCCGGGGGGACAGGGATGGATGGGGCAGAGCTGAGGGGACAGGGATGGATGGGGCAGAGCTGAGGGGACAGGGATGGATGGGGCAGAGCTGAGAGGACAGGGATGGCTGGGTAAGAGCTGAGGGGACAGGGATGGATGGGGCAGAGCTGGGGGGACAGGGATTGATGGGGCAGAGCTGAGAGGACAGGGATGGCTGGGTAAGAGCTGAGGGGACAGGGATGGATGGGGCAGAGCTGAGGGGACAGGGATGGATGGGGCAGAGCTGAGGGACAGGGATGGATGGGGCAGAGCTGGGGGGACAGGGATGGATGGGGCAGAGCTGGGGGGACAGGGATGGATGGGGCAGAGCTGAGGGGACAGGGATGGATGGGGCAGAGCTGAGGGGACAGGGATGGATGGGGCAGAGCTGAGAGGACAGGGATGGATGGGGCAGAGCTGAGGGGACAGGGATGGATGGGGCAGAGCTGAGAGGACAGGGATGGATGGGGCAGAGCTGAGGGGACAGGGATGGATGGGGCAGAGCTGAATGTGATGTGTGTTGGGAGCTCTAACAGTACAGCGCTGCAGCGAGCAAGAGGTAGCGCCCGCTCAGTGCGTCCGACACTCGGCGTTCCACACTATATTTAACAAATACTACACACACACAGCTTCGGCGCTCTAAAGCTGGGCGCTGTAGCATAGAGCTCCAGACGCTGTGTGATCAAAGTCTGGTTTTGAACACATATCCACCAGTAACAAAGCGAAAACACATGGAATGACATTGTTTTAACACTGTGACAATAACACTTTAGTGCCAGACCTGTAATGACAATTCTGCATAAAAATATATAATATTAAAAGTGTTTGTTTGCAGCCAGGAGAGGTCACACAATGATTGGAGCAAAAAAAAAATTAATTGACAAACACAACTACACAACTAATGAAGCCCCATTGAAATGTATGGGAGAGCGACACTGAGCAACAGGTACTACATGGCTCCTGAGCCTAGAGCGCCGACGCTATACACTGAGCCGCCTGTAATAATACATGTGACGCTACATGGCGCTGTTAGAGTCCCTCACCAGATTTGCTTTCTTAAATGTGGTTTTGCGTACAACACCCGGTGTTCACCATTTTTTTTTTTAAGCATAGATGGCCATTGTATTCTTGCGCACACATAGGAATTCGTCCTTCGCATTTAACCCATCCGTGCAGTGAGTGTACACATGTCCGGAGCGGTGGGGCGCCCGGGGAGCAGTTGCGGGGTTAGGTGCCTTGCTCAAGAGCACTTCAGTCATGTCCCAGGACTGGGATTCGAACCTGCCATACCAGGCACTACCTGGTGCTATCCCTTCTTAAAGTGGACCAACACCCACAAAAATAACATTGCTTTAAATGAACAAACATAAAAAAACACGTTTTGATGATCCAGTCAGCCCTCTGTCCCTCGCAGCATCTGCTTTCTGGATTCACCTTTGCCGGAAGTCCCGCCCTCCAGCGCTTGTACGTGTCCTTTGACTGGCATCTGCACTGCTAAGACGTGCATACCAGTCTCCAGGCATCGCTTGAATTCAGTTTCTGTTTCTTCAGGAGTGATGTCATCGTGGTGGGCGTGGCCTCTGTCTTGCAGTCGTCTTCTCGGGAGCGTGCACGTCCGCCTTTCAGTCTTTCCTCTGCTATGCAGAGCGCGCTCGCGCGCTCACGCAGAAACAAGAGAAAAAAAAAAAGCGCGCATGCGCAGTAGCGCCGCTAGGTAAAGTGAAGCGCCGCTTGCTCCGGGAGCGAGCGACACTTCAATTTACCTACTGCGGCGCTACTGCGCATGCATGAGGTTTAGACTAGGAAGAGGTCAAAGGATCTCTTCCTCTTAGATGTAAATCAAAGATGGCGGCTCGAAATATACATTAATGCGACGCCGCGCAGGATCATCTAAGGTACTTTTTTTTGGGGATTATTAAGGATAACGGGTCCTGGGGAATGGTATGGGATATTAAATGAAGGGAAAAAAAAAAGTGGTCCACTTTAAATAACCCCCATAGAAAGGCAACCATGACTGCGGTGTACCTATACACGTCTACCAGCACATAGTATCTATGCTAGCAGCATGCTGATTGTGGATGTTGCTTACAACACTGTGTATGTCTATATAACCATAGCTTCCAACTTTTCAGGGTGGGAAAAAGGGACAATTATTAAATTAAGCCTCACCCCCCTCACTGAGGGATGCATATGAGATAGATGTAACAGTTACAACAATAGAAACACTTTGAATAGGCAAATGAATATCCTGCAAGATCAGAGCGAGTTGGTTCCGGCTTCTGGATGGGCGTGGCCTATGACTCTACTCAGGGTCCAGAATCGGATAGCTCTGAACTTGCGGCGGCTATGGAAGAAGCAGGGAGCAGCGATTAAGGAGGAGGCAGGCAGCGGGGGAGCCATGGAATGTAGGTTTGTTTTACATTCGCCCGATAAGACGCACTGATATTCCCCCCACTATTAGGGCAAAAAATACAGAACCTTGTGAACTCAGCTCCCTGAACTCAAATGAATAACCCACTCATGAGATCTCTCCAAGACTAAAAATACCGCCTCATCCCTTAGGAAAAATATGGAATGTGTGGCTTATCAGCAGATGCAGTTGCTTTTTCTCACTGGATGGTGGATGTCTAAAAAATGTAAATCATGAGATTAAGAAACAACTCCTAGACTCCTAGTCTAGAAAGACTCAAACAAGTACCTCCTGGAAAGGACGAGTAAGGTGATGTGTATATATATATATATATATATATATATATATATATATATAAGCAATTATTCCTGTGGTTTAGATAGGGAGGGCTTGAGTTAATGAGAAAGGGGGGGGGGGGGGGCTAGAAGGGAAAAAAAAAGTTTTTTGTGCAGGAGCGGCGGGGAGCGACGGCTACGGAAGCGGCAGTCAGCAGCCGCAAGTTCTGAGCGAGCCGGTTCCAGCTTCTGGGAGGGCGTGGCCTGTGACTCCTGCCAGTGTCATTTGACGGTGGCAGGAGTCACAGGCCACACCCCCGGGGGATGGAATCGCCCTGCTCTGAACTTGCAACGACTATGGAGGTGTTGGGCAGCATCAGGAACACCGGGGAATGTACGTTCGGGGCATGCTGCAAACTGCCTGTATTTGGGATGCCCGCACACTGCCTGCATTTGGGATGCCCCTCACTGCCTTTACTGTGGAATTCTGCTCACTGCCTGTAATTTGGGATGCCCCTCACTGCCTTTAATGTGGAATACTGCTCACTAATGTGGGGTCTGTAATGGTGTGATTGGGGGAATTCTGAACACTGTCTATAATGGGGTGATTTGTAGGGGGTATTTTAGCACACCATTTGGTTTAGAATATTTTTTTTTATAATTTTTCTCCTCCAAATCCTCCTGGGTGCGTCTTATAGGCAGGTGCATCTTATA
Organism: Gastrophryne carolinensis; assembly: GCA_027917425.1. NCBI lineage: Eukaryota > Metazoa > Chordata > Amphibia > Anura > Microhylidae > Gastrophryne > Gastrophryne carolinensis. The sequence continues at coordinate 165,782,947 of CM051241.1, read as the reverse complement.
GGGCGAAAAATATGGGTATTTATTTGTGCTGAGAAGGTGGGTATCATATGAATTGTAACGTATTCATTTAGCTGAGGGTTTTTATTTATAAGCTGTTCATACACATTAAAAAGGTTTTTGGTTTGCTAAATGGTCTCTGATGGATAATTATTTATAGGGCAGCAGCATCTGCGGTGCTGTACAAGGTAGAAATTACAGACAGGTTACAACAAATATACTAATAATTAGGGACGAGTTTTGGATTCAGGTCAGGGTTACATTCCACCTAAATCCAGCTTGTTCAGTTCGACCAGACGTGAACAGCGCTGCCATTCAGTGCAACACAGTGACCTTTCCAATAATAAATCTCCAGGCTCCACCATCTTTGATTTGGAATACTGGTAGTATTGGGGGGGGGGGTATTTCTGCGACATGATATACGGGGGTAGAATTGCACTTTCAGCCCTACCTGCAGAGATGCCATTATTATTGAGCAAGTTTATATTATTGATTGAGCAACTTCATTTCATAAACCACATCATTTGTATCCTTTGCATAAGCCTGTAATTAAAGAGATGAGCTGGCATTCCGGTTTGTAATCTAATTAAACCTAAATGACCAGATGTCCCACTTTCAGTGGGACAGTCCCACAAGGAGGCCCCCTGTCCCTCCGAAAACTCTGGAAACATCTAAAATGTCCCACTTTGCTGACATGAGGAAGACTGTCCCACCAAATGCACAATGCTCGGTGTCTGGGTGCTTTACGTGGTGCCAGTGGAATGCATGGACTTCTGAGCATTGGCTCCATCGGCAATATCTTTTATGGACCAAATATTGGGGTTGCTTCAGAGCCTCTATGAAAAGTGACACTTTTGTGAGAAACTCGTCAGTGTAAATTCTCATAAACTTGGGTGATTCTTTTAAATAAAAAAAATCACACAAAAGGAAAAAAATTCCCCCCAAAATTATCACTCAAAAAATTTGTCTGAATCAGATGAGGGGGAAAAATGGGCAAGAATGGGAATTCTCACTGGAGAACAGGTAAAAAGGGGCTCTGAGTCAAGGTTGTGACCCGTAATTAAGCCACATCCTAAACCACACCTCTACCATGCTCATCAGCCACCCAACTGGTTTAAAATCCCACTTTTTGGCCCCCCAGAAATGATCAATTTAATTACACCAGCAACAACATTTCTCATGACTTGGTTGCTAGGCCAATCTGTCAGATTTGCTTACCAATCAGCTTTTTAAACATGTAAATACTACATTTAAATATTGAAATGCAACCAAATGTTTTTTTCTTTTCTTTTTTTTCCCTTCTGTTTAACTCCCACCCCCTTCCAATTTTTAGGGCATTTACGTCCTGAGAAGAGGGCTTACCTTGGAGTTTGGCGGCTTTCATCTTCGCGGTACTTGCAGAAATTCGGATACAAAATATTAAATGAATTCAGCTCAACCATTTCGGATTGTTATTGCTGTGCTTTATTTAACCCTTTAAGTGCCAGACCACGTTTCACTATTTTGCACTACACATGTTCAACCTTGTTTTTTGAAGGGATTTCCCAGGAAAATTATATATTGTTTTTTTTCAGTCTGGGCTTCAACATGAAATGTCTTGTATGGCCTTTTTTAGTGTATTCTCAATACTTTTGGGTGAAATATGTGCAAAAAAATGTAAAAAAACTATTTTTGGCAATTTGTAGTGTTTTTTTGTAATAAAAAATTTACCTTTGTCAATAAAATCTTATTGCGTGTGAAACCCCAATTTCTTCCGGTTACAACGGTACCGCATATGTATTGGTAGACACCCTTTCCTGCCCAGAAGACTCCCCCAAACTGAAACAGCGCTTTAGGAAATAAAATACAACTGTGATATGCGCTATGCGCACCTTGCAGTTTTTCCAGAAAAACAACTCTTTACATTTAAAATACCCCCTACAAACTATATATTTTCTAGAAGTACACACCTCAAGCTTTCTAGGCGTACCAGGCTTGAAAAATTGTCGCCACAGAAGAATCAAGCCACATTTTCCTAAAAAAAAAAAACTATATGCAAACAAGAAAATACAAGTAAAATCTCAAAAAGCAACATGCCCCGAACAGAACAATACCCAACATGTATAGGTACTGTCAAAGAAAGAGTTACCAAACACCACAAAGTAAAGTGCGCACCTTGCAATTTTTCAACCAAAACAACCCTTTACATTTGGAATATCCCCCATAAACCATATATCCCCTGAAAAGCACGCATGTTAAGCTTTCTAAGAATACTCAGCTTGTAGTGGGCTCTTCTTTCTGGAAGTAATCCCTCGAAGAATTCTTAGGTTGCACAGGATTTCTCTAAAAAAATGTATAAAAAAGCTAAATAAATAACATGTTTTCCTAAAATATCAATATGCAAACAAGAAAAAGCAAGCTGAAAGAGCAAGGGCCCCCGAGCAGAACAATACCCAACATGCATAGGTACTATTAACCCTTTTAATTGCCAGCCTACTTGAAGTTTTGTCACCCTCTGTTGACAGGTCATTTTTCCCCACTGCGCCATGTTTAACCGTGATTTTTGCAGGAATTTCCAGGAAAATTATAGATATATATTTTGCAGCAGAGTTTAGGCTTTAACATGAAATGTCTTGTTTGTAATTTTTCTACTGTTTTTTAAATATTTTTGCGTAAAAAAACAAAAAAAAATATTTTTTTTAGACAATTGTCTCCTTTATTTTAAATAAAACATTTAATTTATTAGAGAATACCATATTGCATGTGAAAGCCCCATTTTTCCCGATTGCAACGTTACCACATATGTATCGGTAGCCCCCCATTCTTGCCCAGGAGACCCCCCCCCAAACTGAAAAGAGCACTTTATAACATTTACAAATAAAATACAACTACTATCCACACTATAAACATAAGGGGTTAATTAAAAAAAAAAAGACATAGGGTCCCCCCTCCTTGGGGGGGAACCCATTTTTTGGGGAATTTTAAGGGTTAAAAACCCTTAAAAATCCCCCCAAAAAATGATATGGGTCCCCCTTACCCAGCATAACCATTTATAGGCTGGTGGGTGACATTGAGGAGCTTGCAGCTTCAATGGGGACCACCGAGGAATAGAATCCTGGGAGCCTGCCACTTTTATGTAAATAGTGTAAATTTTAATTAAAAATTTTTAATATTTTTGAAAGAAAAAAAAATGTTACAAACCAAAATACAATTTTACTAATTTTTTTACTACTTAAAAATGTTTATGATGTCTATCATTTCTATAAAACTAATATAAATGTCATGATTGCACAAATCCACTTATGCACATAAATCAGAAAAAAGCTAGAAGGAAATGAAAAATATCTAAAGAATCCATTAAATTAAGGTAAGCATGAAAATATGGGGATAGAGAACAAGAAACAGTGCCAAGGGAATTAAGGTAAGCATTAATAGAGTGGGACAGAGGAATACATACAGTGCCAAGGGAGTTAAGGTAAGCATGGGAGCAGAAGTGAGTGAGAGAAGTAGTTGAAATGGGGGACATGAATCAGTTAATAAGCTGCACGCATGCGTACATGAGTGCAAACATAGCAGCTTCCACAACAAAATTATGTTACTACGTATATTTAGAGAAACATGCAAGCTGAATATCGCGGGACACTGAAAATCGACGTTGGAATGAAAAACACTGAAAAACGGTAGTATACGAGGATTACTAAGCAACGTAAACGAAAACCTCGTCCTCTCGCGTACGCAGCGAGAGTCGTAAAAAGACATTCACGATGGCGTACGCAGCTCCGAAAAGTCAACGGAATGCTCCCGATGGCGGCTCTGCATCATGCGTACGCACGTAGACATACGGGAAAATAGTGAAAATTACACATTACGAGACAAAAACAAGACGGTTTTGAGAAGGCTATGAATCGGCCCTAATGTCTGGTGCTGTTCCCGGTTGATGAAAAAAAAATCTTATTAGTCTTATTGTCTTTAACTTCTTCCTGAGATCTGGGGAATCGTGCCACTTTCTAGGAAAACACCAGTCCGCTTTCTCCCCTGCTCTGTTTGAGCGTCCAGTGTCAGAAAGACCGGGGAGTGGTCAGAGATTGTTTGTGTCCATAAATGATAGAAGACTACTGCAGAAAGAAAGAGTCTATATTTGATTATACATTGTTAGGTCTATTGTAACATGTGTAATCTCTTTCATTTATGTGAAGGGTTCTCCATACATCAGTCAGGTGTTGTGACCTCAATTTTGCCCAAGTTTTTGAGAATCCCAAACGGCAAGACTCTGCTCGCGGGGCTGCAGAGGTATCATAGATTGCATCCTTGCTACACCAGACTTCCACTTTAAATCGGACTAAAACCTGGGTTTCCCAGGTTTTGTTCCTCTTCCTTGGGACATCCTGAATTGGGATGCCCCGCTGTGTGAAACCCCCCAGGTCGCCCCCATACACTTACCTTGCTTCCCGGTCCAACGGCACATGCACAAACCACATCCGCGCTATCCCTCTAGCAGGGTGCATGCCTACGCCAGGCATTTGTGAATGGTCTGCGCAGACACGCTCCCTGTTAGAGGGAAGTGGGGGATGCATCTGCCAGCATGCTTCGAGCAAGCTAATTGGACGAGCGGCCACGCATGTGCCGTAGGAACGTGAAGAGGTGTGTTAACTTCGGTGATCTAGGGGGGTTTCACACAGCGGGGCACCCCAATCGGGGGAAAGGACCAAAACCCAGGATAGTCAATATCTTGGGTTTTGGTCCACTTTAAGATGACGATTGCACTCTGCTGCATTGTATCTGTACATTTCTCGCCATAGTTATGTATTAGTCCATGGTCGACAAAAAGGGAAAGTAAATCATAAGCCGGGATCTGCTCTTGACCTTCTCTCTCTTTATCAGACATAAATATTCGTTGTATGTCCACAAGCAAATGCAGGGAACCAAATCAAGCAAATGAGTCAGCAATTCTAGATTTGATTATTCATTTATTGAGGGAAGTGATTCGAAAGGAGAAATCTGAGTCAGGAGTTTCCAACCAATCGATGTCTATCCCACAAAAAAATGATCCAATCTTAAAAAAACATAGCAAAATAGCAAGAGGCGGGGTAACTGACAGACATACCTCCCAAGTGTCCCTGATTCGGAGGGACTGTCCCGCTTTTGTGTCCATGTCTCCCTGTCCCTCGTTGTTCCCATTTTCCCCTCTTTGAAGTTTAACATGCAGATCTGCAGCAATAAATGATTCATTTGCCTATTTAATGTGTTTATACTGTTGTTACTGTTACATCCTATCTCCTATGCATTCCTCAATGAGGGAGCGTGGCCTAATTTAACAAATGTCCCTCTTTTCCTATTACATGGCACGGCCTGCTTCAAGAAGTCCTTACGTATGGGATATTCCGGCACAAGGTGGCGCATTGTACTGCAGATGAGTTGTGGCTCCTCCCGGTACCATATAAAAACAGGATCACCAATAGACTTCTCCAGAGTCTCCTCTGCAGTGATTCTGCAAAGATAGAAGATGGCTCTTTATATTGCGCAGGTGAGCGGGGCAACCAAGCCTGCGGCCCTTCATGTCTATTTCCACCGGTTTCCGGACCCTCTGTGCCTCCCAGCCTCGGCTGCTGGATCGGGTGAAGGTGGAGAAGCACTAGGGTCAGGTGCTCAAGGAGCGCTGCTCCAAGCTGCAGACCCTGTCCCACAAAGGGTAGCCGGCCATAGGCTTTATGGTGAGCTGAGGGATGCGGAGTTCCTGTCCTAGCTTCTGGGGGGGGTGAGTGTTTTGGGGACTGTGTGCCTTGTTTCTCGGGGGTCCCCCCCCCATCCCTGGCCTGGCTCTCGCCGCTGCCTGCTCGCTCTCCTCCCCCCCTCTCCCCGACGTTGTTCGGGGGGGCGGGTGGTAGCGACGAGTGCTTTAACTGTGTTTTTCGCCGCCGTTGCCGCTTTGTACGCGGCCCTATTACTTGAGGCATTTGTTGTATTGCGATGGTGCCGGCACGGTCACGTGAGCGCTGTTTTCGCGCTCTTTTGGGGGGGGGGGGCGGGGGATGACGCGTATCGTGTCGTTCCCCCGCGGTCCGCCCCTCGAGGTTCTTCTGCCGGCGCCATTTTGAGTCTGCTGCGCGTCCGGGGCCCCTTTTCCTCCCTGGGCTGCGGCGGTGATCTCTTCCCGTGTTGCTTCCTTCTGTGGTCTGGCGGCTTGGTGATCCTTCGGTCTACTTGGTCCATGAGTCCCTTTGGTCCGTGAGTCCCTTTTGGGGGGTTTTGTTTCCTTGGGGCATGGGCTGCGGGATGTTTATGTGCTTTTTACTTATCTCTTTCAGGCGGGTCAACTGGGGGTTGTGGTTTCTCCCGGTTCTGCTCCTTACCCCCCCTCATCTCCCCCTTACTGGCTTCTGGGTGCATCCCTTGGGGGGGCATCCCGGGTGGCTTTTTTATTAGCCCTTACCCTGTGCTGGCCTATTGCACCTGTGTTAATCACCATATGGAGGCTTCTGGGGATAGCGTGCTCGGGGGTCCTTCGGGGCAATCCCGGCTGTGTGCCATGTGCGGGGTATCCCCTTTGAGTAACAGTGCCGCGGTGTGCGTGCCGTGCGCTCAAAGTATCATTGCGGCCCAGGCTGGGCTGCCCACTTCTTTTCCCAGTTCTGCGCCCCCTTCGGCATCGCCTACCCCCCCGCGCCTTCATTTAGCCCCCAGTGAGGGGGATACTAGCAGGGGGTCACAATCTGATCTGGCACTTCGTGTGGCCAGCATTGAAAGGCAGCTTGCCAGGCCTGTTCCAGGTAACGCCTCTGGCAAGAAGCGGCACCTGGCTCCCACGCCTTCCCTCTTTGCTGAGGAGAATGAGGGAACTGATGCCTTTGGTGGCCGTTACTCCCTGGAGGAGGGGGAGCTTTTCCAGGACTCTGACTCCTCTGGGGGCCAGCAGAAGGGGTACGACAGTGACCCTGGGTCTGTGTCCGGGGAGGACTCATGGTTCCCTGATGACACTGATGGACTGTTGTCTGACATTTTTGAAATCTTCCACATTGTCCCCCCTGAGGTGGCTAAGAGGAAGCAGGGTGAGCTCTTTCGTCCAGATAAATAGCGTCTGGAGTTCCCTGAGCAGGGCCATTTCTCTAATATGGTGCTCAAGGAGTGGGAACATCCTAATAGATTGCCCGCGGTGCCCAAAGGGTTGGATAATAGGTATCCCTTCCCTGCTGACCTGGTCAAGCGATGGTCGTGTCCCCCTGAGGTGGACACCCCCGTTCTAGGGCTGTCCAACACCTCGGTCATGCCTTCCCCTGACACTACTACACTGCGGGACAGCGAGGACCGGCGCATGCATCAGCTGGCCTGCCATGCTTTTACATTTGTGGGGGCTGGGCTGTGTCCGGCCTGCGCCGCTGCCATTACAGCTATTGCCCTTAAAGTGGAACAACACCCAGGGGTGATCGGCCCGGGAATCTATAAGATCGGGATGTCCCGCGGGGGGAAACCCCCCCAAAACCCCCAAAATACCTTACCTTATCCTGCCCCTCTAGACGTGCGCGCGCCCGTTTGTGAATGGCCGGCGCGGGCGCGCGCCCTGTAAGAGTGACGTGCAGGAGGCGGCGGCGGACGCGCTGTCTTGTCCGTCGCTGTCACCCGCTTGTCCGTCAGCGGGGATTGGACGGCGCGATCACGTGGGAGCGTGGTGAGGTGAGTTTTTGGGGCTTTCTGGGGGGTTTCACACAGCGGGGCACCCCCAGTCGGGGTGCCCCCCCGAGGTGGACCAAAACCCAGGATAGTCAAAATCCTGGGTGTTGGTCCACTTTAAGAAAAAGCTCAAGCGTCTCCTTGATGGCGCTATGGTTGGTAGGAGGAGGGAGGATTATAGGCCCCTCTTGCTTTGCTCTGATTTCGTTGCCTTTATCCTTACTGCCATGGATGATGCGGTACGGCTGGGTGGTAAGGCTTCTGCCCTCTTGGTGGCTATGCGCCGCTCTGGCTCTCACTGGGCTCCCTTTGCGGGGCTGCGGCTCTTTGGTGAGCGTCTGGATGTTCTAGCCAAGGATGGTAGGCTACCTCAGCATAGGAAGCAGCCTCGGCCTTTTCGAGGACCCTCCGCTTCCCTCCCCTCCTTTTGTGCTTCCAGAGGAGGTCGTGGCTCCCTCTTCTCGGGTAGCCGCAGGGATTCTTGGGGCCGTGGTAGATCCCGTGGTCATCCCAGTCTCTCATGGGGTTCCAAGCCCAAACCCCCTCCCAAGCCCCCTCAGGCATGAGGAGGCGCCTTCACCCATCCGGGTGTGAGGACAGCTTCGGCTCTTTGCTCACGTCTGGAGGCTCCGCGTCTCAGACCGGTGGATTCAGGAGGTGGTGTCCTCGGGTTACAAGATGGAGTTTGCAGCCTGGCCGCTTGCAGTTCAATGTCTGTTGGAGTCATTTACCTGGTGCCTTCCCAGGAACGGGGTCAGGGGTTCTACTCCAATCTTTTCACGGTTCCCAAAAAGGACGGGTCTTTGAGGCCCATCCTGGACTTGAAGGGTCTCAACAAGTTGGTCAGGTTCAAGCACTTTCGCATGGAGACGCTATGCTCGGCTGTCAGTACCCTTCGCCCGGGCGATTTCATGACCTCCGTGGACATCAAGGATGCCTGTCTTCACGTGCCTTTCTTTCCGGGTCATCAGAGATTCCTGAGGTTCGACCTAGAGGATCAGCATTACCAGTTTGTGGCTTTACCGTTCGGTATCACCTCGGCGCCTCAGGTGTTCACCAAGGTGCTGGTGGGCGTGATGACTCTGCTGAGGAATCAGGGCATTCGCATCCTCCCTTACCTGGACGACATTCTTATTGTGGCTCAGTCTCTTCATCAGGCCGAGAAGGACACTCAGGTGGTGACCTCCACTCTCGAGTCCTTCGGCTGGGTGATCAACTTTCCCAAGTCTTCACTGTCTCCGTCTTTGGTGAGGTCCTTTCTGGGCATGACTCTGCATACCTCTCAGGTCAAGGTGTTCCTGCCTCAGCAGAAAGTGGAGGGCCTTCAGAAGCAGGCACGGGCTCTGCTCTTGTGTCCCCATCCCTCCATCCGGCAAGGGATGCAGTTAGTGGGCCTGATGGTGTCCTGCTTAGAGGCTGTCCCCTTTGCTCAGTTTCACATGAGACCTCTTCAGTTGCACCTCTTGTCAGTTTGGGATCGGGACCCTGTGTCCCTGGATCAGGAATTTGCTCTGTCCCCACTGGCCAGACGGTCCCTCTCGTGGTGGTTGGACTCAGGGAACCTTCTAGTGGGCAGGACCTTTCTGCCTCCATGCTGGGAAACTGTCACCACCGATGCCAGTCTGACCGGTTGGGGGGGCTTTTGGAAGTCTCTGAAGTTCCATGGTCGGTGGGGCCCACAGGAGGCCCATGCTCCCATCAATGTCCTGGAACTGAGGGCGATCAGGTTGGTTCTTTCTCAGCTGACCACGCACCTTCGGGGTCAGGCTGTTCAGATCCGCTCGGACAACCAGACGGCGGTTGCCTACATCAATCTTCAGGGAGGGACTCTGAGCAAGCGAGCCCTCAAGGAAGTGTCCCTGATACTGTCTTGGGCGGAAGAGAATGTCCCTTGCATCTCGGCGGTCTACATTCCGGGGGTGGAGAACCAGGAGGCAGACTCCCTGAGCAGGGGGATGTCTCGGCTGGGGGAATGGTCCCTCAGCAACAAGGTATTTCACTCCCTGTGTCACCGCTGGGGTCAGCCGGATGTGGACCCGTTTGCGTCCCGCCACAATGTCTTCCTGTCACAGGATCCTCTGGCCTTTGCTACAGATGCGCTAGCAATGCCTTGGACGGAGTTTCGGCTTATCTATGTGTTCCCTCCTTTTCCTCTGCTGGGCAGGGTGCTGCGCAAGATAGCCCAGGAGGGGGTACCAGCCGTCCTGGTGGCCCCCTGTTGGCCAAGGAGGGTGTAGTTCGCAGATGTCGTGCAGTTGGCAGTAGATCAGTATGTCTTGCCCAAGGATCCAGGTCTTCTCATTCAGGGACAACTGCGCCATCCCAATTTACAAACACTGGCTTTAACGGCTTGGCTGCTGAAACCTCTATCTTGATGGATAAGGGGTTGCCGGCTTCTGTTGTTGATACTATGATTCGGGCTAGGAAGAAGTCCTCGTCCTTTATCTACTACAGGGTCTGGCATGCTTACATTGCCTGGTGTGAGTCCAAGTTTCTTCCTTGTCTGGTGTTTTTTATTCCCAGGATTCTGGAATTTTTGCAACATGGTTTGTATTCGGGCCTTCAACTTAGTACACTCAAGGAACAGGTGTCAGCTCTGGCAATTTTTTTCCAAAGATCCTTTGGCAATCACCGGTTGGTTAAGACTTTTTCCCAGGTAGTTACTCATGTGTGTCCGCCATGTAAGCCTATGCTACTGGTTTGGGACTTGAATCTGGTGTTGTCTGCTCTGCAGGGTCCTCCCTTTGAGCCTATCCGCGGGGCTGCGTTGCCCATTCTGACTTTTAAGGTGGCCTTTTTGGTGGCTATTACTTTGGTCAGGCGAGTTTCTGAGCTGGCGGCGCTTTCCATCAAACCTCCTTATTTTGAGCGGCATCAGGATAAGGTGGTGTTTCGGCTTAAGCCGGATTTCTTGCCTAAGGTTGTGTCTGCTTTTCATCTCAAATCAGGACATTGTTTTGCCTTCTTTGTGTCCTAACCCTGCTAATTCCAAGGAGCGGACCCTTCATTCTATGGATGTTGTCAGGGCTCTGAAGTTTTATTTGGTTGCTACTGAGTCTTTCAGGAAATCTGATGCTCTTTTTGTTCTTCCTGCTGGACCTAGGAAGGGTTTGCCTCCGGCTAAATCCACTATCAGCAAGTGGATCCATCAGGCGGGGAGCAGGCCTATTCTGCTAGGGGGGAGGTTCCTCCTTTTAGGGTTACTGCTCATTCCACTCGTGCTATTGGTGCTTCTTGGGCCTTTCAGCACCAAGCTTCTGTTGAACAAGTTTGTAAGGCCGCGACTTGGTCTTCTGTTCATACCTTTTTCAAGTTTTACAAGGTTGATGTTAAGGCCTCTGCTGATGCTGCCTTTGGTAGCAAAGTACTTCAGGCGGTGGTGGCTTGAACTGCCTGCTGCTACTTTTTTGGGGATCCCACCCTACCTTACGGACACTGCTGTTGGACGTCCCATACGTAAGGACTTCTTGAAGCAGGCCGTGCCATGCAATAGGAAAAAGACAATTCTGTGAGTACTCACCTGTAGAATTGCTTTTACTATGCATGGCACGGCCTGCTTCACCCCACCCTTGTTATCGTTATTCTTGGTTGCCTCTTTATGGTGATTGTTCCAAGTTAGTTGGGGTTTTGTTACCTTTTTTACCTTTATTATCTCCCGGCTTCTTGTATAACTGCTTGTCATCGCTGGAGAAGTCTATTGGTGTTCCTGTTTTTATATGGTACCGGGAGGAGCCACAACTCTTCTGCAGTACACTGCGCAACCTTGTGGCGGAATATCTTGAAGCAGGCCGTGCCATGCATAGTAAAAGCAATTCTACAGGTGAGTACTCACAGAATTGTCTTTTCTAGGCATACCCAGCTTATTGTAGTGGACTCCTCTTTCTGGAAGTGATCCCTCAAAGAATTCTTTGGTTGCACAGGTTTTCCCTAAAAACAATTAAAAAAAAGCAGAATAAAAAAACACATATACCGGTACCTAAAATATCAATATGCAAACAAGAAAAAACAAGCTAAAAAGCAAGGTCCCCCGAACAGAACAATATCCAACATGCATAGCTAATTTTAACCCTTTTAACTGCCTACCTACTTGAGATTGTCACCCTCTGTTGACAGGTCATTTTTCACTATGCTTAAAAATAAAAATTTGTATTATTTTAAAAGCAAAATGTATTTATTCAAGAAAAACATATGGCATGTGAAAACCCCATGTCTCCTGATTACAACGGTACCACATATTCATTGGTATTCCCCCGTTCCTGTCCAGGAGACCGCCCAAACTGAAAAGGGCACTTTATAACATTTATAAATGAACTACAACTACTATCCATTCTATAAAGGGTTAAATAAAAACAAATGGGCGTGGGGTCCCCCTTCCCAGCATAACCAGCCCGGACAGCAGCTATGGGGACTTGTAGACCAGGGCTTGGAGGCCAGCCTCGGTGGCCCCCCACCCTAAAAGCTACAGCCTTCACGGCCCCCGGGCTCTTCTGCCCCCCTCACCTGGGCATTAGGGAAGCAGGTAATGGGGACTGGGGGGTAAATGGCAAGTCACCCGCAAGCTGCAAGTGATTGCATTTATTATTTATCATTGTTCACTCTAAAAATCCGTATGTTGGATAAATGGGACCTACGCTATCACCTAAAGATTTATTACTGACATTAAAGTTTTTCTGTATTATTAAAAAGCAGCTGGTCTAAATTCTATTAAGATAAATCACAAATTTCAGGTCAAATTTAACTTTAAGCTGAATTGAAACAGCAACACTACTGAACGCCTTTTTTTTTTTCTTGCCATTTATGCCTTGCGCCCATTTATAATCTTCGACTACAAAACATACAAGTGAACAAAAGTCATGGAGCAGCTGGCGGCTGATTGTGTTGTGGTCATGGTGCGCTCCTACAGCAATCTAACATTTCTGCCAGAGGAAACCTCACGGAACATAGATGCCCCCAGGGTTATTCCAGCATGGCACAGGCACTGATCTCCAGGATTTGAGAAGCCTGAGAATGAGAACTGAAGGAGGAACACAAACAAGAACAAACATACAAGAAGAGGGCAAGGCGACAAGAAAAAGGCGCATGACGCAAATACTATTTCTGACTATCCTAGGTTTTGGTCCTAGCCACCGGGGCAACCCCAATCAGGGATGCCCTGCTGTGTGAAACTCCCCAGGTTGCCCAATCTTTTTCACCCTTCCTCGGTCCAACAGCGCATGCGCAACCTCTCGTCTAGTCCGCACGCTCAGTGGATCTGAGCACGCTGGCGGTTGCATCCCCCGCTTCACTTTAACAAGGAGCTTGCCCGCACCGGCTTTTCCTACCAAGCCATCTCCTATGTCACTTACAGATTTTAAAATAAATGGGGCCCAGGACAGAACCTTGTGGCACACCACTTGTAACTCGCCTTTCTTCAGACTGCACACCATTAACAACAACATTCGGATACCTTCAGCCATCTGGAGATCCACAGATCATGCTCAAGGGTAGGTAGGGGCACTCTTAACACCATATCTGCAGGGGCAGATATTGTTGCAGGAATGTTTTGGCTGGGGGCATAGAGGGCAGGGCACTAATGGGACTGTGTGCTCCCTATGACCAGTCCACCCCTGCTACAAGCCATAAGGACAGTACAAAGAAATACATTTGTACTGGGAGGGGCTCTGATTGCTGCAGATCTTCCAGTTAGGCAGATGTAGACTTTTTAGGATATTCACCCCATACAAATACCAGTTAAGCAAACATGATCTGTAAAGTTCATTGCCATTGCTTTAGGTTTGTCAGTGTGTGCAGGAGCAAGAACCAGTCATGGCTCATGTCATTCCTCCTGCCTTTGGTCTTTAAAGTGGACCAAAACCCAGGATTTTGACTATCCCGGGCTTTGGTCCTTTCCCCCAGGGCACCCCGATTGGAGATGCCCACTGTGTAAAACCCCCCAGGTCACCTGATCACCCTGACTCTTCCCCGGTCCTGCGGCACATGCGCAGCCTCTCGTCCAGTCAGCATGCTCGGATCCACTCCTGCCCCTTCGTCTAAGGCAAGCGGATCCGAGCGCGCTGGTGGCTGCATCCCCCTCTACCCTCTAACAGGAAGCGTGCCCGCGCCGGCCATTCACAAAATGCACCCTGCTAATGGGATAGCAGAGATGCAGCCGCAGCTCGCGCATGTGTCATTAGACCGGAAAAAGGTGAGTTTCTGGGCGACTTGGGGGGTTTCAAACAGCAATCCAGAATCGGAATGCCCCCAGGGAGGGAATCCAGCAGCCCCGGAATTTTATAGATTTTAGGACCGATGGGGCGTAGGTTTTGGTCCTCTTTAATGGCAGTAATTGTATTTATCTATCAATGTTATGCATACACACAGACATGGGCGCCCATTTACTCACTTGTTCAGTGCTAAGTGTATAAAATAAACCCCATCACCCTTGACACATTTATTATTTCTCCTTTCATTTTATTGTTGGCGCAGCACACACATTAAACAGCTGTTATGACATTTATTCTTTTGTTGCATTTGATAAAAGAGAAAACTCTCAGCTAAACCATAGTTCCTGTTAATCAATAAAATGACTAATCTCTGTCATATCGCAGCGCTACCCTGAGGTTAAATAAATTAATAATTAGGATAAATAACACATGGTGTGCTCAGCGATACTCACCTCCCTTTGGCTGCACAGAGATCACCTGTTCCAGTCCCACTGGCCAGCCAAATAGTCCATAACTAGTCCCAAGCTGAACCCCATGTTGGGCTTAAAGTGGACCAAAAGCTACGGAGATCAGCCATCGATTCCCTCCCCCCGGGGCATCCAAAATCGGAATGCCCCGCTGTATGAACCCCCAGGTTGCCCCATACACTTACATTGTTTCCCGGTCCAACGGCAAGCCGCAGCCGCAACCCCACTATACCTTTAGCAGTGCACATGCCCGCGCCAGGCATTTGTGAATAGCCAGCGATCCCTGTTAGAGGGTAGCGGCGGATGCGGCCGTCAGCGTGCTCGGATCCGCTCCTATTAGACAAGCTCCTGGACGAAGGGGCTCGAGCAGAATCGAGCGTACCCATTGGACGAGCGGCTGTGCATGCGTTGTAGGACCGGGGAGAGGTGAGTTTGCTCGGACCTGGGGGGTTTCAAACAGCCCAATTGGGGGTGCCCTGAGGACAAGGACTATCCTGGGTTTTGGTCCTTGCCCCCGTGGCACCCCGATCGGGGTGCCCCGCTGTGTGAAACCCTCCAGATCGCCAAGCACAACTCACCTCTGGTCCTACAGCGCATGTGCGGGCGCTCATCCAATTAGCGCGCTCGGATCCGCTGGCGTCACGCCGTCTAAGTCAGCGTCTAAGGCCAGTGGCTCAGAGAGCTCCGAGGTCGCATCTCACGCATACACAAATGGCTGGTGCGGGCACGCGCCCTGCTGGAGAATATCGGGGATGCGGCCTCAGCTCGCGCATGCGCAGTCGGACCGGGAAGCAAGGTAAGTGCACGGGGCGACCTGGGGGGTTTCACACAGCGGGGGGCATTCCGATTTTAAATGCCCTGGGGGGAGGTAATCGATCTGCCATTCCCAGGCCAATCATGCTGGGTTTTGGTCCACTTAGGATGGGGAATGTAGGCAGGTGGAGAAGAACAGCATGTAGAGAATGACGGGGGGAGAAGGGACGGGGGGAGGTAGAGTAACCTGCCATTTCATTGGAGGGTGAAGAATTGCTGTATCTGGTGCTCAAATACAAGTAGAGTCTTACTAGATTTATGGTGTATGAGAGCCATCAGGGACTGCTAAGCAAAGCAGTAATATTTTTGGATGAACTGGTGACCCAGCTTAGAGAAAAATGCAAGTAAATAGTTAATGACATTTACATCTGGGTGACTCTAATACAATGTAAACTGAAGCATGTAAGTCACTGGAAACCCAGCCAACAACAACCTTCTCCATTTAACTAGTGACGCAGGAGATGAAATCAGGGAAATAATACGATTAGGATATAGTCAGGAACAAGGTGGCTGAGCAGCCGCTATGCCTGACAATCTGTTACCAGGCCAATATGCAACAAGCTTAAAATGAACCAAAACCTGCGGCGATCGGAATCGTTCAATTCCCCCCCGCGGGCATCCAAAATCGGGACGCCCCGCTGTGTGAAACCCCCCCCAGGTTACCCCATACACTTACCTTGTTTCCCAGTACAATGGCGCATGCGCGAGCCACGGGTGAATCCCCGCTATCCCTCTAGCAGGGAGTGTGTCCGTGCCAGGCATTTGTGAATGGCAGACAAGAGCAGGCTCCCTGTTAGAGGGTAGCGGGGCTTAGACGATGTGACGTTGGTGAGTCCGAGCGCATTTATTGGACGAGCGGCTGCACATGCGCCGTAGGACCAGGAAGGGGTGAGTTGGTTTCAGCGGCCTGGGGGGTTTCACACAGCAGGGCACGGACAAGGACAAGATAGTCAAAATCCTGGGTTTTGGTCCACTTTAAAGCAGAACTTCACTAAAAAATGAAACCCCCCCCCCCCCCCCCACCCTGCTATGGTGCTGAGCCTTGACAGGGGGTTATAAAGAAAAAAACCTTACCTTACCCAGACACCTGTGCCATCCTCCTGACCTCCCAAGGCCGCTGCAGGTAAAGAAGCAAAGCTGCATCCCATTACTCCATGCGTGCTCCCACTCAATTTAAGTAAATGAGCGGGCAGGAGCACGCACAGAGCCGAGGGATGCGGCTCTGTATCTTTAATTCAAGATGGCGGCGCCCAGGATCAGGAGCGCCGGAGGAACAGCATGAGTGCCTGACTTCACTGAAGGTTTTTTTTCTTTGTAAACACCTTGCCACCCTACCCTGGCACTGGGGAAGGACGGGGGAAAAAAAACCTTACCTTAGTGATGCGCCCATGCTGTTCCTCCACTGCTCCGCATCCTGGGCGCCTCCATCTTAATATGACACATTTTTAAGTGAAGTACCGCTTTAACTTACAGATCCAAATAAGGTTTTTTTGTGCAGCTCCGCCTGCTTGAGCAAATAAAGGAGTCAAATTGATTGCCACGAGGCGTCCACTGCTCATTTACCCTAATTCCATAACTTAAAAGTTAAAATTGTCCAGCATTCTCTGCTCTATAAATGGTTAAAACGTAACTGTTACTATCAAATGCTTAAATCGTTCAATATCAGTTGTGCTTACATATCCCCCAATCCAGCCAGCGCAACGCGTTTTGGGAAGACCCCTTTATTAAGCTGCTGCTATCTTACCTGCACACTGCACAAAGTATAAATAGCGGCCCACTTACCTCTCCTTCATTTCCAACAGTGCTGGAAAGAAGCCGTAAGCAGGGCTCCAAGTTTGCCCTCCTTTCAACTTCATTTCTCCAGACAAAAAAAAGTGGGCTAACAACCACATCACAGCACAAGTGAGCACAGAAATCCACGGTGGTCTTGCAGCTGGCTCTGACCACAGAAGAGCGCACACATGTCTCATATAGCTGCGCCACTCTAATTTGCGCCACTGTCTGGCAGATAGTGCTTGATAAATCAGGCCATAGGATTATGTGCCATAGGATTATGTACTTTGGCCAATCCCTTTAATTCTCTTAAAGTGGACCTTCAGCATCATTTGATGAAAAGCCCAAACCCTTCAAAAACTATTCCCCAGCATCTAAAATTAATATATTTAACATTTTTAGTCACTTACATTTTATTCTTCCCCTCACTGGCCTGCAACTCTGTTCAGCACTCTAGGATACGGGCACCGCCATCTTGGCTCAGTAACATCATCTACTGAGGAGAAAAGAGGGGTCAAAAGTGCAGGGGGGTGGGGTTATAGCTGCGCTTTGCACAGAGAGAGCAGCGCTGGGTTCAGGGAAAGGACAGCGATCCCAGAATGTAGAGCAGAACAGTCAGAAGACGCTTCCTAATTGCAGGCAGCCTGCACCTCCATGGGCCGCCATCTTGGATGTTTAAAGTGTCAATGCAGTAGATGCAGGTAGGATGATTTTTAATGTGGGCAATCTGTATGTACAGCGTAGGGGAAACATACAAGATAAGATCTTATTCAGGGTGAAGGTCCGGATTAATGTGAGCAATCTGTATGTATAGCGTAGGGGAAACATATAACATAGGCTCTTATTTAGGGTGAAGGTCCGCTTTAAGCTTGAGAATGTGGAAATGGCAAAAAGACAACCAAGAGAAAGTGAAATGAAAGCTATTAAGCTATAGTGTTGACAGTCAAGCTTTCATACAGGAGAAGTAAATATTAAAACAAAAGGTTTATGGCCGTTCAGTGCCTATGACTAATGTGCAATTAGCTGCTATATGTTACACAACATAGTGTATGTAATGGCAGTCAGGGGGTGGTTTTATACAGCTTGTCAAGCTTAGAATTACCCTTGTCGTATTTTTAAGTCAATCTGTTAGGGGAGCACAGTACAATCAAGAGAACATGTAGCGATAGAAACACAGAGGCTGATTTCAAAGGGATACAGAAGGCAATGGCTATTGCTAGACCATTGTGCTGGGCTACGTTTGGTCGGAGGAAATCTCACAAAACTTTGCTGAGTGGCGTAAGACCTTGAAAAGCACGACTAAGCAGGCGGGGAAGGGCGGGGGGGTCGGCAGAGGATCGAGCACTGAAGCAGCCGGATGTCACTGCAGTAGGCAGTGGTGACATCCAAAAGATAAGTCGGAGCCTATAGGGGAGAATAAAGGGGGGTGGGAGCAGCTCAATCACTATTATTTATACAAAATTATTATTATTCAGGGCCTGGGAACTAATTTACCGCCCAGTTTAACCCTCTCATCAACTAAATATCAAGCAACAAACATGTCTAACTATGTGGAAAGACAGAGATTTGGTTGCATATATCTGCAGATACATGTGGAAGCCACACTGCCCCGGCAAGGCACTCTGTGTTTAGTGTGGATCTGATCATTTCTCCCTACTCTTAATTCTGAGTCCCCAAAGTTGGGACATGCAATGCAGACAAATATCTGGGAGCTACTCACCTGGGAAGCTGCCAGCCTCCCTTTAGAACACTTCACAGGGAGAAATCCATATTGACTGGCTACTTCCCAGGTGAGTAGCTCTCAGATATTTGTCTGCATTGCATGTCCCAACTTTGGGGACTCAGAATTAAGAGTAGGGACCACACTAAACACAGAGTGCCTTGCCGGGGCAGTGTGGCTTCCACATGTATCTGCAGATATATGCAACCAAATCTCTGTCTTTCCACATAGCTAGACATGTTTGTTGCTTGATATTTAGTTGATGAGAGGGTTAAACTGGGCGGTAAATTAGTTCCCAGGCCCTGAATAATAATAATAATTTTGTATAAATAATAGTGATTGAGCTGCTCCCACCCCCCCTTTATTCGCCTATAGGGGAGGATCGACTCTTATTTTTGGTCCGATGTTCCTCTTTAAGGTCTGTCTGGGGAAAATTGGGGAACATGTTGGGTTAGTGATATTTACTGTGCTGGTGAATTGAACACGTTTACATTTATACATCTTACTGTGTGTGTTTTCTCACACAAAAGATGTGCAAGCAGGGCTGACGTCCGCACCCGCCAAGGCGGGGCAGCTGCCGGGGGCCCCCACTCTCTGGGGGGCCCACTGACAGGGCTGGCCTTGGGATGTGCGCTGGAGCTTAAAGTGGACCAACACCCAGGATTTTGACTATCCTGGGTTTTGGTCCACTTCAGTGGGGCACCCCGATCGGGGGTGCCCCACTGTGTGAAACCCCCATAACACCCAGAAACACTCACCTCACCACGCTCCTACACGGGTGCTCGTCCAATCAGAGCGCTCAGAGCCGCTGTGGTATGCACGTACAAGCGGCTTCCAACCACAGCGGCTCTGAGCGCTGGAGGCCACGTCTCACGCGTCCCTCTTACAGGGAGTGCCCCCACGCCGGCCATTCACAAATGGCCGGTGCGGGTGCGCGCCCTGCTAGAGGGAAGCGCGAGACGCGGCTCACAAATGCGCCATTGGAACGGGGTTAAGGTAAGGTTTCTGGGCTTCCTGGGGGGTTTCACCCCGCGGGACATCCCGATTTCGGATGCCCCGCGGGGAGGGATATGATCGGCCCGGGAATCTTATAGATTGCTGATCCCCCCTGGGTGTTGGTCCACTTTAACCGTCAGTGGACTGGGAGGGCACCGTCACAGCTGGTGCCCACATCTCCTCTAGTGGCGGGGTTCCACACAACGGGGCATCTTGATTTAGATTCCAGGAAGTGCTGGATTTTGTTCTGCTTTTAAGTTGCCCACCCCAGCTGATTTCCTATCCCTGGAGCATCCCAGTCTGTGATACCCTACTGTGTGAAACCCCCTGGGATCGCTGGCAAGCCCCCCCACTATGCAAGCAATTCCACCCCTGGGTTTTGGTCCGCTTTACAGGGGTATCTCAATTTGGGATGCCCCTGTTTGTGAAAGAATCCCCCTGATTTGGACGTTAACTCAAACTGGCGATCCCACAGTGCATTCACCAGTTCCAAGAAAGTAATGAACAAAGGGGGGAGGGGGTCACACACAGGGGCATCCAAAATCAGGAGAATCTAGATTAGTTTAGACTCTGAGGTCAGGTATAAAGGAGTTTGGTGCATTTCAAAGTAGCACAAAAACTATAGTTTTGGTCCAAATAGCATGATCCTTAGGGGGCATCCAGATTTGGGACGTCCCTCGGTGATGTGGCGTGACTCTTCACCACAAAGGGGCCCACTGAGACCATGCCGCCCAAGGGTCCACATAAACCTGGAGCCGGCCCTGGCATTTGAGGGAATATTGCTTCTTAGGGCATTTCACTGAAGGAGGAGGAGGAGAGTCTCAGCTGTAAGAAATAGAAAATTCCCATGAAATATTAAATATTAGAGATATAATTCAGATTAATTGTACAGTGCAAAATAAACAAATTCTGAAGAAACAAAGGGGGGGTGGCAGCCGCTCAGACCATTTTATAACTAACCTGGGAGGTGCACGTTAGCAGGGCAATTAGTACACACAATTCTTAAAGGAGCCACAGCACTCAACCCTGTTAGCTTGCAGACCAGCCTATAATCTGTCTCTAATCTTAGTTAAAAACAGAGGACTCGGTCACACACATCTGCAGAGGTATGCTTAAGCTGCACCACTACGCCAAAGTGCCTCTGTGGGGTGCAGTCCTAACTCTAATCTCTGAGAGCCCATCTGGGACATACAGTGCAATAGATAAATTGGGAGCAGGCTTACCTGAGGTTGCCCTAAACCTCTCAAGTGCAAGCCATGGGGTGGAAGGGTCAAAGACCTTGCAATACAGCCTAGACCCCACACACCATGTGCTTGCACAAATTCTGAAGAAACAAAGGGGGGGTGGCAGCCGCTCAGACCATTTTATAACTAACAGGGTTGAGTGCTGTGGCTCCTTTAAGAATTGTGTGTACTAATTGCCCTGCTAACGTGCACCTCCCAGGTTAGTTATAAAATGGTCTGAGCGGCTGCCACCCCCCCTTTGTTTCTTCAGAATTTGTGCAAGCACATGGTGTGTGGGGTCTAGGCTGTATTGCAAGGTCTTTGACCCTTCCACCCCATGGCTTGCACTTGAGAGGTTTAGGGCAACCTCAGGTAAGCCTGCTCCCAATTTATCTATTGCACTGTATGTCCCAGATGGGCTCTCAGAGATTAGAGTTAGGACTGCACCCCACAGAGGCACTTTGGCGTAGTGGTGCAGCTTAAGCATACCTCTGCAGATGTGTGTGACCGAGTCCTCTGTTTTTAACTAAGATTAGAGACAGATTATAGGCTGGTCTGCAAGCTAACAGGGTTGAGTGCTGTGGCTCCTTTAAGAATTGTGTGCAAAATAAACAAAGCTAACATCGGCACAAAATATGGGGAAACAGAGAGGAAACCCTAAGGACCCAGGACAGGGGCCAGCAGCGTCCAGGAGCCAATAGGAGGCCTGCTGCAAGTGGCCAGGCAGCCTCAGGTAAGCCAGGGAGAGGCCTGCTTGCCGCTAGATTCTGACAGAGACTATGGCCTCGATTCAATAAAGGTAGAAATAAATTCTCATGGTAGTAAAAGATTCAATTCATAAGAAAAAAGCCTGAGAATGTCACTGTTGCTGAATCACCAGATAAGAAAACAATGAAAGTCAATGCCACTTTTTTACTCCTAAGAAAAGTAGAGAACTGTTTACTCCTTTCTACACTGTAGTAAAAGCTGCCATTGACTTTCATTGTCTTTTTATCTGGCTACAATCTCAGGCTTTTTTCTCATGAATTCAATTTTTTACTACCATGAGCATTTTTTTCTACCTTTATTGAATCGAGGCCTATGATTCAGAGCACCAGAGCAAAAGACAAACCAAAAAACCAAATCCTGCTTCACCAGGTGAAGGGGTGGTTCCCTCTTAAATAAGCTCAACGCCAGGTACAGCAGTAGAGGGGAAGATAGAACAGCCAGGGGCTCTGCTAACACCCACTGTCCAAACTGCGGGCCGGGTAAAAAATGGCACCAGCCGGGCATCAGCCAAACCCCAGGATCTCACACTTTGGTTTGGTTGCTAATTTGGTATCAACGGAGACCCAGACATCTTTGCGGTTGGGTGGACACATATATTTGGGTGTATGAAGGATTCTTAATGTAATTAAAAAGTCATTAACAAAAATGTTGTTAGTAGATGGGCCTGGCAAAAGGTAAAGTTAGTCCTTTCCAACAGGAAGTGAGGTGTCCTGGAAAGATTTGGGGAAATATTTGGCCAGTTGGGAGGGGACCAAGGAGGACAAAGGACGCGTGTGCAAGAGTGCCCTTTATTGGTAACTAAAAGGCCGATTCATTAATAGCACCAGGTAGCGACAGATGAGCGACAGTAGCGTTATTTTCACAGCGCACGCTAGTATTCGCTGTGCTTGGCCGTTGTTCGGCTGTTGACAGCTACTCAGTCGGTGTGCGGTAATGTTGAATACGGGGTTAGGAGTCGCTGTTTGACAGGTTCCGCGCTGTATGGGAGCGCATGACAGCGAATGGCCATAGCGAACGGCTCTCAGCATATTCATTAACAAATCACGCTCAAAAAATTCTCGCGCTGTGAAATGCATGTTTAAACCCCAGAGCGCTGGCAGCGATGGGTTAAAAGTAGTTTTTTAACCCCCAAACAACCATATTTTTGGGAAAAAAAAAACATGTTTTTACAAACATTTTGTAATATGAATACATTAATATCAGACCTGTAATATCAATTCTGCACAATTTTTTTTTTTTTTTTTACCTTAAAAAAAATATCTAACATTGCAGAAGTGGTCACAGAATTTTTGACATTTAAAAAAAAAAAAAAAAAACATTAATAGCAATTAATTAAGAATATTTAAAGATTGCTCCATTGAAATGCATTGGAGAGCGACAGGTAGCGAGAGGTCATACCTGTCGCTGTTCAAGGTCGCTCGCTGGCGCTGTGGGGTGAGGCTGGAATAATGATGAATGATTCGCTATCTGGCGCTCTGTCAGTCGCTAAGCAGGATCGGCTTGATAAATGTGTGATTGCGGAGGGGAGCCGGCGTTCTCGTGGCGGTGAGCGTCATTACCGTTCGCTCACCATTCGCTACCTGGCGCTATCCCTTGTTAAATAAGGGCCTAAGTAATTTTAGGCCTATTAGGCAATTGTAAATAGTAATAGTAAATTCTAGGAATTGTTTTATCTAATTGTTTAGTCCATGTGATACCTATACTGTCTAGGGGATAATATAACTGTTTAAACCCTAATTTTTTATATTTTGTATTATTTTTACATATGTACAACTGTCCAGTATAAGTCTGTGCACAATACAATCTTTTATACATTCTCATTGGTGTGATTCCTTTCGTCACCCACAACCTAGAACCTACAGTGAGCGATTATTGCTATATTAATCATTAATATATTTATTGCTTTTTTTTATAATGTTAATTGTTTACACAGCGACCATTGGTTTGTATGAGATTGATGGCTATTATGGTTATTTGTGCTATTGATAGTAATCTCTAATAGAAATATTGGAGATTAATGTGCAGCAAATATTAATGGAGCACTATCGCAAAATTGTGTAATGTTAAAAATCCATGTAAACACGTTGGCTAATGTGAGGAGAGGTCACTTATATACCCAAACTGAATAAAACTCCCGCCAAGCTTCTGGTTTTCTTTTACTGGTAGGAATAAAATCTAGGGGTGACAGGTTTAGTGTATCAGGGGTGAGAACCATGATTTTCTCTTTCATTAAATTAAAAAAACAAGCCTGGCTGGATATTTCTTGATACTGTGTGTATAATCGACCCCTCCTCCCGCCATCCAGCATATTTATATGGATTTTTATAGCTACCAAGGAAATGCACCAGCAATATATAAATAGCTAACATTTGCTCACTCACAATACCATAGGGAAAAAAGGAAAGGGGTAGTAAGAGAAATAACTCTAAGCTCGGCCCAAAGAAAGAGGAGCACCACAAATCCAATCCAAAAATAGCAAAAAAAAACTTTGTTTCAAAAAGAACAATCAATACACGAAGTACAATTTAAAAAACATAAAACACGAAGTGCAATTAAAAAACATAAAACACGAAGCACAGATTAAAACCAGAGTCTCCCTACCCCCAAAACCTTCATATAAATTGGTACAGGAGAAAAAGATTATTTTTCTTGTACTACAAAAGAATTTGGACGAAGACCCTTTGAAAATCAAAAAGGATCGAAAAATATATCTTTGTGCTGGCACAAAAGAAAAAAAAAGCTATATATGTGAAATCTGAGGGGAGGGAGCCACTCAAATTTGTCACCACCTACATTTGCAGCTGCCCGTGCCACTTCCTTCGGATGACCCTCTGTCGAAGGAAGCTGCATGGGCAGCCGTGAGCATAGGTGGTGACGAGCTTGAGGGCCTCCCTCCTTCCTCTATGGACGTTAGTGTTAGAACCCCAGGTTCGGCTGATGCCGGCTGGTGGCTGGGGTCACTTCTTACCCCATCTGCAGTACGGTTAGCCACCAGCAGGTGTCAGCAGAGCTCTGGCTGCTCTCATCCCATTATGTGCTGCACCTGGTGTGAGGGCTATTTAAACCGGACCTCCAGCATGACTTAAAGTGGACCAACACCCTGAGGTGATCGGCCCGGGAATCTATAAGATTCCCGGGCCGATCACCTCACACACCTGAAACCCCCCCAAACACCCCAAATCACCTTACCTTGTTTTCGGCGGCGGCCGGCCGCCGCCGCCTCCCTCGCGCCCCTCTAGCCGTGCGCATTCATAGACGGCCGGCGCGGGCGCGCACACGTCAAGAGTGACGCGCGGGAGGCGCCGACGGGCAAGCTGCTTGTACGTTGCTGTCAATCAGCTTGTACGTCGGCGCCGATTGGACGGCGCGGCCACGTGGGAGCGGGGAGAGGTGAGTTTTGGGGGCTTTCTGGGGGGTTTCACACAGCGGGGCACCCCCGATCGGGGTGCCCCGGGGAAGCGGACCAATACCCAGGATAGTCAAAATCCTGGGTGTTGGTCCACTTTAATGAGAAGCCCAAACCCTTAAAACCATTCCCCAGCATCTAAAATTAATATATTTTAAGTTTTTAGTCACTTACTTATTCCCCCAGTGGGCGTCAACTCTGTTCAGGACTCTAGGATATGGGCGCCGCCATCTTGAATCAGAAGCATCACACATACGGAGGAGAGGAGAGTGGGATAAAGTACAGGAGGTGGGGTTATAGCTGTGCTTTACACAGACAGAGCAGAGCTGGGGGTCAGGGAAAGGACAGCAATCCCAGAATGCAGAGAGACACAGTCAGAAGACTCTTCCTGTTTGCAGGCTGCCTGATGCTCCATGAGCCGCCATCTTGGATGTTTAAAGGCTTATAACATGCAGTATATGTAGGTAGGATGATTTTTAATGTAGGCAATCTGCATGTACAGGGTGTGAGAAACATATAAGATAGGCTCTTATTCAGAATGAAGGTCCGGATTAATGTGAGCAATCTGTATGTACGGGGTGTGGGAAACATATAAGATAGGCTCTTATTCAGGGTGAAGGTCTGGATTAATGTGGGGCAATCTGTATATACAGGGTGGGGGAAACATATAAGATAGGCTCTTATTCAGGGTGAAGGTCTGGATTAATGTGGGTAGTCTGTATGTACAGAGTGTGGGAAACATATAAGATAGGCTCTTATTCAGGGTGAAGGTCCGGATTAATGTGAGCAATCTGTATGTACGGGGTGTGGGAAACATATAAGATAGACTCTTATTCAGGGTGAAGGTCCGGATTCATGTAGGCAATCTGTATGTACAGGGTGGGGGAAACATATAACATAGACTCTTATTCAGGGTGAAGGTCCAGATTAATGTGGGGCAATCTGTATATACAGGCTGGGGGAAACATATAAGATAGGCTCTTATTCAGGGTGAAGGTCCGGATTAATGTGGGTAGTCTGTATGTACAGAGTGTGGGAAACATATAAGATAGACTCTTATTTAGGGTGAAGGTCCGGATTAATGTGGGGCAATCTGTATATACAGGCTGGGGGAAACATATAAGATAGGCTCTTATTCAGGGTGAAGGTCCGGATTAATGTGGGTAGTCTGTATGTACAGAGTGTGGGAAACATATAAGATAGACTCTTATTCAGGGTGAAGGTCCGGATTAATGTGGGGCAATCTGTATATACAGGCTGGGGGAAACATATAAGATAGGCTCTTATTCAGGGTGAAGGTCTGGATTAATGTGGGCAATCTGTATGTACAGAGTGTGGGAAACATATAAGATAGACTCTAATTCAGGGTGAAGGTCCGGTTTAAAAGGCTCAGCCCTCCACCTCGTGCAGCAGGATTTTGTTTGCTTTGGTTACTTTCTTGTATCTGTATTGGAACCCAGGTCTGAATCTGTACCTGAACCAGAGTTGTATCGCCTGTCCTGAGCCTTCAGGTGAGTGTGCCAGCACGTTAGGGCTTCAGTTATTGCCTTTGTTAGTTATTTCCTCTAGTTAGCCTTGTTTTGTCCCTTTGGTTGTTTATCTGAATTTAAGATCTTTTTGTTTGTTTCCCTTGACTTATAATCTCCCCCCCCCCCCCCCCCTGTTTTCATGATTTCCTTGTCTGTGTCTTTGCTCTGGCTGAACCCTCTGCTCCCCCGGTGGAAAGTTCATGTTGGACAACTCTCCGGCCTGACAGCTGCTGGCACACTGACTCGGTGATATCATTACTTTTTGGTCACAATGTATTTTCCAGTGTCTTTTTTCTGATGTAGTTACATTTCTTTTTGTATCCATAGTGATTCACAGTTGTCATAAGTTGCCAAGTCATATTCACTTAGGTTTAGTATTGCTCACTTGTGGTCACATTTATCCAGTTATATTTTTCATTGGGTGTCAAAACGTTTTACATTGGGAATATAAACCAGCCTTTTTTGGATATATTTATTAGCACAAGATTGTTGGTGCACTCTTTCTATGGCAATAAAAACTTTTGGTATATTAGTCGGTACGGCTTTATGATTGTGGTTTGCATTTCACATATTTAGCTTTTGTTTTGCTACTCAAACATTTTTTTTTCTTTTGTGCCGGCACAAAGATATATTCTTTGATCCTTTTTGATTGTCAAAGGGTCTGCGTCGAAATTCTTTTATAGTACATAAAACAAAATAATCTTTATATGAAGGTTTTGGGGGTAGGGAGACCCTGGTTTTAATCTGTGCTTCGTGTACGGATTGTTCTTTTTGAAATAACGTTTTTTGCTATTTTTGTATTGGATTTTTGGTGCTCCTCTTTCCTTGGGCCGAGCTTAGAGTTATTTCTCTTACCACCCCTTTACTTTTTTCTATATGGATTTTTACAATTGGCCATTTTTTGGGGGATAGTGCTTCTTTAATAAAGCACATTTTTCCTCTTACAGACTTATCATCCTGAATTATGCCTGAAGAAGAAGCTTAGTGTCATGGATTTCTCATCTGAGAAATCCCAATAGTAGTAAATTACCAGAATTAGACTGAAAGACAGAGCGAGATATGTGGCAAACCGCGTTTAATAATAAGAAACAGTGAGTACACGCCAACCAAGCTACTATAAACATATATACACATAGATAAACCAGGAAGCATGAAACACACTCAGATTGCTGTGAAGTCCGAAAACATATGTGCTTAGGAGTCCAAAGTCCAACAAAGGCTGAGGCTGTGGCTAAGGCTATGACTATGACTGAGGCTGGGACTAAGGCTAAGACAGGAGTGAGTCCTGGGTACAGAGTCCTGGGTACAGAGTCCTGGGTACAGAGTCCTGGGTACAGAGTCCTGGGTACAGAGTCCTGGGTACAGAGTCCTGGGTACAGAGTCCTGGGTACAGAGTCCTGGGTACAGAGTCCTGGGTACAGAGTCCTGGGTACAGAGTCCTGGGTACAGAGTTTCAAAAGACAGATTTAATGCTGATCCGCTGAGGCCATGTGTTGATCAGCTTATATAGGCCAGGAAGTCCCACAGGTGCTGGCTGATTAATACACCTCATCAGGAGGTGATGACAGAGCCATCTGCTGGTGGAGAAGCATAATGCAGGGGAAAGCAAGCTGTGGAGGAACTCCAGACCTGACACTTAGTGGTTTTTGAAACCTTGTGCCTTCAATTTATTGAAGTCTTAAAGGAGCCACAGCACTCAACCCTGTTAGCTTGCAGGCCAGCCTATAATCTGTCACTAAACTTGGTTAAAAACAGAGGACGACTCGGTCACACACATCTGCAGAAGTAGCTTAAGCTGCACCACTACGCCAAAGTGCCTCTGTGGGGTGCAGTCCTAACTCTAATCTCTGAGAGCCCATTTGGGACATACAGTGCAATAGATAAATTGGGAGCAGGCTTACCTGAGGTTGCCCTAAACCTCCCCATGGGGTTGAAGGGTCAAAGACCTTGCAATACAGCCTAGACCCCACACACCATGTGCTTGCACAAATTCAAAAGAAACAAAGGGGGGGGGGGTGGCAGCCGCTCAGACCATTTTATAACTAACCTGGGAGGTGCACGTTAGCAGGGCGGGAGGTTGAGAGATTTAGGGCAACCTCAGGTAAGCCTGCTCCCAATTTATCTATTGCACTGTATGTCCCAAATGGGCTCTCAGAGATTAGAGTTAGGACTGCACCTCACAGGGGCACCTTGGCGCTTGGTGTTGCAGCTTAAGCATACTTCTGCAGATGTGTGTGACCGAGTCCTCTGTTTTTAACCAAGTTTAGAGACAGATTATAGGCTGGCCTGCAAGCTAACAGGGTTGAGTGCTGTGGCTCCTTTAAGACTTTTGTATCCTAATTGCCCTGCTAACGTGCACCTCCCAGGTTAGTTATAAAATGGTCTGAACGGCTGCCACCCCCCCCTTTGTTTCTTTTCAATTCTGCTTACATCAATGTCTAAGACAGTATAACTTAATAACAAAACATTTGTCAAAAATTCATGTAAACCCCATAACATGACTATGTGTGTACATCATTTTAAAACCATCTATGCTCCGTGTAAAGACCCAATGGTAATACATTATACTAGCCTTGTAAGAGCGACAATAAATATTCTTATCTGTCTCCCTATCAGCCTATGTAACAAATGTTCTTGAGAAAGATTAGATAGCTGCTGTTATTACACGTAGCAAGAAAGGCTGAAAACGTGTTTCTGGGGCAACATCAAGGTTCTTCCTGGAAACGTTTCCCTGGGTCAACATTATTGCGGTCTATTTAGAACAGAACCTTTCCGCATACAAATCAAAATCTCACTTATGAGAAGCCGCATCATTTCAGCTAAAGAAAGACTTGCTTATAGTTTATTCCTCCAGCAGTAGCATTGCTTTTTTCTATATTTGGTACAAAGAAAATTAAAAAAAAAAAAAAAAACAGGCAGAATATAAGTAAAAATTAAAGCGACTGGCAAGTCAAAAGTAAAAACATAAATACCAGTAGCTTACCTATTATTCAGTCGTTTTAGTGCTGTGCTTCTTCCTCTGTCTGTCTCCTTAGTGAGAGAAATCACATCCCCATTCAGCTTTCAGTCCCCACCCCGATTATCTGGTCCATAAATCAACTTTTGGTGGACCAAGAATGGAAACACACCCCAGTCCCAGCCCAGACGTACTGATTGGCTGCATCTCTCTGCAGCTCTGAAACCCTGCCCTCCTCTCTCATCTCACACTCATAACAGTGTGCTTACATTACATTGCTGTTGCCACACTCACTGTTTCTCTTCATTTTTTTTCTATGAATCTTAGCTAATAACTTAGGAACTTAGGATAACTTAGGAACTACAGGGTCTTTTTGAAAATGGAGTTTAGGACAGTGCAGCGTGTAGCCTAAAGACAATGGGACAACAATCCAGCGCTCGCCTTTAGTATAACTTTAATCAGGCCTGGAGTAAGTGCAGTGTAGGCCCCAGATACAGTATTTTTTTCTTTTAAAATAATAGTCCAGCCAGGTAACTGATTGGTAGTTGTCTGGAACCCGCCTACTTACTGGAACGTCAGATCGAGTCCCTTGTGCCCCCCTTGTGCGGGTGCGTGCTGCTCGGGAACTCCTGCTTTGCCATTCTGGGTGGGGGGTGGTGTAGTCACCCGGCTGGTTCCCTGCATTGAGCTGCCAGCGGCTGTGCTTGGTGGCTTATCTGCACCCATCACTGTAGCATTGCTGACGGCGGCTTTGCTGCTCTAGACTCTCCTATGGTGGCTTTGGCTGCAGGTTGGCAAAAAATAAAAAAAGCTTGTCCAGGTGCGCCTCCACTGCCACTGATAGCTTTGCTGCTGGCCCCGCGGCACGTCAGACCAAAGACTGAAAAGCCTCCTAGACCAGACCATAACCCAAAGGTTGGTGGAGGGCAAGTGGTGAAAGCCCTGAGGCTTGCGCCCCTTGCACCCCCCTCTTAATCAGGCCCTGAATGCTGCAGGTCTGCATGTTACACCTCTAAGAGGGACAAATAAGAACAATGAGGGACAGGGGGACATGGACTCAAAAGAGGGACAGTCCCTCCAAATCAGGGACACTTGGGAGGTATGCAAATCTCTTTTATGGGACAGAATTTGAAAAATATTATGGCTGATGCTGGCCAAACAGGTGTCTGGAAATCCTGATGTTGTCTAAGCTATGAAAATGTATCAAGCTGTATCAGCCACATTCATACAAGTGTGCAAACAGTTCTAATCTCTTGATTTCCCTAAACAAGCACCAAGTGTTTGCTGAAATAAACAGGGACTCTCTGCAATGTACACAGTGTATCACAGCACACGGTCATATTGCTTCCTTCATCCAGCGACACATCACAAATCACCAGGAAGGGCGACATACACAACATATGTCCATCGAGAAATATAAATATATATATATATATATATATATATATATTGTCAAAGTGCCACATGTCTCTTTCCTATTGTATCTTGTATTCAGAATATTCATTGTAAACACTGTAACACCGCATTTCTAATAGTCTTATGTACAGTATGTTTCTACCCTGTCTGTCATTACAACTTTGTACAGAGCTATATGGCGCTATATATATAAATAAACAATAATAATAATCTAGGAGGAGAGGAGAAGGGGGGGTTATAGCTGTGCTTTGCACAATAAGAGCAGAGCTGGGGTCAGAAATAGGACAGCAATCCCAGAATGCAAAGCGGCACAGACAGAAGACACTTCCTTTTTGCAGGCAGCCTGAGACTCCATGGGTCACCATCGTGGATGTTTAAAGGCTCATAACATGCAGTAGATGCAGGTAGGATGATTTTTAATGTGACCAATCTGTATATACAGGGTGGGGGAAACATATAAGATAGACTCTTATTCAGGGTGAAGGTCCGGTTTAAAAAAGCCAAATATATCTTTTTTTAGAGAATGTAGAATCCCCCTTTGAAGCATCTAGATATACAGTATTGTTAGAGGCCCCCTTTTACAAAACAGTAAACTGCTTAGAATGCTAGAAGTTTCCTACAGCAACATAACACATTTTAAAGTGGGTCAAAATTCCCAGATGTTTGAACCCCCTGGGGCGCCAGTGAGCTTACCTGATCCCGGAGGGTCAAGCGACACGTGCCGGGGATGCGGCCAGCTGGTCACACGCCAGCTTGGCTTCGGCGGTGGAAAAGCCAACAGCAGCACCCGGCTGCTTGGGTGGGGAGCATAGATTGAGTGGTGGACCCATTTTTGGGTTTCCATCCGCTTTAAAGAGGAACAACACACCCGATTTTCATTTTCGGGGTGTTGTTCCTTTCAGTGGGGGCCTCCCCAATTGGGATGCCCTGCTGTGTGTATCCCCCTAGGTCGCCCCATTCACTTCTTGTTGCTCCCACAGTGTGACTCGGGGGCAAGAATGAGCTTGCTGATTGGCTAAGCGGCCCACTCAACCAATCAGCACGCTCGCTTTCACTCGACCCCCTCCGGTGCCGCTGACAGCTAAGCCACCTGGACGGTTAAGCAGTTTTTAAAGTGTATTTTTTTGTGGCAAAAGGATGTGCTCAAGGCTGATCTAGTATTTTTGTTTCTCTGTTAGCAATTGTGTGTTTTATGGAAGCAGTTTTCAATATCTGTAATCTGTTGCTATTAGAAACGTACACCAAGTCTGTAAACGAAGATGAGAGAAGTGAGCCCTGGACACACAGAACACTGCCACTATGGCCACTACTGAGGTGAGGGAGCTCACTGTAACCATCTGCAATCTGTTGCTATAGGCAACGTACACCAAGTCTACTTGGTGCACATTGCCAATAGCAACAGATTGCAGATTGATTCCATAAAACGCACATTTGCTAACAGTCGGAAAAAAAAATGTTTGATCAGCTCAGCATTTTGCCGCAAAAAATACACTTTCAAAAATTCAATTGAAAGTGGACTTGCCCTTCAACGCGGTACTTCAGTCAAAAACAACCCCGCTCTCCTGGTGCTGATGCAGGACTGAGGTTACAAAGAAATAAGACCCTTACCACAGCCGTGGTCCAGCACCCTTCTTCAGGGCAGGGGCAGCACTTTAATGGGCAGCAGCCACGCGCACGGAGATGTGGGATGCCGGCTTGTGTCTTTCTGTGCGGCGGGCCACACAGAAACGGGAGAGCGGTGCTGGACCACGGCTGGGGTAAGGGTCTTTTCTCTTTGTAAACCTTTCTTTGTAGCCTCAGCACGAGGAGAGGGTGGCAGGGCAGGGTTGGGGGGATTGTCTTTTGCCTGGAATTTCCCTTTAAATTGGAGTGTCTCCTTAAAGTGGACCAAAACCCAGGATTTTGCCTATCCTTGGGTTTGACCCTTTGCTTCGTTGTGTGAAACCCCCCAGGTCGCCCGATTGCACTCACCCTTCCTCGGTCCTACGGCGCATCCTCTCATCCAATCAGCACGCTCAGATCCTCTCACGTCAGCTCATCTAAGATGAGCGGATGGGGGCACGCTGACGGCCGCATCCCCCGCTACTCTCTAACACAAATCACAAATGCCTGGCATGGGCATGCACCCTGCTAGAGAGATAGCTGGGATGCGCCACGGCTCACGCATGTGCCGTTGGACTGAAAAAGAAGGTAAGTGTTTGGGCGACCTGGGGGGGGGGGGTTTCACACAGCGGGGCATCTTGGTTCTGGATGCCCCGGGGGGGGGGAGGGAATCAATCGGCCCAGGAATCTTATAGATCTGTGGGTTTTGGTCCACTTTAATGCAGACTCTGCTATATGCAGGGCTTTACTCTAGTTGCCTGTAGTTAGGGCAATCTCATTCTACTTGGACCCATTCTACTTGGACACAGACTATTCATTTCGGCAAAAATTGGGTTTGTAGCAACTTTGTCAATAGCAAATGGATTAGAATGGTGGTGACCAGGGCCAGTCCCTGCCCCTGAGAAGAGGGTCCCTCTATTCACAATGATGTATCTAAACAGCTGTTGCGCCTCCCATGTGATGAATCAGAGAAGGGGATTTCAGTACTTACCATAATGTCCTTCTCTTAGACTCCCATGTGACACACAGCTTTCTCTCTTTGTAGACTGATCGATTGTCTAGTTGAGAAGCTGCTACTATGGTGTTACTGTGTGGTACAACAAACTGGTACATTCTGACTTTGGGTTATAAACAGCACTGGTATAATGATCCTAACCAGACTGCAGGGACCCTTTCCACTACCTGAAGGGGGCACTATATGTATTAACTACAACCAGCTTGGTTAAATACCCTGGTCTGTAAACAGAAAATATACAAAGCCAGCCCAGTATTGTGTAATTTACCAAAAGACACGGACATGTGAGTTTGGATCAAGGTAAAAAGAGCAGCTCAAGTTAAGGTATATATCTTAATGTGATAAGCACACACTTACAATATACAAGTAGTAAATTGTTCATATGCAGGTCTGAAGAGCAGATTACAGGTGGTAATTTCAAACATTATGATCAGATAAAATGTCCGGCTACCTTAGTGCAACAGATGAGACGTTGTTATGCAGAGCAACCACCAGTGGGCATGAGGCAGCATGTGTGTTCCTGGTTCCACGTACCAACATGACCTTCCCTCAGATGGTGACACCAACCTGAAGACTCTTTTTATTCTCAGGTCTCTCACTCCCTCTCCCCTCTAGGAGAAGGGCTGTTCCCTCCCTCTTAGCTCGTAGCCGTAGAACTATTGTGACACCCCCCTCCCATTCCCAGAATCCTCCCCAAACACCCCATTACAAGCAGTGTGTGGCATCTCCTGTATTACAGGCAGTGCGGTATCCCCCATTACAGGAAGTGCGGCATCCCTCATTACAGGTAGTGTGTGCCATCCCTTGTTAAAGGCAGTATACAACATCCTCCACTACAGCCAGTGAGTGGCATCCCTCATAACAGGCAGTGTGCAACACCCCCCCCCCATTACAGCCAGTGAACAGCATCCTCCATTATAGGCAGTGAGCAGCATCCCTCATTACTGCCAGTGAGCAGCATCCCTCATTACAGCCAGTGAACGGCGTCCCTTATTACAGCCAATGAACACTATCCTTGATTACAGCCAGTGAGCAGCATCCCTCATTACAGCCAGTGGGGGCATCCCTTATTACAGCCAGTGTATGCCATCCCTTATTACAGACATTGTGGCATCCCTCAGTACAGATGGTGTGCACCCTCCTTCATTACAGCCAGTAAGCAGCTTCCTTCATTAGAGGCAGTGGCTGGCATCCTTCATTACAGCCAGTGGGGGCATCCCTTATTACAGCGAGTGTATGGCATCCCTTATTACAGACATTGTGGCATCCCTCAGTACAGACGGTGTACACCCTCCTTCATTACAGCCAGTAAGCGGATTCCTTAATTAGAGGCAGTGGCTGGCATCCTTCATTACAGCCAATGAGCAGCATCCCTTATTACAACCAGGCTGCTCGGTGGCTGATTTTGTTGCTTCGGTGGGTGGACACGTGGGCCATGCCCTTGCACATAGACCACGCCCACCCACCAAAGCAAAGGAAGGAAGCCCGGGCTGCTGTAAAAGCCGCAGAAGCGCCTGCGTCTTATGGAGCGAAAAATAAGGTGTATGTAGAGCATCATTTTGGAAGTCTGTGTTTTACCAGGTATAAAAGCAAAAATCTCTCGGCCATAGTTTTTTGTTTACATGTTGGTTGTTTTGTCTGTTTCTTTAATGTTTGATGAGGTGGAATAAGAAACCTAGTTGGGTGTTACAACCATAAGTCTGCTTACAGAGCTCAGGCAGTCTCAGGCACAGACAGACACGCTGATCTAATAAAACGTTTTCATAGTGAAACAAAGCATATATATATATATAGTAAGATCCAAATCTGAAAAGAGTTATTGAACTTGCATTATATCTCACAGATGTGCGAGTTACAACATTTCAGTACCTCGGTGATGCAGTAAACTCCAGCCCCCATCAAATTGAAGTAGCTGTAACGTGATTTAGGGCCGTCACAGTGTACTGGGGCTTAGCCAAACTCAGGAGACTGCTCTTTGTTAGTATGCTAGCGGTGTCAGCCACTGAAGTACAATAACAGCCCCCTGTCAGCCTGAAGTAGCTCAGGCTTTGCTACATTCCTGGTCAGTATCTACAAGTATTAAAAATGATTAGATATTAAAAATCTATCTATGAAGCTACTGCAATTACTAAAAAAATCCTATACTATATGCAGAGGAGTAGCTGGGCTTTCTGGCACCTGGGGCTAAGGTTCGAAATGGCCCCCCCTCACCTGTGCTCAGACCCCCTCTTGGCATCCCCCTGACCTGCTGCACCCGGGGCATGTGCCCCCCCTAGTTACGCCCCTGCTATATCTACTAGGTATCTGCACTTTATTAACTTCTTCTTTATGCCAGTAGCGGTAGCAGGGCTCCTGCTGCTCCAGTAAGCATTGTTTCTTATTTTAAAGAGGACTTGCAGCATTATTTAATGAAAAGCCCAAACACTTAAAGTGGACCAAAACCCAGCTGGATCAGACCGTGAATCTATAAGATGCCCGGGCCGATCCATTCCCTCCCCCTGGGGCATCCAAAATAAGGATGCCCCGCTGTGTGAAACCCCCCAGGGCGCCCGCTACACTTACCTTAGTCCCGGTCCAACGGCGCATGCGCGGGCTGTGGCCATTTGTAAATGCCAGGCGCAGGCATGCTCCCTGTTAGAGGGAAGCATGTAATGCGACTGCCAGCGCGGTCGGAGCCGGTGTGCTAAGATGTCAGTTTAGACGTCCATAGCTCAGCGGCTCCGAGCGCGCTGATTGGACGCGCGGGCGTAGAACCGGGTTGAGGTGAGTTAGTGTAGGGAGTCTGGGGGGTTTCACAAAGTGGGGCACCCCCGATCGGGGGGGAGGGGGGGGAAGGACCAAAACCCAGGATAGTAAAAATCCTGGGTTTTGGTCCACTTTAATGGGAGGGTTGGGGAACACTGCTTAAAGTGGACCAAAACCCAGAATTTTTACTATCTTTTCCTTTCCCCTTTCTCCCAATCAGGGGTGCCCTGCTGTGTGAAACCCCCCGAATTTCCAAAGTTAACTCATCTTTTCCTGGTCCTACAGCACATGCGTGGCCGCTCGTCCAATCAGCGCGCTCGGAGCCATCTAAGCCTTTGTCTAAGGCCAGAGGCTCAGAGCGTGCTGGAGGCCACTTCCCTCTGACAGGGAGCGTGCCCTGCTAGAGGGAGAGCGGGGATGCGGCTGGCGCATTGCCATTGGACCGAGAAGCAGGGTAAGTGTATGGGGTGACCTGGGGATTTTGGATGCCCCGGGGAGAGGGAATCGATCAGCCCGGGAATCACAGATTGTGTGTCTGCCCCTTTTCAAAATGAAGAGAGCAGTGAGTCACCGCACCTCTGGCGCTCACGCATACCACCTCAGTGGGTGGAGAAAACCCTGCCAGCCGGAAGAATCACGGAACCCGGCCGGCAGCGGTTTGTTATATGTTGGTTACATACTATGCACACCTAAACACCATAGCCTGCCACCTGCCCCATTTGCCCACAATCTCCTCCAGTTTTGATCTTCCATAAAGATGTCAGCAAAAAAAAAAGGATCTAGTAAAAAGCATCAAAGGCAGCGGATGCACCTTCAAGCGCTTTGCTCTGCTTTCACCTATCCATTTGTTTAATTAAAGTGAACCAAAACCCACTGAACTTGTAAAATACATTTGGCCATAGCCACTGCCGATACACTCTTCTTAAGGTTTAGAACTAGAAATGGATATTTTCGTTTTTTCAATTGTCCTGTTGCTGTTCCTCTCTGTAAGATGGCAGGTGATCAGTTATTGTATAGCTGTGGCAATGACATCATCGTCACACACACAGCAGTGGCAATGAATGGAGGAGGCGGAGCTTTACAGCTAAAACAGGCGCCGTTATCTGGGATTAGAATGAAGCAGGAGCACTACAAATTGTCAAAAGGTTCTCTTCATAGGAGGGAGCAATTCAGGGGATGCTAGTAAAAAAAATGGGTTTTGGTCCGCTTTTAAAGGGACTGTAAACCTTGAGAAAAAGTGTACCCCCTCCTCCTGCTCCCTGCAGGTCTGTTAGTCTTCCATTGTCCAGACAGGGTTCTGCCGCCTCTCATCAGTGCATGGAGTTGGGCACAGTAACTGACAAGAGGGCAGAGCCATGACAAACAGGGACCGTTGGCTGTGAGCCCAGAGAATTCTGAGGTGTGTGCTCATCATGGAGCTGGTACTTAGAAACCGGAAAGGAAACAAAAGGCGAGTACAGTTTTTTTTTCTTAAGCTTTACAGTCCCTTAAAACATTGGGGACCTTAACGCTTCCTTGCATGTCTTCTACTTACCTGAAGCGCTGAGGACTGTTTGGTTAGTTTAAATAAGGTCCAAATACCCTTCAACCCTATAGCTCCTGCCTCTTGTTGGCGATCACTTTAGCCCAAAGAATTCCTGGCTGGAAGCTGGTGCAGGAGACTAAAGGTGAGTACCATTTTTTCTTATGCTTTACAGTCCCTTTAAACATTGGGGACCTCAATGCACGCTTGGATGTCTTCTAGTTACCTGAAGCGCTGAGGACTGTTTGGTTAGTGTAAATTAGGTTCAAATACCCCTCAACCCTATAGCTCCTGCCTCTTGTTGGCAATCACTTTAGCTCAAAGAATTTCTGGCTGTAAGCTGCTGCAGGAGACAAAAGGTGAGTACCATTTTTTTTTCTTATGCTTTACAGTCCTTTAAAACATTGGGGACCACAACACTCCCTTGCTTGTCTTCTACTTACCTGAAGAACTGGGGACAGTTTGGTTAGTTTAAATAAGGTTCAAATACCCTTCAACCCTATAGCTCCTGCCTCTTGTTGGCAATCACTTTAGATAACAGGTAATTGCCAGTGAAGGATTACATTAATAAATAACTAAAGAAAAGGTCAGTCTGGCCCTATCTTTCCTAAAGAGGGGTGGCAGCCGCTCAGACCAATTTATAACTAACCTGGGAGGTGCAGGTAAGTTATAAATTACTCAGCACAGACTTGTTGTCTTCATGGAACGTGGTCTAAATTATACTGAATGCATTAGACCTCCAGATTCATCCCATAGATGATACCAAACCCATTCACGCTATGGGGGTTATTCATCAAGGGATAGCGGCGGGTAGTGCTTCGTAGCGGCAGGCAGCGTCTGGTGAACGCCAAGCGCTGTGAGGGAAACCAAATTTAAGAAAGCAAATTTGGTGAGCGACTCTAACAGTGCCATGTAGCGTCACATGTATTATTACAGGCGGTTCAGTGTATAGCGCCGGCGCTCTAGCTTCCAGAGAACCAGGTATTACCTGTCGCTACCTGTTGCTCTCCCATACATTTCAATGGATGTTCCTTTTCTTCTGTTTAAACAAGGTTTTTTTTTTTCTCAAATAATTGTGTAACATCTCCTGGACTAGAAAAAGTCATTTTTGAAAACTTTTTTGATTTTTTTTGTTTTTTATGCAGAATTGTCATTACAGGTCTGGCACTAAAGTGTTAATGTCACAGTGTTACAACAATGTCATTCCATGTGTTTTCGCTTTGTTACTGGTGGATATGTGTTCAAAAACAGACTTTAATCACACAGTGCCTGGCGCTCTATGCTACAGCGACCAGCTTTAGAGCACCTACGCTGTGTGTGTCCTTTTTGATAAGTATGGTGTGGGTCGCTGAGAGTCGGACATACTGAGTTGGCGCTACCTTTCGCTTCCTGCAACGCTGTACTGGTGTTAGAGCGCCCAACACACATCACATTCATCAATGCCGGCCAGGTTACTACAGCGACCGAGACGCTCTGTTACAGCGCCCGATACCCGCTTACAACGTCTACTAGAGGTCGCTCTAAGTACCGCTATACAGACGCTCATCTGGCAATACCTGGTGTTAGTAATGAATCAGCCTCAGTATCTATTAGCTCTCTTTCTAAACACTGATGGAGGATGAAGAGCTCAAAATCCTTTCTAAACTGTCTATCATACCTCCTAACTTTTTTAAGGAAAGAGGGATTGGTAAATTAGGCCGCGCCTCCTCATTGATTGATGTATAAGATATAGGGTGTAACAGTTACAACAATAGAAACACTTTGAATAGTCAAATGAATCATTTATTGCTGCAGATCTGCATGTTACACCTCAAAGAGGGACAAATAAGAACAACGAGGGACAGGGGGACATGGACTCAAAAGAGAGTCAGTCCCTCCAAATCAGGGACACTTGGGGGGGTATTTGACTGACTATATGTATATACAGTTGTCAGTGCAGGAAAATTAGCTCTTATTGCTTTGTGTTTTGGTAGCAAAAAAGGCCCCCAAGTTACAGAAATACAGCAAAGCAAAACACCATACAGGATGTAAAGCCACTAAAATCAAAAACGTATTTGTTCCTTTTTCGAATGTGATGACAATCGATATCCTGAATCCACACATTAGGAGAGTGAGAACTGAAACCACTTCTTTATTTTACCCACAAAACAAGAAGCTGTAATGGTGGGAACATGCAAACCCGTGTTTGCACCAGTAAAATAGAATACTATAATAGAATATTTTTATAATAAAGAAATAATTATATAACAGAATAGAATACTGTAGACCAGCTGTACTCGGAGTCCGAATGCGGACCACTGCTCCAGATTTCGGGACCCCTGCCCTGAGAGCCCAGCACAGTTGCTTCTGTGTTGCTGTGCTCAGAGCTGCCCCCTTGATGGGCAATGTAGTGCTTAGAGGCCGATTCATTAATAGCGGCAGGTAGCGACAGTTGAGCGACTGCAGCAGTATTTTCACAGCGCCCGCTAGTAGTCGCTGTGCTTGGCCGTTGTTCGGCTGTTGATAGCGACTCAGTCGGTGT
The DNA here is from genome assembly GCA_027917425.1 of Gastrophryne carolinensis. Classification (NCBI taxonomy): domain Eukaryota; kingdom Metazoa; phylum Chordata; class Amphibia; order Anura; family Microhylidae; genus Gastrophryne; species Gastrophryne carolinensis. Next base: position 165,742,631 of record CM051241.1, on the reverse strand, counting down.
GCAGTAATGTTGATGTCGAGTCGCTATTTGACAGGTTCCGCGATGTATGGGTGCGCATGATAGCGACTGGTCAGAGCTACCGGCTCCCACCATATTCATCAAAAAATCAGGCTCAAAAAATTCAAGCGCTGTGAAATGCATGTTTAAGCCCCAGAGCGCTGGAGGCGATGTGTTAAAAGTAGTTTTTTAACCCCAAAACCACCATATTTTTGGAAACCAAAAAAAAAAAAGTTTTTTAAATAATTTAGTAATATGAATACAATAATATCAGACCTGTAATATCAATTCTGCACATTTTTTTTCCCTAATTATCTAAAATGGCAGAAGTGGTCACAGAATTTTTCACATTTAAAAAAAAAAAAAAAACATTATTAACAATTAATTATTAATATTTAAAGATTGTTCCATTGAAATGCATTGGAGAGCGCCAGGTAGCGAGAGGTCATACCTGTCGCTGTTCAAGGTTGGACGCTGGCGCTGTGGGGTGAGGCTGGAATAATGATGAATGAGTCGCTATATGGCGCTATCTCAGTCGCTAAGCAGGATCGGCTTGATAAATGTGTGATTGTGGTGGGGAGCCGGCGTTCTCGTGGCGGGGCCCGTCATTACCGGGCGCTCACCAGTCGCTACCTGTTGCTATTCCTTCATAAATAAGGGCCTAAGTCTCCCTGCCAGTGTCTGACTCCCTGGCACTCCAGTGGCTGCCAGCGAGTTATGTGGGTACATCTTAGTGGCACAAGAGCATGGCATGGTTCAGTGTCAGGCTTCAGAGGGATTTTAAACATGTGCGGTATGCCCTTGGGGGCTGTTGGTAGCAACCTATTGTTATTTTTGACTATAGGTCTGATTGAAAGTAATGATAAATTAAAAGGAATAATACATAGTAAAGTCCTACTGCAAGGATGCAGGGAAATAAAAAAAACAAAGTGGTACTTACCCTTTGTCCTGCATCACTGGCCACTGCAGGTCTGCCTCTCCGCAACTCACCCGATCTCTTTATCCATCCCCCACTGCAGCCGCTGCCCCCAGGAACTGAAACTGTATTCTCTGGAAATTCTGTCCTAGGCCACGCCCCTGCCATCAGTTACGGGGGGTGTGGACATTCCCCCTCCTTTATTTCCATCCATAGTGCACCTAATACTTACCTTTTCCTAGAGCAATTATAGGATCAGGATAAGTAAACAGCCACTTCTATTCCCCCTCCATTCACTACAATGGAGAGAGGGCGTTAAAGTGGACCAAAACCCATGATTTTGACAATCCTGTGTTTTGGTCCTTGCCCCCAGGGAACCCCAATCGGGGATGCCCCGCTGTGTAAAACCCCCCAGGTTGTCCGACCGAACTCACCTCTTCCCGGTCCTACGGTGCACGTGTGGCTGCTCGTCCAATCAGCAAGCTCGGATCTGCTCCTGCCCCTTTGTCTAAGTCTTCATCTAAGGCGAGAGGATCCGAGCATGCTGCGGGCCGCACCCCCTGCTACCCTCTAACAGGGAGCGTGCCATTCACAAATGCCTGGTGCAGGCACGCTCCCTACTAAAGGGATAGTGGGGATGCAGCCACTGGTCGCGTATGCGCCGTTGGACCAGGAAATAAGGTGAGTATCTGGGCAACCTGGGGGGTATCACACAGTGGGGCATCCTGAATCTGGATGCCCCAGGGGGTATGTCTGCCCTGGAGTCTCATAAACTCCAAGGTTGGTTTTGGTCCACATTAAATTCTGTTTTGTTTTAATTTTTTTTTTGCCATTTAGCATGTTCTTAGTCCATACTATTGTACTTTAACCAGACCTTATTTTTACACGTTTATATATATAATAAAGTATATTGAGTTCTTTCTAGTGTTACACTCACAATTAGCACTAAATGAGTGACCGATAATGGCCATTTAGTAATGTTGCCAACTAACCACTAGGTGGGGCTTAAGTCTCCCCTCTTTTCATTTATTTATTCTGGGATTTCGGTGATAACTTCCCTGGTTTATGGAACAGGTCTTTTTATAATAATTGTATTGATATTTATTTTCTTATCAGGCTGCAATACTGTAAATTGGAAGGTACCTATCAAAACTTATTTAAAGTCTTTTTCGATGGCATTTTTTAAAGTTTCCATTATTGTGTAGCAAAATGTCTTTAAGGTGCTGAGCTTATCTGTTATTTTTTTATTTTTCTACTTGTTTGCAAGAAAACTGTTTTCCATAGCAACAATGGCCTCAAAGCCAGGTGAGAATTCTCACTTCTTTATTAGGAACGAAAACTGCCATTCACTTTCATTGTCTAACTTTAGGCTGATTCAAAGCTAGGTAAAAAATACCATTTTGTGAATACTCACCTGTAAAATGGGTATTATAAGTATGTCACACACCCCGCTTCAAGAAATTCATAATGTGTGGGTAATACTGACCTGTAGAGGGTGATATGCAGAGATGCCAGGAAAAAAGAGAGCCCCTCCCAGTCCATAAATACCTGGGACCTCCCACTCATTACCCAGTATAAGAACAGCAGTAAGGTAAGGGACCAGGAAGGGCCCAACACAAAGTATAACAACGCAAAGTTCACCATATAAAGGATCCAGAATACAAAAGGGCAGGGTGAAACGGGGTGTGTGACATACTTATAATACCCATTTTACAAGTGAGTATTCACAAAATGGTTGTTACAACCGGATGAAAACCAATGAAGCGTGGACCCACTGGAACTGTGGAACGGTTGGTGAGTACCGCGTCAGGGAAGCGGGGTCTAAGGAGCCACCGGTTTTCACCAGAGCCCGCCGCGAAGCAGGTTGGTCTTGTGCGGCAGATGACTCCCAGGTCGCTACCCCCCAACGGCGGCACAGTTCCACAATTTGCCGAGGTATTGTACAGCAGAGATAAACGATGGTCACGGTGAGTAGCCAGTGTCCTTACCGGATTGGACGGCCGGACACCAATTAGTGATGCACTGGCCCTTTAAATTCCACAGTATTGCGGCGCGTGCCCCCTAGTGGCCGGGGACGTGCGCGCAGGAGAGGCAGGGAGGAAGGAGGAAGTGAGGGAGCCGCCCGCAGGCCCCGGCAGCCACGCCGGACGGAGGGCAGGACACCAGGTAAGAGAGGGGCGCTGCCAGGAAGGGAAATAGCGCTCGGGCTAGGGGAAACCCGGCGGGGAAAGCCGCGGGGAGGAAGCGCGGCTCTCGCCCCGGGAGAGGGACGGCAGGAAGCGCCATGAGGCATCTCCGCAGCGCTAGCCCTGACAGTACCCCCCCCCCTTTGGTCTCCCCCTCTTCTTAGGACCAAGGAAGTCCGAAATAAGGGTCCGATCAAGGATGTTTTCCTCCGGTTCCCAGGATCTCTCCTCAGGGCCGTAGCCCTCCCAATCCACCAAGAAATAGCGTCTTCCTCTGGAGATCTTCGAAGCAAGTATTTCTTTGACCGTAAAGGTATCTTCAGTACCTGCGACTGGCTTAGGTTCCAATAATTTGGGGGAAAAACGATTAACAGTCACCGGTTTGAGCAGAGAGACATGGAAGGAATTGGTTATGCGAAGAGAGGGTGGCAGATGCAACTTGTAACAGGCAGGGTTGATACGTTGTTGGATCTTAAAAGGTCCCAAGAAGCGAGGACCAAGTTTGTAACTGGGGATTTTAAAACGAATATACTTGGCCGAAAGCCATACCCTATCCCCCGGTGAGTATAAAGGAGGAGTCCTTCTCTTCTTATCAGCCTGGATTTTCATACGAGACACGGCTTGTTCCAGAGAATGCTGTGTTTCACGCCAGATGGAAGAAAACTGGTGCGAAAGATCATCGACCGCAGGTACCGAGGAGGGCGTTAATAAAGGCAGAGGAGGAAGGAGATGACGACCATAGACTATAAAGAAAGGGGATTTTCCGGTAGATTCAGAGTCCTTAAAGTTATAAGAAAACTCTGCCCAGGGCAGCAGGTCCACCCAGTCATCCTGGCGAGTGGAAACAAAATGGCGTAGATACAGCCCCAAAGTTTGATTTACCCTCTCCACTTGGCCATTGGATTGGGGATGATACGAGGAAGAAAAGTCCAATTTCACCTTTAATTGATTACAGAGAGCCCTCCAGAATTTCAATACGAATTGAACTCCCCTGTCGGAGACAATGTGGGTTGGGAGCCCATGTAGACGGAAGATGTGTTTAAGGAAATTCTTTGCCAATAGGGGAGCAGAAGGTAATCCAGGCAACGGAATGAAATGCGCCATCTTCGAAAATCGGTCCACCACTACCCAGATGACGGTATTGCCCTGAGAAGGCGGGAGATCAGTGATAAAATCCATGGCGATGTGAGACCAGGGGATGTCCGGAATGGGAAGTGGTTGGAGAAGACCTGCGGGACGTTGACGAGGGGTCTTGTTGCGCGCGCACGAGGTGCAGGCTTGTACGAATTCTGCGGCATCGTTTGCTAACGTGGGCCACCAGTAGTATCTGGAGATGATGGCGCAGGTCTTCTTGATTCCAGGGTGACCAGCAGTATGGGAGGCATGACCCCATTTTAGTATTAATAGGCGACGAGAGACAGGTACGAAAGTCCTCCCCGGAGGACCTAATACTAGAGCAGCGGGAGCAGAGTGAACCAGACGATCGGGTGGAATGATAAACTGAGGAGAAGAGACCTTATCCGAGACATCCGAGGAACGGGAGAGAGCGTCTGCCCTGATGTTTTTTGCAGCTGGACGGAAGTGGATCTGGAAATTAAAGCGTGCAAAGAAGAGTGACCAACGGGCCTGACGAGGGTTTAAGCGTTGTGCGGATTCCAGATAAGAGAGGTTCTTGTGGTCAGTAAAAATGGAAATTGGGAAGATAGACCCCTCGAGGAGATGTCTCCATTCTTCCAGAGCCAATTTGATGGCTAATAGCTCTCTATCTCCAATGGTGTAGTTCCTCTCGGCAGGAGAGAAGGTTTTAGAAAAGAATCCGCAAGTTCGAGCTTTGCCGGACGAGGATCGTTGCGTAAGTACTGCTCCAGCTCCGACGGAAGAGGCATCCACCTCAAGAGCGAAAGGACGAGACGGGTCAGGTCTGGTAAGTACCGGTGCCGAGGCGAAGGCCTTTTTTAATGCAAGAAAGGCTGCTTCAGCCTGCGGAGACCATGCCTTGGGATTGGCTCCTTTTTTGGTGAGGGCCACGATGGGGGCTACTGTCGTGGAAAAGTGTAAAATGAACTGGCGGTAATAGTTCGCGAACCCCAAGAATCGCTGGATTGCACGAAGACCGACTGGTCGAGGCCATTCAAGGACCGCCTTTAACTTGGCAGGATCCATCTGGAGACCTTGAGCAGAAACCATGTACCCCAAAAAAGGTAATGCGGTTTGATGAAAAAGGCATTTCTCGAGCTTAGCATAAAGATGGTGTTGCAGTAAACGAGACAAGACTTGTCTGACGTGCTGATGGTGTTCTTCGATGGACGAGGAGAAGATGAGAATGTCGTCAAGATAGACCACAACACAGGTGTACAACAGGTCCCGAAAAATGTCGTTAACGAACTCCTGAAAAACTGCAGGGGCATTGCAGAGGCCGAAGGGCATAACGAGATACTCAAAATGACTGTCTCGCGTGTTGAAGGCCGTCTTCCATTCATCACCTTCTCGTATGCGGACTAAGTTATAGGCGCCTCTCAGATCCAATTTTGAAAAAATCTTAGCTCCGCGAAGACGATCAAAAAGTTCGGAGATCAAGGGCAATGGGTAACGGTTTTTTACCGTAATTTTATTGAGGCCCCGGTAATCGATGCAGGGCCGAAGGGACCCGTCCTTTTTCTGTACAAAGAAGAACCCCGCTCCAGCTGGGGAAGAGGATTTCCTAATGAACCCCTTTTGTAAATTCTCCCGAATGTATTCCGACATTGCTTGGGTTTCAGGGACAGACAGCGGATAGATGCGTCCGCGAGGAGGAGTGGCGCCAGGTAGAAGATCAATCGGGCAATCGTAAGGGCGATGAGGCGGAAGTGTCTCAGCTTGCCTCTTGCTAAATACGACGGAAAAAGACCGATAAACTTCAGGTAGACACGGTAATGGAGTCGTGGGAGCTGTAATTTGGAGTGGCAAAGACGTAAGGCAGTTCTTAACACATGTTGCGCCCCAGGACTTGATGTCCCCCGTGGACCAATCCAAGGTAGGGTTATGGTGCTGGAGCCAGGGAAGCCCCAAGAGAAGCGGCGAGGTACAGTGGGGTAATACGAAAAATTCCAGAAATTCCTGATGGAAGAGGCCGATCTTCAGAAGTAGAGGTTTGGTGCGGTAGCGCACCATGCAGTTCAATCTGTCCCCATTAACGGCCGCGACAAATAGTGGCTTGGCCAGACGGTAGACAGCTATATCATGCTTAGTGACCAAGGAGGCCTTGATGAAGTTGCCCGCCGAACCAGAGTCCAAGAAGGCCGGTAAGTTCAGGACGGAAGTGGAGCCAAAGTGAAGTTGTGCCGGCACAGTGAACCTAGGAGAGGAAGCACACACACCCAGAGACGCCTCTCCAAACGATTCTAGGTGCGCCCGTTTCCCTGACGTGGTGGGCGGATTGGGCAATTTTTCAAAAAATGTTCTGGGCTGGCGCAGTATAGACAAAGTCTTTCGAGTCTTCGGCGCGACCTTTCCTGGGGAGTCAAGCGAGTATGGTCCACTTGCATGACTTCTTCAGACGGAGACGAAAGCGTAGACTGAGGGTTCTGAAACGTAGGAGCCAAACGGAATGCCCTCTTGGCACGCAGAGAATCTTGGCGAAATTCATCACGCCTCTCTGTAAAACGAATGTCTATACGTGTGGCAAGTTGGATTAGTTCAGAAAGAGAAGTAGGAAGATCCCGGGCAGCAAGAACATCCTTGACCCTACTAGAGAGACCCTTCTTAAAGCAGGCACAGAGAGCCTCATTGTTCCAAGCTAGCTCGGCTGCCAAAGTTCGGAAGCGAATGGCATATTCTCCCACCGACAGATCACCTTGAACCAGATTCAATAAGGCGGATTCGCCCGGGCAGGTTCCTCAAAAACCTGGCGAAACTGATCCACAAAAGTTTGAACCATGAGGGTAACGGGGTCGTTGCGGTCCCACAATGGGGTAGCCCAGGCTAAGGCCTTCCCAGAGAGCAGGCTGATAATAAAGGCCACCCTGGAGTGCTCAGTAGGGAATTGGTCAGCCAATAACTCCAGGTGCAGGGAACATTGGGCAAGAAACCCACGGCAAAGTCTTGCGTCCCCTTCAAATTTAGCTGGCAGGGAGAGACGAATCCTCGCGGAGGAAGCCACCGGAAGCTGTGGTGGGACAGCAGGAGCAGGCGGTGGCGTCTGCGGTTGCTGCATAGACAGAAGTTGCTGCATCATGGCCGTAAGTTGATTGATCTGCCGTGACTGCATGGCGACTAGTGCAGGTAGCTCAGAGACGTCTGGCAATGGCACCTCGGCGGGATCCATGGCCGGATTATACTGTTACAACCGGATGAAAACCAATGAAGCGTGGACCCACTGGAACTGTGGAACGGTTGGTGAGTACCGCGTCAGGGAAGCGGGGTCTAAGGAGCCACCGGTTTTCACCAGAGCCCGCCGCGAAGCAGGTTGGTCTTGTGCGGCAGATGACTCCCAGGTCGCAACCCCCCAACGGCGGCACAGTTCCACAATTTGCCGAGGTATTGTACAGCAGAGATAAACGATGGTCACGGTGAGTAGCCAGATTCAGGGCAGGCAGCGAGGGTTCAGCAGCGAGTAGACAAGCCATGGTCGGGACAGGCAGCGGAGGTTCACAGACGAAGAGACAAACCGAGGTCGGGACAGGCAGCGGAGGTTCGTGGTCAAAAAGGTAAGCCGAGGTCATACACGAGAAAGCCACAGATTAACTACAGACAATCACGGAAACACACCGATAATCCGGCAAAGGGAGAAGGGCTGGCCAGAATAAAAAGGAAGTGTCCTTACCGGATTGGACGGCCGGACACCAATTAGTGATGCACTGGCCCTTTAAATTCCACAGTATTGCGGCGCGCGCCCCCTAGTGGCCGGGGACGTGCGCGCAGGAGAGGCAGGGAGGAAGGAGGAAGTGAGGGAGCCGCCCGCAGGCCCCGGCAGCCACGCCGGACGGAGGGCAGGACACCAGGTAAGAGAGGGGCGCTGCCAGGAAGGGAAATAGCGCTCGGGCTAGGGGAAACCCGGCGGGGAAAGCCGCGGGGAGGAAGCGCGGCTCTCGCCCCGGGAGAGGGACGGCAGGAAGCGCCATGAGGCATCTCCGCAGCGCTAGCCCTGACAATGGTATTATTCTAAGTATGTCACACACCCCGCTTCAAGAAATTCATAACGTGTGAGACATCCAACAGCAGTGTCCATAAAGGGCGGGGATCCAAAACAAGGCAACAAGGCACAACTTAAACCACTGCAGCTTGCAGAACTTTGCGGCCAAACACAGCATCCGCTGAGCCCCGAACATCAACCTTGTAAAACTTGGAAAAAGTGTGAACAGAAGACCAAGTAGCAGCCTTACAAACTTGCTCAACAGAGGCCTGGTGCTGAAAAGCCCAGGAAGCCCCAACCGCACGAGTAGAATGAGCAGTAACACGAAAAGGGGGTACCTTCCCTTTGGCAGAATAGGCCCCAAATATGGTCTGACGGATCCATTTACTAATGGAAGACTTGGCAGGCGCCAAGCCTTTTCGGGGCCCGGAGGGGCATCCGTCTTACGAAAGGAAGACGTTACCTCCAAATAAGACTTCACAACACGAACCACATCCAAAAAATGCAGGGCCCTCTCCTTGTCATTGCTGGGATTAGGACACAGAGAGGGCAGAACAATGTCTTGGTTTAGGTGAAAGGCAGAAACAACCTTAGGAAGGAAATCGGACTTGAAACGAAAAACCACCTTGTCCTGATGCCCCTCAAAGTACGGGGCTTGAATGGACAAAGCCGCCAACTCAGAGACACGCCTAACCGAAGTGATGGCTACCAAAATGGCCACCTTCTGCGTAAGTGAAGACAAGGCAATATCATTCAAGGGCGCAAAAGGAGAATCCTGAAGAGCAGCAAGAACCAAATTCAAATCCCAAACAGGGAGCAAAGGTTTTCTAGGAGGCCGCACGTGCGTGACTCCCTGGAAAAAAGTCTTAACCAAAGGATGTAGGGCAAATGACCTTTGAAAGAACACCTGCCCCTTCAGAGTACTAAGCTGGAGCCCCAGGTCCAGACCATGTTGAAGAAACTCCAGGATTCTGGAGATGGAAAATTCCCTACAAGGCAACGCCCTGATCTCACACCAATCAATATAAAACCTCCAAGTCCTATAGTAGATATTAGAGGAAGACCGCTTCCTAGCACTAATGAGAGTTCGAATCACAGCATCGGAAAGACCTTCCTCCTTCAAGATGGAGGTTTCAGCAGCCACGCCGTCAAAGCCAGCGTTGGTAAATTGGGATAACGTAGTTGACCCTGGGTGAGCAGATCCGGCAGCAGGGGCAGAACGAACTGATCCTCTGCTAACCTTACCACATCTGCGAACCAAACCTGTCTTGGCCACCTTGGAGCCACCAGAATTGCTGACGCACCCTCCAGGGCCAGCTTGCGCACCACTCTGGCCACCAAGGGAAACGGAGGGAACAGATACAGAAACCCCAGATCCCTCCAGTTCAGAGACATGGCATCCACTGCCAGAGCCAGTGGATCCCGTGAGAGAGACACAAATGTTGGAAGTTTGTGATTGTGACGAGAGGCAAAGAGGTCCACCACCGGGGACCCCCACCTGAGACAAATCAAGCGAAACACTTTGGGGCTGAGAGACCATTCCCCCCGGCGAGCTGAGAACCTGCTCAGAGAGTCCGCCTCCGTGTTCTCCGCTCCCAGAATGTAAACTGCTGAAATGCACGGGACGTGGGTCTCCGCCCAGGCCAGAATCAAAGACACTTCCTTGAGGGCACTCCTGCTGCGAGTCCCTCCCTGGTGATTGATGTAGGCGACTGCCGTCCGATTGTCCGACCGGACTTGAACCGGCAATCCTTGCAACTGATGAGTCAAGCGAAACAGAACCATCCTGATGGCCCTCAATTTCAGAACATTGATGGACTCGTGAGCCTCCTGAGGCCCCCACAGTCCCTGAAACTGATGATCCTTCCAGAACCCCCCCATCCTGAGAGACTGGCATCCGTGGTGACCGTCTCCCAACAAGGGGCCAGAAAGGATCTGCCCCTCGACAGATTGATTGGATCCAGCCACCACTGAAGGGAGCACCGAACTTGGGGGGTCATCAGGAAGGACTGATCCAACGACAGTGGCGACCCGTCCCAGGTTGCCAACAGATGGAGCTTGAGTGTCCTTGTGTGGAACTGAGCAAAGGGAACCGCTTCGAAGGAGGCTACCATCAATCCCACCAGCCTCATCCCCAGTCTGATGGCCGGACGAGGGATAGACAGGAGGAGTCGAACCAACTCCTGAATCAAGAGAACCTTGGACTGAGGAAGAAACACCCTGGCCTGGGAAGTATCCAGGGACATTCCCAGAAAAGACACTAACCTGGACGGAGAAAGGGAGGACTTGGGGTAGTTGATCACCCACCCGAATCTCTCCAGAGTGGACACCACAGTTCTGGTGTCCAATACCGCTTGGCTGAAGGAAGACGCCATAATGAGAAGGTCGTCCAGATAAGGGACAATGCGAATACCCTGGGCTCTGAGGAGAGCCATCACCCCGGCCAGCACCTTGGTGAAAACCCTTGGAGCCGAGGTAAGACCGAAAGGAAGTGCCACAAACTGAAAATGCCGATCCTCCACCACGAACCTGAGAAATCTCCGGTGCGCTGGAAAAATCGGCACATGCAGATAGGCGTCCTTAATGTCTACGGACGTCAGAAAGTCCCCCTGCCAAAGAGAATGGATAGCTGAACGCAGCGTTTCCATGCGAAATTCCCGCGGACGGACGAACCTGTTGAGGATCTTTAGATCCAGAATGGGTCGAACCGAGCCGTCCTTCTTGGGCACCGTAAACAGATTGGAATAAAAGCCCCGACCCCTGTCTGAGGGGGGCACTGGGCAAATAACTGCCATATCAAACAGACTCTTTACTGCCGCCTGGAGCTCCTGCGCAGCCAGAAGGTCCGAAGGCACCCGAGACCTGAGGAATCTGGGAGGGGGCCGGAGCTCGAACTCCAGCTTGTAGCCAGAAGTCACCACTTCCAGGATCCATCTGTCCGAGACCTCCCGGTCCCAGACCTGGGAGAAGTGTTGCAGCCGTCCCCCCACCCACATGGGTGAGGGCGCCCCCTCATTGCTGAGCTGGCTTGGCAGCGGGTTTGGGCTTAGAGCCCCAGCTGTATCCTGGGCGGGCACGTCCTCTGCCCCTGTTCCAGGAATCTCATCTGGCTGCGGGGAAAACAATTCCTCTGCCAGCTCTAGCCCCACGAAAGGAAGGAGCAAAGGAACCCGCCCCCCGAAAGGGACGACGCTGTTTTTTGCGTTGAGGTAACTTACCACCCTTGGCAACTGAATCCAACTTCTCACCAAAGAGCCGTAATCCCACAAAGGGAAGAGCGGTCAGCGACTTTTTAGACACAAAATCAGCCGCCCACTGGCGCAACCAAACCGAACGCCAAATAGTCACCAATAGAGCCGACGTTCTGCCACACATCATCAGTGTGTCATCCAAGGCGGCTAGTACAAATGACAAAAACAATTCACACCTTTTAAGGCAAAGGAACTCGTCACTATCCGGATCTAACCCGGAAGAAGTCAACAGGTCCCTGACCACCGACCTGGTAGCCACCACCAGCAGCGCTGAAGCACAAACCGGCCTCATGGCTGACCCAACACTGGCAAAACCATGACAAGCCATTTGGTCAATGCGTTTATCCTCACCATCTTTAAGCGTGGAGCAATCAGGAGAATTTAAAACAGTAGTGTTGGATAAACCCAGAATCTGTGCATTCACTTCGGGAGGGGACGCCCAACGCTTAACGGTATCCAAGGGAAAGGGATATTTTTTGTCCCAACCCTGAGGGACACCTGGGAGCCGGGCAGGCCTCTCCCATTCCTTAGCAATAATCCCATCAAAATGCTTTTGGTTAGGAAATTCCAAGCGCGGCCTGGATTCTTCGAAAAATTCCCCCTTTTGCTGTGGAACCGCCTCAGGAGGAGAAATAGCCAAAACCTCAAACATCTGAGCCAGAACATTAGGAGTATCCGAAGACCTCCCCAAGCCCCGCTCGGTATCAGCACCCACAAACTGCTGATCGTCTGAATTATCTGATTCTTCATATACCTCCCCTTCCTCAAGTTGGGAGTAATCAGACCAGTCCAGATTATCAAGATCATCCAAGTCGGCCGCCGGTGAAGACGGCGACAAGTGCTTTCTCTTAGCCAGAGCCTTTCTGGTGACCGTGCTGGAGAATAATTTTTCAATCGGGCACACATCTCCGATTGCAACTGCCCGCCCATGACAACGTCAGACTGGGCACGGATCAAACTGGGAGGGGGGGGAGAGACCGGTGGCGCTGAACCAGACGCCTGGGGTCCGGACTGCCGCGTAATAGTCTGCTGTGCGCATGGTATACACAGATATACATCATCGCCAGTAAGGGATGCCCCACACCCCATACACTTCCGGGATTGCCCCGAGGGGAGCCCGAACCCAGTATCCGGGGATGCCTCCATAAGGTGAACTTATAGTTGGTTGCAGTGACCGAGGGAATTACGCATATAAGCAACCCGGGATGTCCCTTTAATGTCCCAAGTGGGAGGATTTGCAATAAGCCAATTAAGAACCCAGGGACCCTAGGACCGGGAGAAACCCCCTAACACCACTGTAGGTTATATCTGAAAGACATAATAAAAAAGGCTAATAAGAGAAACGGAGTATAAAATATATATATATGACATAAAAATGTATAATTATAGGTGATGGGACAGAAGGGGGGCCCACCGGGCCACTCACTGTGGTCCTGAAGAAACCTTCTCCTCTCCGTGAGGTAAAGAGCAGCTCTGAGGAGAGAAGGGGGGTGTGGCCAGCTCCTTCTGAGGAAACAGGCACAGAGAAAAGCACCTCAGCGGTGCTTGTGACACAGGGGCGGGCTGCAGCGCTGGAAAGCCCGGCCCCGCCCCCAAGAGTGAAAGCGTGAAGGGAGAAGCTCCCCTCCGCCATGACAATGCAAAAAGGCCGGCACCGCAGCCATGTGCGGCCGCGGCGCCGTTCTCAGAAGAGACAGAAGGAGGGGAGCGGGCCGTGGCTTTGACCCTGACGCCCGGCCCCGCCCCTTTTACCTCAGGGAGAAAGCCTGCATAAAAATGGCAGCCACAGCGCCGTTTTGACAGAAAAATACACGCTGTTATGAAGTAATAAATAAGTTAATAACTATTGGGAGGATAATTTAATAAATTAATACATTAAAACATTATTAAGAATTAATGATTACAAAATTTTTAACACCGAATAAGGGGCCCTGCTCCTACCCTCCGCTATCCCGCTAGAGAGAGGGGCATTACCCAAAGGGGGGGACCACCCAAAGTGTAAGGCCAAGGGACGGGGCATCCCAAACCGGGGTCACCGTCCCGGATGACCGCCTACCCTCTTATATAGGGTCTCACGGGAGAGCATTTGCTCTTAAGCACCAAGGGTGCTTTTCTACCCTCACCCGGACCGTCAGCCTAGGCTGGGAGGCATGAGGTAACAGAAAAAAAAGATCCAGGCGGAAATAGATAACTAAAGGGCCGGGAGTCATCCCGACTACCTGAAATCCCCCTGTGCAAGGAGGAGACCACATCTTCTGACTTGCTCGCCGACTGCAGAGATGAAGACTGGGTAATGGGTGGGAGGTCCCAGGTATTTATGGACTGGGAGGGGCTCTCTTTTTTCCTGGCATCTCTGCATATCGCCCTCTACAGGTCAGTATTACCCACACGTTATGAATTTCTTGAAGCGGGGTGTGTGACATACTTAGAATATATACCCGGTAGACAATGGGCATAATTCATTTGGAGGCTGATTTACTACTAGAGCCACATATTGCCAGATGAGCGCCTGTATGAGCGACCGCTAGCAGGTATCGGGCGCTGTAACAGAGCATTGTGGTCGCTGTAGTAACCTGGCCGGCATTGATGAATGTGATGTGTGTTGTGCGCTCTAACACCAGTACAGCGTTCCAGCAAGCGAGAGGTAGCGCCAGCTCAGTGCGTCCGGCGCGCCACACAAAATTTAACAAAACACAACACACACACAGCGTCGACGCTGTAAATCTGGGCGCTGTGTGATTAAAGTCTGTTTTTGAACACATATCCACCAGTAACAAAGCGAAAACACATGGAATGAAATTGTTATAACACTGTGACATTAACACTTTAATGCCAGACCTTGCAGCCAGGAGACGTCACACAATAGGGTTGATTCAGAGCCTTCTAAAATCCATTTTGTTTTTGTCTCTAAGGCCTTGGTTCATCAAGGTTTGAAAAATTCTCATGGTAGTAAAAACTTAGGGGGTTATTCATCAAGGGGTAGCACCTCGTAGCGTCAGGCAGCACCTGGTGAACGCCGGGCGCTGTACAGGAAACCACATTTAGGAAAGCGAATCTGGTGAGTGACTCTAACAGCGCCATGTAGCGTCACATTATTATTACAGGCGGCTCAGCGTATAGCGCCAGTTCTCTAGCTTCCAGAGCCAGGTATTACCTGTCGCTCTCCCATACATTTCAATGGCTGTTCCTTTTTTTCTGTTTAAAGTTTATTGTTATTTTTTTTCCCTGCAAATCATTGTGTGACCTCTCCTGGCCTAGAAAAAGTCATTTTTTAATATTTTTTATGCAGAATTGTCATTACAGGCCTGGCAGTAAAGTGTTAAAACAATGTAATTCCATGTGTTTTCTCTTTGTTACTGGTGGAAATGTGTTCAAAAACAGACTTTAATCACACAGCGTCTGGCGCTCTATGCTACAGCGACCAGATCCAGAGCGCCGACGCTGTGTGTGTGTGTGTCCTTTTTTGATAAGTATGGTGTGAGTCGCTGAGAGTCGGTCGCACTGAGCTGGCACTACCTCTCGCTCCCTGCAGCGCTGTACTGGTGTTAGAGCGCCCAACATACATCTCATTCATCAATGCCGGCCAGGTTACTACAGCGACTACAGCAAATCACCAGATAGGAAGACAATGAAAGTCAATGACTACAGGTAAAAAGTTCAGTACTTTTCTCAGGAGTAAAAAAGTGCCACTGACTTTCATTGGTTTCCTATCTGGTGATTCTGTAACAGTGACATTCTCAGGCTTTTTTCTCATGAATCAAATGTTTTACTACTATTAGACTTTTTTTTAAACTTTTAGTGAATCAAGGCCCATGAGAATTTTTTTCAACTCTTAGTGAATCGAAGCCAATGAAAGTTAATTACACTTTTTTTACTCCTGAGAAAATTGAACTTTTTACTCCTTTTTACTCTGTAGTAAAATCTGCCATTGCATTCCATTGTCTTCCTATCTGGTGATTCACTAACAGTGACATTCTCAGGCTTTTTTCTCATGACTAGAATTTTTCACTACCAAGAGAATTTTTTTCAACTAGTGAACCAAGCCCAATGAAAGTGAATAGCAGTTTTCTATCCTAAAAGAGGAGTGAGAATTCTCACCTGGCTCTGAATCAACCCCAATGTGTTTACCTTAGCTATGTACACCAAAGTGGTGATTTCAAGTACATATTATAGACTTCCTCACTCTAGCTTGCTAATTATCTGATTGGCTAAGGCATGGGTGACTGTTTTACCCATTCTGCTGAAATTCAACTTTGGAACAGTTTGTATTCCAGTAGCAAATGTTAATGGCCGGGTTCTCAGCTGCAGAGGGCATTAGGCTGCTTAGACATTGAGGCTGATTTATTAATAGCGCCAGGTAGCGACAGTTGAGCGACTGTAGCGGTATTTTCACAATGCCCGCTAGTAGTCGCTGTGCTTGGCCGTTGTTCGGTTGTTGATAGCGACTCAGTCGGTGTGCAGTAATGTTGAATACAAGGTGATCAGTTGCTATTTGACAGGTTCCGCGCTGTATGGGAGCGCATGATAGCGAATGGCCATAGCGACCGGCTCCCACCATATTCATTAACACATTCACGCTCCAAAAATTCTTGCGCTGTGAAATGCATGTTTAAACCCCAGAGCGCTGGTGGCGCTAAAAGTAGTTTTTTAACCCCCAAACAACCATATTTTGGGAAACCAAAAAAAACAAGTTTATAAAATCATTTTGGAATATGAATACATTAATATCAGACCTGTAATATCAATTCTGCACAAATTTTTTTTTTATTTTTTTCTTACCTTAAAAAAAATATCTAACATGGCAGAAGTGGTAACAGAAATTTTCACATTAAAAAAAAAAAAAAATTATTAACAATGAATTATTAATATTTAAAGATTGTTCCATTGAAATGCATTGGAGAGCGCCAGGTAGCGAGAGGTCATACCTGGCGCTGTTCAAGGTCGCTCGCTGGCGCTGTGGGGTGAGGCTGGAATAATGATGAATGAGTCGCTATCTGGCGCTATCTCAGTCGCTAAGCAGGATCGGCTTGATAAATGTGTGATTGTGATGGGGAGCCGGCGTTCTCGTGGCGGTGACCGTCATTACCGTTCGCTCACCAGTCGCTACCTGGCGCTATCCTTTGTTAAATAAGGGCCTTGGCCAAAGCTGCTAAAGAGCTCACGTCTTAATTGAAGGAATTGTGGGACATGTAGTCTATTGTTTTTACTCAAGGCCATGAAAACCACCACTACTGTAGCAAAATAGAGCCCCAGGTATATGAGAATTATGGAAACAGCATGCTGGTAGGTAACTCACAGGCCTGGGGGGCGCAATCCTAAAACAAGTGATTATTTTACATTCCAAAAGAGGAAAACAATAAGTCAGAAAACCAAAAACCTAACAACAATGGATTTTTCTTTTAAGTTACTTTGTTACCTGTATTTGTTCATTATGATCTTTTCTGTTACACACCGCCACAGGTAGGTTGGCAGCTTCTGTTCTGCACCTTTATGTGAGTGACGATTGCCTGGGACACCTCATCACTGGAAGTGATATCCTATTTTTATTACTACTTCTATTGCTAATACTATTTCCGGTCACTTTTATCACATGCCATTAAGTGTGTTATAGTGGCTTATACGACAAAGTACAAAGAGGATTTGCAGCTGAAACTGAGGAGACAGTTAAAGGGTGGCGTGCAGCAGGCTTGCTCACATCCGCCAAAAAAAAAAAAGATTGTCCCACCCCATAGTTAAGACGTAACTGTTACTCATCTAGGTCAAGGCTTTGTTCACACCAATCCTTTGCGCTGAGAGCTGACGTTTAGTTTATAATTTTAAAGCGGAACAAAATCCGGGAATTAGACTTTCCCGGGTTTTGTTTTGTGCCCCAGGGGCTGCGGTGCCCCGAGGGCGGGATACGCCCCTGAAAATTGACCCCCCCCCCCCCGAGTGCGCTGGGGATGCCCAGGAATGGTGCGGGGGATAGAAAATAATGTTCCTGCCAGGACCACCCATTGTTGAAGCATACAGCTTTCCCATGTGGGACCGTGTGCATCTTCCTACACCCACCTGGTAAGTGGACATTTAATTGTATATGATGTTAGGGATGCCCTTGGGAGGGATATTAGATCCAGTTTCCCAATGACTGAATCCCTTTTTTTCCCCATAACAGGCACCTGCACTCATTCCTTCCCACACCCAGAAGAGAAGACCCCATTAACACTATCCTGCCTGTTTTGACTATCTTGGGTTTTGGTCCTTGCCCCTGGGCCCCCGATGTGGAATGCCCCACTGTGTGAAACCCCAGGTCACCCACCAAAACGTACCCCCCAGTCCTAAGGTGCATGCTCAGCCTCTCGTCCAATCAGCACGCTCGACTGCGCTGACGTCAAATCATCTAAGACTCGACTCCAGCCGAGTCTAGCCAAACAGTGCCAAGAGCAGCCGAGCGTGCCAGCAGTTGCATCCCTGGTGCATGCCTGCACCACCCATTAAACAATGCCTAGAGGGGGTGCGTGCCCTGCTGAAGCTATAGCAGGCGGTGGCTGCTGCTCATGCATGCACCGTTGGGTCGGGGAAAAGGTGAGTTTACTGGGAAACCTGGCGGGTTTCACACAGTGTGGCTAAGATTAGTCTAGCATCAAATGATCTTCTGGTTCAAAGAAATGGCTGCAAACATTCTAGATATTAGTCATCCAATTCACTCATTATCTTTTCCTGAATCACTATGTGAACGGTGATAACTGTCCTCAGCTGAACCTTTCACACAAGACCTGGCTGATCAGCTTTTTGTGATTTGCTACATTTTTTTCCCAAAGGATAACCTAATGAGTTGATAGT
This sequence comes from Gastrophryne carolinensis, assembly GCA_027917425.1. Taxonomy (NCBI): domain Eukaryota; kingdom Metazoa; phylum Chordata; class Amphibia; order Anura; family Microhylidae; genus Gastrophryne; species Gastrophryne carolinensis. Next base: position 165,724,349 of record CM051241.1, on the reverse strand, counting down.
AGAGATAAGCCAACTTCTTGAAAATTTGTTTTGGGGCGATTCGCCAAATTTCACGACAAATTCGAGTTAGTCCGAATCGAATTTTCTCTGTTAAAACAAAAAAATAAGCCCACCTCCATACATGTTCCAGCGCCAGGTGATGTCCTCATCCTCTGTCTTGGTGTCTTCGGGGGGACAGAGGACACTGATTCTCTGTCCTGCATTAGGCTCCTAGCAGCTAGTTCCCTGCCACATTTATAGATCAAGAGTAGCTGGCAGCTTACTCCTTGCCTACAAATAGCCCCTCTATGTGGCGGGAGTGAGCGGTGGAAGCTGCAACTGGGATTGAGGATCTGTGTCCTATGTCCTGCTGACAACTGCAGAGAGAGGCATGGGAAAGTGGCGGACAGCGTGGGACAGCACCCGGCGATAGAAGGGGGTAAGTATTGGTATAAAAAGAAATGTTTTTTCTGGTGTGATGTGTTTTATTTTACTTTAACCTACCTTATAACCCCTATACCAGTTCAAGGGGCAGGCAAGCCACTTGCTGGCAAGTGGGTGACTTGTCAAAAACCCCTGCCCGAATATCTGCACCCCCACAGGCCAGGGGGTGCAAAAGAGCTCAGTGCACATGTGGACAATGTGGAGAAGGGGGGGGACCCACGCCATAAAAAATAAATACATTTAGGGCTTGAAAAAGGTGTGGGGTCCCCCCGTGTCCAGCGAAACTAGCCCGGGCACCAGCTATGTGGGCTTGAAACCCAGGACTCGGGGGCCGAGCAGCCACCCCCCACCCTAAAGGCTACCAGCCCACATAGCCCACTTGTGCACTTCTGCACCCCCCTGGCCCGTGAGGATACAGGTAATCTAGTGGAGGGGGTTTTGGCTTGCCGATCCCTCCAGCCCTTTGAACTGGTATAGGGGACTGAAGGATCTCTTACCAGTTCACAGAAGGTTAAATAAAAAATAAACACACCACTCCAGAAAAAGTCCTTTAATAAACTTTAATTTTACATCAATACTTACCTCCTTCCTTGCTAGTGGTAGGTAGGTGGTAGGACATAAATCCTATGACAGTGGGGTGTAGGACATAGATCAGCGGACGTAGGACATGGATCCTACCCCCTGCATTGGGCTCCTGCCACCTTTCACCCCACTGTAGGGAGGGACTTTTTTTAAGCGAGGAGCGAGGTGGCTGGAAAGGCCCTTTACGCCCCCTGTCACTCACAGTGATGACAGCCACCTCATTCCTCACCTATAAATAGCCCCTCCCTGCAGTAGGGAGCGAGATGGCAAGAGCCAAATGCCAGGGCCGCACAGTCGATGTGCATCTAGCAGAGCTGAATGGAACCAATTGCGCTGATTATGTTTAGTGGCCCACGGTGAACACGCTGATTGGCCGAGTGTCCCGCACCGAGCAAGCCAATGAGCACGCCAATTGGTTGAGCAGCCCGCATCTGTGCTGTGGGAACAGAGAAAAGGTGAGTTTCCTCGCCGATCCATGGGAATACAAACACCAGGGCATCCCAAATCGAGGTGACCCACCTAAGAGGAACAACACCCAGGAGAGTGAAATTCCTAGATGTGGTTCCTCTGTAGTGCCTGTGTATTTTTAAGGTTTGCGCCACCAATGGAAATACAAAATTACAGAAAATACAGGAAACTACAAGTACGAAATGCAATGTCACCTCAGCAACATGTTTCCAGCATTATCCTGGATCTGCAGTATGGCACTGTGAGGAGATGCGTATCACATGAGCCTGCGGAGGTCTGTATAGGATCATGCAGCGCACTCCGTTTAATCAGCCCAACAGCCTAACATTCTTGCCACAGACGCACTTGTTTTGGTTAAGGCAAAAAGGGAGCTCGAGTTAAATATATATTTGAATGCGATAGACGCACTAGCAGTAAGTACAACCATATTAGATTGTTACAGGTAAGTGGATTATATACAGAGATACAACAGGTTACTTTCAGATAAGAGGGTTGATTCAGAGAGATTTTTCGGTTTGTTTTTTTTTTAATAACAAATGCCACTTTATGTTGGGCTTATTTTTTTTAATTGTTTTTTTTTTAAATGTAACAACTTTTAATTTTTTTTTTTGATAAAAAATAACATTTAGAAATGTCTAAAATTTGTATAAAAATTTAAAAAAATTAAAACTATATACATAACAATAGCAGGACCCAGAACATTATTCATCTTCATCTGTGGTCCCCAACGAGTCGCGCAGCTCCTGCATGATGGCCACCAACGCAAGGACCCTTGCACTCAGTTGTGCCACTCTGGCACGTGTGGTCCCTGTATAAAAAAGAAAAAAACATTATTTGTTGGCAAATACATGTTTATCAGCTGGGGATGGAATGTTTATTAGGTTGCAAGCTAACTCATGAGGCCATATGTAATTATGCTACGGAATTAATCAAAGGAAGAGGGCATATGTAATTATGCTAAGGAATTAATCAAAGGAAGAGGGATGTCATTATGCTAAGGAATTAATTAAAGGAAGAGGGCATATGTAATTATGCAAAGGAATTAATCAAAGGAAGAGGGCATATGTCATTATGCTAAGGAATTAATCAAAGGAAGAGGGCATATGTCATTATGCTAATGCCATTGACTATGGCTTTAGCTATCTTGGTGATCATGTCAATTCCCACATACTCAAAATAATGACATTACAACTTACTTCGTTGGTGGCCGAGGTCTGCTTCGGGGACCACCTTCAGTTCTGGGACCTGCCACTGCTGGGAAGTTGAGGCTGTAGAGACATGTCAAATAGGGTCACTTCTAATGTCTGAGTCAACAGTAAGCAAATGACAATTTGAATGTGTGTGTGACATCACCCACCTTCTACATGTATCTCCTGGGCATGATCTGCTGCAGTGTGTGTGTGCGGTTACATTAAGAGTTACATACCAGAAGCTAATGGCTCCGTCGCTTGGTACGACTCCCTGCCCACGCCGTGACGCCCCTCTTCTTTCGGAAGGTCCAGGGGCTGGTCGAAGGCCGCTACAGAGGAGGGGTAGGAACGTCGCCCTGGAAATCCACCACCTTCTCTTGGTGCTGCAGATTCATGCAGCACTGATCGGCCTGTGAGCCTCCGCGTGCATCGAATTCAGTACTCCATTTCCAGCACTAGAAAAGCAAAGCATTTATAAATAAAGGCCTACCTTCTGTATTATTTACATCTAGCATGCAATCACTATGTACTTACTTGGGAAATGGAGCCCGAAAAATCGCCTCACCCGAGGCATGTGTAGTCGCTTCAGGTCCGACCAATGCTGCATGATCTGTGTATGGGTGAAGTTGGTGTCCGTCTCGTGCTGGATCCGGGAAACGATCTCCAGGGCGACGTTCCTCTTCTCAAACGAGCTGGGCAGGTAGTCGTACCTGCGCTGAAGCATCGTCTAAAAAACACAAAATAAACATAGTTGTTAGATGAAACTGCGTACAAATATCTGTCACAATCCGATCAGTTGCTTAAATGACATTCCAAGACACATTTCTAGCCTCAAACTATCCTTCTAGATGCAAGTGACTTGGTTCGCACATGTGCGCACTTACTTCTGTTTTGCACGGAGTTTTACAAATTTTGAAAACAAACTTTTTGTTCCTGCGCTTCCTTAAGGCCTAGGCATGCATTTAGATGGCAAATCAAAGTCCTTACAATAGACTTACAAGCATAATCAGCTCTTGTCGTTGGCGGGTGAAGATCGTGGGCGCCATCTTTCTTCTTCCGCACCAGAAGTAATGCCCCAGCGGTTTCCAGGTTCCGCACGGCCGGACGAACGGCCAGACGCACGCGTACGTGAACGCGTAAGCGTCATACCCAGGCATTAGTATTTAAAGGGTCCTGGACACACAGCTCATTCTCTTTGAGATTTTCAACATGCCAGCTAAAAAAGCCCTTGGTAAGGCCACACCAGCCAAGGAGGCAACCAGCAAAAGGCCCCAGCAGCCTGAGGAGCCTTCTTCCTCACGTCCGACCACTCAGTCACAACTACCGGGAAACGCGCAGCCACAGTGGCCAACCCAAGGCGACATTGCCCACCAAGGCCGCCAAACCCAAACCAACCAGCAAAGCCAAGGAGGGAGCGGCTAAGAAGAAGCTAACAACAAAGCAGGCAGGTACGCCCGCAAGAAAGGCCACTAAGAAGCAGAGGGTGAGAAGCTCCAGCCCCCAAAAAACACCCTTACCTCCTCCCCGGCCTAGCACATCTCTTCATAAAGCACGCTCCACTGGCAAGGCCAATAAGAGCCACAGGTTCAGAAGCCCCAGCCCAGCCAGCTCTCCCTCTCCAGCTCCACGTGGTAATAGCCTCCATGGGCATGGAACCACTAGTGGCAAGGCCACCAAGAGCCACAGGCCAAGAAGCCCCAGCCCAGCCAGCTCTGCATCTCCTGAGCCACGTGCCAGTGCCTCCCATGGGCATCGAACCACAAGTGTCAAGGGCACAAAGAGGCACAGGGCCAGAAGCACCACACCCTCAAGCACACCCTCTCCTCCTCGGCCACATTTGCCACCGGCACAGGTGGCAACCAACTATCCATATGCCACATCCACGCCTGGAAGTTCTGTGGCCACCCAGGCAAGGACCCCCAGTCCGTTTGCAAGTCCAGTCCATTCGTTCTCAAGCCACGTGTCGCATATTTCAACACAACAGAGCCAGCCCAGAATGTCCCCCGAATCGCCTACATACAGAGATGAGCCAGAACAGCAAGCAATAGGCCGAACATTGCGGCGAGGACAGTTGAGTGGGAGGTTTGGTGAGGCCCAAACTCTTGCATTGGCAAGTGGGCTCACACTCCATTATGACGAGCTATATGGGCGAAAATCAAAATCTACAAGCAAAATGAAAAAAGGCAGAAATCTTGGAGGAGCTCACCAGACAGGTCAATGCAGCAGGGGTGGAGCTTAAAGATGTGGAGGAGATACAGTGCAAAATTTCTGACCTGAAGTATGCAGCACGGAAGAAACAGAATAAACGGTGCAATTACAGGTACATATTTGAGTTGTGCATTTGTCTGCTTGTTGGATTGACCACAATGCCCTAAATATGCGAACCTCTATTTTTCAGCTTACAAACTGCGGGAGGCTTCCCCACAAAATTACAGTTTACACGAGCTGAGGAGATGGTGCTGGCGTTGATACACCCCGTGGCATTAGAGAGCCTCTCTGGCAGACGGGACACGGACATCCCTACCATTCCTGCAGGTTAGTACTGTTACTGTGTATGTGAAATGTTTTAAACGTGTGAAATGAGGCTCACAGGCATATATGAACACATGCCCCTAGGGAGTGGCTTGTAGGGGAGGTTACAGTTTTAGCTGGGTGTTTAATGTCTGCAGAATGTTCATTTTCAAATTTTGCAGCCCATACACGACCTTGAACAGTATTTATGGTCACTATTAAAGTCTTTATATTAGCAAAGCACTGCCTGTTATGTGAATCTAGTCAATCATATACAACACTTCCTTCTTTGTCTTTATACCACTTGGGTTTTAGCTGTGCTTTGGTCTAAAATACTTGATCTGGGGTCAGGGAAAGGTCTACATAGGAAGAATGCCCACCAGCATACTCTGAAGACAAATGCTATTTGCAAGCTGAGTGTGGGCCCCTAGTGGCCCTTTAGGGATGTGTGAAGCCTCATAACATGCAGTACATGCATGTTTGGACTATTTAAGGGGACCAATGTGTATGTACAGGGTGAGGCATACATATAACAGATAATGACATTCATAGTGAAGGACACCTGTTGGTTTGCATTCCTTCTTGGCCACGTGTTTTTAAAGCATATGTAGTAATCCAGATCAGCAATGGATTTTTTGGTGTTTACGTGCCTTTTTATTTTAAACACAGCCCAGCATCAAGCCTCAGCAAGTGTGGAAGCCTCATCCAGTTTGACCACGCCGTCAACTTCCGTGCTGCCTAGGAGCCAGGAACAGATATATACAGTAAGTGGACTTCTTTGCATAACAAATATATTTAGGGCCCAAACTGAACCTTTTTTTGCACATGTCCCAACAGACCCACACACTGATGGAGTAAATCCAGGAGATGGAGGAGATGGAGGAGGATGCCAGCTTGATGGGACCTTCAGAACTGACCCCCCTGGAACCTAATCTGCCACTGTCCCAACATGCTACTGCACCAAATCCTCTGCAGCAGAGGATTTGCCGAGCACATCTGCGACTCTTGCTCGCCCTAGAGGTCCAGCATCTGCAGGCGCTCAAACCCGGGGAATTGGTAGACGTAGTCAGCAACGTCGACCAGTTTCCCAGGGGAGGCGCGTGCCGATCCTGGAGTCAGCGTGGCGCCATGACAGCCGTTTATTTCGGCAGGTGACTCAAAAAACCACTGCACAGTTAGAGACATTAAATAATACATTCACCACCATGCTGACAGAATTTAGGCCGAGCAACAGCCATATGGCCACCTTAAATAATAATTTCACAGCCATGCTTGAGGAAGTTCGAACAAGCAATAGACTCATGTTGGAACAGTGGCAGATTATGAATGCCACACATGCCCAGGTGATGGGCCACCTCCAAGGCCCACCACCAGGGTTTTATGGGCAACACCCATTTTAAAAGCTATTTGACCTGTATCTGCATCCCCACTGTATTGACCTGTCTGGTGAGCACTACCAAGATTGCCTTTTTTATGGCTTTGCTTGTATGATTTTGATTTTCCCCCATATAGCTCATTAGAGTGCTAAGATACCTCACTAGCCAATGCCTGAGCTAAAACCTCACTGAACCTGCCGCTCAAGCTGCCACGCTGCAGGTTTGGGCCTAATATAATTTTGTCTGGCTCATCCTGTTTGTTGGCAAGATTGGGGACATTCTGGGCTGGGAAACTACTACCTTGAACCATGGCAAAGATTGGACTGGACTTGCATTTGGACTAGGGGTTATTGTTTGGGTGGCACACTGACTTACAGGCGTGGATGTGGCATAGGTATGGCTGCTTTCCACCTGTGCCAAATGTGGCCAAGCAGGAGAGGGTGTGTATGTGGCCCTATGTATTACTGGCCAAATATTCTTATGCAAATGCTTGCTCCCTATGTCTGTTTATTTTATTATTGAAACTTCGGCCTGGAGTGTGTTACTTTAAAACTCCTGGATGTGGCCAATTGCTAGGTGCCATGAGTGTGCACCAATGTATATTTCTGTTGTACTATGTATGTACATGAAGTCTGCGAGTGCCCTTCAACTCCAAATTTTCATATTTCAATAAAATATATTGAATGTGACTTTAGCTGTTGTTGATGCATTAATGTTTGTTTTTTTTGAGATTACTGAAGGTTTTTCTAAACAAACAAAAAATGCATGAGGCTCAGATCATGTGTCAATTTTTTAGTAATTAATTAATTACTATTTTTTTAAAAATAAAATACAAAAGCATTCACAAAGGCAAATGAAAGTAAAAATAAACAATTAAAAAATCAAATTGGCCCGAACAGCTTGGCCAGAGGCACTAGGTGTGCCAGGGTAGTTCTCTTCTGGGTCCTGGCTGGGTGGAGAGGCGGCAGATCAACATACCGGGGGACACGCTGCATTATGGCAAAGTTGTGGAGGACACAGCAGGCCAGTATGATATCGATGACCTTGTTGGGGTCATACTGGAGTGCCCCCTCGGTACACCTGAAGCAAGTTTTTAAGAGGCCAAAGGCCCTCTCCACAACGGCCCGGGTTTTGCGGTGCGCCCGATTGTAGGCGCATTCTGTGGCCGAAGGACGGGCGTCATCAGCCAGGGAAGAAGCGGATAGCCGGAATCCCCTGAAAGAATAATAAAATACTAACATAAATACCACATTCAAAACAAAAATTTATGGGCAAGTGGTCGTTCACCCTGACTAAAAGCCTATCTTATATTTTAGCCACACCCTGTACATACAGATTGCTCACCTAAAAAAACAGCCTAACACCATCTACTGCATGTTCTGAGCCTTTAAACATCAAAGATGGCGGCTGAGGGCAAATCAGGCAGCCTGCAAACAGGAATTGGCTTAGGACTGTGCTGCTCAGCGTTCTGGGATGTCTTACCTTTTCAGGACCCCAGATCTGCTTTGTCTGAGCAAAGCACAGCTCTAACCTGCCCCCTGCACTTTATCCCGCTCTCCTCTACTCAGTAAGTGTCATGCATCTGAGCAAAGATGGCGCCGACCCTACCATAAAGTCAAGAACAGAATTGCAGCCGAGTGTGGGAAAGAATAATAAGTAAGTTACTAGAAACTAGAAATATATTATTTTTAAATGCTGGGAAAACAGTTTTTAAGGGTTTGTGCTTTGATAAAGATCATGGTTAAGGTCCGGTTTAACATGTCATCAAGGGGTAAAAACAGCCATAGGTTGAGACATGGGTCATAAACTATATACATAGGCATGCATTGAAAAGTGAATGACGTTATTTGGGTCAACTTACCAAGGAACCATCCACCTGAGAATTCTTCAGACTCAAACCGACGGTACAATCCAGATCTTCGCAAGATGTACGCGTCATGAGATGAGCCTGGAAACCCGGCGAGGACATTAAGGAACCGCTTGTCCAGGCCACCACTGCTTGGACATTCAGGGAGTGGCCCATTTTGCGGTTCCTGCGGACATTTTGCGGATAGGTAAAATACAGTTTGTCTAAACTATATAACAAAATGACCATTTGAACTTTCCTATAAATGTACTCATCGGCTGCAGGAGGGACCAATGCAACGTGGGTGCAATCAATCGCACCCATGACGTTGGGCATGTCGGCGATATTATAAAAAGCCAACTTAAGCCCATTCCAGGCTACCATGTCGTCAGGAAATAAAATATATTTCTGACTAATGGTAGCCATGCCTTCCAAAAACTTGGATAGCGTGCGGCTCAGCGTAGGCTGGGAGATCCCTACGGAGAGGGCACCCAGCCTCTGGAATGAGCCGTTCGCCAAAAATTGCAGGCAGCCAAGCATCTTGGTCATACCTGAAATTGCATGCCCCTTCCTTGTGGTGCGGGCTAACCATGGCCGCAGCTCACTATACAACTTATGGAGAGAAGCGCGATTAAGTCTGGTCAGCTCGAACAACTCAACCTCATGCATGCGATCGCCGGTGCAATCTGGCCTTGGCCCTGCTGTTACATGCAATGCCCATTAGCTGGAGGTGCTTATATTCCTCCACAAAGCCGCAAAACATAGTCAAAGCAAGGTATCCAAGGTCAAAATGGTCCCGTAAGTGGATCGCAAAGGAAACGGTTTTAAAGGGTGGTGGTCCCTCAGCAATCAGCTCTCTGAATGAGATGCAAGCCCATACCAATAACGTAAGTTATCTGAACGAACGCAAAATATCAGATTTTGATGGGAAAATGATCCGAACTAACGCAAATGATCCGATTTGGTTTCGTTCATCGAAAGCGCATATACGCACGAGCGCGGACGAACGTACGAATGGAAAATGGAAAAAAAAAAGACAAACACACACAATAACATACACAGACAGCTACGAAAGTCCAGACAAATGTGTCTCTGAATCGAGCCTAAGATGCTGGGCAGGACAGCCTCCAAGGGCATAGACAGCCTGCTGGATCCTGGGACAACTCCTTACATTTATAGGTAACCCCCGAGAAAATGGAACAGCTTCCCCTAAATTGGGTCTGGCATTTAACCCTCAGGTGGACACTCCCAATGCTCCTGGGTGAAGTTTTCAGCATCCTTCACCTGCTTGGGAACCAGCTTACAATCTTCAAACGCTATTTTTGGCATAACCTCTGAATGGAGGGTCATACAATCCTGGGTCTGAAGTTGGACTATTCGGCTTGCTGTGCTGCAGTTTTTGGGACCAGGAACAGGGGGGTAGAGTGGATCAGAACCCAAGATCTCCATATTTCCAGTTCTGGGGGGGACAGAGATAAGACAGCTTGGGGTGAATTCGGTCTTGTCTCCCAGTTCTGGTACTGTATTGAGTTTGGGGATAGGGGGAACGGTGCCTCAGTTATTCCTGGTTTTGTGTCGGCCTCAGCTGTCTGAGGATAGTGTTTAGGAACAGAGGCCGCTCTCTGCATGGGGTAATCTTTTGGTCGGAGCTTGCGGCTACAGCTCAGAACAGATGTGTGAAATGCCCAGCTTTGAAGGTGGGGTGGAAGGCCTGCAAGCATCCTGCAAGCAGGACCTGGGTGATACATGTCACCTATTTGGAAGGGAAGGGAGTGGAGGTGGCATTTGCTACAAACAACAAATATTTGTCCTATTTCTTACAGGCAACTGTTCGTAGAGAGCCCAACATTTTAGCCTTCCCTGAAGTACAAGCTGTAATAAAATTCAAAACACAAGAGTACTCACCTTTTGTTCCCCACAGCTGATTGGTCCAAGTCCAGCGAACATCAACTCACCGGGTGGCTAAATTGCATCCCTCTCTGGTTGTGACGGAACTCACTTCACTTCCGTGTTGGTATTGCGCCACTTCGCTATCGGTCACATGCTATGCCCTCTTCATTCACTGCAAAGGAGGTGGTGTGCCAAAGCCTGATTAGCCAGCTCCATTGCAGTAAATGGAGAGGGCATAACCACGCCCATGACTGATGGTGAGAGGATGCAATCCCGACACAGAAATAGAATATGTGACTTAGAGAAGGCAACACTTTGTCAATTAGCAGAGGTCTAATTTCAATGCTGCTGTGAAAATTGATGACTTTTCTGCTAATGCAACTTCATTTGGAGAGGTGCAGGGACAATCTGTTTGCTTTTGCAGCCCTCTACACAGTAGGGTTTACTGAACCGGTGTCTTATACACATGCCTGGTAGTCCACTAGTTCATTTTTGGCTGTAAGCTGCTCCACTTTGGAGTTTCAGTCCTTTGTACCCGACAGAAAACTCGCCCATCAATGACACTTGCTCCGGGGATTCCACGTCACTTATTTACGACAATGCTATTGTTACGACTGGCATAGACGGGGTCTTGAACCGGCGATCTGCCAGCCTTTGTCGCTCCAAGTCCACTGATCTGGCCATTGTACTGTCTGCTGTGCTGTGGTTCTTCCCTCGGTCCTAGAGCCACATGGTTTGGCATCACCTGGCTTTAATCATGCTGTTGAGGTTCCTATAAATGCATGTGCTTGGCCCCGCCCCATTGTTGAATCATTGTATTGTCTTTTGAAGCCTAGCTGTGCTCTCCAACCCCCCTGCTTACCTCTGTGTCCTTGTGGGCCTTCTGGCTTTCCTGTTTAGAGAATTTGGGCTTATCGTCTTCTAGTCCTTGCTGGGCCTTCCTTAGTTCATGTCTTGTCTGTGTTGGGGGCTCGTGCCCTTCATATTTTGTGCCTCCATCTGTAGTGGGGCTTACAGCCCTTCATAGTTCCCGTCTTTGCCTTGTGGTTCACCACAGCTGTTTCCTTGTCTGTGTTGGGGCCTGCGGCCCTTGCAGCATTTAGCAGTGTGTGTCTTGGGCCTATGGCCCTTTGTTGTAGGTTAGTCTGCACTGGGACCCAGCTCCTCCATAGCCTGCATTGGGATCCAGCACTGCCAAAGCCTATACTGGGGCCCAGCTCCGTCATAGACTGAACTGGGAACCAGCTCCGTCATAGACTGAACTGGGAACCAGCTCCACCATAGCCTGCACTGGGGCCCAGTTCCGCCATAGACTGAACTGGGACCCAGCTCCGCCATATCCTGCACTGGGGCCCAGCTCCGCCATATCCTGCACTGGGACCCAGCACTGCCATAGCCTACACTGGGACCCAGCACTGCCATAGCCTGCGCTGGGGCCCAGCTCCATCATAGACTGAACTGGGACCCAGCTCCGACATAGCCTGCACTGGGGCCTAGCTCCACCATAGCCTGCACTGGGATCCAGCACTGCCATAGCCTACACTGGGACCCAGCACTGCCATAGCCTGCGCTGGGGCCCAGCTACATCATAGACTGAATTGGGACCCAACTCCGCTATAGCCTGCACTGGGGCCCAGCTCCGCCATAGCCTGCACTGGGACCCAGCACTGCCATAGCCTGCACTGGGACCCAGCACTGCCATAGCCTACACTGGGACCCAGCACTGCCATAGCCTGCGCTGGGACCCAGCTCCGCCATAGCCTACACTGTGGCCCAGCTCCGCCATAACCTGCACTGGGACCCAGCTACGCCATAGCCTGCACTGGGACCCAGCTCCGCCATAGCCTGCACTGGATCCCAGCTTCGTCACAGCCTTCACTGGGGCCCAGCTCCATCATAGCCTGTTCTGGGGCTCAGCTCCATCATAGCCTGCACTGGGGCCTATTGGAGTATTGAGTATTGGGACACCCATGCCCTGGGTGGTCAGGAGCTTGCCTCTTTGGTGGCGCAGGCAGTTGTCTGTACTATGTCCTTCAGTTCCCAGTCAGCTTCCTAGCTTCCTTCGTCCTCATACAATGACCCTTGACTATGGCCTCCAGGGAGGAATTAACTGCCTGGATAAGAGCTGCCTCCCTGTCCTGGGTTCCGATTCCTAAACCAGGAATTTCCCAACACACCTTGAATGCCGAGCGATGTTATTCGCCTGGGCATGGCAGCTATTTCCTCTGATGATACACTTTCACTACAGCAGCACATAAGCAGTTCCCAAACTGTGCAGTTTCAGAAATGGTGCCAACCTTGTCCCGAAGGCCATTAATTAGCCTTGTGAAGCTATGAAATCTTTATATATTTGGTTCCCAAAGAAATTGTAAAAATCTTATACAATCAAAAAAATGCACTGTATATATAGGATGATCCCCTTTTGTTTAGCCAACCTGGTTGGTACCTTAATTAATATGCAGCATTGGTGGGAGACCTTCCTTTTTCTGAAGGCTGGGCTTGGTAGCTGGCCTGAGATTAGTTTCATGTGTGCGTTTGTATGCAAACTAAGTTGGCCAGCAGAAAATCAAATGTGATAGTTTCATCTGAGCCAGTCAGAGTATCTCTTGGGTCAGATGTCTGGACCAATCAGAGATCACCTGCACTATTTCAAATGAAACAAAAGGGGGCAGCCTGGAAAAACAGCTGGCTGTTGAGCAACAGTGAGATTTGCTTGGGCAGCTGAAGGAAACACAGTCATGTTTTGAATGGGATAGAGAAACCTTCTTTGTGAACTTGAATACATCCATCTTGTTCGGAGATTGGATGAGGCCTGTTGATTTTTGCCTGGATTAAACAGATGAGTAATCCATTTTTTTTTATTATTCTTTATTTAGATTGACAATAAGGAGAATACAGGGTGTTGACAACATACATGATGTGAATTTGTCTGTACACTCAGATCTTGTGTTACAACTTTCAACATATAGGGTATACAAAAAGGCCCAGCGCCGCACACTGAATCTAGCCGGGTCTATGTTGCTTCGCTATGCGTTTCATTACTCAGAAAATCAACTATCCTTAGTTTTCACTTTGTCTAGCGCTGAGAAGTAGGAAGCACTTGATGGTATATATGTTCTGCTGTCCAGCAACTCTAGATGTGTACCCGCTCTCTTTTCCTTATTGATACCCATCTTATGGTCCTTTGATAGGATCAGACAACGGATATGGGTGAGGTATCCAGAGCCGTATTTGGTGCCCAGACTGCCCTAGGCACTATTTTCTTGCTTGCACCCCACTTGCGGGGAGGGTGAGGTGTCGCAAGAGGTTTAAATGCAGACAGTGGGAGTGTGAGGGGAGTGAAGGTGCAAAGGGTTAAATGCAGAGCCCTATACATTTTACTGGCTTTCCAGGTTCCTGGCACACAGAAGTCTCATGACCACAGCCTGGAGGCAGGGAAATCGGATCCTGTTAGAGGGTGCTCAAGAGGGGTCATTAGGGTGCTAGCAAGGGTTTTTTTTAAACTATAGCAGTAACAGCACACTCCATAGCACCCCCTCCCTGCAAGTGGCCACCCTAGGCACAGGTCTAGGGTTGCCTAATGGTAAATACAGGCCTGGAGGTATTTAACAAAGGGTAGGAGGGGGAATTTGAGGGGGGTCGGGACACACATAAGGCGGAAGGGAGGGCCCTTTCCTCAGGGCTCGCATCGATGATCCTCTGTACCCTCAGCTTTTCTCCTTAGGTTCGGGCTCTCAGTGCCCCGGGTATTGCCATCGCACCTCCAGGGTGTCTACCTGTTCACCAGTTCTCGGAACTCATCTGACTACTGGAAAATCAACCATGGTAGCCATGTGGTCCTGAACTGCTGATCTTTATCATGTAGGGATAGCATCATGTCTTCCATTTCTTTAGAACCACCCCAACCCAGTCGTCGGGGCTTTTTTCCGCTTTCCAAAGCCGGCGCATCACCTGTTTGGCAGCGTTTAATAAATGTACCTGCAGGGATTTCTTATAATTGCCTATCGATTGGTTCACCATGTGTAGTAAGATCAGTGCAGGGTCGTCCAGGACCCGGGCTCCTGTAAGCTTTGCGATCACCGGGATGACCTTTCTCCAGTATTCCCGGACCGCCCTGCACCCCCAGAATGTATGCAATAGCGTACCCCTCTCCTCCTCACATCTCCAGCAGAGAGGGTCCGCCGTCGGGAACATCTTACTGAGCCTGTCTGGTGTGTAATACCATCTCGTTAGCAACTTATAGTTGGCTTCTTGTATTTTAGTTGCTACCGAGGATTTGTGGGCCAATGTTGCCATCTTCTCCCTCTGTTTTTCTGTGAAATGTCTGCCCAGGTCAGCCTCCCAGAGTAATCCATTTTAATAAATGCTTTTGCCCTGTTAGGTTTTTTGTGTTGTAATAGTGCTTGTAGCGTTTTTGTATTTTCTACATTTTTTTGCAAGCAAGATATAAAAATAACTCTTTAAAGTGCTTCTAGTTTTTACTGGCAAATGAACTTATTAGACAATGTGGTGTGATTTTAGGGATATACATATATTTGAGCTTTTAAATTGAGCTTTTTAATAAAAAGTGACTAAGATGTAAAATATATATAAGTCTCCACTTCTGCTTGCAAAAATAACTGCTAGTTGCAGGCTCCTTGATTTTGTTTGGTCAACGCTGTTTCATATTTGAATTAGTCTTTTCGTATTTTCTTTCCCCCACAAAAGATACCCGTTGATTAATGTTCTCCTTGTGAGATATTAGAGGAAAACCTCAGGCATTTTGTTCAGGATCTAATTCATCTCTGCGGTTAGAGAGGAAATTTCACATAGGGGGATCATTAGAGAAATGTGTAAGCCCTTGTTTGGATCCCACAACGGGCTCATATGTTTATCATTTTGATCAACACGAAAGCGGAGTCTTGGAAAGAAAGTTGTTCACTCCTGTTTTGTTGCAGTGCTTTTCTAAAGTTTGTGCTCATATCGAACACCCTGGCCTCCAGCCAGTATTAGGTCACAGCCCGCTATTATGTTACTTTTGTTTTTCTGCACTATGTTAGGCAGGATATTGCATCATTACAGGCTTTATATAGCTCAGATGCGATCATGTTCAAATTTAAAGGCCTCTTTAAGTGTATTAACTACGCTGCAGTTATTTAAGATCTCAACTTTCCCGGTGGGATTGTAGTACGTAGCAGAGTCTAAAGACCTCGACGAGTCATAGATACCTACTTACTAAGACGTATTCATAAGTGGCATTAAGCTAAAGTGCAGAGACCACAGAGGTTTGCATGACACATCCTCTATCCAGTCATAACTACACAGCAGGAAGTGACCAATAACTAGCCGGGGAAGTGAGTGCACGTGTTGTCACAAGAGTAACACATTATAGACCTTCCCTATAGAGAGGACTTTTTAATCAGAAACAACTGGAATATTTAATTCGGACCTTCACCCTGAATCAGAGCCTATCTTATATGTTTCCCCCTCCCTGTACATACAGATTGCTCACATTAATCCGGACCTTCACCCTGAATAAGAGCCTATCTTATATGTTTCCCACACCCTGTACATACAGATTGCTCACATTAATCCGGACCTTCACCCTGAATAAGTGCCTATCATATATGTTTCCCCCTCCCTGTACATACAAATTTCCCACATTAATCCGAACCTTCACCCTGAATAAGAGTCTATCTTATGTTTCCCCCACCCTGTACGTACAGATTACTCACATTAAAAATCATCCTACCTGCATCTACTGCATTTTCTGAGTGTCTTCTGACTGTGTCGCTCTGCATTCTGGGGTTGCTGTCCTTTCCTTGACCCCAGCTCTGCTCTGTCTGAGCAAAGCACAGCTATAATCCCACCCCCCTGCATTTTATCCCACTCTCCTCTCCTCAGTATGTGTGATGCTTCTGAGGCAAGATGGTGGCGCCCCGTATCCTAGAGTCCTGAACAGAGATGCAGCCCAGTGGGGGAAAGAACAATAAGTAAGTGACTAAAAATTTAAAACGTATTAAATTTAGATGCTGGGGAATAGTTTTCTAAGGGTTCGGACTTTTCATTATATTATGCTTAAGGGCCGGTTTAATAATGTACGGTATAAGAAAAATGCTATATTGTAATGACAAGGGAAAAGCAAACCCCGTGCCCCCAAAGTTCAGTTGGCTGAACTTTGAATAAATGTTTGGAAGGGTGGCAATGACGGGGGGGATGCAAAGTGTGCAGCAAAAAAGCGCTGCTGTGACTTACCTCTGCCCGATCCTCCACTGCCAGTGGCAGCAGCATTTGAATCTGGCCCCAGCCGGGGCTACAGAAAGATGGACGCCAGCTCCAATGATGACACTTCAGCCCCAGTAGTGTCCTCACTTGTGGGAGCCGGCGGCCTTCTTTTTGTAGCCCCAGCTGGGGACAGATTCAAATGCTGCTGCCGCTGCTTCACCGCTGGCAGCAGAGGATCGGGCAGAGGTAAGTCGCAGCAGAGCGCTTCTGCTGCACACTGTGCATTCCGCCCATCCCATCACAGCCACCCTGCAAAGCACAGCTATAACCCGGCCCCCTGCACTTTTGCCCCCACTCCTCATTATGTGATGCCTCTGAGGCAAGATGGCGGCACCAGTACCCGAGTCTTGAACACAGCTCCAGCGGGGGAAAGAATAATAAGTAAGCGACTAAAAACGTAAGCATAAGGGTCCCAATGGAGTAGTAGGAGTAGTTACCGAGACCATCACTATTCAGTGCATAGAAATGTCAGATAACAGGCAGATCTTACTGGCTGGAACCAAGCAGTAATTTTTGTCTCTTTCTGTATTTAACGTAGTGTTAATGCTATTGTCTTCTGTATTTACTGTAATAGAATTCCAGCATTACATTACTTTCTCAGATGCACAGCTTTGTGTTATGGGTGTTCGTTTCGCCATTCTTTCCTTGATCTACAGTGTGCTAATGCATAGAGAGTGGGCACATTTTGGACTTACTGAACCCCTTCTAAGAATTTTCCTATAGATCTTTTATACACCATATAACTTTTTTGAATGTTTATACCCAGTGTGCTTCAACATAACTTTAGTCATAACTAGAGGCACAACATTGCCCTCATTTATTACTATGATAAATGTGAAGCACACGTTGTGCTTATATCACATTGCTGTTGCCACACCCCCGTTTCTCTTGATTTTTCTCTGCATCTCCAATGCTTTAATACTTTTACAAATAACTTAGGAACTACAGGGTCTTTTTGGAAACGGATTGAAATTTAGGACAGTGCAATGTGTAGCCTGAGACAAAGGGGCAACAAGCCTTTAGTATATGTAGCGGGCGCGTGCCTGGCCAATGGTGCACACTCTGAGGAGCGAGGGGGGTTCTTGAACCTAGGGTAGGGCGACTCAGGTTGGTGTGGCATGTGTGGGGTGAGGTGCACTTATTCAGCCGTCGCTGGTCTCCAAACATGACATGTCTTGTAGCAAACAGCAGGGTCTTTATTTGCGGCTTTCATCCATCTCAGCAGCATATCTCAGTACAGTCAATATCCATAGGCAGTTACAGCAAACAGTCTTTACAGCTTCCAGTTACTATCCACAGGCTTCTTCCCTCACTGTTATTTGGCTCCTCCCTTACATTAACAGTCTTCCCCGCTTCACGAGAACTGGCTAAGAACTAAGAACACTCTAAGAAGGGTTGGGTCCCCCTTATATAACCTCTGAAATGTTGCCTCTACCAACTATATAGCTAGGCTCAACCAATGGCAGGGCAGGTGATGTTGCCAATGCCACCTGGCTGAGCCTCTATTTACTTACTGTCACGGACCGGATGGAGCGGACTCGGGTGTGGATCCGCTTTAACTGTGGAACCGATGGCGGGTCCCGTGTCAGGGGAGCGGAGTCTAAGGGGCCACCGGTATTCACCAGAGCCCACCGCAAGGCAGGTTGCAAAGGTTCAGAGTCGGGGACAGGCAGAGGTCGGTACACAGGTGAGCAATCCAAGTATGTCTGACTTTCAACAAGCATGGAGAGACCAAGATCTGGCACTGAAGGAAGGAAGTGCCTGTTTAAATAGGGGAAGATGATGCAGGATTGGATGACATAAACACCAATCAGTGCTGTACAGGCCCTTTAAAGTGGACCAACACCCAGGGTTTTGACTATCCTGGGTCTTGGTCCAATTTCGGTGGGGCACCCCCGATTGGGGTGCCCCGCTGTGTGAAACCCCCCGAAAAACTCACCTCTCCCCGCTCCCAGCACCGACGGACAAGCCTTTTGACAGCCGCGGACAAGCGGCTCCTCCGCCGCCGCCTCCCGCGCGTCACTCTTGACGCGCGCCCGCGCCGGCCATTCACAGACAAGGTAAGGGGATTTGGGGTGTTTGGGGGGGTTTCACCCCGCGGGACATCCCGATCTCGTATGTCCCGCGGGGAGGAAGGTGATCGGCCTGGGAATCTTATAGATTCCCGGGCCGATCATGGGAGGGTGACGGTCCACTTTAAATCTCAGGGATCCTGTGCGCTCGCCCTCTAGTGGACGGAGACGTGTGCGCACCTGACCATGCAAGGAGGAAGCATTGGAGGAAGGGCGGCAGCTGGAAGCAGCCCTGAGGGAAGATGGATGACAGCTGCATGCAGCCATGGAGGTAGGTGAAATGCTGTGAGACGGGCGTGCAGCGCTCCCCCTAACACTTACTTTAAGGGGTACACTAGGCTAATTAATATTAACTACTCTTATTCCTTAGGCAACACTGCCATCATGTGGATTCATGGCGCAATGGTACCTAAGTCCCACATTTAACTACTGTTTATTAAAGTTCCTATCACTATC
The DNA here is from genome assembly GCA_027917425.1 of Gastrophryne carolinensis. Taxonomy (NCBI): domain Eukaryota; kingdom Metazoa; phylum Chordata; class Amphibia; order Anura; family Microhylidae; genus Gastrophryne; species Gastrophryne carolinensis. The sequence continues at coordinate 165,705,271 of CM051241.1, read as the reverse complement.
AGGCCCTACTTCACTGACAGGGCTCTAATCTTTTCTAACTGTAGTGCTGACCACTGTATCCAACCGTCACATATAACTTTAAATATGAATTAAAGATAAACATAGAAACATAGAAGGGTGATGACAGAAGGAGACCATACGGTCCATCTAGTCTGCCCTTATGTAACTGTATGTTCTCTTTATCTTAGGATAGATGTGTGCTTATCCCAGGCATGTTTAAATTCAGTGACTGTTGATTTTTCAACTACCTCTGCTGGAAGTTTGTTCCAAGCATCTACTACTCTTTCTATAAAATAATATTTTCTAACATTGCTCCTGATCTTCCCCCCGACCAGCTTCAGGTTGGGCCAATATCAATATCAATAAATTTCATTTTAAAAACACTTCCCTCCTGAACCTTATTCAATCCTGTCACATATATAAAGGTATCCGTCATGTGACTGTACAAATTAAGTTCTTTAAGTCTCTCCTGATAAGTTTTAAGTTTAAGTCCTTCCACCATTTTTGTTTCCGGGCCTTTGGACACGTTCTATTTGAATAATTTATTTTTGCAGGTAAGGTCGCCAGAACTGCACACAGTATTCTAGCTGTGGCCTCACCAGGGCTCTATACAGCGGCATCACAACCTCCCTCTTCCTACTGGTGATGCCTCGAGCTATGCAGCCGAGCATCCTGCTTGCTTTTCCCACTGCTTGGCTACACATGTCTCTGCATTCAATGATTCAGAAGGCCCGCTGCAAAACGGTTAACATGGAAAACAATGATGCCATTCTGCTATCCTGCCACCTCTAATTTTATTTTCAATGTTTGACATGTCCTGGTAGCAGACCCATAGCGACACCAGGTAAGGCACAATGTCAATCCAACTATTGTTCCACTGTCTTCCTACCTCTCGGCAAAACGTGTCTTGTTCATTCTTACATGAGACAGTACATGAAATGCTGGAACATTAAGCAGGAAGGAAGCCAAGCCCAGACACTGTCACTACAAGTGCTCTATCAACTATAATCCAGGAGATGACATCATTTCTAATGAAACATTCTCTTCTCAAAGCCAGATATTAAAGGCCTGTAAAACACACTAATAAGTGTTTTGATTACGGATGCAACAGGCAATTTACCTTGCCTTATTTTTGTAGAGCATAAGATTAATCTCTTTTACAAATTTTGTATTAGAGTTTATGCAGAATAGACAGCTTACAGATGTTCACCTATTATTGCAATGCATAACATAGCTTTTGCTTATTGATAAACAGTATATTCTAAGTGTGCTATACACTCCACTTCGATCTTCATGACATGTGGGTAATCTCCAGTAGAGGGCGAACTTCTGCAGAGATGAATATGCAAAAAAAGAGAGCCCCTCCCCGCCCATATATACCTGGGACCTCCCACCAATTTCCCAGTTCCTTCTCTGCAGGGAAGGCGACAAGGCAGAAGATGAAGACTTCTTTTACTTGCAGGTAAGCCGGGCCCGCGCCCAGCCGTTTATTATCCCTATTACTGCCAGGACCCTTTTTAAATTGCCCCTTTTTGAGCCTCCCAGCTTAGGCTGTGGGTCCTGGTGAGGGTAGGAGCACCCTATTATGGGGTAGGCGGTCATCCAGGTTTTTGGTGATCCTGGTGCAGGATGCCCTGTCCCTACATGCCTGTGGCCTTATGGCCGGGTTCCCACCCCCCCATTCCGGGTCCCTTACTTCCCTCTAGGGGAGGGGGGGGGCTGGCGGACCGTCATCCTCGGTCTCTCCTTTTTCATTTATTAAGATTTATATATGAGTGTATGTGTGTATTGGTGTTTCACTTTACTTTGTGTTGTGTGTGAGTGTGGATCTCCTGGAAGTATCCCTGGATGAATTGGTACATGGTGCTTTACTAGCCCGTGGTGGCTTTCCTGTTAGCCTGGGGAGCTTCTCTCCCTCGCCACGGTAGCCCCGGGCCCCTCGTTCGGCGCGCTTTGCGGGGGCTTCACTGGCCAAATCTGCGCTGCTGGGAGGGGGGTGGGGCAGGAAAAGAGCGCCTTCGGCGCTGGCCGCCCCCTTCTCTTCCTGCTTCTCGGCTTCTCCTCAGATCGGGGGCCATTTTTGCTGCCTTGCTGCGGTTGCTGCTGCCGTTCTTGGGCTCTTTGTCACTTGGGGGTCCCTCTCTGGTGGGGGGGCCCCCCCCCTGTGGTGCTGTTTTTTTGCAGGTTTTGCCATTTAATTATTTAATTAAAAATATATATATATATATATATATATATATATATATATATATATATATTTATTTACTGTATAGTAATTGATATGCCTGTGCACAAAAGGCCATAACGCGGCAGTCTGGCACCGCCTCCTCCCGCTTTATCGCCTTCCCCTCCCCGCCTTATCCATACCCCAAGTGACATTGGCGCCAGCGGGGAGTCGCACTCTGATGTTTGTTGGCCAGCATCGAGAAATGTATTGGTAGCATGGTGGGCAAGAAGGCCCAGGCTATAAAGAGACATTTGTCATCGGCCCAGCCCTTGTGGGATGTTGACGAAGATTCCATTGATTTGTCGGATTATTCCCCGTTAGTGGAGGGGGAATTGTATGAGGAAACGGAGGCTGACTATGTTAAAGCGGACCTTCACTCTGAATAAGAGTCTATCTTATATGTTTCCCCCACCCTGTACATACAGATTGCCCACATTAAAAATCATCCTATCTGCATCTACTGCATGTTATGAGCCTTTAAACATCCAAGATGGCGGCTTATGGAAGCTGCCATCTTATCAGGCAGCCTGCAAACAGGAAGTGCCTACTGACTGTGCTGCTCTGCATTCTGGGACTGCTGACCGTTACCTGACCCCAGCTCTACTCTGTCTGAGCAAAGCACAGCTATAACCCGCCCCCCTGTACCTTATCCCACTCTCCTCTCCTCAGTAAGTGTGATGCTTCTGAGTCAAGATGGCGGCGCCCGTATCCTAAATTCCTGAACAGAGTTGCAGCCCAGTGGGGAAATGAATAATAAGTTAGTGACTAAAAACGTAAAATATATTAATTTTAGATGCTGGTGAACCGTTTTTTAAGAGTTTGGGCTTTTCATTAAATCACGCTGAAGGTCCGGTTTAAGTCTGGTGATGCTGATGTCGGGCAGGCGCTGGGGGATGCCGTTGATACGGCCACTGTTTTGTCACATCTATTGGAGGTGTTGGATATTGACCCGCCTGAGGCGACTCCTCTCAAGAAGGGGGAATTTTTTGGGGCCCGCAAGCCCCGTCTGGAATTCCCTACCCAGGGTCACTTTGATGCGCTGATCCTGAAAGAATGGGAAAGGCCCAGTCGGCTTCCTGGTGCTCCTCAGGGATGGGATAAGAAGTATCCTTTCCCGGTGGAGGCGGTTAAGCGATGGTCTTCTCCTCCCGAGGTTGATGTGCCAGTTTTGGTTTTGACCAACTCTTCTGTGCTGAATACCCCTGACGCCACTTCCCTTAAGGATGGCGAGGATAAGCGCCTTGATCAGATGGCGTGCCACGCATTTGCCAGCGTGGGCTCAGCCCTGCGGCCTGTTTGTGCATCTGCCCTAGTGTCGCTTGCTACCAGGTCTCTTATCAGGGACTGGCTGAATGACGCTCAGTTTGATTCGGCTAGTGCTGAGTTCGCTACCCTTAAGAGATGTGAATTGTTCATGGGTTTTGTCTTGGCTGCTATGGAAGATTCTATTGTCATGTGTAGCAGGACTTCAGCCCTATTGGTGGCTATGCGCAGATTGGTCTGGCTCCGAGAGTGGACGGCGGATTTTGGGGCCAAGAAGTCGTTTACAGCTCTTCCCTTCCTGGGTGCGCGGCTGTTTGGAGATAAATTGGATGCTGTTGCTAAGGGAGGTAAGTTACCTCAGCGGAAGAAACAGCACCGTCCCTTTCGGGGGGCTGGCTCGTTCACTCCTTCCTTTTCGAGGGGCCAGAGCGGCTAGAGGTTTGGCCTTCTCGGGTGTCAGGAGCTCGGCCTGGAACAGGGGCAGAGGTCGGGCACGTCCCGCAGCTGCCTGGGGTTCCAAGCCAAGCCTGCCATTAAACCGGCTTAGCAATGAAGGGGCGCCCTCAGACAGGTCACAGACATTTGGATTTTGGAAGTGGTCTCCTCTGGGTACAAACTGGAGTTCGAGTACTGGCCGCCTCCAAGATTCTTAAGGTCTCGGGTGCCCTCGGACCCTCAGGCTGCACAGGGGCTTCTGTTAGCAGTAAAAAACCTTCTGGACATGGGAGTTATTTGCCCCGTGCCTCAGTTGGAGAGAGGCAGGGGTTACTACTCCAACCTTTTCACGGTTCCCAAAAAGGAGGGTTCGGTGAGACCCATTCTAGATCTCAAGGTTCTCAACAGGTTTATCAGAGCCAAAAAGTTCCGCTTGGAGACTCTGCACTCGGCTATCAATTCCCTTCGCCAAGGGGATTTTATGACATCCATAGACATCAAGGATGCGTATCTGCATGTTCCGATTTTGCCGGCACATCAGAGATTCCTCCGGTTTGCGGTGGAGGATCAACTTTTTCAGTTTGTAGCCCTTCCCTTCGGACTGACCTCGGCGCCGAGGGTCTTCACCAAGGTCTTGGCGGGAATAATGGCTCTGCTCAGAGCTCAGGGCATTCGCATTGTGCCTTATCTGGATGACCTGTTGATCTCAGCTTCTTCCCTCCGTCAGGCAGAGCTGGACACCCACCAGGTGGTGTCGACTCTGGAGAGTCTTCTCTCTCTCTCCGTCACGAGTGAGTTCATTTCTGGGCATGAATCTGGATACCATTCAAGCCAGTGTGTTTCTGCCCCAGACCAAGGTGCAGGGGATTCAGGATCTGATCATCCTTCTTTGGGCCAGTCCTTGTCCCTCTATCTGACAGGGGATGAAACTGGTGGGCTTGATGGTACCGTTTGCACAGTTTCGCATGAGATCTCTTCAACTTCACCTATTGACGCATTTGGACAGGTGTCCGCAGTCATTGGATCAACCTTTCAGGATGTCGCCCGGGGTTCGGCAGTCCCTTCGGTGGTGGCTGGACGCGAGCAACCTGTTGAAGGGCAGATCCTTTCTGGTCCCTTGTTAGGAGACGGTTACCACGAATGCCAGCCTGTCGGGCTGGGGAGGTTATTGGAAAAGTCATCAGTCCAGCGGGGTGTGGGGTCCTCAGGAGGCTCACACCCCCATCAATGTCTTGGAGCTCAGAGCCATCCGACTCGTTCTGGCACGGCTGACCTCACATTTACAGGGACTACCGGTTCAGGTTAGTTCAGACAACCGAACAGCGGTAGCTTACATCAATCACCAAGGAGGGACTCGCAGCAGGAGTGCCCTCAGGGAAGTCTCTCTGATCCTGCACTTGGCGGAGAGCAATGTTCCTTGCGTTTCGGCAGTCTACTTTCCGGGAGTGGAGAACACGGAGGCAGATTCCCTGAGCAAGGGATCCTCTTGCCAAGGAGAGTGGTCTGTCAACCCAGAGGTTTTTTTGGATATTTGCCACAAGTGGGGGACTCCGGAGGTGGATCTCTTTGCTTCGAGGCACAATCACAAACTTCCGGCCTTTGTGTCTCTTTCTCAGGATCCTCTGTCTCTGGCAGTGGATGCCTTGTCCCTTGCTTGGAAGGATCTGGGTTTTATGTACCTGTTTCCGCCCGTCTCCATGCTGGGCAAGGTAGTTCGCAAACTGGTTCTAGAAGGGGCACCAGCAATTCTGGTGGCTCCAAGGTGGCCAAGAAGGGTTTGGTGCGCAGACGTTGTAAGGCTGGCCGTAGATCAGTACCGGCTTCCCATGTTGCCGGATCTGTTATCTCAGGGTCTACTACTTTACCCCAATTTACAAACGCTGGCTTTGACGGCTTGGCTGCTGAAACCTTCATTCGTTGTTCAGACTTTGATTAGAGCTAGGAAGCGGTCCTCTTCTGGTATTTACTATAGGACTTGGAGGTCCTATATTGATTGGTGTGCGGCTAGGGCCTTGCCTTGTAGGGTGTTTTCGATTCCTAGGATTTTGGAGTACTTTGAAAGGACAGGTTTCTGCTCTGACGGTTTTCTTCCAGAGGTCTTTTGCCTTACCCCCGCTGGTTAAGACCTTTTTTCCAAGGGGTCGCGCATGTGCGGCCCCCTCGGAAGGCTGTGGTTCCGTTTGGGATTGGAATTTGGTTCTTTCGACTCTCCATGGTCCTCCTTTTGAGCCGCTACAGGATATTGCTCCTTCGGTTCTCACTCAGATGGTTGCCTTCTTGGTGGCTATTACCTCTGTTCGGCGTGTCTCTGAGTTGGCGGATCTGTCGATTCAGGCCCCTTACTTTGAGAGACACCAGGATAAGGTGTTTTTTCGCTTTAAGCCAGAATTCCTACTTAAAGTGGACCGTCACCCATGGGTGATCGGCCCGGGAATCTATAAGATTCCCGGGCCGATAACCCCCCTCACCGCGGGACATCCGAGATCGGGATGTCCCGCGGTGAGGGACCCCCCCCAAAACCCCAAAAGAACTCACCTGATCGGCGGCGGCAGCGGCCGCCTCCCGCGCACTCCTCTAGCCGTGCGCGCGCCCGCGCCGGCCGTTTGTGAATGGCCGGCGCGGGCGCGCGCACTGTCAGAGGGGCGCGCGGGAGGCGGCGGCGGACGCGCTGCCTTGTCCGCCGCTTGTCCGTGGGAGCGTGGTGAGGTGAGTTTGGGGGTTTCTGGGGGGTTTTACACAGCGGGGCCCCCCTGAAGTGGACCAAAACCCAGGATAGTCAAAATCCTGGGTGTTGGTCCACTTTAAGGTGGTGTCTGCCTTCCACCTCAATCAGGATATTGTTCTCCCTTCCTTGTGTCCTAAGCCTAACAATGACAAGGAGTCGGTTCCGCACAATTTGGATGTTGTTCGCTGTGTGAAGTTCTATTTGGTGACTACTTCTTTTTTCCGCAAGGCGGATGCTTTTTTCGTGGTGCCCTGCGGGCCCAGGAAAGGATTGGCGTCCGGCAAGTCTACCATTTGTAAATGGATTCGTCAGGCCGTTGTTGGGGCCTATTCTGCTAAGGGGAGGACTCCCCCTTTTAGGGTCAATGTGCACTCTAATCATGCTGATGGTGCATCCTGGGCTTTTCAGCACCAGGCTTCAGTTGAACAAGTTTGTAAGGCTGCTACTTGGTCTTCCGTTCATACTTTTTCCAAGTTTTACAAGGTTGATGTGCGGGCTTCAGCGGATGCTGTTTTTGGCCGCAAGGTTCTGCAAGCTGCAGTGGTTTGAGTTGGTGCATTCTTTACTGTTTCTGGTTCCCACCCATGACGGACACTGCTATTGGATGTCCCACATGTCATGAAGATCGAAGTGGAGTGTATGGCACACTTAGAATAATACCGTTTTGTGAGTACTCACCTTTAAAACGGGTATTATGAGTGTGCCATACACTCCACTTCGCCCCACCCCTTTTTTTCAGGTATTCTGGAGTTTTTATTTGGTGAACCATTGGTTTTGATTGTTAAGGTTATAATTGGTTCTTCCTGGTCCCCTTACTGCTTTTTTACACTGGGAAATTGGTGGGAGGTCCCATGTATATATGGGCCGGGAGGGGCTTTCTTTTTTTGCATATTCATCTCTGCAGAAGTTCGCCCTCTACTGGAGATTACCCAGATGTCATGAAGATCGAAGTGGAGTGTATGGCACACTCATAATACCCGTTTTAAAGGTGAGTACTCACAAAACGGTATTTTATCGCTTCTCAATAAAGTACTACAAATACTATCTTCCGTCTGAGTGTGTTTGAGCTATAACCCAGACACTGATGACAGAGCATGTAACTGTAATTTTGATTATCTAGTTGCTGATTTAATTTTCTCAAGTGAACATTAGTTTTAACTTTCAATCGGATTTACATTACTAGTGCCAGGTATCGGCAGATGAGCGCCTGTATAGCAGCGCTAAGAGCGACCGCTGTGATCGGCTATCAGGCGCTGTAACAGAGCGCCTCAGTCGCTGTAGTAACCTGGCCCGCATTGATGAATGAGATGTATGCTGGGCGTTCTAACACCAGTACAGCACTGCAGGGAGTGAAGGTAGCGCCAGCTCAGTGAGACCGACTATCAGCGACTCACACCATATGCAACAAAAAAAAACAGGCGCACACACAGTGTTGTCACTCTAAAGCTGGGCTCTATAGCATAGAGAACCAGATGCTGTGTGATTAAACTGTTTTTGAACACATATCCACCAGTAACAAAGCAAAAAACACATGGAATGACATTGTTGTAACATTGTGACATTAACACTTTAGTGCCAGACCTGTAATGACAATTCTGCATAAAAATATAAAAAATCAAAAAAGTTTTAAAAAGCGACTTTCTAGGCCAGGAGAGGTCACACAATTATTTGAGAGAAGAAAAAAAAAGTAAACACAAAAAACCCTGTTTAAACAGAAGAAAAGGAACGTCCATTGAAATGTATGGGAGAGCGACAGGTAATACCTTTACTGGGGGCGGGGGTGGAGGGACAGACAGTCTGTCAGTGGCAAATTAAAGTGGACCAACACCCGGGATTTTGACTATCCTGGGTCTTGGTCCACTTCGGTGGGGCACCCCCGATCGGGGTGCCCCGCTATGTGAAACCCCCCCGAACCCCCCGAACAACTCACCTCTCCCCGCTCCCAGCGCCGACGGACAAGCCGCGGACAAGCGGCTCCTCTGCCGCCGCCTCCCGCGCGTCCCTCTTGACGCGCGCCGATCACCTCCCTCCCCGCGGGACATCCGAGATCGGGATGTCCCGCGGGGTGAAACCCCCCCAAACACCCCAAACTCCTTACCTTATCTTCGGCGGCGGCCGGCCGCCACCGCCTCCCTCGTGCCCCTCTAGACGTGCCCGCGCCGGCCGATCTCGGATGTCCCGCGAGGAGGGAGGTGATCGGCCCGGGAATCTTATAGATTCCCGGGCCGATCACCCGTGGGTGTTGGTCCACTTTAAGGAGGACAGGCGGGGGTAAAGGAACAAGCACTAACTATAGGCACACTGGGGTCCAGGAGGTCGGGGGGCCCATTGTTCCTCCTTCAACTTAACCACCCTGCCCTCTCCTATTAGCAATACTGCACGTGTAGTAACAAAAGAAAAGAAAATCACATGTAGTAAAAGCATAACTTCCAAGTGTCCCTGATTTGGAGGGACTGTACCTCTTTTAAATCCATGTCCCCCTGTGCCTCGTTGTTCCCATCCTCTTTGAGGTGTAACATGCAGGTCTGCAGCAACAAATGACTCATTTGCCTATTCAAACTGTTTCTATTGTTATAAATGTTACACCCTATCTCCTATTCATCCCTCAATGAGGGGGCGTGGCTTAATTTAACAATTGTCCCTTTTTCCACACCCTGAAAAGTTGGAAGGTATGGGTCACATGATCCTGGGATATGGATGAAATGGCGACAAGGAGGCTAAAAGTAAAACTATTGCAGCACATACTTATGCTTATTTTGCCATTTGCAGTACACGGGACACTGGGGCGGCAGTAGGCGTGGCTTAGCTAAGTGTGGCATTATTATGCACATGACACTTGTTGCCCCTCTGCTGAAGAGAAGAGAAGACAGTGGCAGGTAAGTATAACCTGATAAACTTTCTCTTTTCAAGTCTGATTTTTAGATTTATAGAACATGTGCATTTTCTTCTTGAGTTTTGTGTTTTTTTATATTATTTTATTAAATTATTCTAGTGCCTGTTTGCAGGGCCACCATCAGGGGGGAACTGGGGGCCCGGTCCCCTGGGCCTGGGCACGAGTTCTCCAACGGGGAGGCCCGGTTCTGCCCGTTCTCATGGCAGAGAAAGAACTCCTCTGACCACAGCCACGGGTTATGGTTCCGCTTGTAGCGTGGCCCGCAGCGCTAAAAAAGAAAAAGATCGCTAGCACATCCCCCACGTCTGTGCCCCATTTGCCACATCCACCATCCCCAGCTTGGATGAGGCAGGGGAAGGCTGGAGGCTGGAGCAGCAGCTGGATAGTTTTTTTGTTCACTGCATACTGAGTTAGGGGGCCCTGTAATGTCACATGGATAGATGGCCTCCATAATGGCACATGGATAGGGGGCCCCCATAATGGCACATGGATAGGGGGCTCCCATTATGGCACATGGATAGGGGGCTCCCATAATGGCACATGGATAGGGGGCCCCCGTAATGGCACATGGATAGGGTGCCCCCATAATGGCACATGGATAGGTGGCCTCCATAATGGCACATAGATAGGGGGCTCCCATAATGGCACATGGATAGGTGGCCTCCATAATGGCACATGGATAGGTGGCCTCCATAATGGCACATGAATAGGGGGCCCCCGTAATGGCACATGGATAGGGTGCCCCCATAATGGCACATGGATAGGAGGCTCCCATAATGGCACATGGATAGGGGGCTCCCATAATGGCACATGGATAGGTGGCCTCCATAATGGCACATGGATAGGTGGCCTCCATAATGGCACATAGATAGGGGGCTCCCATAATGGCACATGGATAGGTGGCCTCCATAATGGCACATCGATAGGGGGCTCCCATAATGGCACAGGGATAGGTGGCCTCCATAATGGCACATGGATAGGGGGCCCCCATAATGGCACAAGGATTGGGGGCCCATATAATGGCACAAGGATTGGGGGCCTGTATAATGGCACAAGGATTGGGGGCCTCCATAATGGCACATGGATAGGTGGCCTCCATAATGACACATGGATAGGGGGCCCCCATAATGGCACAAGGATTGGGGGCCCATATAATGGCACAAGGATTGGGGGCCTGTATAATGGCACAAGGATTGGGGGCCTCCATAATGGCACATGGATAGGTGGCCTCCATAATGACACATGGATAGGGGGCCCCCATAATGGCACATGGATAGGGGACCTCCATAATGGCACATGGATAGGGTGCCCCCATAATGACACATGGATAGGGTGCCCCCATAATGGCACATGGATAGGGTGCCCCCATAATGGCACATGGATAGGAGGCTCCCATAATGGCACATGGATAGGAGGCTCCCATAATGACACATGGATAGGAGGCTCCCATAATGGCACATGGATAGGCACATCCCTGCTATCCCTCTAGCAGGGCGCAAGGCATTTGTGAATGGCTGGTGCTGACACCCTCCTTGTTAGAGGGTAGCGGGGAATGCGGATGTCAGCGCGCTTGGACGAGCGGCCGCACATGCACCGTAGGACTTGGAAGAGGTGAGTTGGCTTCGGAGATCTAGGGAGTTTCACACAGCGGGGCCCCCCGCCGATCAGGGTGCCCTGGGAGAACGAACCAAAACCCAGGATTTTGACTCCACTTTAAGTCTATTTCCCATTAATTCTTTGATCGTGTGGTTTATAAACAATACATTTGCATTGCTTTGTTCTGCTAGTTGTCACTGCAGTTTTTTACAGTCTATTTTTGACTGTATTGTCTGTGAATTACACTTTTAAAGGGCCAGTCCAGCCAGACTTCCCATTTTTTTAGTTCCTCCCCCTCCGCCCTGCTACCCTCCCCTAGCGCTAAAATGGCATGACGTCAGTGGCTGATTGGACGAGCAGCTGCGCATGCGCCGTAGGACCCGGATGAGGTGAGTTTCTTCGGGGCGATCTGGGGGTTTTCAAACGGTGGGGCACCCCCGATTGGTTGAAAGGACCAAAACCCAGGATTTTGACTATTAGAAAGAAAAAAATGTCAGCGCCGATGCGGCCGCCAGCTAGCTTCTCATTTAACATTAGAGCCAAAAAGGTTGCAGAGCCGGGCGCTTCGGTTAAAGCAGCGCCAGATAAAACCTGCAGCTTTAACTCAAGAAGATCCCATAGAGCACAATGGGCAGAACTGGATTGTAGTGTTTAATGCTTCTAATTAATATTACACACATTTATTTGTACAAAACTTGAATTGGGACTTGCATTTCAGTGTTATTAAAACTTAATTTAATAGCTTCTTTTGCTTAACAACGTGTAATTTGGACACCAACAACTAAAACGCAGCCTAAACGCACTGTAAAGTTTGTCCCCGGCATTGAGATCTTGTAAATGTAATGAAAAACGCTGACCAGAAAAATACAGTGCCAAAGATTTAAAGAAGGAAAATAAATCATAAATTTGCTGTGGAGCGCGGGAAAAAAGTCTGTACAAAGTGGCGCTCACTGGCGCTGGGATAATGGGTCAGCGGTCAACAGGCGCTGACATAGACCAGCCAATACCTAGAGTTCTGTGCAGAAACTGCTAGCGCCAATGTAGGGCCCAGCACACCCCCAGATAAAACGGGAATGGCGGCGCTCCGAAGCTGGCGCTGTAGCCACAAAAATGATGCTAAATGGCGTACATCATCAATAAAGCCCCTACTGTTTTATTTTTAATAAGAATCGAGCTGGCTGGTCTTCATCTGTTCTGAGCAAACTTATCTAAATTAGAAAAGTTCTGTTTGAATAAATCTTTAACCCAAATCTGAACAGCAACACTAGTGACAATGAAAAGCAACTGTCACACCACATGCGGCTATGAAAGTGCCTTGTAATTCAGTTCAAGTATCTGTTCACGACTTTACAGCCCTCGCTACATTTTAACATTTAGTTAATTACGTGTTCTGAACGTGTGAATCTTTGCAGTTGTATAAGTGGCTTATTAAAAATTCCTGGGCTAATTGGTAGAAGCATTGTGCTTATGTAAAGGGTTCCCGTACCTCCAGAGTCTCAGAGACCGAGCTAATTGCAGACCATTCTGAAATGCCAACCAATTTCTATAAATTATCCCCTCGATTCAAAGAGCAAAAGTTAATTGATTTCGGATCGAGAATCGTAAGTTTGGGTGGGTATTTTTTCCTGTTTTTTTGGCCATTTCCGACTCGCACGAGCCTACATACGAATGCGTATATGCTCTTACGATCATTGGAAGTTCGTTCCTAAATTGTAGGATCAAAACGTAAAACTTAGGATCAAAACGTAAAACTTAGGATAATCGGATGTGTTTACGTGTGATTCAGAGAACAGTTTTCCAACCTCTAAATACGTTTTAAAAGAAAGCCACTGCCGACACCTTTTAGCAGTCGGATTGCTGTTCTTGAACAGGTTTTTTGGCTATGTGGAGGAGTCTGCGCGTCTTGAGCTCCAATGAACTGCATGTATCAGCATGGCCGAGGCCATAAATTGTATGGCAATGCATACCTGATTCAATACATTCATGTATGCCTTATAAAAGCATTTTAATGTGGACCTTAATTAGTCCTTTGCATGTAAACCTTTATTTTGCAATACATCCATATATTTGCGTTAATTAAAGAAACTTATGTCCTTTGTTATTTATTTTTAAATTGATGTACTAGAATAATATTTTTAGTTTGAATTTATTGGTGTAGTTGTTTACCTTTGCTTTGTTTAATTATTTTAGCTCATCTTTGGTCAGATGCATCACACTTACTGAGGAGAGGAGAGCGGGATAAAGTGCAGGATGTGGGTTACTGCTGTATTTTGCACAGACACAGCAGAGCTGGGGGCACGGAAAGGTCAGAAATCAAAGAATGCAGAGCAACACAGTCACAAGGCCCTTTCTGTTTGCAGGCTGCCCGATAATACCTGAGCCGCCATCTTGGCTGTTTCTAGACTCATAACATGCAGAAGTTGCTGGGAGTTTTTTTATATTTGAGAGCAATCTGTATGGAGAGGGTGTGGGTAACCACACAAAAAATTTTAAGTTGTACCATTTGAAGCCAAAATATTAAAATTAAATCCACAAGTAAAAAATGCAAGTTAACTAAAAATTAAACAAAGTAAGATTTACTTATGCAAATGCATTCATTAATGGTTGGTTACTACAAAATGAATGAAATAAAGAAAAAAAAAAAAAAATATTTACAACTTTAATGAGGTAAGTTTGTAGTGCGCAGCCGCAAGATCAGAAGGATTTACGTCCAGACAAAAAAGGAAAAAGGGCAAAACCAATGTTGCAACCTGAGAAATGAAACGGAAAATTCAGGATGGAAACTGACATAGGTCTGATTCCCGAACTGCCATACGAACGGACGTATATTTTAGGATAGAAACGTATTTGCTTATAGAATCACTCGCAAGTTCATACGAACGCACGAGCGTACGGGAAAAATAGGATGATCGGCACCAAAATCCAAGCTGTTACATGTTTCTTTGAATCGACCCTAATGTCTAGACTTTTCTATTTCAACATATTTATTAAGTGTTGTCCATGTTAGTAAGTGTAAATCAAAGCATTCTTTTCTTACCTCAAATGCAGATGACTCTTGCTGATGCTGAATAAAGCCATTGATGTCAATTTCAAGCCCCTTTTCTATAGCGAATCCCCATGTTTTGTTCAGCAGATCTCCCTTCTGCTAAACTAACCTAAACCTGTATGATTCACAATATATGGGACAGTCACTGTGCTTGCATAGCTGTTTGCTTCTCTGCTTGACTCTGGATCGCTCCGGACCTTCACCCTGAATAAGAGCCTATCTTATATGTTTCCCCCACCCTGTACATACAGATTGCCCACATTAATCCGGACCTTCACCTTGAATAAGAGCCTATCTTATATGTCCCCCCCCCCACGTACATACAGATTACCCACATTAATCCAGACCTTCTCCCTGAATAAGAGCCTATCTTATATGTTCCCCCCCCGTACATACAGATTGCCCACATTAATCCGGACCCTCACCCTGAATAAGAGCCTATCTTATATGCTTCCCCCACCCTGTACATAGAGATTGCTCACATTAAAAATCATCCTACCTGCATCTACTGCATGTTATGAGCCTTTAAACATCCAAGATGGCAGCTCATGGAACATCAGGCAGCCTGCAAACAGGAAGTGTCTTCTGATTGGGCCACTCTGCATTCTGGGATTGCTGACCTTTTCCTGACCCCAGCTCTGCTCTGTCTGTACAGAGCACAGCTATAACCCCAGTCCTGAACAGAGTTGCAGCCCAGTGAGGGAAAGAATAATAAGTAAGTGACTAAAACCTTGAAGTATATTAATTTTAGATGCTGTGGAATAGTTTTTAAGAGTTTGGGCTTTTCATTAAATCATGCTGAAGGTCCTGTTTAAATAGGAATTTAGCCTGAGCCACAATGCCTATGATAACTTTCTGTACTAAGGGTGTGCACTTCCAGGGATCAAAGGATGAGAAGTCTATTTTCCTTCCTTGCCTTTATGGTCTGTAAGTCATATGATTTTATGCGCCACCCAGTGACAATTTTACCAAATCTATAAGATTCCCGGGCCGATTGATTCCCTCCCGCTGGGGCATCCAAAATCGGTGGTTTAAAGTGGACCAAAACCCTGGATCTTGACTATCCTGGGTATTGGTCCTTGCCCCCGCTCAGGGTTCCCCACTGTGTGAAACACCCCAGGTCGCCCCATACATGACGTCTAAACCTTCATCAAAAACGAGCGTCTCTAAGCGCGCTGGTAGCTGCATCCCCGCTATTCCTCTGGCAGGGTGTGTGCCCATGCCAGGCATTTGTAAATGGCGGGTGCGGGCACACTCCCTGTTGTAGGGCAGCAGGGTATGCGGCCATCAGTGCACTCAGAGCCGTTCGCCTTAGACGCCAGCGGGCACGCTCACTGGACGACCAGCCACACAGGCGCTTTCAGCCATGCACATGCATGGTTGATTTCGGCCACCTGGGGGGTTTCACACAGTGGGGCACCTTGATCGGAGGTGAAGGACCAAAACCCAGGATAATCAAGATCCTGGGTTTTGGTCCACTTTAAAGTTGACCAACAACCCGCTTGACAACCCTTTTCTAGGGCTCCCACACCGCGTTCATCGGCCACATCCCCAGCACCCCTGTAGCTGAGGTGCATTCCCCACACACCGCAGGGAAACCTTATGCCAGGCTGTTTAAATAGGGCCGTATGCCAATCATTATTCTCCATGGCATCTTCCACTGATTGGACAAGAGCCTGCCCATGCAATGTGGAATTGGGGAAAGGTGAGTTTTTGGGGCAAACTGTTGGGGATTCACAAAGCGGGCATTAGAAATCAGGGTGCCTGGGACAAGGCCCAAAACCTGCACGAAGCAAGAATGAACTTTTGAAACAGTTACATGGCTCTGTACCCAGAATGGCCACTTGATGGCAGCAAAGCACATAATGGGCTTGTCTGAGGGTAGAAGGTGTCCTGTGCAAGACAGCAGGATGGTGCCCCAGCAGGACAAAACAGACTGTGGGCCCCACTCCCCCCTCCCCTCCTGGCATAAAACACATTTGGGTTGATTCAAAGAAACATGTAACAGCTTGGATTTGGCTCACGATCATCCTATTTTTCACGTCCGCTCGTGCGTTCGTATGAACTTGCGAGTGATTCAATAAGCAAATACGTTTCTATCCTAAAAGATACGTCCGTTCGTATGATATCTCCCGAACTTGCCTCAGTCAGTTGGCAATCGTAAAAATCACGTTCATGTGCTCACCTGTTGCGGCGGCAGCCTGTTTTTTCGGCTGCTTCCATCGTCAACCTCTTCCAATTACTTGCGTTTGCCTCTGGTTTTCATTGGTTTTTGGCCTCTTAGATTCGTGCGTTCATATGTTTATAAGATCTTGCGCATGCGCACCCTCAACCAGAAACTTACCTAAACCCCGTAGCGCTTGCATCCAACTTCATTTCTCGGTCCCTCAAACTTACCTAAACCCCTTAGCGGCTGCATCCAACTTCATTTCTCGGTCCCTCAAACTTACCTAAACCCCTTAGCGCTTGCATCCAACTTCATTTCTCGGTCCCTCAAACTTACCTAAACCCTTTAGCGGCTGCATCCAACTTCATTTCTCGGTCCCTCAAACTTACCTAAACCCCTTAGCGCTTGCATCCAACTTCATTTCTCGGTCCCTCAAACTTACCTAAACCCCTTAGCGCTTGCATCCAACTTCATTTCTCGGTCCCTCAAACTTACCTAAACCCCTTAGCGGCTGCATCCAACTTCATTTCTCGGTCCCTCAAACTTACCTAAACCCCTTAGCGCTTGCATCCAACTTCATTTCTCGGTCCCTCAAACTTACCTAAACCTCTTAGCGCTTGCATCCAACTTCATTTCTCGGTCCCTCAAACTTACCTAAACCCTTTAGCGGCTGCATCCAACTTCATTTCTCGGTCCCTCAAACTTACCTAAACCCCTTAGCGCTTGCATCCAACTTCATTTCTCGGTCCCTCAAACTTACCTAAACCCCTTAGCGCTTGCATCCAACTTCATTTCTCGGTCCCTCAAACTTACCTAAACCCTTTAGCGGCTGCATCCAACTTCATTTCTCGGTCCCTCAAACTTACCTAAACCCCTTAGCGCTTGCATCCAACTTCATTTCTCGGTCCCTCAAACTTACCTAAACCCCTTAGCGGCTGCATCCAACTTCATTTCTCGGTCCCTCAAACTTACCTAAACCCCTTAGCGCTTGCATCCAACTTCATTTCTCGGTCCCTCAAACTTACCTAAACCCTTTAGCGGCTGCATCCAACTTCATTTCTCGGTCCCTCAAACTTACCTAAACCCCTTAGCGCTTGCATCCAACTTCATTTCTCGGTCCCTCAAACTTACCTAAACCCCTTAGCGGCTGCATCCAACTTCATTTCTCGGTCCCTCAAACTTACCTAAACCCCTTAGCGCTTGCATCCAACTTCATTTCTCGGTCCCTCAAACTTACCTAAACCCTTTAGTGGCTGCATCCAACTTCATTTCTCGGTCCCTCAAACTTACCTAAACCCCTTAGCGCTTGCATCCAACTTCATTTCTCGGTCCCTCAAACTTACCTAAACCCTTTAGCGGCTGCATCCAACTTCATTTCTCGGTCTCTCAAACTTACCTAAACCCCTTAGCGCTTGCATCCAACTTCATTTCTCGGTCTCTCAAACTTACCTAAACCCCGTAGCGGCTGCATCCAACTTCATTTCTCGGTCTCTCAAACTTACCTAAACCCCTTAGCGCTTGCATCCAACTTCATTTCTCGGTCCCTCAAACTTACCTAAACCCTTTAGCGGCTGCATCCAACTTCATTTCTCGGTCTCTCAAACTTACCTAAACCCCTTAGCGCTTGCATCCAACTTCATTTCTCGGTCCCTCAAACTTACCTAAACCCTTTAGCGGCTGCATCCAACTTCATTTCTCGGTCTCTCAAACTTACCTAAACCCCTTAGCGCTTGCATCCAACTTCATTTCTCGGTCTCTCAAACTTACCTAAACCCCGTAGCGGCTGCATCCAACTTCATTTCTCGGTCCCTCAAACTTACCTAAACCCCTTAGCGGCTGCATCCAACTTCATTTCTCGGTCTCTCAAACTTACCTAAACCCCTTAGCGCTTGCATCCAACTTCATTTCTCGGTCCCTAAAACGTAAGAAAATCACATAATTTACATATGTCTATATGTTTCTAAGCGTGTTGGTTCTGGTTTGTGTAATTTTTTGGGTGTGTGCATATTAGAAAAGACACATTTAGGAAGGCTTAAAATCTAATTTATTTACATTATTACCTTGGTTTGGTTGTAAATAATTGTTAAAACGTTTTTTTTTTTTTTGGGTTGTTTGGTTTAATTTTTTTTTTTTTAAATTTGGTCTCGGTAAAACACATCGAATTTTGTTTTTTTTTAAAACAGTAAAACACATAGTTTTTTTTTTTTTTGTCAACAATAAAAAACATTTTTTGTTTGGTTTGACACAAACCTAATTTTTGATTTTTTTTACAAATACATAAAATCCTTTTAAAAATTTGGACATATGTTAAAACAACTAAAACAAAGTAGCCAGGACCAAGGGCACTATTCATCATCCTCTTCTTCATCTGTTGGCCCCAACGTCGCCTGTATGGCCAGCAGCTCGGCCACCAACTCCTTCATTCTTTTTTTTTTGGCCGCCAAGGTTTGGGGGATCATCCCTGTAACCAATAGAGAAAGAAACATAAATAGGAGTCCCAGACCGGTTTGTATGCTGGAAATAGATTTAGGGTTAATCAAATACATGTAAATGCATGACATATGTCATTCTTCAAAGGGATACAGTTAATGCATTTCCCCCAGGTAAGTGTTTAAACTCCTTAAAACGGACCTTCCACATTATTTTATGAAAACCAATAACTATTCACAAATGATTCTGCACCACCTCAAAGTTATTTAGGGTTTTTTGGGGATTACAGCGCCGCCATCTGGACTCTGAAGCATAACACTTAATGAGGAGTGGAGAGTTGGATAAAGTACAGGGGAGTAGGTTACAGTGGTGCGTTGGGAATCCCGAGCATAGCTGGGTTGAGGGAAAGGTCATCACTCACACAATGCATGGCAGCACCTTCCTTTTTTCAATCTGTATCCCATGCTGCCTGTAAATATTGCGCATTCCATATTCCCCAATATTGGTTTTGTTCAGTCTAATAACATGCATTAGATGGGTGAAGGGTGTTTTTCCATGGTTCTAATCTGTAGGTACAGTGTGATGGCTAATTCTTGGGTTCTTAATACTAGTTAGGGTCCTCTTTAAGCTAACGAAGTGCCCACATGAAAGTGTGAACTACACATTGGCTACGCCTTTAGTTATGTGTGTGTTATTAGCTAACCAAACATTAATATGAATAATGGCATGGAGACTTACGGAGTTGGTGGCCGACAGATGGCTGGTTGGGGCCAACAGGCTGCCCTTGGTCCTGGCTCTGCTGTGAAGAAGTCCCTGGAGAAACATGTGACATTTGGTTAGTACTTGTAGAGAGTCACTATTCCCAACATATCTGGCTCCCAGTCTGGCTGACATCACTCACCTTCGCCAGGATCGACTTCAAGCATCTCTGCTGCCTCCTCCTCCACTATCTCACCCGCTCCAGAAGCTTCTACAAATACATAATAAAGGATAACTTAGTTTTTGGCCTGCCATGTATATCTTTGTGCCTATACATGAAGAGTGACATACCAGAGCCTTCCCCATGCGTGGCCAGGTATGACTCCACGCCCACGCGGCTTGGCCCCTCCTCTGTGGTAAGGTCCAGGGGCTGGTCTGAGGAGGCCACAGAGGAGGGGTAGGTCCGTCGCCCGGGAGATCCACCACCTTCACTCACAGATGCAGAGTCATGCAGCACTGGTCGGCCTGTACGTCTCCGGGTGCGGCGAATTCTGAAATCCATTTCCAACACTACCAAAGAAAAGTCATTATAAATAAAGGCATAACTTATACATTTGGAACATATACCATGCAATTGCTTTGTACTTACTTGGGAAATGGATCCCAAAAAACCTCCGCACCCGGGGCATGTGCAGACGTTTCAGGTCCGACCAATGCTGCATTATCTGGGTGTGAGTGAAGGTGGTGCTGGTCACACGGTGGATTTCCGCGATGATCTCCCGGGCGATGTCCCTTTTCTCGCACACATTGGGCGCGAAGTCATACCGGCGCTGAAGCATGATCTGAAAAACATAATGGACACAGAGCTTTTACTAGTTGAGAATTTAATGTCATTAACACACACATTTCGAGTGGCAGCCATTTTTGGGGAGTGCCTTAAAGAGGACGTTGACTGTGAATGACAGTCTGGTCTTATGTTATATGTATCACACACCATGTACATACAGATAATAGCCAACATCAAGAATCAGCCCACCTGCATCTATGGCATGTTAGGATGGTTTAAACATCCAAGATGTAGCCTAATGCTTAGGCTTTTGGACCACGTGTGTGGCTTCCCGTTGTGTTTTTATGGCTTAGGAAAACAGTGTTCCTCCAACATCCGCATCAAGGTCCGAGACAGGCCAGGTTTGCCAGCTCGCCCCGCTACTCCACAGGTTAATTAACTGTTGCTAAGCCGGAGCAATTGGCCGAATTAGGACATCAGCATAGACAGTTGAAAACGTGGCCAGGCTCGGCCCTTGAGGATGAAGTGTGAGGAGCCAGTGATTAAACATTCAGAGACCCCAAACTAGTTCCAAACGCATCATTTACATTTAGGCCATCATTGACTATTAGATTAAAATGCACAGGCAGCCACTTACCAGCATGAGGATCTCTTCCTGTTGACGGGTGAAGATAGTGGGCGCCATCTTTATGCTTCTTCAAGGCAGCAGATAAGTGAAACCCCAGCGGTTTCCTGGTTCCGCTCGAACGTACGTTCGTACGAGCGCGTAGTCGTGCGCATAGGCGTCACACGCTGGGCTCATTATTTAAAGGTCCCTGCACCCAAAGCTCATTCTCTTTGAGCATTTGTGTACGATGGCACCGAAAAAGGCGATGAGCAAGCGACCCCAGCCAAGCAAGACCGCGGAGGGCCCAACAACAAGGTCCCAGCAAGGTCGGCGAAAACTGAGAGGCAAGACTCCCACCTCGGCCCCACCAAGGGACCCTGGACCCTCAGGTACCAAAAAAAGGGGCCCCAAGCCCCGTGCCCCTGCAGCCAAAAAGCTGGCAACTGCAGCACCCACCACCTCTGCCCCCAGAAGAGGCAGCACAAGTGAGCCCACACCGGCCATGCCTTCAAGTAGGGCAGTTCGGCAACCCATGCCCCGCAGCAGGGCCCGAAGCCCATCCAGGGCCCGAACCCCATCCAGGGCCCGAAGCCCAGCCAGAGGCCGAAGAACCCCATCCAGGGCCCGAACCCCATCCAGGGCCCGAACCCCATCCAGGGCACGAAGCCCAGCCAGAGGCCGCAGAACCCAATCCAGGGCCCGAACCCCATCCAGGGCCCGAACCCCATCCAGGGCACGAAGCCCAGCCAGAGGCCGCAGAACCCAATCCAGGGCCCGAAGCCCCTACAGGGCCCGAACCCCATCCAGGGCACGAAGCCCAGCCAGGGCCCGAACCCCATCCAGGGCACGAAGCCCAGCCAGAGGCCGCAGAAACCAATCCAGGGCCAGAAGCCCCTACAGGGCCCGAACCCCATCCAGGGCACGAAGCCCAGCCAGAGGCCGCAGAACCCAATCCAGGGCACGAAGCCCAGCCAGAGGCCGCAGAACCCAATCCAGGGCACGAAGCCCAGCCAGAGGCCGCAGAAACCAATCCAGGGCCAGAAGCCCCTACAGGGCCCGAACCCCATCCAGGGCCAGAAGCCCCTACAGGGCCCGCCGAACCCCATCCAGGGCCAGAAGCCCCTACAGGGCCCGCCGAACCCAATCCAGGGCCAGAAGCCCCTACAGGGCCCGAAGAACCCCATCCAGGGCCAGAAGCCCCTACAGGGCCCGAAGAACCCCATCCAGGGCCAGAAGCCCCTACAGGGCCCGAAGAACCCCATCCAGGGCCAGAAGCCCCCGACCTGGCACCAGCCGGGAACAGAGCCCCCGACCTGGCACCAGCCGGGAACCTAGCCCCCCAAGAGGGCCCCGAATTGCAACCATGACCACATCTACACCTGGAAGTTCGGTGGCCAGCCACGCAAGAACACCCAGTCCCTTGGCCAGTCCAGTCCAGTCATTGGGAAGCCACCAATCCGGCCATTCCCCTACCCAGCCCCAGGCCATAATGTCACCACATGTGTCTGCACACATGGAGGAGCAGCCAAGCCAACCATCTGGCCGCACATTGCGCCGCGGCCAGTTGAGTGGGAGATTCTCCCATGACCAAAATATGGCATTGGCTAGTGGCCTTACATTATACTATGACGAGCTATATGGGAGCAAATCCAAACACACCACCAAGCAGCGCAAGATGGAATTGTTTGAAACCATCCTCCGACAAGTAAATGCAGCGGGGGAAGAGAGGAAAGATGTGTCCCAAATTCAGAAGAAAATCTCTGATCTGAAGTATGCTGTACGGCAAAAAGAAATTAAAAGGCATAATTACAGGTAAATAAATGTTTGCGCTAAATATAATGTTTTGGATGTACTGTATGCACCTTTTCTGAGTACCAAACGATTTTCTTTTTTCAGCATGAAAACTGGAGGTGGCTTTCCATCTAAATTGGAGTTTACCCCTGCTGAGGAGATTGTGCTTGGACTTCTCCATCCGGTCGCGGTCGGTGGACATGCTGGTCTAAGGGACACAGACTCACCGACCCGTACCCACGGTGAGTACTCTTAAATCTGCATGTTTGCCTGTTTGCTAAATAATCTACAGTTCACTAGTAACAAGATAACGGGATGCCCCTATGGTTTGCCTTGCTTGGCCTCGCACTACTGTGGCTGTTTGTGTCCTCTTTTGGTCCCTGGGAATCACACATTTAGGCCCACAGCCATTATGGCAAAGATCAAATGTCCAATTGGATTGTTAAAGTCATGATGTTTCGCAAGATAAGTGATATATTTGGAATCAATCACAAAACACACATCATTATGTATGGGTTGCCTTTTGGTTGTGTGAGTTGTGTTTGAGTTAACAATTTAATTAGCCACCCACAAACATATCTGACCTAGAGCAGCGAGACTCAACTGGCGGCCCGGGGTCCCAATGCGGACCTTGGCACCACATTCAAGGACCCCTGCCCAGACAGCCCTGCACTCAGTTACTTCTGTGTTGACGTGCTCAGAGCTGCCCCCTTGATCGCCGATGTAGTGTTTGGTCTCCTGCCCAATGTGCTGGCTCCCTGAAACATAGCATTGCAATATGAAGTACTGCACAGGAAGTGGCATTGCAAGGTACACAGTAACTTTGTTAAAATTTCTCTGGCCACAATCGTGTCCCGCTGCCCCTGCTCTGGCCCATCTGCCACAGTCCCCCCATGCCCCCCCCCCCCCCACATAAGCCCCATACATTTGTAACAGATTGGCTCCATCCATCCCATCACCATCAATACGTTAACTCCCCCCTTTAGCCATCCAATCCCTGTCCCCTCAGCTCTGGCCCATCCAGCCCAGCAAGGGCAAGCAGCCTTTATTAGTTGGCACTTTGAAATCTCCAGCCCCTCCACCAGTGTATTTATTTTTAACTAGACACCCCCTGCGTCAGCACCATGGCCAGACATTCACCTCTCACCACATACCTTGAAATGGGCCTTTACAACAATTGTTTGAGTACCACGGACCTAGCGAATGGTAGGCTAAATCCCAAAATGTGCGTTGAAAGTTGTATGCTGACTGGGTACACTTCCTGACTTAGAACTGAGGTCAATTAGCAGTTTTTCAGAGCCATTGCACCTATGTAAACTTGCGTGTGTTTGAACAAAGGTCACCATTGCTCTAGAGTTGATTAATATTACAAATAGAGCTATATTTGATTACCTATCCAAAAAAAGGTTATGTGTGTGTTTACGTGGTTTGTTTTTCTCTTCTTCAGCCCAGCATGATCCCTCAGCAAGGGTAAACTCACCCCCCAGTTTGGTTATGCCTACCAGGTCCGTACAGCATCGGAGCCCAGATCAGAGATTTTCGGTAAGTTAATTTATTACCATAAATACTACCAAGTGCTTAAGAATGTGTTAAACTGTTGAAATCCAAAATTTGGACGCCAACTTACATTTTTTTTTTTTATATGTCCCTACAGACCCCCACACTCATGGAAGAGATCCAGGACATGGAGGAAGATGATGATGTCTCCGTGCAGGGCACGTCGGGTGAACTCCCCCTGGGTCCCAATTTGGAACTGCTCCATAATGTTTCTCTGGCCAATCCTCAGCAGCAGAGTGAATCTCCATCCATTGTGCTTGCACATGGGGAGACTGACACAGTCCCCAGTGTTCACTCTGCTGCTGAGGATTTGCAAAGCAGGCCGGTTGCTGTTGAGGGTACGACACCACGCGGCAGGGCACGCCCAAGAGCCAGGGTAATTGTGCGGCGGACGCCATTACGCCGCCCCACAATTTCCCAGGGGAGGCAGAGTGCCCTGCTTCAATTATGGACCCAACAAAGGGACTCTTATGACGCCCAGCTCGTTACAGAGCGTGAGCAAAGGCATGCCGACATGGTCAACATCCATACCAGTCTACAGGGCATCCTCGCGGAGTTGCGTACCCTCAACAGCAACGTGGCCAATGCAAGTAATGGCATCCAGTCAGCCATGGCTGAGATGACCAATATGCAGAGAAACATTGTGGAGCAGTTTCAAATTCACAATGCTGCCATGGCCCAGGCTAGGTCCCATTCACATGGACCTCCACCTGGACCTCCACCTGGGTATTATGGGCAGCCACCCTATTAAGCCATGGGTGTGTGGGACATCTTTTCTCTTAACCCCCACTGTATTTACTTGTCCTTTGAGGTTTCAAACAATCCATTTTGTGTTGCTCAGGCAGGTTGTGTTTTGTATTTGCTCCCATATAGCTCCTTAGAGTAATGCTTAAGGCCACTAGCCAATGCCATAGGTCTATGTGGAGTGTATCTGGCCACTTATGGCTTTACATATGTATTTGGTTGGTGCTCCTCCTGTTTGCAGACATGTTTGTGTGACATTATGGCCATGCCCAAATATCCCTGGGCACAGGCAATATTAATGACTGGACTAGGCTGGCCTTTGGACTGGGTGTCCTTGTTTGGTTGTGCCACTCACTTCCAGGTGTAGATGTGCTCGATGTTTTTTTGTAATGTTATCCATTTGTAACCACAGATGTATGTGGAATGATTTCTGTTAAGCACTATAATTTTTCCTTTTCAAAGTAAAAAAAAAACTTCACTTACAATACTTGTGGCGTTTTTAGTGGGAAGACATTTTAAACAGCTTGGGCTAAACCAGATAATTTGGGTTTGAAGAGGTGTAACAATGCAAAGCTAAAGCTAAGGAAACTACATGAAATACATTAGGCAACAATTAAGGTCTAAATGTTTTACTTAGAGGTAATGCCACATTACGGCAAAACAACATATGTAACAAAAAGGATAACACAGACACACAGAATGGTGAGACAGGGAAAAAAGTTAAGTAAAATGCTGGCTGATCAGGTTGGCTCGAACAGATTGGCCAGACTCACTGGGGGGCCCCACAAAATTCTCGACTTCATCCTCGACGGCTGAAGAGGGCAGGCTGTCCACATAACGTGGGACACGTTCCATGATGGCAAAATTGTGCAAAACAGCACATGCCATTATAATGTCGATCACTTTCTTGGGATCATATTGCAGGGCCCCCCCAGTATGGTCAAGGCAACGAAAACGTGTCTTCAGCAGACCAAAGGCCCTCTCCACAACAGCCCGGGTCTTGCGATGCGCACGGTTATACGCTTCCTGAGAGGCATCCTGGGGCCGCAGCACAGGCGTCATGAGCCAGGGTAGAAGTGGGTACCCGGAATCACCTTAAACAGAGAATTAAATGTAATCAAAATTAAAAAGGCAACACAACCAACACCAAAAATTTCACAGATATCATAATGATGTAAGGTAAAGTGTTCCCAAAAAAAAACAGGGCACATTAGGGCCCCCAAAAATTCCACTAAGGTATAACCTAAATAAAAATGGCACTTCTATATACCAATTAATTAACAAACATCTGCACGGCCAAGGGTATTTGGATTTTACATATATTTGTAGTTTTCAGACATGTTACAATTAGGATGCTGCTGAGGGCCTATCCACATTTCTCTGGAAACTACAATGTATGCAGTTTAAGTCCACTTTGACATTTAAAGACCAATAGTACAAAAGGAGCCAAAGGTCAAAGATCCTTGGGTATAAACTCCAAACCAATATATTTAGGCACAAGGAACTTACAGACATCCTAACTAAAGGGAAAACATTCTGAAGGCCAAAGCGAGGCAAGCATTTTTTTGGGAAGTTCCTAATATATGAGCCAAGAAAAAGGCAGTTGGACGCTTATGTAAAGAATTCCAAAACAAACATATCAACAAATACAATATTAATGCCACATTTAAGAACACACAAATAGGACACACTTACCAAGCAGCCATGCCCCCGAAAATTCACCTGCCTCAAATCTCCGAAACAACCCAGATCGCCGGAGGATATACGAGTCGTGGGACGATCCGGGGTAGCCGGCAAGGACACTCATAAACCGCATATCCGGACCAACCACGGCCTGGACATTAAGGGAGTGTCCCATTTTACGATTCCTTAAGGCAAAAACATACAAAAAGGGTAATTGATATTTGACCCAAAATAATAAATTCACCACAAAACATGTCTGCACTCTATTGGGAAAGACTAATGAAAAGCCGAGATAAAGCAGCTACACAAATGAGGGATAAACAAATATGCTGCCGCAAAGGAAAACAGGTTACATGACACGTTGGGCAACATAATAACCAATCTCAATACCTATATATATACTCGTCGGCTGCCCTAGGTACGAGTGCCACATGTGTGCAGTCAATTGCACCAATAACGTTGGGCATGTCGGCCACATTATAAAACCCAAGCTTAATGGCGTTTCTGGCTGCCATATCATCAGGAAAATAAATATATTTTTGAGTTATGGCAGCCATGCCTTCCAAAAATTTAGACAGTGCGCGGCTCAGCGTAGGCTGTGACATCCCCACAGAGAGGGCACCCAGCCTCTGGAACGAGCCGTTCGCCAAAAATTGCAGGCAGCCAAGCATCTTGGTCATACCTGAAATTGCATGCCCCTTCCTTGTGGTGCGGGCTAACCATGGCCGCAGCTCACTATATAATTTATGGAGGGAAGCGCGATTAAGCCTGGTCAGCTCGAACAGCTCAACATCATTCATGCTATCGATGTTCATGCGACGACGCAGGGGCAATCTGCTCTCAGACATCTCGATCAACTCAATGCCAAAAAGCATAAGCCCTTGATGTGCCACAAACTCGCTCCGCTCCATTCTACTCCCGAGGCCAAATAGCTGCCGGCAAACATTTCGTAAAGCAGCTCTTTAATGGGCTTCCAAACAATTAGCAATCACCTCTCTGAATTGGGCGCAAGCCCATGTGAAGGACGTAAAAAATAGGATCGGACGCAAATAATACGATTTGGACGGGAAAAACACACGAACTAACGCAAATTATACGATTCTCGTACGAAATGCGTATGTTCATATACGTCTATGCGCGAACGATCGTGCGAATACGAAATGGCCAAAAAAACAAGAAAAAATGACAAACACCCACCCAAACTTACGATTCTCGATACGAAATCACTTAACTTTGGCTCTTTGAATCGAGGGGATTGTCTGCCCTCCAATGAAAGCCACTAAGAGGCAACCTGGAAAAGGCTGAGCAGGTGGTGTCCCCTTTTCCCTTTTCTCCCACCCAGACCAAACCAGTCCATGTAAAAGAGAAGAAAAAAAAACCTTGCCAGCTGTTCCATCGGAAAATAATAATACCACACAAAACAGAGTTTAGTACATTAACTGCTGAGCTATGATTGCAGCTGGTGTTACAGCACAGTATTAATGCTCAATTCCAGGCATTTATTGGGAGACTGCTAATAATAATAACATTCCAAATAATATTGGAGAAGCTTTCAAGTGGTTTAAAACCCACAGCGATCGGCCTGGGAATCTATAAGATTCCCGGGCCGATCTATTCCCTCCCGCTGGGGCATCCAAAATCGGTGGTTTAAAGTGGACCAAAACCCTGGATCTTGACTATCCTGGGTATTGGTCGGGGAGGGGGGGGTCAATTTTCAATTGGAGTCTCACTTTAATATTTTGCTTTCAATTTTTGGACACACAGTTACCTTTCAGAAATCCAGCTCAAAAGTTAATAAATGTAAAATGAAACCACCAACATAGTGGAGAAGTTTCTGGAAACAACCCATAGAAAAATCTATGTAATAACGTAGGAGGACTTTCAGCGGGCCAGTACAATATATCT
Organism: Gastrophryne carolinensis; assembly: GCA_027917425.1. NCBI lineage: Eukaryota > Metazoa > Chordata > Amphibia > Anura > Microhylidae > Gastrophryne > Gastrophryne carolinensis. The sequence continues at coordinate 165,676,716 of CM051241.1, read as the reverse complement.
AATATATATCTATTTGCCCAGGGTGGGGCAGAAATTGCCAGCTTCTCTGTTGGCCACCCTAATAAAAATCCTTCCCAAAAATTGTTTTTAATTTTTAGATTACTCTAATAAGTTCCCTTGAGGAAGATAATGGAAACATGTTATAATATTCTCCACCTGCAATCTTCAAATAATGTTCCTATTTAAGTGGAGTTATGAAATTAGGTATAAACTATAACCGTTTTTAGACATGATGCAATGTATTGAGTTGTGGATCACGTTACACCATATTTTCGCTCTATAAGACGCACCCATTTTCCACAAAAGAGTGTGGGGGATGTCAGTGCATCTTATCATGCGAATGTAGAAAAAGATTCCCCGGGCTCCCACGCAGCTTACAGCAGAGGCTACTGTGAAGGCAGCGGCCAGTGGAGACAGCAGGCAGCAATGACTAATATATATGTATGTGTGTTTCTGTCTGTCTCTCTCTCTGTTTAAGTCGGCGGGAGACGCTGCGTGGGAGCCGGGGAATGTACTTTTTTTTTTGTTTTTGGGGCATGCTGCAGACTGTCTGTATTTGAGATGCCCCACACTGCCTTTAAATGGAATGCATTGCACACAGCCTATAATTGGGATGTCCACACACTGCCTGTAATTGGGATGCCTGCACACTGCCTGTAACTGAAGTGCCATGCACACTGCCTTTTAATGTGGGATAGCACTCACTGCCTGTAATGTGGGATAGCACTCACTGCCTGTAATGTGGGATAGCACTCACTGCCTGTAATGTGGGATAGCACTCACTGCCTGTAATGTGGGATAGCACTCACTGCCTGTAATGTGGGATAGCGCTCACTGCCTGTAATGTGGGATAGCACTCACTGCCTGTAATGTGGGATAGCACTCACTGCCTGTAATGTGGGATAGCACTCACTGTCTGTAATGTGGATAGCGCTCACTGCCTGTAATGTGAATACTGCTCACTGCCTGTAATGTGGATATCACTCACTGCCTGTAATGTGGATATCACTCACTGCCTGTAATGTGGATATCACTCACTGCCTGTAATGTGGATAGCACTCACTGCCTGTAATGTGGATAGCACTCACTGCCTGTAATGTGGGATAGCACTCACTGCCTGTAGTATGGATAGCACTCACTGCCTGTAATGTGGGATACTGCTCACTGCCTGTAATGTGGATAGCACTCACTGCCTGTAATGTGGATAGCGCACACTGCCTGTAATGTGGATATCACTCACTGCCTGTAATGTTGATAGCACTCACTGCCTTTTAATGTGGTATACTGCTCACTGCCTGTAATGTGGATAGCGCTCACTGCCTGTAATGTGGATAGCACTCACTGCCTGTAATGTGGATAGCACTCACTGCCTGTAATGTGGATACTGCTCACTGCCTGTAATGTGGATAGTGCTCACTCCCTGTAATGTGGGATAGTGCTCACTGCCTGTAATGTGGGATAGTGCTCACTCCCTGTAATGTGGGATACCGCTCACTGCCTGTAATGTGGGATACCGCTCACTCCCTGTAATGTGGGATAGTGCTCACTGCCTGTAATGTGGGATACCGCTCACTGCCTGTAATGTGGGATACCGCTCACTCCCTGTAATGTGGGATACCGCTCACTCCCTGTAATGTGGGATAGTGCTCACTGCCTGTAATGTGGATAGTGCTCACTCCCTGTAATGTGGGATAGTGCTCACTGCCTGTAATGTGGATAGCACTCACTGCCTTTTAATGTGGGATAGCACTCACTGCATGCAATGTGATTTTTGTTTTTGTTTTTGGAGCATGCTGCAGACTGTCTGTATTTGGGATGCCCCACACTGCCTTTAAATGGAATGCATTGCACACAGCCTATAATTGGGATGTCCACACACTGCCTGTAATTGGGATGCCCGCACACTGCCTGTAACTGAAGGGCCATGCACACTGCCTTTTAATGTGGGATAGCACTCACTGCCTGTAATGTGGGATAGCGCTCACTGCCTGTAATGTGGGATAGCGCTCACTGCCTGTAATGTGGGATAGCATTCACTGCCTGTAATGTGGGATAGCGCTCACTGCCTGTAATGTGGGATAGCGCTCACTGCCTGTAATGTGGGATAGCGCGCACTGCCTGTAATGTGGGATAGCGCTCACTGCCTGTAATGTGGATAGCGCTCACTGCCTGTAATGTGGGATAGTGCTCACTGCCTGTAATGTGGGGTAGTGCTCACTGCCTGTAATGTGGGGTATTGCTCACTGCCTGTAATGTGGGATAGTGCTCACTGCCTGTAATGTGGAATAGTGTCCACTGCCTGTAATGTGGGATTGTGCTCACTGCCTGTTATGTGGATAGCGCTCACTGCCTGTAATGTGGGATAGTGATCACTGCCTGTAATGTGGGATAGTGCTCACTGCCTGTAATGTGAATAGCCCTCACTGCCTGTAATGTGGGATAGCACTCACTGCCTGTAATGTGGGGCAGTGCTCACTGCCTGTAATGTGGGGTAGTGCTCACTGCCTGTAATGTGGGATAGCACTCACTGCCTGTAATGTGGGGCAGTGCTCACTGCCTGTAATGTGGGGTAGCACTCACTGCCTGTAATGTGGGGCAGTGCTCACTGCCTGTAATGTGGGGTAGTGCTCACTGCCTGTTATGTGGATAGCGCTCACTGCCTGTAATGTGGGATAGTGCTCACTGCCTGTAATGTGGGGTAGTGCTCACTGCCTGTTATGTGGATAGTGCTCACTGCCTGTAATGTGGGGTAGTGCTCACTGCCTGTAATGTGGGGTATTGCTCACTGCCTGTAATGTGGGATAGTGCTCACTGCCTGTAATGTGGAATAGTGTCCACTGCCTGTAATGTGGGATTGTGCTCACTGCCTGTTATGTGGATAGCGCTCACTGCCTGTAATGTGGGATAGTGATCACTGCCTGTAATGTGGGATAGTGCTCACTGCCTGTAATGTGAATAGCCCTCACTGCCTGTAATGTGGGATAGCACTCACTGCCTGTAATGTGGGGCAGTGCTCACTGCCTGTAATGTGGGGTAGTGCTCACTGCCTGTAATGTGGGATAGCACTCACTGCCTGTAATGTGGGGCAGTGCTCACTGCCTGTAATGTGGGGTAGCACTCACTGCCTGTAATGTGGGGCAGTGCTCACTGCCTGTAATGTGGGGTAGTGCTCACTGCCTGTTATGTGGATAGCGCTCACTGCCTGTAATGTGGGGTAGTGCTCACTGCCTGTAATGTGGGATAGTGCTCACTGCCTGTAATGTGGGGTAGTGCTCACTGCCTGTTATGTGGATAGTGCTCACTGCCTGTAATGTGGGGTAGTGCTCACTGCCTGTAATGTGGGATAGTGCTCACTGCCTGTAATGTGGAATAGTGTCCACTGCCTGTAATGTGGGATAGTCCTCACTGCCTGTAATGTGAATAGCGCTCACCGCCTGTAATGTGGATAGCGCTCACTGTCTGTAATGTGGGGTAGTGCTCACTGCCTGTAATGTGGGATAGTGCTCACTGCCTGTAATGTGGAATAGTGTCCACTGCCTGTAATGTGGGATTGTGCTCACTGCCTGTAATGTGGGATACTGCTCACTGCCTGTAATGTGGATACTGCTCACTGCCTGTAATGTGGGATGCCCCTCACTGCATGTAATGTGGGATGCCCCTCACTGCATGTAATGTGCCCCTCACTGCATGTAATGTGCCCCTCACTGCCTGTAATGTGCCCCTCACTGCATGTAATGTGGGATGTCCCTCACTGCATGTAATGCGGGATGCCCCTCACTGCCTGTAATGTGCCCCTCACTGCATGTAATGTGCCCCTCACTGCATGTAATGTGCCCCTCACTGCATGTAATGTGGGATGTCCCTCACTGCATGTAATGTGGGATGCCCCTCACTGCCTGTAATGTGCCCCTCACTGCATGTAATGTGTGATGCCCCTCACTGCATGTAATGTGGGATGCCCCTCACTGCCTGTAATGTGCCCCTCACTGCATGTAATGTGGGATGCCCCTCACTGCCTGCAATATGCCCCTCACTGCCTGTAATGTGCCCCTCACTGCATGTAATGTGGGATGCCCCTCACTGCCTGCAATATGCCCCTCACTGCCTGTGATGTGGGATGCCCCTCACTGCATGTAATGTGGGATGCCCCTCACTGCCTGTAATGTGCCCCTCACTGCATGTAATGTGGGATGCCCCTCACTGCCTGTAATGTGCCCCTCACTGCCTGTAATGTGGGATGCCCCTCACTGCCTGTAATGTGCCCCTCACTGCATGTAATGTGGGATGCCCCTCACTGCCTGTAATGTGCCCCTCACTGCCTGTAATGTGGGATGCCCCTCACTGCCTGTAATGTGCCCCTCACTGCCTGTAATGTGGGATGCCCCTCACTGCATGTAATGTGGGATGCCCCTCACTGCATGTAATGTGGGATGCCCCTCACTGCATGTAATGTGGGATGCCCCTCACTGCATGTAATGTGGGATGCCCCTCACTGCATGTAATGTGGGATGCCCCTCACTGCCTGTAATGTGCCCCTCACTGCATGTAATGTGGGATGCCCCTCACTGCCTGTAATGTGCCCCTCACTGCATGTAATGTGGGATGCCCCTCACTGCCTGCAATATGCCCCTCACTGCCTGTAATGTGCCCCTCACTGCATGTAATGTGGGATGCCCCTCACTGCCTGCAATATGCCCCTCACTGCCTGTAATGTGCCCCTCACTGCATGTAATGTGGGATGCCCCTCACTGCCTGCAATATGCCCCTCACTGCCTGTGATGTGGGATGCCCCTCACTGCATGTAATGTGGGATGCCCCTCACTGCCTGTAATGTGCCCCTCACTGCATGTAATGTGGGATGCCCCTCACTGCCTGTAATGTGCCCCTCACTGCCTGTAATGTGGGATGCCCCTCACTGCATGTAATGTGGGATGCCCCTCACTGCATGTAATGTGGGATGCCCCTCACTGCATGTAATGTGGGATGCCCCTCACTGCATGTAATGTGGGATGCCCCTCACTGCATGTAATGTGGGATGCCCCTCACTGCATGTAATGTGGGATGCCCCTCACTGCATGTAATGTGGGATGCCCCTCACTGCCTGTAATGTGCCCCTCACTGCATGTAATGTGGGATGCCCCTCACTGCCTGTAATGTGCCCCTCACTGCCTGTAATGTGGGATGCCCCTCACTGCCTGTAATGTGCCCCTCACTGCATGTAATGTGGGATGCCCCTCACTGCCTGTAATGTGCCCCTCACTGCCTGTAATGTGGGATGCCCCTCACTGCATGTAATGTGGGATGCCCCTCACTGCATGTAATGTGGGATGCCCCTCACTGCATGTAATGTGGGATGCCCCTCACTGCATGTAATGTGGGATGCCCCTCACTGCATGTAATGTGGGATGCCCCTCACTGCCTGTAATGTGCCCCTCACTGCATGTAATGTGGGATGCCCCTCACTGCCTGTAATGTGCCCCTCACTGCACTTTGGAGACAAATACTTGCTTGATCTTCCTTGTGTCTCCCAAAGAAAAAAGCAGCAGTAATTTTGTGCCACCTCTTCGTCCTCTATTCATCAAACAAGGAGAGCTGTGCCCACTGAATACTGGCATCCTTAGATTTGTATTGCTGGCCCCAAAGCAGAGGATGGCAGGGGGTGCCCATATACAGTAATATCTGGAGGTATCGCTGCAAAACACGGGCAGGCTGATTCATCACTAACGCCAGGTAGCGACAGATGCGCGTCTGTAGCAGCCATTTCAGAGCGCCCGCTAGTAGTTGCTGTGCTCGGCCAAGGGTCACTGTGCAGCAATGATGAATACATTGTGAGGAGTCGCTATATGACCAGTACAGCGCTGTATGGGAGCACATGTTAGCGACTGGTCAGTGCGACCGACTCACACCATATTCATAAAAAAAAACAGCCTCACACACCTCCGGCGCTCAAAAATGCTTCGCTATAGCCCCAAGCGCCGGAGGCTGTGTGTTTAAAGGTTGTTTTTTAACATGTATCCACCAGTAACAAAGCGAAAACATATGGAATTACATTGTAATAACATTGACATGAACACATTAATGCCAGACCTGTAATGTCAATTCTGCATAAATATATAAAACATGAAAATATTTTCAAAAATGGCTTTTTCTAGGCCAGGAGAGGTCACAACATTATTTGAGATTTAAAAAAAATAAATAAATAATAATAATAACCCCCTGTTTAAAGAGAAATAAAAGAACGTCCATTGAAATGAATGGGAGAGCGACAGGTAGCGAGAGGTCTCTGCAAGGCTGAACGCCGGCGCTGTACACTGAGGCTGGGATAATGATGAATCGGACGTTACATGGCGTTATCCCAGTCGCTCAACAGGATCCGCTTGATAAATGTGTAATTGCGTGCCGTGTCCGGCGTTCACCTGCCGCTAGCTGTCGCATGTCATTTGCCTGACGCTATCCCTTCATGAATAAGGGCCTAAGGCCTCGATTCAATAAAGGTAGAAAAAAATTCTCATGGTAGTAAGAGATTAAATTCATGAGAAAAAAGCCTGAGAATGTCACTGTTACTGAATCACCTGCTAAGAAAACAATGAAAGTCAATGGCACTTTTTTACTCCTAATTAAAGTAGAGAACTGTTTACTCCCTTCTACACTGGAGTAAAAGCTGCCATTGACTTTCATTGTCTTCCTATGAGGTGATTCAGTAACAGTGACATTCTCAGGCTTTTTTCTCATGAATTGAATTTTTTACTATCATGAGAATTTTTTTCTACCTTTATTGAGTCGAGGCCAAAATCCTTCTGATGAATTGATGTGTAGGTGCCTGGCCTGCAGAGTCCATGCTAATCGCTGCCTGGCCGGAATGTTAAGTGAGGCAGCTGCTAACAGTTCATACAGAGCTATTCAGTGCTGCTCAGTCTTCCTGCTGTTCCGCTGGATGCCAAGTGCAGCTGCTCGCTTCTAGAACTTTAGCATCTGTGGTCCCAAAAAAACTGGTCGTCACAAAGCGAAATTCATTTTCCTAGTCGAGTGAAAATAAACGTGGAGGCCGATTCATTACTAACGCCAGGTATCGAGAGATGTGCGTCTGTATAGCGGCGCTTAGACGCTGTAAGCGGGTATCGGGCGCTGTAACAGAGCACCTTATTCACAGTAGTAACCTGGCCGGCATTGATGAATGTGATGTATGTTGGATGCTGTAACACCAGTATAGCGCTGCAGGGAGCGAGAGGTAGCGCCAGTTCAGTGCATCCGATTCTCGGCGCTCCACACCATACTTATCAAAAAAGGACACACTGGTTCAATTCTTTTTTTTCTCTTTTTTCAATTTAATTTATTTATTTATTTATTTTTTTCCCTTTCCCCCGTTTTCTTTCTCTATTATTCTATATTCTTCGGGTATAAAATATTTCTTTCTCTTTTTTTGTTTTTTCTTTTCTTACTTAGATGAAATCATATAAGTTCTGAATGGGGTCTTTGTATAAGCAGGTTGTAGAATCGTAAAGTGAGACTCTTATCCCGGGCGGTGGCGGCTGGTGAGGTTCGGTATTTGAACCCGCGCCGGTGGCCCCGCTGGTGTGGATAGGAAATACAAGTAATTTGTTTAGTAGAAATGAGGTGTATTCTTGTCTGTTTTTTTTTGTATATCCCAATATAATAATAATATTAGCATTTCATTTCTGTGGCTAGATTTGCAAGATGATTATGTACTCTATGGTTGTTGATGAATTTTTTGGTAATTGCACCAGGGATTTGCATGTATGCTTACAAAAAGAAAAGAGAAAGAAAAATAAAGAATTTCAAAAAAAGGACACACACACAGCGTCGGTGCTCTAAATCTGGTCGCTATAGCATAGAGCGCCAGACGCTGTGAAGAAAGTCTGTTTTTGAACACATATCCACCAGTAACAAAACGAAAACACATGGAATGACATTGTTGTAACATTAAGGCCCTTATTTATCAAGGGCTAGCGCCAGGTAGTGTCTGACTAGCGCCAGGTAGCGCCAGCTATCGGCGGCTACCGACTCCAGGCGGCGGACACAATCACGCATCTATCACGCTAAATGAGGCTAGCGCCGGCGAGAGCGTCAGCTAGCACGGGATTCATCATGTAGCCGACTGCAACGAACAGCGCCGCTACTAATCCCATCACAGCGCCAGGTATGACCTGTCGCTCCCTGGCGCTCTCCAATGCATTTCAATGGAGCAATCTTTAAATATTCATAATTAATTGATTTTAAGTTTTTTTTTTTTTTTTTTTTTTTTTTTTAACTGTCAAAAATTCTGTGACCACTACGGCAATGTTAGATATTTTTTTAAGGTAAAAAAAAATTTGTGCAGAATTGATATTACAGGTCTGATATTAATGTATTCATATTACAAAATGTTTAGAAAAACTTGTTTAATTTTTTAATCAAAAAATATGGTTGTTTGGGGGTTAAAAACTACTTTTAAGCCATCGCCGCCGGCGCTCTGGGGTTTAAACAAGCATTTCACAGCGCGAGAATTTTTTGAGCGTGATTTGTTAATGAATATGGTGGGAGCCGTTCGCTCCGGCCATTCGCTGTCAGGCGCACCCATACAGCGTGGAACCTGTGAAACAGCGACTCCTAACCCCGTATTCAACATTACCGCACACCGACTGAGTCGCTGTCAACAAGCGAACAATGGCCAAGCACAGCGAATACTAGCGGGCGCTGTGAAAATCACGCTACTGGCGCTCATCTGTCGCTACCTGGCGCTATTAATGAATCGGCCTCTAATACTTTAGTGCCAGACCTGTAATGACAATTCTGCATAAAAATATTAAATATCCAAAAAGTTTTCAAAAATGATTCTTTCTAGGCCAGGAGAGGTCACACAATTATTTGAGAGAAAAAAAATAAAAAAAAAAAACCCTGTTTAAACAGAAGAAAAGGAACGTCCATTGAAATGTATGGGAGAGTGACAGGTAGCGACAGGTAATACCTGCAAGCTAGAGCGCCGGCGCTATACACTGAGCCACCTGTAATAATACATGTGACGCTACATGGCGCTGTTAGAGGCGATCACCAGAATCGCCTTCATAAATGTGGTTTTGCGTACAGCACCCAGGGTTCACCAGACGCTACCTGCCGCTATCTCTTGATGAATAACCCCCTAATAAACAAATGTATCCTCTAATATACATTATATTAGATATATATATTAGATATTGCATACTACAGGGAATGACAGTTGACCTGGTTGGTTTCTTGCTCCAGTTAATTATTGAGATCTGTAGAATTAGATGGCGTGTGGGTGGTTTGTCTCCAGCTTGAGAAATTAACAGGCTGATTCATCACTAACGCCAGGTAGCGACAGATGAGCGTCTGTAGCAGGCATTGTCAGAGCGCCCGCTAGTAGTCACTGTGCTCAGCCGTGGGTCGCTACTTCATAGCGACTCAGTCGCTGTCCAGTAATGTTGAATACATTGTGAGGAGTCGCTATTTGACCAGTACAGCGCTGTATGGGAGCGCATGTTAGCGACTGGTCATAGCGACCGACTCACACCATATTCAGCAAAAAAACAGCCTCACAAATCTCTGGCGCTGAAAAATGCTTGTTTGAAGCCCAGAGCGCAGGAGGCGGTGTGTTTGATGTTTTCCGGCATCTATGCACTAGTAACAAAGCGACAACATATGGAATTACATTGTAACAACATTGTAACATGAACACTTTAATGCCAGACCTGTAATGTCATTTCTGAAGAAATATATAAAAAATAAAATAAATGTGAAAAAAAATGTTTAGTCAATGCTAGGACAGAATTATTTGAGATTAAAAAAAAACAAAAAAAAAAAACACAGTTTAAAGAGAAGGAAAGGATCGTTCATTGAAATGTATGGGGGAGCGACAGGTAGCGAGAGGTCATACCTGGCGCTGTGCAAGGCTGAACGCTGGCGCTGTTCGCTGAGGCTGTGAAAATGATGAATCAGACGCTACATGGCGCTATCCCAGTCGATAAACAGATTCTGCTTGATAAATGTGTAATTGCGTGCCGTGTCCGGCGTTCACCAGTCGCTGCTACCTGTCGCTACCTCTCATTAACCAGGCGCTACCTGACGCTATCCCTTCTTAAATAAGGCCCTAAATCCACTCGTCCCGTGGGAAAGTTAAAAATTGTATTACAACCGGCAGCATACACCCATCACCCAACACTTCGTATATATATTTCCGTTTTGGTAAGCTTGATTATTTTTAATTGTCTTCATTTTTTTTGTCGTTTTTTTGATCCGTATACTGTTTGGGAATTTGTTTTGAGATTGTATGGTGTGCGGATGTTTCTGCTTTTGGCTTGAAGTTTTAGATTTACTCATGTAGTGAGAACGCTAATAAGTGTAATAGACCTGAAAATGTACATCCATCACCCTGAATTCTGGATATCCCCCCCGTACATACAGATTGCCCACATTAATCCAGACCTTCACCTTGAATAAGAGTCTGTATGTACAGGGGGGGAAACATATATAGACTCTTATTCAAGGTGAAGGTCTGGATTAATGTGGGCAATCTGTATGTACAGGGGGGGAAACATATATAGATTGCCCACATTAATCCAGACCTTCACCTTGAATAAGAGTCTATATATGTCCCCCCCCCCTGTACATACAGATTGCCCACATTAATCTGGACCTTCACCTTGAATAAGAGTCTATATATGTTTCCCCCCCTGTACATACAGATTGCCCACATTAATCCAGACCTTCACTCTGAATAAGAGTCTGTGTTATATGTTTCCCCCCTGTACATACAGATTGCCCACATTAATCCAGACCTTCACCCTGAATAAGAGCATTTCATATATGTTTCCCTCCCCCCTGTACATACAGATTGCACACATTAATCCAGACCTTCACCCTGAATAAGAGCCTATCTTATATGTTTCCCACACCCTATACATACAGATTGCCCACATTAATCCAGACCTTCACTCTGAATAAGAGTCTATCTTATATGTTTCCCCCCCTGTACATATAGATTGCCCACATTAATCCAGACCTTCACTCTGAATAAGAGTCTATCTTATATGTTTCCCACACCCTGTACATACAGATTGCTCACATTATTCCGGACCTTCACCCTGAATAAGAACCTATCTTATATGTTTTCCACACCCTGTACATACAGATTTCCCACATTAATCCAGACCTTCACCGCTTCATTTCACATGATTTTATTCTGCTGACCAATCACAGAGCTCATGTCTGCAGAACAAATGCACATAAAATAAAACCAGCTTGATAGGAATCTATGAGGCGTCTGGCACAGTGTCCATCGTAAGACGTAATTGCGGTCAAACGTGGAAAAAATGAATATTGCTGATGAAAAACGATGCGGATTTGAACGCACAATGGCCCTCTGTGACGCCGACGGGCTAAGAGACTTCAAACAATCATGGCCTTGCAAGTCACACGTGTAGCCATCACCATAGAGAGAAAGCTCGGCCTTTGTCAGTCCACAGGGCTTCCTTTGTAACACAAAAATGGCCCTGTAGCCACAGCGAGCCAAGGAGCGGCCAGGAAAAAATGGAGGAAGGGAGGCTAAAAAAATAAATTACTAGGGGTTTACCAAGTAGTGACCAAAGTGTTATTTTGAGCAGTGAGGTGTCCAGCCTTCTCATTCTATTAAAACATAACTTTTAATCTAAAGGCCTTGATTCAATAAAGGTAGAAAAAAATTCTCATGGTAGCAAAAGATTCAACTCATGAGAAAAAAGCCTGAGAATGTCAGTTACTGATTCACTAGATAAAAAGACAATGAAAGTCAATGGCACTTTTTTACTCCTAAGAAAAGTAGAGAACTGTTTACTCCTTTCTTCACTGTAGTAAAAGCCACCATTGACTTTCATTGTCTTTTTATCTGGTGATTCACTAACAGTGACATTCTCAGGCTTTTTTCTCATGAATTGAATTTTTTACTACCATGAGAATTTTTTTCTACCTTTTATTGAATTGAGGCCAAAGGTTTAAAATGCTAATCTACATAAAGTGCAAGTGTTGCTATGTATGATTAAGGTCAACCGTATGTCCGAAACGCGTCACAGGGTCCCTGCTGTGGGGCACACATTTATAAGGTCCGGGCATGTATATTATTAGGTTTGATGATTTGATTTTGCACTTTATGTGGATTACGGTATTTTAAACCTTTGGATTAAAGGTTATGTTTTAATTGAATGAGAAGGCTGGACATCTCACTGACCATTGCATTGTGGAAATCTGCCAGAGGATTTCCTCTCCGTGCCTCTAAAAGTGTCAGGTGAGCTGGTTGAACTTTCTTTTTTACGGGCAGGCTGATTCATTACTAACGCCTGGTACCGGCAGATGAGCGCCTGTACAGCGGCGCTAAGAGCGACCGCTAGTCGGCCTTCGCTATTACAGAGCGCCTCAGTTGCTGTAGTAACATTGCCAGCATTGATGAATTTGATGTGTGAGTCGCTATAACACCAGTACAGCACTAAATGGGAGCGACTGGTCAGTGTGAACGTCTCAAACCATATTCACCAAAAACAGCCTCACACAGTGCCGGCGCTCAAAATTGGGTCACTGTAGCCCAGAGCGCCAGAAGTCAGTTTTCGAACACATATCCACTACTAACAAAGCGTAAAACATATGGAATGACATTGTTATTACAATGTGACATTTTAATACCAGACCTGTAATGACAATTCTGCAAAAAAATATAAAAAATCCAAACAGTTTTCAAAAATGACATTTAATAGGCCAGGAGAGGTCACACAATAATTTGATTTAAAAAAAAACCCTGTTTAAAGTGAAGGAAAGTATTGTCCATTGAAATGTATGGGAGAGCGACAGGTAATGCCAGGCGCTCTGAAAGACAGAGCGCCGCCGGGATCCGCAGAGCCGTCTGTGATGATGAATCGGTCGCTACAGGACGCTGTTAGAGGCACTCACCAGAATCGCCTTCATAAATGTGGTATTGCGTACAGCGCCCGGCGTTCACCTGACACTACCTGTCGCTTACAAGGCACTACCTGTCGCTATCCCTTGATGATTAAAGCTCTAAGTGTTATTTTGAGCAGAGGAGAGATTAAATGACGTAGAGGTCACATGGGACCAGGAATAGAAAAACAAACTCTACAACAGAGAAGAGCAACAATGATATAAGCTGTGATACAATATCCAGGAGGGAGGTTACCGTGGCCAGGAAATAACAGGATGGGACAGACGTGTTCAGGAAGGATACAATGACCAAACCTCCCAAGTCCTTGATTTGGAGGGACTGTCCCTCTTTTGAGTCCATGTCCCCCTGTCCCTCGTTGTTCTCATTTGTCCCTCTTTGAGGTGTAACATGCAGATCTGCACCAATAAATGATTCATTTGACCATTTAAAGTGTTTAAACTGTTACAATGTATCTCCTATCCATTCCTCAATGAGGGACATGGCCTAATTTAAAGTGGACAAAAACATATGCCGATTGGCCTGGGAATCTATAAGATTCCCGGCCCGATCTATTCCCTCCCCCCGGGGCATCCAAAATCGCGATGCCCCGCTGTGTGAAACCCCCCAGGTCACACCATACAGTTACCTTGTTTACTGGTCCAACGCCGCATGCACAAACAGCGGGCACATCCCCGCTATCCCTCTAGCAGAGCGAGTGCTGGTGCCAGGAATTTGTGAATGGCAGGCGCGGGCACGCTCCCTGTTAGAGGGAAGCGGGGGATGTGACCGCCAGAGAGCTCGAAGTCACTGGCCTTAGACGGCGTGACATCAGCAGCTCCGAGCTCACTGATTGGACGAGCGGCTGCACATGCACCATAGGACCGGGAAGAGATGAGTTGGCATCAGCGATCTGGGGGGTTTCACACAGCAGGGCACCGCCAATCGGGGTTCCCTGGGAGAAAGGACCAAAATGCAGGATAGTCAAAATCCTGGGTTTTGGTCCACTTTAAATGACATAGAGGCCACATGGGACCAGGAAAAACAGAAAAACAAACTCTTCTTCAGAGAAGAGCAAGAATGATATAAGCTGTGATACAATATCCAGGAGGGAGCTTAACGTGGTCAGGAAATTACAGGATGGGACAGACATGTTCAGGAAGGATACAATGACAGCTGAGGGGTGTCCTCTTCTCATAAACCATAGCAAACACTAGGAGACTAGGGGGGACTGAAAGTGGGCCTTCAGCGTCATTTAATGAAAAGCCCAAACCCTTAAAGTGGACCAACACCCAGGATTTTGACTATCCTGGGTTTTGGTCCACTTTGGCGGGGCACCCCAATCGGGGGTGTCCCGCTCTCTGAAACCCCCCAGAAACCCCCAAAAACTCACCTCTCCCACGTGACCGCACCGTCCAATCCCCGCCGACGTCCAAGCGGGTGACAGCGGCGTCCAATACAGCGCGTCCGCCGCCGCCTCCTGTGCGTCACTCTCGGAGCACGCGCGCCGGCCATTCACAGACGGCCGGCGCGGGCGCGCACGTCTAGAGGGGCGCGTGGGAGGCGGCGGCGGCGGAAGCGGAGGCAGATCAGGTAAGGAGTTTGGGGTTTTTTGGGGGGTTTAACCCCGCGGGACATCCCGATCTCGGATGTCCCGCGGTGAGTGAGGTGATCGGCCCGGGAATCTTATAGATTCCCGGGCCGATCACCCCTGGGTGTTGGTCCACTTTAAAATATTCCCCAGCATCTAAAATTAATATAGTTAATGTTTTTAATCACTTACTTTTTATACTTTCCTCGCCATTAGAGTGGAAGGAAGGTTTTTGGGGCGATACATACAGTGGGGTATCCCAATTTGGGATGCCGCCGTATGGAGGAGCAACACACGGGAAAGTGTATATATGTGATGCGCTCTTCCTCCCTCCCTCCATCTCCCGTTACTTAAGGCCAGCACATACAATGAAGAAGCACCCTGGCGAAGTGGTACAGTAATCACGCAACGCGTCGGTGTTCGTGGACTGGAGTGGTTTGAGACAGGATGGCTGGGGGCTCCCACCTTTGTTCGGTGATGTACTAATTGGTATTTTTATTTTCTTCGTGAATATTTTGCGATAGCCAGCATACTATTGGTACGGACTACGCTGTTCTTTTTAAGCACATTGCACTTTGTAGCCTAGATTTTCTGGGCTATTTCCTTGCTTAGTTTGCACATGCACTAGCACTTTCACTGTTAATACTGCACTGATTGTTATCTGTTTGGAAACTTTTTCCTCTGTTTACTAACACACATGTCTCTCTGCTATTTCTATTGATGTTTAGCATACCTCATTATAGGTTATGCGCTATACGCACCTATAAGCACAAAGCACTTTCCACTTGATTCACGCTTTCTTAGCGTCTCACCGTCCATGTAGTTATTCTGGCATTTGCAGCTTTGCTATCTGGCTATTGTTTAGCATTGGTTAATTTTCAGCTGATCCACATATATATTACATTAGACAGTAATAGCCCCATTTATTCCCTCCTGCCCCTCCCCCAGCCATTTTATATATGTTTTTTATGTTTTCATGTATTTTATGGTATTGGTGTCATTGGTGTTAATGTAATGTCATTTTGCACACCAGGTATGTGCACTTTTGTGTTCAATAAATGCAGTAGTACTTTTAATCTATTTTAGTGTGTGCGCCCATTGTTCTGGGATTTCTAGGGGGCAGCTCCAGAGCCCCAATAGTCTGTAGTCTTGTCGAATATTCCCCCAGGGGCCTGCACCCGGGTTCATCTGGGCTGTGCGTACCTGTTCCGTAGCTTTGTGGTCCTATATATGTAAAGCGACTGTACATCAGTGAAGATATGGGGATTGGGGACTATTCAGCAAAGCAGAACCAAACCCTGGGTGTCCAGCCCTGGAGTCTAAACCACTGGATGGCTGGTCACTGGCCTTTGTTTTGGGGGCAACCCAAATTAGATGCGCCACTGTGTGAAACGCCCCTAGGCTGCTGCAAAACTCTGGCTCCCACAGCAATGTAAAGATCGGTGGCCGCATCCCCTGCTACCCACTTAACAGGGAGCGTGCCTGCGCCGGCCATTCACAAATGCCTGGCGCGTGCACACGCCATGCTAAAGGGATAGCAGGGTATGCGGCTGCTGCTGGCACATGCACCGTTGGACCAGGAAAGAAGATGAGTTTCTGGGAGACCTGGGGGGTTTCACACAGCGGGGCATCCCCGATTGGGGTGTCCTGGGGGCAAGGACCAAAACCCCGGATAGTGAAAATCCTGGATTTTGGTCCATTTTAAATGCTATTTATTATGCTAATTTATTTTTGCCACGAGGTATGTCTATTTTGGATATTGGCCTACTAACCAGCAAAATAGGGACCAGTGACTCTGAAGAGTTATTATTATTATTGTTTATTTATATAGCGCCATCAACTTCCGTAGCGCTTTACAAGGTAAGAATACAGACAAGGTAAAACATATAGCACAGAGAACAATACAAAATTAGATGCCACAGGTTAAAACCAAGTGTTGTGAGCACAGGAGACAATAGGGAGGAGTGCCCTGCCCTTGCGAGCTGAGTTTATACAGAATATAAAGTAGAGGGTGTCCCTTAGTTAAATGAATAATGGGACACATTGAGGTCTGGCCTGAACCTTCTCTGTGGCCTGGAGCCAATGTGACTAATGATCTGTCTTAACTGTGACTCGTGATAACACAACTGTGACAGCTTGGTGACCTCATGCATTAATCTCTAACCCTACATGACCTCATACATAGAGGAGGATGTTACATAATATTCTACACAGTCACCCTATAATATATTCATACTTTCCAACTTTTCTGGGTGGGCAATTGTTAAATGAAGCCATACCCCCTCATTGAGGGATGGATGAAGCCACACTCCCTCATTGGGGGATGGATAGGAGGTTGTAACAGTTACAACAATAGAAACACTTTGAATAGGAAAATGAATCATTTATTGATGCAGATCTGCATGTTACACCTCAAAGAGGAACAAAACAACAGGGTGACATGGACTTCAAAGAGGGTCAGTCCCTCCAAATCAGGGACACTTGGGAGGTATGTATATTTGAGACATGGGAGGACTTTTTGGAGATTCTCTTTCTTAAAAAAAAAAGTTCAAAGCACAGTCAAGAATTTCACCATGTCTCTCCAATATGGGGTCCTGCTCCTACTACAAGTTGGTTCTAGCCAAGCCCATGCAACTTTTGTAAACAGAAAAGAGGGACATTGTTGGTCCTTGAAGCACATCCCCAGTCATGCCCTTAAAGGGAAACACCACCTAATAATTATATAATAATAAATTAAAGCCAAGCCCCCCCCCACACACACACAGCCAAGCCCCCCCCCCACACACACACACAGTCCAGCCTCCCACATACAGCCAAATCCCCCACATACCCAGCCAAGCCCCCTACACAAAAATACAAGCCCCCCCCCCACACAGCCAAACCTCCCCACACACACAGCCAAACCTCCCCACACACACAGCCAAACCTCCCCACACACACAGCCAAGCCCCCCAAACACAGCCATGCCTCCCCCCCCCACACACAGCCAAGCCCTTCACACATACAGCCAAGCCCCCCATACACAGCCAAGCCTCCATCCATACACATAGCCAAACCTCCACACACACAGCCATGCCCCCTCCATACACACAGCCAAGCCCTCCCACACACACAGCCAAGCCCCCCAAACACAGCCAAGCCCCCTATACACAGCCAAACCTCCATCCATACACACATCCTAGCCCCCCCACACACACAGCCAAACCTCCACACACACAGCCAAACCTCTTCACACACACACAGCCACACCTCCCCACACACACACAGCCACACCTCCCCACACACACGCCATGCCCCCTCCATACACAGCCAAGTCAGCCCCCACACACACAGCCAAGCCCCCCCCAAACACAGCCATGCCTCCCCCACATACAGCCAAGCCCACCCCCACACACATCAAAGCCCCCACCACACAGCCAGGCCTCTCCCACACACACAGCCAAGCCCCCCCAAACACAGCCATGCCACCCCCCCAAACACAGCCTAGCCCAACCCCACACAAAGCCAATCTCCCCCACATACACAGCCAAGTCCCTCCTCACACAGCCAGGCCCCTCCCACAAATAGCCAAGCACCATTAGAACAGCAGATTGCATCCAGTTCATGTTGTTATGAATATTGGGCAAAGGCTTTAGTAAAAGAAAGGCTGCTTTAGGACACTGGGCAGAGGATGGATGATGACTACACAAATTTTCTTTCCATGTACAGGATCACTTTAAAGTGGACAAAAACCCAATATTGGTGGCCCTGGAATCTTTAAGACTTCAGGGTCATCTGATTCGGTTTGCCCCATTGTGTGAAATATCGGGTAGTGGGGGTAAATAGAACAGATCAGGTAGAGGGGGCAATTAGAGCAGGTGGGGTAGGGGGGGAAATTAAAGCAGATAGGGGTAGAGGGTATAATTAGAGCAGATTGTGTAAAGGGGGGTAATTAGAGCAGGTTGGGGTAGAGGGGGGTGAGTAGAGCATATTGGGTAAAGGGGTGGGTTAAAAAAACAGATCAGGTAGAGGGGGGTGAGTAGAGTAAATTGAGTAGAAGCGAGTGAGTAGAGCGGGTGGGGTAGAGGGGGGGTGAGTAGAGCAGATCCGATAGACATGGGGGAGTAGAGCAGATGGGGTAGAGGGGGGTGAGTAGAGCAGATGGGGTAGAGATGGGTGAGTAGAGCAGAGGGGGTGAGTAGAGTAAATTGAGTAGAAGCGGGTGAGTAGAGCAGAGGGGGTGAGTAGAGTAAATTGAGTAGAAGCGGGTGAGTAGAGCAGATGGGGTAGAGATGGGGGGAGTAGAGCAGATGGGGTAGAGATGGGGGAGTAGAGCAGATGGGGTAGAGATAGGTGGGTAGAGCAGATGGGGTAGAGATGGGTGAGTAGAGCAGATGGGGTAGAGGGGGTGAGTAGAGCAGATGGGTAGAGGGGGGTGAGTAGAGCAGATGGGGTAGAGGGGGTGAGTAGAGTAAATTGAGTAGAAGTGGGTGAGTAGAGCAGATGGGGTAGAGATGGGGGAGTAGAGCAGATGGGGTAGAGATGGGTGAGGAGAGCAGAGGGGGTGAGTAGAGTAAATTGAGTAGAAGCGGGTGAGTAGAGCAGATGGGGGTAGAGATGGGGGAGTAGAGCAGATGGGGTAGAGATGGGTGGGTAGAGCAGATGGGGTAGAGATGAGTGAGTAGAGCAGATGGGGTAGAGGGGGGTGAGTAGAGCAGATGGGTAGAGGGGGTGAGTAGAGCAGATGGGGTAGAGATGGGGGAGTAGAGCAGATGGGGTAGAGATGGGTGAGGAGAGCAGAGGGGGTGAGTAGAGTAAATTGAGTAGAAGCGGGTGAGTAGAGCAGATGGGGTAGAGATGGGGGAGTAGAGCAGATGGGGTAGAGATGGGTGGGTAGAGCAGATGGGGTAGAGATGGGTGAGTAGAGCAGATGGGGTAGAGGGGGGTGAGTAGAGCAGATGGGTAGAGGGGGTGAGTAGAGCAGATGGGGTAGAGATGGGTGGGTAGAGCAGATGGGGTAGAGATGGGTGGGTAGAGCAGATGGGGTAGAGATGGGTGAGTAGAGCAGATGGGGTAGAGGGGGGTGAGTAGAGCAGATGGGTAGAGATGGGTGGGTAGAGCAGATGGGGTAGAGATGGGTGGGTAGAGCAGATGGGGTAGAGATGGGTGAGTAGAGCAGATGGGGTAGAGGGGGGTGAGTAGAGCAGATGGGTAGAGGGGGGTGAGTAGAGCAGATGGGTAGAGGGGGTGAGTAGAGCAGATGGGGTAGAGATGGGTGGGTAGAGCAGATGGGGTAAAGATGGGTGGGTAGAGCAGATGGGGTAGAGGGGGGTGAGTAGAGCAGATGGGTAGAGGGGGTGAGTAGAGCAGATGGGTAGAGGGGGTGAGTAGAGCAGATGGGGTAGAGGGGGTGAGTAGAGTAAATTGAGTAGAAGTGGGTGAGTAGAGCAGATGGGAGTAGAGATGGGGGAGTAGAGCAGATGGGGTAGAGGGGGGTGAGTAGAGCAGATGGGGTAGAGGGGGGTGAGTAGAGCAGGTGGGGTAGAGGGGGGTGAGTAGAGCAGATGGGGTAGAGGGGGTGAGTAGAGCAGATGGGTAGAGGGGGGTGAATAGAGAAGATGGGTAGAGGGGGTGAGTAGAGCAGATGGGTAGAGGGGGTGAGTAGAGCAGATGGGGTAGAGGGGGTGAGTAGAGTAAATTGAGTAGAAGTGGGTGAGTAAAGCAGATGGGGTAGAGGAGGGTGAGTAGAGCAGATGGGGTAGAGGGGGTGAGTAGAGCAGATGGGTAGAGGGGGGTGAATAGAGCAGATGGGGTAGAGATGGGTGAGTAGAGCAGATGGGGTAGAGATGGGTGAGTAGAGCAGATGGGGTAGAGGGGGGTGAGTACAGCAGATGGGGTAGAGGGGGGTGAGTAGAGCAGATGGGGTAGAGGGGGTGAGTAGAGCAGATGGGGTAGAGATGGGTGAGTAGAGCAGATGGGGTAGAGGGGGGTGAGTAGAGCAGATGGGGTAGAGATGGGTGAGTACAGCAGATGGGGTAGAGGGGGGTGAGTACAGCAGATGGGGTAGAGGGGGGGTGAGTACAGCAGATGGGGTAGAGGGGGGTGAGTAGAGCAGATGGGGTAGAGATGGGTGAGTACAGCAGATGGGGTAGAGATGGGTGAGTACAGCAGATGGGGTAGAGATGGGTGAGTACAGCAGATGGGGTAGAGATGGGTGAGTAGAGCAGATCTGGCAGGTAGGTGAGTATAATAGGGTGAGATGTAGCGGCCACGAGGAAGCGGCGGGGAGAAGTGACAGCTGCAGGAGGCAGGGGAGGAGGAGCGCTCGGGATAAGTGGGCGGGGAGGAGTTGGAGCCTTCGGGATAGATGGGCGGGGAGAAAGAGGTGCGTTCGGGATAAGTGGACAGGGCGGAGGAGCGCTCGGGATAGGTGGGCGGGGAGGAGCGCTCGGGACAGGCGGAGAGAAGTAGGAGCGCTCAGGTGGGCGGGCGGAGAAGGTACATATATGATAGGTGGGCGGGGCTGAGGAGGAGCGTTCGGGATAGGTGGGCGGTGCGCTTTATGATAGGTGGGCAGGGCGGAGGAAGTACGCTTATGATAGTTGACCGGTGCGGAGGAGGTGCGCTTATGATAGGTGGGCGGGGCTGAGGAGGAGCGTTCGGGATAGGTGGGCGGTGCGCTTATGATAGGTGGGCGGGGCGGGGGAGGAGCGCTCGGAATAGGTGGGCGGGGGTGCGCTTATGATAGGTGGGCGGTGCGGAGGAGGTGCGCTTATGATAGGTGGGCGGGGCTAAACGCTCGGGGAGGAGGAGGGCGGAGCGGGGACGAGCCGGGCAGAAACAAAGGGAAGAGCGAGGCAGTGAGTGAGGAAGGGCCGGATCCGGGCAGCGCTCGCACGTGTGTAGCCGCCGGGCGGGTGATGATAGTTGGGTGATGGGCGGGCTGCAGTGAGGCGCTATCACACGAGGCAGCAGTCGGGTCACTCCCGGGAAGTTCACCCTCAGTCACACACAGTCTGCGGAGGGGCCATGGAGTGATCGGGTCACACGTGTGAGGGAAGCGATATCCGCGTGACAGTCTCCTCAGGACATTGCGCCCACTACCCCGGTGCCGCCGTCACGTGACCTCAGTCACAAGTTACCCCCCCTCTCTCTCTTATGGCGGCGCTGAGCAGCCCGGGCTCCAGCCCGCACCCCACCTCCCCCCGGGTCTATTTCCAGTCCCCCAGCGAGACCGCCGGGGAGCCGGAGAGACGACACCCGGGGAAAGTGACCGTCAAGTATGACCGCAAGGAGCTGAGGAAGAGGCTGCGGCTGGAGGAATGGATCCTAGAGCAGCTGGTGCTTCTATACGACTGTCAGGTAAGAAGGGCGCCACCTGCTGGCCGGACGCCGAACTGCCGCCACCCGGGGGACAGCTGGGGACACCTGTCACTGCTGGGGACCCACCTGACCGGAAGTGCTGTGAGGGCGGCTCAGACTCGGGGTGGCTCTTATTAAACCGGACCTTCACCATGATTTATTAAAAAGCCCAAAACCTTAAAGTGGACCAACACCCAGGGGTGATCGGCACGGAAATCTATAAGATTCCTGGGCCGATCACCTCCCACCCCGCGGGACATCCGAGATCGGGATGTCCCGCGGGGTGAAACCCCCCAGAAACCCCAAAAAGATCTTACCTGATCCGCCGCCGCTTCCGAGAGTGACGCGCGGGAGGCTTGTACGTTCCTGTCCCCCGCCTAGATGTTGGGGGGGATTGGCTGCGGCGTTCACGTGGGAGAGGTGAGTTTTTGTGGGTTTCTGGGGGGTTTCACACAGCGGGGCACCCCCGATCGGGGTGCCCCACCGAAGTGGACCAAAACCCAGGATAGTCAAAATCCTGGGTGTTGGTCCACTTTAAAAAACTATTCCCCAGCATCTAAAATTAATATATTTTAAGTTTTTAGTCACTTATTATTCTTTCCCCCACTGGGCTGCAACTCTGTTCAGGACTTTAGGATACGGGCGCTGCCATCTTGACTCAGAAGCATCACACATACTGAGGAGAGCAGGATAAAGTACAGGGGGGTGGGTTATAGCTGCGATTTCCTCAGACAGAGCAGAGTTGGGGTCAGCGAAAGGACAGCAATCCCAGAATGCAGCGCAACACAGTCAGAAGGCACTTCCTGTTTGCAGGCTGCCTGATGGTCCATGAGCTGCCATTTTGGATGTTTAAAGGCTCATAACATGCAGTAGATGCAGGTAGGTTGATTTTTAATCTGAGCAATCTGTATGTATAGGGGGGGGGGGACATATAAGATAGACTCTTATTCAGGGTGAAGGTCCTAATTAATGTGAGCAATCTATATGTACAGGCTGGGGGAAACATATAAGATAGACTCTTATTCAGGGTGAAGGTCCTAATTAATGTGGGCAATCTGTATGTACAGGCTGGGGGAAACATAAGATATGCTTTTATTTACGGTGACGGTCCTCCTTTAAGGAAGCGCTCTTCCCTGGGTGAGCCACGTGCCTTTTATTCTGCATTTTATTATCCTAAGCAGCTGAAATGCCACTTACTGCTTTAATTTGGTACAGTATGGAGGGGTTAGGTCCCTAAAAGTGGAACAAAAGTCACCAGCTAAATCTTAGATTCCAGGGCTTATCATTGCCTTTCCCCCCAGGACATGCCGAACCCTCGGCACCGGCAATCACCTTTCCCTGTCCAACGGCGCACGCGCGGGCTTTTGTCCAATCAGAGCCGCAGCTCTCACTATGAGGAGAGAAAGGAGGGGTGGCAGCCGCTCAGACCATTTTATAACTAACCTGGGAGGTGCACGTTAGCAGGGCAATTAGGATACAAAAGTCTTAAAGGAGCCACAGCACTCAACCCTGTTAGCTTGCAGACCAGCCTATAATCGGTCTCTAAACTTGGTTAAAAACAGAGGACTCGCTCACACACATCTGCAGAAGCTGAAGCTGCACCTCCAAGCGCCAAGGTGCCCCTGTGAGATGCAGTCCTAACCCTAATCTCTAAGAGCCCCCATTTGGGACATACAATGCAATAGATAAATTGGGTTACAGCCTAGACCCCACACACCATGTGCTTGTTCTTTTGAATTTGTGCAAGCACATGGGGTGTGGGGTCTAGGCTGTATTGCAAGGTCTTTGACCCTTCCACCCCATGGGCTGCACTTGAGGTTTAGGGCAGCCTCAGGTAAGCCTGCTCCCAATTTATCTATTGCTTTGTATGTCCCAAATGGGGCTCTCAGAGATTATTGGACTGCACCTCACAGAGGCACTTTGGCGCTGGTGGTGCAGCTTCAGCTTCTGCAGAGGTGTGTGACCCAGCCCTCTGTTTTTAACCAAGTTTAGAGACAGATTGTAGGTTGGTCAGCTAGCTAACTGGTTTGAGTGCTGTGGCTCCTTTAAGACTATGAGGAGAGAGAGTGGCCACATCCTGGGGCTGTGTGCGCGCTTCGGTCCTAGCCATTCAGATAGGCTGGGGTGCAGGGGATGCGCCTGCTCTCGCTCCCCATTAAAGTGGAACAAAACCCAGGATTTTGACCCAGTCGGCTGTGTGAAACCACCCAGATAGCTGATGCTAACTCGCCTCTTCGCAGTCCTACGGCGCGTGCGTGGAAGCTCGTCCAACCAGCGCGCTCGGAGCCGCTGGCGTCATGCTGTCTAAGGTCAAAAGCTCCGAGTGCGCTGGCGGCTGCATCCCCCACTACCCTCTAACAGGGAGCCATTCACAAATGGCTGGTGTTGGCACGCTAGAAGGGTAGCGGGGATGCGGCCGCAGCTCCCACCGTTGGGCCGAGGTAAGAGTAAGCATGCCGATTGGGGGGAAAAAATCGATCGGTCCAAGAATCTTATAGATTTCCGGGCCGATCTCTGTGAGTTTTGGCCCACTGAAATGGGTCACTTTAGAGGGTGGCTCTGACTGGACGACACAATGTAACACCATGCAGAGTGTGCAGCAGATAGGAAGCCACTGTACACTGATGTGATCCAGCTGCTGCAGAATCAGTGCTGAGCTTCATTCAGTTATGCAAGATGCTGTGACATCACACAGGGGTGAGAGGGTCTGTGACATCACAGCCGCTAGTGAGCTGAATCGTGCAGAGCGGGCTATGGGGGCGTGCCTGGGATGGCTGCCCCGGGTATGCCTCTAGCTAAAGCGAGGCCTTGACCTGCTCATGTGTCGTTGGAACAAGGTTAGTTGGGTGAGGTGAGTTAATGGGGTGTCACACAGTGGGGCATACTAGTTTGGGATGCCACAGGAAGTAGAAATTGGTCGGCCATATGGACAATTCCCTATGCCATGGACGGACACTGCCAGGATGCCCCTCTGAGCCTTACCCCTGGCAGGATGGTGTGCCACCCCCAGTGCACTGATCATGTGTGTGCCACCCCCAGTGCACTGACCATGTGTGTGCCACCCCCAGTGCACTGACCATGTGTGTGCCACCCCCAGTGCACTGATCATATGTGCCACCCCCAGTGCACTGATCATGTGTGTGCCACCCCCAGTGCACTGATCATGTGTGTGCCACCCCCAGTGCACTGACCATGTGTGTGCCACCCCCAGTGCACTGATCATGTGTGTGCCACCCCCAGTGCACTGATCATGTGTGTGCCACCCCCAGTGCACTGATCATGTATGTGCCACCCCCAGTGCACTGATCATGTATGTGCCACCCCCAGTGCACTGATCATGTATGTGCCACCCCCAGTGCACTGATCATGTATGTGCCACCCCCAGTGCACTGATCATGTATGTGCCACCCCCAGTGCACTGATCATGTATGTGCCACCCCCAGTGCACTGATCATGTATGTGCCACCCCCAGGGCACTGATCATGTATGTGCCACCCCCAGGGCACTGATCATGTATGTGCCACCCCCAGGGCACTGATCATGTATGGGCCACCCCCAGGGCACTGATCATGTATGGGCCACCCCCAGGGCACTGATCATGTATGGGCCACCCCCAGGGCACTGATCATGTATGGGCCACCCCCAGGGCACTGATCATGTATGGGCCACCCCCAGGGCACTGATCATGTATGGGCCACCCCCAGGGCACTGATCATGTATGGGCCACCCCCAGGGCACTGATCATGTGTGGGCCACCCCCAGGGCACTGATCATGTATGTGCCACCCCCAGGGCACTGATCATGTATGTGCCACCCCCAGGGCACTGATCATGTATGTGCCACCCCCAGGGCACTGATCATGTATGGGCCACCCCCAGGGCACTGATCATGTATGGGCCACCCCCAGGGCACTGATCATGTATGGGCCACCCCCAGGGCACTGATCATGTATGGGCCACCCCCAGGGCACTGATCATGTATGGGCCACCCCCAGGGCACTGATCATGTATGGGCCACCCCCAGGGCACTGATCATGTATGGGCCACCCCCAGGGCACTGATCATGTGTGGGCCACCCCCAGGGCACTGATCATGTGTGGGCCACCCCCAGGGCACTGATCATGTGTGGGCCACCCCCAGGGCACTGATCATGTGTGGGCCACCCCCAGGGCACTGATCATGTGTGGGCCACCCCCAGGGCACTGATCATGTGTGGGCCACCCCCAGGGCACTGATCATGTGTGGGCCACCCCCAGGGCACTGATCATGTGTGGGCCACCCCCAGGGCACTGATCATGTGTGGGCCACCCCCAGGGCACTGATCATGTGTGGGCCACCCCCAGGGCACTGATCATGTGTGGGCCACCCCCAGGGCACTGATCATGTGTGGGCCACCCCCAGGGCACTGATCATGTGTGGGCCACCCCCAGGGCACTGATCATGTGTGGGCCACCCCCAGGGCACTGATCATGTGTGGGCCACCCCCAGGGCACTGATCATGTGTGGGCCACCCCCAGGGCACTGGGTTGAGTGCAGATTCCAGGAACCAGACCACAGTTTATAGGTCTGTGTCCTGACAAAGACAGCCTGGCTGTTCAGTTCTGTCACAGTCTCGTTGCTGGAGAGTTGAGGGTTCATAGTTTTGCTGGTACTTGTAGTTCTCAGTAGGCTGAGCATTATTTCTTGATGTGCGGTGCTCCTGCCTCTGAGCAGTTACACATGGCACTGCTCTGTGATACCCACCATTCTGGGGCTCACGCCGGGTTCCCAGTATGGCCACATCCCCAGCTTCCCCTTAGCTGAAGCCCGCTCCTGTGCCCAATCAGATTGGCGGTGGGCACGTTCCCCACTCCGTAGGGAAACCAGGGAAGCTTATACTGGGCTCTGTAAACAGGCCGGCATACAGGCTGATCGAGCGAGAGCCTGGACATGTGCTGTGGGACCGGGCGAGTTTTGGAGCGACCGGGGGTTTCAACCATGAAAATCCTGGGTTTTGATCCGCTTTAAATGCTCTAAGAACAATCTAGCCGGGGGAGTGTCTCTTGCTGCCAGGAAAATCGCTATATTGTACCTTGTAAATTCCAACCTGGAGTCAGTCCCATCCGCTTACAATGATCATGTCCCCGAGCAGAAGAGAGATCAGTGACATGTCAGTGACGAGATTCTGCTGCTCGTGGTGTCGCTCCTTGTCCTCTGAGGAGTAATAAATCGCTTTGAACAGACACGTGTATCGGATGCCGCCAGCCCTGGAAATGTCTGGCTAGACATAGATTGTGCTTTTACAAGCCACTGATGGTGCGGCACAGGAGACGTCTGCTGTATCGCCCCCGCCTCTTATACTTTCTGGGTATATAGTGGAGTGAGGAAGGGTTAGGACCACTCACTCTAATGCTGTTTTCCCCCATCATCCTTAAGCACAGCCCCTAGTTTCTCTCAGCATCCTTAAGCACTAACCTCTACATTTCTCCCATCATCGTCCTTAAACTGGACCAACACCTGTTTTTACCCTAACGGGTATTGGTCACTCTGTGTGGTGATTTTAAGAAGGGATGGGGGGCATCCAGAATGCTGGAGCCCCCCCCCCCCCCCAAAAAGCTTGTTTTACTCAACCTTCATAACGAGCCAGCGCCAGAACGGAATCTGGCGATTGGCCGCAGGGCAGACACGTGGGTAGGTCCTGCCGGTGGCCGGCGCAGAGGATGCGACTGTACCCAAATGCCCACCCAGCGGCCAATCGCGGGATTCCATTCTTGTCGCTGGCTCGTTATGAAGGTGAGTAAAACGAACTTTTTATGTGGTTTGCTGCGAGAGGGGCTCTAGCATTCTGGATGCCCCCTATTCCTTCTTAAAATCGCCACACAGCGGGACCAACACCCGTTAAGGTAAAAATGGGTGTTGGTCTGGTTTAAGAATGGCCCCTTAATTTCTCCCATCATCGTCCTTAAACACCGCCCCTTAATCCAGGCCTTCACCCTGAATCTGAGCCTATCTTGTATATTTTCCCCTCTGTACATACAGATTGCCCACATTAATCTGGACCTTCATCCTGAATAAGAGCCTATCTTATATGTTTCCCACACCCTGTACATACAGATTGCCCTCATTAAAAATCATCCTACCTGCATCTACTGCATGTTATGAGCCTTTAAACATTCAAGATGGCGTCCCATGGCATTTCAGGCTGCCTGCAAACAGGAAGTGTCTTCTGATTATGCCGCTCTGCATTCTGGGATTGCTGTCCTTTCCCTGACCCCAGCTCTGCTCTGTCTGTGTAAAGCACAGCTATAATCCCACCCCCCTCTCCTCAGTATGTGATGCTTCTGAGGCAAGATGGCGGTGCCTATCCTAAAGTGCTGAACAGAGTTGCAGCCCAGTGGGGGAAAGAATAAGCGATTAAAAACGTAAAATATATTAATTTTAGATGCTGGGGAATAGTTTAAGGGTTTGGGCTTTTCATTAAATCATGTTGAAGGTTTGGTTTAAGCACGGCCCCTTAATTTCAGTCATCATCTTTAAAGTGGGCCAACACCTAGGGGTGATCGGCCCGGGAATCTATAAGATTCCTGGGCCGATCACCTCACACACCGCGGGACATCCGAGATCGGGATGTCCCGCGGGGTGTAACCCCCCCCCCCCCCTCAAAACCCCCGAAAAACCTTACCTCTCCAGCCGCCGCTTCCGCCGCCGCCGCCTCACTCGTGCTCCTCTAGACGTGCCCGCGCCGGCCGTCTCTGAATGGCCGGCGCATGCGCGCACACGTCAAAAGTGACGCGGGAGGCGGCGGCGGCGGGCGCGATCCCTTGTCCGTCGACGGACGTCACTTGTCCGTCGGCGGGCATTGGACAGCGCAGTCACGTGGGAGCGTGGAGAGGTGAGTTTTCGGGGTGTTTGGGGGGGTTTCGGGGTGCCCCGGGGAAGTGGACCAATACCCAGGATAGTCAAAATCCTGGGTGTTGGTCCACTTTAAGCACGGCCCATGGAGAGAATTAAGGGGTCGTGCTGAAGGATTCATAGAAAAACAGTTACCGGTAAGTCTAACGGGGATCTTCTCTGTGATTCCATCTTGGGAGATCTCTT
This sequence comes from Gastrophryne carolinensis, assembly GCA_027917425.1. Lineage (NCBI taxonomy): Eukaryota > Metazoa > Chordata > Amphibia > Anura > Microhylidae > Gastrophryne > Gastrophryne carolinensis. Next base: position 165,647,792 of record CM051241.1, on the reverse strand, counting down.
CCTTCCTGTTTGGTCGTGAGAGACGGCAAGTTTAACGAACGCATTGTGTCTGATCTTGTGCCACATGTTCGAGTCGGGGAGATGCTGTTTCTTTACAGAATCTATCCACGCCCCTGCTGCCTTGTACAGAAGGAGCCTGCAGAGACCTGGCTCACCCACCCCCCCCCCCCGTATTACAGCGAATGGTGGCCAAGGGGAAGGGAGACTAAGTCTTTCCACCAGTTTGCATCTAGTCAGGATGTGGCTTTTCTAATGATTCCAGGAATGTTGTCTGATTGAACCGAATGAAAGTGAACCTTTACCCAGACTGTGCCGCCTGCTTGATGCCCATAATTGCAAGTGTCCCTGATTTGGAGGGATTGTTCCCCTGTCACACGCTGCTCTCATTTGTCCCTCTTTGAGGTGTAACATGCAGATCTGCAGCAATAAATGATTCATTTGCCTGTTCCAAGTGTTTCTATTGTTGTAACAGTTACAATGTATCTTCTATCAGTAAATTGAGCCAGGCCCCCTCATTGATTAAGCATCCCTCTTTCTCACCCTGAAAAGTTGGTAGGTATGTAATTGTACACATTGTGCTACCAACCATATGGCCTGATTATGGGAGCTTGGAGGGGGTAAATACATAGAGCCTAATATTGGGCCACAGAGATGGGCATCTAAATTGGGAATGCCCAAGCATGCTGGCAGCCGCATCCCCCGCTTTCCTCTAACGGGGCGTGCCCGTGCCGGCCATTCACAAATGCCTGGCATGGGCGCATGCCCTGCTAAAGGTATAACACAGATGCGGCTCTCGCATGCACTGTTGGACTGGGACGCAAGGTAAGTGAATAGGTAAGTGAACACAGCGGAGCATCCCGATTTTTGGATGTCCCAGGGAGAGGGAATCGATCGGCCCGGGAATCTTATAGATTTGTGCTGGAGTTGAGCCGCTTTGAATAGGCAAATTAATCATTTATTGCTGCAGATCTGCATGTTACTCCTCAAAGAGGTACAAATGAGAACGAGGGACAGGGGGACATGGACTCAGAGAGACAGTCCCTTCAAATCAGGGACACTTTGGAGGTATGATCTCCTATATGTTTCCAAACTCTCTGAGCATTGATCCATTCACTCACAACCCCTCCAGTGACTGCTGCATGGCTCGGATGACTGGTCTGGGTGCACATCCTCCTCCAGGCCTCGTGATGAGAAGCAAAACACTTCCTGGAGCCAAGAGGAAGGTTGGTTCCTTTGCCTAGTTTCTGTCCACCTTGAAGTGATAGAACAGGCAAAGCTAACTGTTAAACCAGGGGCGTAGCTAGGGGGAAGTGGGGGGGGGGGGCACTTGCCCCAGATGCAGCAGGTCAGGAGGGTGCCAAAGGGGGGCCTGAGAATAGATGGGGGGGTGCCATTTTAAATCTTTGCTCCGGGTACCATAAAGCCTAGCTACTCCTCTGTTAGACCATTGTGTCAGGCTACTTTTGGCAATATCCTAAACTGTTTGCCATTTTTAAATTAAACTGGACCAACACCTGTTATTACTTGGTGTTGATCCCGCTCTCTGCAGATAGCAAGAAGCTCGGGGGAGGGGGGGCATCCAGAAAGCTGGAGCCCCCTTGCACCGAACTGCACACGTTGCGCAGAATACTCGCCTTCATTACGCGCCACAGCGGACGGCACAGAGGGCGCAATTACGGCCCACGTGACCACACGGCCGCCAATCGCGGGACTCCTTTCCCGGGGACTGGCTCGCTGGCTCGTAATGAAGGTGGGTATTCTGCACGTCCTGTGCGGTTTGGTGCGAGGGGGCTCCAGCGTTCTGGATAACCCCGCCCCCCCCCCCCCCCCCCCCCCCCCCCCCCCCCGAGGTTCTTGCTATCTGCAAAGAGAGGGACCAACACCCGTTAAAGTAATAACGGGTGTTAGTCCTGTGTAATCCAGAAACGGCAGATATATAGGGGTTAACAGTTTTACCTTATGATTTCTTTTCTGAAGCATGTCAGTGTGGCCCTTAGAGCTGGCTTTGGTCCAGCTAGGGCAGCTATTGGTTATTTGAATGAGAGGGCGTGCTAGGAGGAGGCTGGTAGGAGGGAGGGATTAGCTGGGCTCCGAGCATTCACGCTATGAGTAGAAAGGGGGGCTCCTTGTGCTAGTATTGGTGGCCCACACTGGTGGGGTGGTGCTAGAAGGGCAGATGAGGTAGTGTATTTCACATGCTGGAGGAACGCTTAACAGGGTAACCTGCTGTTTATTTTATTTAATCTTTTGAATGAAAAATCCCTTTGGCTTTCAATACACGAGCAGCTCGCAGATATTTGCATTCATGATGACCAGGCCACTTATTTTATTGCATAAGCTTGGCCATAACAACCTCTTTGCTTTTCTCCTAAGACTCTCTGAGATTCTGCAGCAGCTAAAGATAGATTGCTGATAGCTTTTGCTTACCAAGGCTCATTCTGCCCTGACTCATATGAGCTGAGATCCTTCTTGTGATGCATAGAAATAAAGATTCATCATGACCTTTAGGCTATGTTCACACCCAGGGCAAGCGTCGGCACTGGGTGTAACCGGACAGGTGCCAGGGTCCCTGCACCTTGGGAGGGCCCACCTCATTCCCTGTGCAGGGCTGTGCGGTAACCAGGGCTAGGGACTTCAACCAGGGGCAGGTTGGCCATTCGGAGAGTCTTTCTTTCTTTTTCTCTCCTTTCTTTCTTTCTCTTTTTCTTTCTTTCTTTCTCTTTTTTTCTTTCTTTCTCTTTTTTTCTTTCTTTCTTTCTCTTTTTTTCTTTCTTTCTTTCTCTTTTTCTTCCTTTCTTTCTTTTTCTTTCTTTCTTTCTTTCTTTTTCTTTCTTTCTCTTTTTTAATTTAATCCATTCTTTCTGCCATTCTATTTGTCAGTCCTTCTATTCTTCCTTTTTTTTTTTTTTTTTTGTGTTTTCCTTCCAGTCTTTCTTTCGCTCATCTATTGTTTCTTTCATCTGCTCATTCTTCCATATTTTCTTTTTTCCTTCTATTTCTGTCATTACCGCTTTCTTTTATTCAGTCTTTCTTTCTTTACTTCCTCCCTTTTTTTTTTTTTCCCTTTCGCTCCTTTTTTTTTTTCGTTCCTTTCATCCTTTGTTTCTGTCCCTCATTCTTTTTGTTCTTCTTTTCAGTTTTTTTTTTCCTTTACATCTATTTTTTTTCTGTTCTTTTCTAATTCATTTCTCATTCTTTCAGCCATTCCTTCTATACTTTGTCATTCCTGCTATTATTTTTTTTCTTTCTACTCTTTGGCAGCATTCCCTATACTATTATCACCATGTATCGAAAAGTATACCACACTGCAAGGGGCCCATTGAGACTCTCCCAAGGGCCCACGTAAGCCTAGAGCCAGCCCTTTTCACACCTTGTCCGGACGCATTTGCGGCAGGTATTCCATTGTGCGTTTGATCTGCGTTTTTGTTTGCGCGTGTTATAAATATACCTTTTTCAAGGGGTGCAATTGCGTCCATGACTGTTTGCGGACGTGTTTTTCTTCCCTCTGCTGCACCGGAGAGGTGTGGAAGGGGCCATAGGTGTCATTAATGGACATCTGTTTGCCGCAAACTTAGAGACTCGTGCTGACAGGTGTGAATAAGGGCTCATGCCCAGTGCTGATGAATGTCCACCCCTGACTGATGAGCCATCACCTTAGGGTCACCTAATCTGTGAACTAATGACACTTTAAACCCCCCCCCCATCCTCCCAAACTGACTCAAGACCACTGAACTGTGGCATAGAAATACCCGTTTGGGGAGAGGGGGTTGTATCATTATTTCACAGATTAGGTGACCCTAAGGTGGTGGCCTCATTCCTTGGTGGTCATCTCCTGGGCAGTATTCCTAGGTGGTGGGCAGTATTCCTAGGTGGTGGGCAGTATACTTAGGTGATGCCATTGCCTGGTGGGCAGTATACTTAGGTGATGGCCTCGCCTGGTGGGCAGTATACCTAGGTGATGGCCTCGCCTGGTGGGCAGTATACCTAGGTGATGGCCTTGCCTGGTGGGCAGTATACCTGGCATCTCCTACACAACACATTGCAGAGGTCAATATTCTACTTGTGTATGGCAGCCTTTAAAATCTTTTGTATCCCATATTTTGACCGAGCAGTTCTTGGATGCGTCCCTGATTCTAATAACTGTATCGTCTCCTCCGCTGTCACGTTAGGTCTCCGGAGTGTTGGGGCTTCTTGTTATCTCAAGTCTTGAAACAGTTCCTTTGTCTGTGTTGTAGTGTAATAGAGCTGCGCATGGTTACGTTTCCTCCTTAGGGGACCAAAGCCGTTTACACGTGTGCTTAGCCTGCTGAGAACTCTGTAACATATTTACTCTCGGTGGAAGCTCTCGGTTCCATATTTATCATTAGTTTTTTTTTTTCTCTGTCTTGGCTGGCATTAGTATTCTGCTGAGGCCTATCTAGATTACATGTTCAGACACTTCTTCAGATGGAGATCCCACTGGGGCACCTGGTAGGACTAGTTTCTGGGGTGGTTTCGTGATGCTGAAAGCGATTGGGCAATAGAAAATGAATTTTAAACGTGCACATTTATCATTATGATGATCAGCGACGTACAACTTTTCTAGTGTGTTCAGCTTCTACTACAAGAAGACGTTGATCGATGGCTTCCACCTAACTCTGTCCTGCCATCGTTTTTGGGGTATGTGGCGGAGATGACCTATATGCAGGGCAGAACTGCTGATCCAGATTGCCCTTGGAAAACAATAAAGTGTCACTACCAGGTTGTCGGGTGCTTTTATAACAGTTTTGACGCATCGGCCCTGAAATTTAGAAGATTCCAGGGCCGCTGGATTCCCCTACCCCCCCCCCCTCCCGGGGCATCCATAACCGGGATAGTCCCAAGAAATAGACTGCTCCAAAATCCCCTGAAATGTGTCCCAAGTCCTAAGTTCAATTGTATCCTACATTAGGGGGTAATGTAATGTGTGAACCCCCCCCCCCCAGGGTTCTTTTCCAGGCCAACAGTGCATGCGCAAGCTGCGTCTGCCTCCCTGCTATCCCTGGATGGATAGGGACGCAGCTGCCAGTGTGCTGATTGGATGAGTGGCCGTGCATGCGCCATAGGACCGGGAAGAGGTGAGTTTTTGGGTGACCTGGGGGGTGTTTCACACAGTGGGGCATCCCTGCTGGCCTCTCCTCTAACCTCCCACCCACCCAGATCAGCAAAACGTTTCCCTGGCCCCATGGCGCATTAGCCAGCTCTTGTCCAGTGGCCTATGTTATATGGCAAACTGCTGACTGTTTGCAATGGGGAGCACAGGTGGCCATACCTCATTGGAAAAATGATGGACCCCATCTGTAAAAATGTTTCATTGCACATTGAGGAAAAACTGGAACAAACTAAATTGCACTTAGTTATACTAAAGGCAAGTCCAAATTTTGTCCCATTGTCAAAGCTTTGGAGATGCAAAGAAACAGTGGGTGTGGCAACAGTCTCTTTCTCTCTCTCTCCTCTTTGAATCTGATGCTAATAGGCCGAGCTGTGTTTACCCTGACAGTTGAGCTGGGATTGTCCGAGAGCAGCTGATTAATATAGATGAGCCCCAAATCTAAAATGTATAAAAGTTGGTCATATAATTCACTGGAGAACACGGTTTAATTTGCAATGTATAATTGATTGCCTTGCTACTCACATCCATTAAAGCTTGTGGCGGCTAAAGCGACACTGTAGCAACACTTCGGATGGAAGACAGCACATGTGTCCAGGGATCATCTGGATAATCTGCTAACAAATTACCCTCTTGTGTGCCTGGCAAAAGGGAATCCCACTAGCTTGTGGCCTCCGGCTTTCTTTGTGGCTGGAAGTTATTAAATAAGGATGCAGAGATGCTACAGGGATAGCGCTGGCTCCTGATGCCAAACTTCAGCCTTCATCCAGGGTTTTTCTCCCTCTCCATGGTTCCTTTGCTTTTGCAAAATGGCCCAGCATGACAAGGTGGTGGACCCCCAGGGCACCACGACTACGAAAGAGAGGAACATTTTTTTTTTTTTTTTTTTTGCTGTACATTATAACATTTTGAAGTATCCCACAAGAATAGTTTTGCTTCAGGCTGTTAAAGTGCTCAACTGCCCCCCCCCCCACTGCAGTCTTTAGATGTAATGGAAGTCATTCTATGGGTCAAGCAGCCTTCATTTGGCTTCCCAAACATGAAATGCTTCTATAAATTGATTGCTATCTATTGTACTGCTTCCTTTCGCAACCACCTGTTTCTCAAACAGCCTTAAATCCCTTCCTAAAGCAGGCCGAAATCCACGTGGCTGGGCCCTGAAATCTAAGACACCAGATGCCCCGCTTTGTGAAACCCCCCGGGATGCGATCGCCGCCAGCAGACACATCCCCAGGTTCCCTGTGGGCGAGTGTGCTCCCAGCCTTTCTGAATGGGCATGTGCATGCTCCCGCATCTAGTCAAAGAGCATACCAGGGATGGAAGCAGCCAGCCTGCTGCACCTCATCGTTGCGACTCCTTTGAGACCATGCAATTGGGGATCTCAAAAGTGCCACTGGCAGTGGCTTTAGCGGTGCAAAAACCCCTGCTAAGCGAAAAGCAACACTTCAGGAGGGCCCCAACGGGTCCAGAAGTGGGTTTCCATCTGCTTTAAATCGAAAGTTCCAGTAAAAGTTGTTTGGGTTGAAAATAATACCAGTATACTTTTTTTGAGCCTATCCATTGTGGCCATTTTATTAATTCGTTTTTTTATTTGGTAAAGTTATTGGGCAGCATTTTGTGTATTAACATCCAAAGCCCTTCCTTTCTGGACATAGTGGGGGGTCAAGAGTAGCTAGGCTTTCTGGCACCAGGGGCAAAGATTCGAAATGGTGCACCCACCTGTTCTTGGGGACACCCCTGACCTGCTGCACCCGGGGCAAGTGCCTCCCTGCTCTCTCCTAGTTACGCCCCTGGGGTCAAGTCTACTTGCCTCTTTTGGAAGAACTTCCTTCTTACAGCTCTGTAATTAACATTTGCTGAGCGCTACACCGCTATATGCAATACAGGGCTAGGGAGAATTATTGGGTTGTGAGGTTTCAAATGCTTTTTACGGACTTGGAGACATTTCCACAGATGCAATATTTACTGAAGGGCTCTCCATGTGGCCCACATAAGCTCTTTCCCACATGAACCGGAAACACATTAAAGTGGACCAACACCCAGGATTTTGACTATCCTGGGTGTTGGTCCACTTAGGTGCCCCGCTGTCTGAAACCCCCCCCCGATCGCCGCAAAAACTCACCTCTCCCCGCTCCCACGTGACCTCGTCCGGCCAATGACAGCGCTCAGAGCAGCTCTGGTATGCGCGTCCAAAGCCGCTTGGACGTGCATACCAGAGCGCTGTCATTGGCTGCATCTCTCGCTTCCCTCTAACGGGGAGCGCTCCTGCGCCGGCCATTCACAAAACGGCCGGCGCGGGAGCGCGCCCTGCTAGAGGGAAGCGAGAGACGCGACCGCGTCTCGCGCATGCGCCGTTGGATCGCCGGTAAGGTGAGGATTGTGGGCCTCCTGGGGGGTTCCTCCCCGCGGGACATCCCGATTTCGGATGCCCCGCGGGGAGGGATCTGATCGGTCCGGGAATCTTATAGATTTCCGGGCCGATCCCCCCTGGGTGTTGGTCCACTTTAAATGGACTGTCCAGGGTAAAATTAGGCCAATGCTCCCTGAGTTAGCATACACCTACTCGCCTACTGACCCCTAAGAGAGTTGTGAATACTTATCAGTGGTTTCCCTTTTTGGCTTCCTGTATAAAGCCACGTTGCCTAAGGAAGTGATATAACTTAAATGGTACATAAAAATAAATGACTGTCTATAAACACCATCCAAAACTGAAACAGCCGGTGCGACTGGAGCTTTGTAAAAGTGCCGCCTGTGCCTTATGTGGTGATGGCGGTGTCGTCTTGTCGCTGTGATGAAGGCAGCATGGCAATGCTTTTGTCACTGTGGCACACATCCATCCTAAAATAGCTCTGTGCACTTCCCTATGCATGAGATGCCCATGGCACGCTCTTCACATAGATTCCATCAATCAGAGGTCTGCAGTGCCTTCTGGGAAATGTCACATCTTGGATCTACACTATGTACTGCATGCGGTTAAGTGGCTTATTCCGGCTGTCATAAATATTTATCGCTGGATGATGGCGACTTTATGTGGACGTTTCTGTAACCCTGGGCTGGATGATTCCTTTTAGCTTGGTGTGTACATTTATCTATTAAAGAGATGGCGAATTTCTGCACTAAAACTCTTTAGCAGTTTAGGTTATGACTGTCACTGTGTCAGCTGTACAGATATAAATAGTATATTTTGGCTGGCACTGAACACTGTCACATTTTATCCTGCCGACTACGTCAAATGTGAGCTGTGACCCATAGCTCAGCATCTATCGCTGACTCATTAGTTCACCGTTGCAGTTGCCATTTTTACATAGAAACATGGAAGGGTGACTGCAGAAGGACACCATATGGTCCATCTATTCTGCCCTTATGTATATACTTTGTTCTCTTTATCTTAGGATAGTTGTGTGCTTATCCCAGGCATGTGCTCATTCACTGACTGACAATTTTTCAACTACCTCTGCTGGAAGTTTGTTCCCAGTATCTACTACTCTTTCTGTAACATATTTTCTAACATTGCTCCTGATCTTCCCTCCAACCAGCTTCAGGTTGGGCCTCTTGTTCTATCATTAAGTTTCTTCTTAAAAACACTTTCCTCCTGAACCTTATTCAATCCTTTCACATATTTAAAGGTCTCCATGTCCTCTCTCTCTTCCTTCTTTCCTCCAGACTGTACAGATTTTCTATGTTCTTTAGGTCTCTCCTGATTTTGTTTGTTTTAAGTTTAAGTCCTTCCACCATTTTCGTTGCCGGTCTTTGGACCCATTCTATTTGAATGATGTCTTTTTGCAGGTAAGGTCTCCAGAACTGCACACAGTATTCTAGCTGTGGCCTTACCAGGGCTCTATACAGCGGCATCACAACCTCCCTCTTCCTACTGGTGATGCCTCGAGCTATGCAGCCGAGCATCCTGCTTGCTTTTCCCACTGCCTGGCTACACTGTCCACTCATCTTGCAGCTATCAGTAATCAGTATCCCTAAATCTCTCTCCTCAGAGGTCCTGGCTAACACAGTGCTGCCCATACGGTGCTCAGAGCAGGGATTCCTTCTACCCAAGTGCAGGATTTTACATTTAGAGACATTAAACTCCAGTTTCCACAGTTTTAAACATTTATCCAGTAAAGCTAACTAATCTTCCATGTTGCAGACACCTCCCAGGATTGTTCACCCTATTACTAACCTTTGTATCCTCAGCAAACAAGCAAACTTTTCCTACCAAGCCTTCTCCTATGTCACTTACAAACATATTAAGAGCCTTGTGGCACCACCACTTTTGCCAATGGTGTTTAGGCTCTTTACAGACCAGTCAGTGTTCTTTCTCATCAACTTTTTATGAAGGGTCTAACTGAAAAAAAAATGTGCTTATTGAATTTTACAATGCTAGAAGCTTACCTGCTCCACCTACTGAACTGTGGAGTTGGTAAGCCAAAGTTGCGACTACAACTCTAACTCTTGACTCCACAGACCTAATCCAATAACTTTTTTATTTAAACCGGTCCAACACCCGTTTTTTTTCCTTTGACGGGTGTTGATCCCTCAGACAGAGAATAAGAACAAGCTTGGGGGCATTCGGGATGCTGGAGCCCCCCCAGAACATAACCCTCCCCCAGAACGCACAATGTCCTTACCTTCACTTTCACTCGACCATGGCCCACATTACCACCCAGCGGCCAATCACACGGCCCCTTTCCCGGGTCTGGCTCGAAGTGAAGGTAAGGATACTGGGCGTTCTGGGCAGGTTATGTTAGGAGGGGGGCTCCGGCATTTAGGAATCCCCCCGAGCTTGTTCTTATTCGCTGTCTGCAGGACCAAAACCCGTTAAAGAAAAAAACGGGTGTTGGTCCGGTTTAAGCCAGTTAGTTTTGGAGTTGCGGCCATTTATAAATATGGCTATTCTAAGTATACAGCACATCCTGTTCCAGAATATTCCTTACACTTGGGTAATACATCCACAAGATGGCGCTGGACTGCAGAAAACAGCTTGTGGCTTTTCCTGGCCCTATACAAGTCGGGGACCTCCCAGAAATTCCTCAGTTTATTTCTGCAGTCTGCGCTGAGAAGATAGAAGATAGCTCTCTTGTGCGCAGGTGAACAGGGCTTATTGCCTGCTGCCCTGCAGGACTATTCCCACCCGTTCCGTCCCATCTACTGCCTCCCAGCCTCAGCTGATAAGGTTCGGGTGAAGGTAGGCGATAGAAGCACTACGGTGCTGAGGAGCTAGGCTCCTACCGCAGTCCCTGCTCTAACAGGGTAGGCGGTTCCGGCTAATGGTGAGCCTTTTGGGATGCCCCCACTGCCTCATGGTTTTGCCAGGTTATCCTGTGCAGTTAAACCCTATTCCCATTCCCCCTCCACCTTCATTCCTCATATTAGCCCCTGGGCGCCGTTCCCCCTGGGAATTCTGCCGTTATCCTCCCTCACTCTCCCTTCGGGAGATCTCCGGGGGGGGGGGGGGGGGGGGGTTTGTTTAGTGGTTTAAGACTGTAGACTTATGTTGTGCTTGTCACTTTATTAAAACGCTCTGCCATGCATTTGTACTGCGCTCCGCGGCTGGCAGCCCCATTCACCTCAGAGCTGCCGGGTCACTACTGGCCGGCCGGATCACGTGGGCGCGCTTCGCTCTCTTCGGGGGGGGGGGGGGCGGGCTCTGTGGATGATGCATTTTACCTCATATCTCCATGGCCCGCCCCTCGAGGTTGCTGATGCCATTTTGTCTTCTTCCTGTTGCTGCTGGCTCCTTGCGGTCTGTGAGTTCCCCGGTGGGGTGATTTTTCAGTTTTTTTTTTTCTTATGCCTTATTCTCATGGAAATATTTGATTATGTCTTTCAGGCGGGATAAAGCTGCGGTCCTGTGGTTTCTCCCGGACCTCTACCCTCATTATCTCCCACTTCCCTAGCGGTTCATTGGGGCATCCCGGGTAGCTCTTTAGCATTAACCCTTACTGGCCTATTGTGCCGTTCAAATCACCATATGGAGCCTGGGGTTCCTTCGGGACAAGCCCGGCTATGTGGTGTGTGTGGGGTATCCCCAATCGGTGATGTCAGGGTATGTGTATCCTGCGCCCAGCAGGTACTTGCACTGCAGTCTGGGTTACCTGTTGCTGGGCCTGCGCCCCCTCGGGCTTTGCCTACCCCCCCGTCTGCATCTGACCCCCTACGAGGAGCATACCAGCGGGGAGTCTCAGCCTGATTTGGCTGCACGGGTGGCCAGCATTGAGAAACATATTGCTGGCTCTCATCTCCCGCCGTCTCCCTCTTTCCTGTGGAAACTGAGGACATTTTTTATACTACTGGTTATTCCCCCCTGGAGGAGGGGGAATTGTTCTCTGATTCAGAATCATCTGAGGAGCAGCCTAGGGTTTATGGTGCTACAGGGTCTCCCTTTGGGGAAGATCTATGGTCCTCAGATGACACTGACAGGCTTTTGGCTCATATCTTTTAAGTGCTCTGTATATCCCCTCCTGCCGTGGCTCCGCAGCAGCAGGGCGAGCTCTTTCATACGGTTAAACTACGTTTGGAATTCCCTGAGCAGTCTCGCTTTAATAATTTGGGAGAGGCCTAGCAAGCTGCCAGGGGTGCCCAAGAGTTGGGACAAAAGGTATCCCTTTCCTGCTGATGTGATTAAGCATTGGTCATGTCCTCCCGAGGTGGACACGCCCGTTCTGGGGCTGTCCAATACATCTGTCATGCATTCTCCTGACACTACTGCCCTGAGGGATGGTGAAAACCGGCGTATGGACCAACTGGCTTGCCATGCCTTTGTGGGGACTGTGCTATGCCCGGTTTGTGCCTCTGCCATTACAGCTATTGCTATCAAGGGTTTGCTTAAGAGCCTCTTAGATGGGGCCTCTGATGACGTGGGAGGAGAGGAGTAAAGATCTCTCCTGCTTCGCTATGAATTTGTTGCATATGTCCTGTCTGCTATGGATGATGCCATTATAATGTGTGGTAGAACTTCTGCCCTGTTGGTGGATATACGCCGCTCTGTCTGGCTACGTCACTGGGTAGCTGATAATACTGCTAAGAAAGCTCTCACTGGTTTCCCTTTCAAGGGCCTGTGCCTTTTTGTTGAACGCTTGGATTTGTTTGCCAGGGGCGGTAGGTTACCTCAACGTAGGAGGCCGTCCCGGTCCTTTCGGGGGATGGATGCCCTTCTTCCATCCTTCCGTGGTTCCAGACCTGGCCGAGGAGTCTACTGGGGCCCGTGGAGATCACTGGGGAAGGGGCAGAGGACGTGGCCGTCCTGGCCTCTCCTAAGCCAAAATCCTCACCCAAGCCTCCTCAGGCATGAAGGGGCGCCTTCACCCATCCGGGTGGGGGGACGGCTTTGGCTCTTTGATCACGTCTGGAGGCTTCACGTCTCAGACCGGTGGCTTCAGGAGGTAGTGTCCTCCGGTTACAAGATAGTTTGCTGCCCCCCCAACTGACTCATTCAGGGTCGGGCGGTTCAGGTCCGCTCGGACAACCAGACGGCGATTGCCTACATCAATCATCAGGGAGGGACCTGGAGCAAGAGGGCCCTCAAGGAAGTGTCCCTGATACTGTCTTGGGCGGAGGAGAATGTTCCCTGCATCTCGGCTGTGTACATCCCAGGGGTGGAGAATCTGGAGGCAGACTCCCTCAGCAGGGGGACCTCTCGTCTGGGAGAATGGTCCCTCAGCAGCAGGTTGTTTCGCTCCCTGTGCCACCGCTGGGGTCAGCCAGATGTGGATCTTTTTGCATTCCGTCACAAGCTTCCAGTCTGTCTCTCTGTCCCAGGACCCTCTGGCCTTGGCCATGGAAGCACTGCCAATGTCTTGGAAGAGCTTTTAGCTTCTCTGTGTTCCCTCCTTTTCCTCTGCTGGGCACGGTGCTGCGCAAGATTGCTGAGGAAGGGGTGCCAACCATTCTGGTTGCCCCCTGTTGGCCAAGAAGGGTGTGGTTTGCAGACGTCGTGCAGTTGGCAGTAGATCAGTATGCTCTGCCCAAGGATCCAGACCTGCTCACTCAGGGGCAGCTACGCCATCCCAATTTACAAACTCTGGCTTTAATGGCCTGGCTGCTGAAACCTCCATCTTGATGGAAAAGGGGCTGTCTGCCTCTGTTAATACCATGATTCGGGCTAGAAAGAAGTCCTGGTCATCCATTTACTACTACCGTATAATCAAGAAACCCTCTCTCGACCCCTCTGCCCTCTCTAGCTATCGCCCTATCTCACTACTCCCTTTCTCCTCCACACTTCTTGAACAACATGTCCACTCAGAACTGTCACAATACTTATCCACTAACAACTTATTTGACCCCTTACAATCAGGATTCTGCCTTAACTACTCCACTGAAACTGTCCTCCCCAAAGTCACCAATGATCTGCTCACTGCCAAAAGCATTGGTCATTACTCCATCCTCATCCTTCTTGACCTCTCCTCAGCCTTTGACACTGTTGGCCACTCTCTGCTTCTTGATATTCTGTCCTCTCTCGGGGTTCAAGGTCTTGCACTCTTGGCTCACCTCTTACCTCTCTGACAGATCATTCAGTGTGTCCTTTTCTAACAGTTTCCTCCTCCCCGTTCTTTCTGTTGGTGTGCCACAAGGTTCTGTCCTAGGCCCCCTACTTTTCTCAGTCTACACCCATGGCCTTGGCAAACTTATAACTTCACTAGGCTTGCAATACCACTTCTATGCGGATGACACTCAAATATATCTCTCTGGCCCCAATCTCTCCTTTCTCGCCTCCCCAACTGCTTCTCAGCTATTTCTTCATTCATGTCATCTCGCTACCTCAAGCTAAACATGGACGAGACAGAACTGGTCATTTTCCCACCCTCTAACTCCCCTCCCCTCTCTAACACGTCTATTTCTGTCAACAATTACACAATAACAGCAACTCCCCAAGCTCGGTGCCTGGAAGTCACTCTGGACTCTGCCCTCTCTTTCAAACCACATATTCACTCCCTGGCCACCTCCTGTTGCCTCCAACTTAAAAACATCTCCCGCATCCGTCCTTTCCTCTCACCTGACACCACTAAATTGCTAGTGCATGCCCTGGTAATATCCCGTCTGGATTACTGCAACATCCTTCTTTGTGGCTTACCAGCTAACAGACTGGTATCCCTCCAGTCTATCCTGAACTCTTCTGCTGCTCGCCTCATCCATCTCTCCTCTTGCTCCTCCAGTTCTGTGCCTCTGCCAATCCCTACACTGGCTGCCAGTCCCACAGCGAATCCTGTTCAAAACTCTAACTCTCGCATACAAAGCTCTCTCCAACCAGGCCCCTCCCTACATCTCATCTCTAATCTAACAATATCAACCTAGACGCAGCCTCCACTCTGCTACCGACCTCCTGTCCTCCACCCTGGTCACCTCCTCTCACGCCCACCTCCAGGACTTCTCACGTGCAACTTCAATCTTCTGGAATGCCCTCCCACACCCAATCCACCACTCCACAACCCTTAAAACTCACTTATTCAGACAAGCATATAATCTGGCCTAACCAATCTTCTAAAGGGCATACGCCACAAAGCTCACTACTGACTGTTTGTGATCCTTCCCCCTCGCAAGGGCAGGGCTCGCAATGGCAGGGCTCTCTCCCCTATTGTATCTTGTACTCAGAATATCCACTGTCAAATCTGTAAAACTGCATTTGAAATAGTATATGTACCGTATGTTTCTACCCTGTCTGTAATTACTACTTTGTAAAGCGCTACAGAAGATGATGGCGTTATATAAATAAATAATAATAGGATCTGGCATGCTGACATTGACTGGTGTGAGTCTAAGTCGCTTCCCTGTAGGGTGTTTTCTGTCCCTAGGATTCTGGAATTACTGCAACATGGTTTGGATTTGGGTCTTCAACTTAGTACCCTCAAAGGTCATGTTTCTGCTTTGGCCATTTTCTTCCAAAGATCCTTTGCTCACCATCGTCTGGTCAAGACTTTCTTCCAGGGGGTTACTCACGTGCGTCCCCCACGGAAGCCTATGTTACCAGTCTGGGACTTGAACTTGGTCTTATCTGCCCTGCAGGGGTCTCCCTTTGAGCCTTTGCGTGGGGCCCCATTTTGACTCTTAAGGTAGTCTTTTTGGTGGCCATCACTTCTGTTAGGAGTGTTTCTGAGTTGGCGGCGCTTTCCATCAAACCCCCTTACTTTGAGAGACACCAGGACAAGGTGGTGTTTCGTTTTAAGCCAGATTTTCTGCCTAAGGTTGTGTCTGCTTTTCATCTCAATCAGGACATTGATTTGCCTTCTCTATGCCCTAATCCTAGTAACACTAAGGAGCAGGTTTTACACTCTCTGGATGTGGTCAGTACTCTGAAGTTCTATTTAGTGGCTACTGAATTCTTCAGGAAGACTGATGCTCTTTTTGTGCTCCCATCTGGTCCTAAGAAGGGTCTGGCTCCAGCTAAGTACACTCTCAGCAAGTGGATTCTCCAGGCTGTGGTACAGGCCTATTCTGCTAAGGGGAAGGAGCCTCTCTTCCGCCTTACTGCTCATTCTACTCGTGCTATTGGTGCCTCTTGGGCTTTTCAGCACCAAGCTTCTGTTGAACCAGTTTGCAAGGCCGCCACTTGGTCTTCTGTTCATACCTCTTCAAAGTTTTACAAGGTTGATGTTAAAGCCTCAGCTGATGCTGCTTTTGGTCGCAAGTTCTGCAGGCGGCAGTGGTTTAAACTGTCCGCTGTTGCTTTTTGGGGATCCCACCCTAGCTTACGGACACTGCTATTGGATGTCCCAAGTGTAAGGAATATCTTATGGAACAGGACGTGCTGTATACTTAGAATAATACAATTCTGTGATTACTTGCCTGTAAAATTGGTATTATACGTATACAGCACGTTCTG
Organism: Gastrophryne carolinensis; assembly: GCA_027917425.1. NCBI lineage: Eukaryota > Metazoa > Chordata > Amphibia > Anura > Microhylidae > Gastrophryne > Gastrophryne carolinensis. The sequence goes on along the minus strand of CM051241.1, from coordinate 165,631,854 downwards.
TTCCATCCCACCCTTATCATTATTCTTAGTTACCTCTGTATGGTGGTTGTTCATATGTTCATTTTTGAATTCTGTTTATTATTCTCCCGGCTTCTTGTTAACTGCTTGTCAATACTGGGGAATTTGTGGGAGGTCCCGGACTTATATAGGGCCGGGAGGAGCCACAAGCTGTTTTCTGCAGTCCAGCGCCATCTTGTGGATGTATTACCCAAGTGTAAGGAATATTCTGGAACAGGACGTGCTGTATACGTATAATACCAAATCTACAGGTGAGTAATCACAGAATTGTATTTTTGGCTAACCTGTCAGATCCACTGTGGAAGGGAACTAATTATGAAGGGGGCAAATTTGATTTGCTTTGATCATTTGGGGATTAGACTGTCTTCCTGTACCGGCATGGCGGTCCCATAGACCACCTACCTTGAGTCCCTGTTTGATGGAAATCCTCTTGAAGGGTTAAAAGCCTCAAAGTTCGTGGAGCTGTCATTAGTCCTTGCTCCTGTTCCACCACGATGGGCGCTTGCAGATGTCAAATTGGGATGCCTAGGGATGGGCCTTTTTATCTTTGTTCCTCAAAGTGGAACAAAACCCGGGATTTTGTTTATCCCAGATTGTGCTCCCATTTTGGGTACGTGATCACCCATAATAGCAAGCCTCCTCTGGATCCAATGAAGCATGTGTGGACTCTCGTTCAATCGGAGCCTTTGCCATGATTACCCCACTGCTGCATATTAAGGCATAGGGACACAACGGTAATTTCTGACCATAGCCCCTCTTTGGAGTCTAAAAGGCCATCAGTCACCTTCACGCACTCCATCTACAAATCTCAGAGGGCTCATCCTTCCTCTAAGTAGAGCTGTGACTCCTTCAGTTCTTAGCAAGTCTTGGCTTACAGTAATAACGTTCAGATTTCAGAGGGTGTGGAGGGCCGCGTCCTCTTAGTGATGCCGAACACCTCCAGGCTTCCTGTGCACTTTGTTCCCATTTGTGGCATAGCTGCAGATGATTAGCTCCTCAGATTTTCCGCCTATAGAACCTCGCACATAACAAGCCGCTCCAGCAACTCTTAACAGCCAGGGGCGTAATAACTGCAGGGCCGGGCTTCCATCCATTTACATTGCTAATGCCATCTTGTGTAATCCGCAATATATAATAGTTAGTAAAAGTTTCACACGTGCGGGGCTTCTGTATGGCAACGTTCTTGGATGTTTCACTATATAGGAAAATAGGAAACAAACCCTGCACCACCCCAAAAAGATTTACAATGTTAGGAATGGTGCGCCGATATGGGATACACTAAGCAAATAACCAATTTGAGATTCCAAGAATTGTGGCCCCAGCAACCACAGGGAAGAGCCCAAACCAGCACCACCAGTCTAAGAAATCAGACTACCTATTTACATGATGATCATGAATTTATTTTAAAAAAAAGGACTCGCAACAGTTATCTAAAATCATTTTTTACAGCAGGGACATCCAAGCCAAAAGTGCCATACTACATCCAATAATATAATCCATCACAATAAAAATACAAAATATACAGAGGTCAATCTCATGTGTAGTTAGCCCAAAATATGTGCAAACAGTGCCAATGCATACCTAAAGTGCAAATGCTAATTTAAATACACAAAGAAACTTTTTTAAAGGTGCTCGGGTAGATTAAACATGAAAGGTATGTATATAAATAAATTAAATAAATAAATAAATTAAAATATAATATATATGTCTCCCCAGCTGCTTATATACCTCCAGACTCCTCTGTGCAAATGTGGCAAATGATCAGCTGTTTCACCTTCTACCCTATTGGGCAGCTATAGATGGCATCTGCAACACCTCCTAGTTCTTTACTGGTGTATATGGGAGGTGTTTAAAAAAAAAAAAAACGGATGCTTTAAAATTCAAATCCAGCTGGTTTAATGAAGTATTAAATAAGGTGATGAGGGAGGACTGCTTCTGTTTTAATCCTACTTTTCAAAGAGGAGCAAGTAAAAATATACAAAAGTGACAACCCATCCCGAAGAGTAAAAATTGGGCGTTGTTCCTCTTAGTGGGGGCTTCCGGAATTGGGATTCCCCGCTGTGTATATCCCCCAAGGTCACTCTCCTTTCTGTCGCTCCCACGATGCAGACTCGGGCGAGGGTCGTCTTACATAGTTTGTGGGTCGCCCCCCTTTTTGAGCTCATTCATTCTTATTTGAAAAAAAATCGACCTCCAATAGCAAACTAGATGAGTGTTCCACAATGGGGTTGACTCATGGTCATGCACAAACAAATTTGTGCACATTTTTTGGCCTTTGCGCTTGGGCTTCAACCTGATTCATGTTCCTCAATATGGGATGAGCATTGTTTTTTGCACCCTAGTGTTTGCACAAATGAAGAGTGAATTTACCCCAAAGCAAATGGGTGGAAACGGCCAATTCCAGTGAGTAACTATCTTTCTGAAAAGACATGCTGGCAGCATCTGCCATGTTTTTGGACAATGAAAGCGTAAGCCGCAAGTTCTTTTTAGGGATTGAACACAAATTTTTTTTTTTCCTTCTCTTCTGAAAAGGAAAAAAAAAAGTTGTCACAAAAAAATTAAGGTCAAATACAAATGTGGATATTGGGCCCCAAAGTTTAGCAAAAGCAGAAGATAAAGTCAGGAATATCCCCCCCCCCCCCCCCAAATGGAGAACATGGGTTCCCACACACACTCCGAAATGGCGAATAGAGCTTTGCAGAAAACGCAGAGGCTGGACAGCTCAAACCACTATGGAGAAACATGAGGGACCATCGGGACCAGTAAGTACTTGCCGGTTTGGGATGCCCCACTACAGAGGAGTAGCTAGGATTTCTGGCACCTGGGGCAAAGATTCAAAATGGTGCCCCCCAATCAGGGTGCACCAATCGGGCTGCCCCGCTGTGTGAAACCCCCCAGACTGCTGATGCCAACTCACCTCTTCGTCCGATCGGCATGCTCAGACCCGCTGATGTCACGCCATCTAAGCCAGCAGCTCTGAGCGCACTGGCGGCAACATCCCCAGCTTCCCTTTAACAGGAAGCGTGCCTACACCGGCTATTCACAAATGCCTGGCAGGGGTACGTGCCCTGCTAGAGGGATAGTGGTAGTGCGGCTTGCGCATGCAGTGTTAGACCGGGAAAGAGGGTAAGTGGCCTGGGGTGTGTCACACAGCGGGGCATCCTGATTTTGGATGCCCGGGTGAGGGAATCGATCGACTCTAAAGGATTCCCGGGCCGATCTCGCTGGGTTTTGGTCCACTTTAACAAAAAAAATGAGGGGCCTCTTTTTTAATGTGTTTGTTTTTTCTCCAAAATTTGTGTAATAATAAAAAATGTTAGTCTTTTTTTTCTTTTTTTAAATACTTTGTTATTATTAATAACAATAATATATTATGATAAAAATATAGTTTTGTTTCTTTTGATCCATTCTTAATCTTGCGGCTTTGGGATTTGCCCACAAGGCGTCTGGTTAGAACAATGGCCGTTTATGTTGCCGCCAGTCAGCTGGTTAACATATGCGATCTGCTTTGCTGACGTCATTGGCTGCATGTTATAAGTTTAGCCTTGTTTCTATGTCTCTGTGGAACCAGAGACACAATAGAATTCGCTGAGGTTTATGATGACTGAGCCTCTTATGTTGTCGTATTGTCTTCGCAGGAAGAAGAAATTCCCGAACTGGAAATCGATGTCGATGAACTTTTAGATATGGAGACTGACGAACAGAGAGGAGATCGAGTAAAGGTAAGTGGACGGGGTGATCACTGGGATTGTGGGGGTTGTTTGATGTTGGGTTGTACCCGATTTTCATGGGTGTGTGTCTCCTTTTTCTTGCAGGAGCTTCTTAATGACTGTTACAAACCAACAGAGGTCAGTGCCCCTCCTCCGCATTGCTGTGTGTGTGATGTGAATGAATTGCCAAATGCATATACTAAGAGCCATGGAGTAATCTGATTGTCTGACTTCAATTAATTGTGTAAAGAGCATTGAATTATCAAATCGAATCAATCTGCTGATTATCCTGAATATTCCTGGAGTTGATGACATGCTGAACCCGCAGTCCCGCTCCCCCCCTCCCAAGGCATTCTCTGCTTTTGCCGAATAACATGTCACAATTCCTCCTCTCAGTAGATGTTTCATAACGCTAAATGCAGAAATTGATGCATCAGCTGGTGGTGGAAATCAAAATGATCTAGTTATGCAATGGGAAGCGCAACCTTAAGACTGCCAATGCCGCCAGCTGCATCCCCCACTCACCTTCTAGCTGCGGTGTGCCCGCTCTGCCCATTCAGAAAGGCCTGGGAAAGAGCAGCGTGTGCTGGAAGCCGCATCCCCCGCTCACTTTCTAGCCATGGCGTGCCGATTCAGAAAGCCCGGGCAAGAGCAATGGGTGCTGCCAGCCGCATGACCCCCCCCCCCCCCCCACCCCGACCCTGCTCACTTTCTAGCCGTGTCTTGCCCGCATCGTCCATTCATAAAGGCCAGAGGGGAACAGAGATGCGGTGAGGGCTCCGGGAGAAGGTGAGTGAAACTGGCGATGCGGGGGGGTTCACACTGCGGGGCATCCCAATTCAGGAATACCCTGGAGTCTTTTAGACTGTTGATCCTCTTTAAAGTGGACCGAATCTATAAGCTTCCTGCGCCGATTGATTCCCTCCCCGGGGCATCCAAAATTAGGATGCCCTACTGTGTGAAACCAGCCTATAAACTCTCCTTTTCTGGTCCAATGGTGCATACCATGGCTGCATCACCTGCTATCCCTTTAGCAAGGCATTTGTGAATGGTTGGCGCGGGCACGCTCCCTGTTAGAGGGTAGCGGGGGGACGCAGCCCCCAGCTCACTCGGATCCACTTGTAGACAGGCTCCTGGACGAAGGCGCTCAAGTGGATGGGCGGCCGTGCATGCATTGTAGGACTGAGAAGAGGTGGGTGAGTTCAGATGACCTTTGTGGTTTCACACAGCAGGCCGTTTTCGATCCGGGTGCCTCAGGGGCAAGGACCAAAACCCAGGATAGTCAAAATCCTGGGTTTTGGTCAACTTTCATAGTGTGATTAAAGAGGAAATATAAAACTAATTTTATATAGTCACTAATTAAGCGACTTTAATTTAACAGGCCTTTATAACCGGTTTACTGGAAAAGATTCAGGGAATGCAGAAGCTCAGCACCCCCCAGAAGAAGTGATTTGCTTGAGGGTGTGAAGACAGGAGGACTTGTCCACATCAATCTGGTAGAAGCGCAGTATCGCTCGCAGGCTGTCAGGGTCACCGACTCCCCCGGCACGGATGGAATGTGTGCGGCTGCTAGCAGCCAAGTTGGGATACGGAATGCAGGGGAACCATTTTTTTTTTTTATATAAAGTTTTTGTAGAAATCTTTTTTAATTAAATAAAATGTAATTAAGTGTTATGACTTGTATCGCTCTCTGTGTTTCGTAGTATTACCCCTAAGGAACAGCTCTTGGTGTCTCCTACTAACCTTGTTTCTGTAGAGTCCCATGAGCTCACTGCCTAGCGATGGCGCCCAGGAGATAAGCCGAAGACTTGTCAGCGATAAACACGACAAGTTTAGACTGTGACTCAAGAGGGTGCTTGGCAGCCGCAGCAGATGGGCTGTAAACCGCTAAGAGGTCTGTTCTGAACTATTACTGCAGCTTAAAATGTGATGGTGATTAAAGACATAATTCTAATGAGTTAATTAAAAAAAGGTGGGAGATCGGAGCTGTTAAATCCAGCAAGCATGACCGATTTACTGTCTTAACTGTCCTTTCGGTGAGGTGAGGATTTTGAACTGCATACAAAATGACACAATGTAGCACATTAGCATTTAAAGTGGACCAGTGGACACATATTCTTAGTATACAGTACGTCCTGCTCCAGATATTGTACTTACACTTGGTGTTATCCTCCGCCAGATGGCACTGCACTGCAGAGACATGTAAAACGGGCTCCTCCCAGCCCCTCAAATACCCAGGGACCTCCCACAAATCCCCAGATTTCTCTGCAGTGCTTACTGCGAAGACATGAAGTTATCACTCTCTCACAAGTGAGCGGGGCTTTTAAGCCTGCGGCCCTGTTGGACTATTCCCACCCGTCCTTCGTGTGATGTGCCTCCCCAGCCTGGGCTGCGCTGGTCGGGTGAAGGTAGGCAGCACCATGCGTGCTTATGGAGCGTTGCTCCACCGCAGTCCCCCACCAAAGGATAGGCGGTATAGGCTGATGGTGAGCCTTTATGGATGCCCCACCCGCATTATTGCCCCATGCCCCGTGTAGTGGTGGGTCCTGTACAAAGGGCCGCTATCCTCCATCATTCTCCCTGTAGCCTTCGGGAGGAAAAGGGGGGGGGTGGATTAGCGTGTAGCATGATTCGTGCATACGGCGTTTGTCATGTCTTTTGACTAGTATATGTGGTGTCTGCTGACTTGTCTTTTTTATTATTGCAAATGCCGCCGCCGCGCGCGTCTTTTCCTTCATTTGGATGTTCCGCGCCGGGCGGCGGCATTACCTCAGACTCTTCTGCGTTATCATTGGCTGCTTGTCTGAGCTTCGCACTCTTCGGGGGGGGGGGCGGGGCCTGGCTTGGCGCGCCCTGCGTCACGGCCCGCTTTGGCCCGCCCTTCGAGGTACTCTCGGCGCCATTTTTGTCAGCGCGCGTGTGGCTGTTATCCCACTGTGTCTTCCAGATGGGTGAAGCCATTGACTTCTTCCGGCCCGGTGTAATTGATAATTGGGCCTTGTATAATTACTCCCACTTCCATAGCGGGTCATTGGGGCATCCAGGGTTGCTTATAGCGTAAATCCCTACTGGCATATCGTGCCTAATAATCACCATATGGAGGCATCCCAGGAACCGGGGTCCCTTTGGGACAAGCCCGGCTGTGTGTAGCGTGTGGGCAGCTTCGTGCTGACACGGCACGGGTCTGTGTACCCTGTGCTGAGCAGGTGGTTGCATTGCAATCTGGCCTGCCAGTGGCTGCGCCTCGTTTCACTTCACCTACTCCCCCAAGCTTAAATCTCACTCCCGTTGAGTTGCATACTAGTGGGGATTCTCAGCCTGATGTGTCTTCTAGACTGGCTACTGTTGAACAGATTATTGCGAGGTCTTTAGAGCGTAAGGCCCCTGCTAAGAAGCGGCACTTGACACCTAATGTTACTGTTTTCCCTATGGGAACTGAGGAGTTTATGAATCTGTGTGGCTATACCCCTTCTGATGAAGGGGAGCCCCTTTCTGATTCAGGCTCATCTGATGAGAGACCAAGGGGTCATGACGATTCTGGCTCTGACCCCTGGGCCCCGGATGACACTGACAGATTATTGACCCAGACCTTGAGGTTCTGTCTATCTCTCTCCCTATTGAGGCTCCCAGGCAAAAAAGGGGAGGTTTGCCATACAGCAAAATCACGTTTGGAAATTCCAGGGCAGGCACATTTCCATAACCTTGTGCTCAAGGAATGGGAGCTCCCCAGTAAACTTCCCGGGGCTCCAAAGATTTGGGACAGCAAGTATCCCTTTCCTGCTGAGGTGGGTAAAGGTTGGTCATCCCCCCCCCCCCCCCCCCCTCGAGGTGGATGCCCCGATCCTAGGCCTATCTAACACCTCTGTCATGCATTCCCCTGATTCTACTACCCTGCGGTATGCTGAGGACCGGCGCATTGACCAGCTGGCCTCCCACGCCTTTACATGTGCGGGGACGGTGCTGCGCCCGGTCTGTGCCTCTGTTATTACTGCTGTGGCCACTAGAACCCTTATCAGAAATATGCTTGATAGTGCCCCTGATGATTTGCCTTGTGAGGTGTTTAATGCACTCTCCAGTTGTGATGTTTTTGTAAATTTTGTCCTATCAGCATTGGATAACACCATCAGATTGTGTGCCAGAACTTCTGCCCTCGTGGTGGCTGTGCGCTGCTCGGGTTTGGCTGCGCTAGTGGGCCACTGACAATGCTGCCAAGAAGGCCCTCACTGGTTTTCCCTTTAAAGGACGGCATCTGTTTGGAGACCGCCTGGACCTTTCTTGCTAAGGGAGGCAGGTTACCCCAGCGCAGGCGGCAACCTCGGACCTTTAGGGGTCAGGGTTCCTTCTCCTCCCCTTACCGTGATGCAAGACAGGGAAGGGGGGTATCCTTCCCTGGGGCCCGGGGAGATTTCTGGGGTAGAGGCAGAGGACGTGGACGTCCTGCCTCCTGCTGGGACCCCAAAAGCTAAATCCTCCCCCAAGCCCCCTCAGGCATATTGGGGCGCCCTCACCCATCCGTGCGGGGGGGGGGGGGCGGCTGCAGCACTTTGTTCAGGTCTGCAGGATTCATGTCTCAGACCGGTGAATTCAGGAGGTAGTGTTCTCCGGTTACAAGTTGGGAGTTGCTGCCGATCCCCCCTCCAAGATTCATCAGGTCCCGGATTCCTCAGGAGCTAGTGCAAGCGGTGCGAGGTCTCCTGGAGCTGGGGGTCATCCGCCAGGTGCCTTTAAGAGAAAAAGGCAAGGGCTTTTATTCCAACCTATTCACAGTACCCAAAAAGGATGGTTCTGTCAGGTTCATCCTGGGCTTAAAGATTCTTAACAAGTTTTTGTCAAGGGCAGGTGCTTTCGCATGGAGACTCTGCGTTCGGCCATCTGTTCCCTGCGCCAAGGGGATTTCATGGCTTCTGTGGACATCAAAGGTGCTTACCTTCATATTCCTGTGTTCCCAGGCCATCAAAAGTCCCTCAGGTTCACTCTGATGGATCAACATTACCAATTTGTGGCCTTGCCCTTCGGCCTCATTTCAGCTCCCAGGGTGTTCACCAAGGTGCTGGCTGGCGTGATGTCTCTACTCAGATGTTAGGGTGTCAGCGTGCTTCCCTATCTGGACGACACCCCCTTCACTTCCACAGTCTCTGCATCAGGCAGAGTTGGATACTCGGCTGGTGATGCCCATTATGGAGTCATTTGGATGGGTGATCAACCACCCCAAGTCCTCACTGTCCCCTTCCTTGGTAACTCCATTACTAGGAATGAATCTGGATACAGTTCAGGCAAGGATTTTCCTTCCTCAGCAGAAGGTGGATAATCTGATTGCACAGGCTCAGTCCCTCCTTGCTTGTCCCCATCCCTCCATCTGGTAGGGAATGCAGCTGGTGGGCTTGATGGCGGCGTCCTTCGAAAAGGTCCCTTATGCTCAGTTCCACTTGAGGCCTCTGCAACTTCACCTATTGTCTGTATGGGACAAGGACCCAGCGTCCCTGGACAGGGTCTGCGTGCTCTCCCTGCGGTTCCAGGGGAGGTGGGGCCCTCAGGAGGCCCACACACCTATCAATATCTTGGAGCTGCGAGCGATCAGGTTAGTTCTGGCTCGCTTGACTACTCCTCTTTAGGGCCTGCCTGTTCAGTTGGCTCTCGGACAACCAGACGGCAGTTGCCTACCTCAATCATCAGGGAGGGACCCGGAGCAAGAGGGCCCTCCAGGAAGTGTCTCTGATCCTGACATGGGTGGAGGCCAATGTTCCCTGCATATCAGCGGTGTACATTTCGGGGGTGAAAAATCTGCTGGCAGATCCTCTGAGCAGGGGGACCTCTCGCTAGGGAGCATGGTCCCTCTGCAACAGGGGGTTCCAATCTCTGTACCACCGTTGGGGCCAACCAGATGTGGATCTGTTTGCGTTCCATCACAAGCTCCCGGCCTTTGTCTCCCTGTCCCAGGATCCTCTGGCTTTTGCCACGGATGCCCTAGCAATGTTATGGCAGGACTTTCAGCTCCTGTATGTCTTTCCTCCATTCCCCCCGCTGGGCAGGGTTCTGCGCAAGATTGCTCTGGAAGGGGTGCCAGCAATTCTGGTGGCCATGAAGAGTGTGGTTCGCAGACGTGGTGCAGATGGCAGTAGACCAGTACATTCTGCCAAGGGTGCCAGATCTGCTCACTCAGGGCCCCTTACGCCATCCCAATTTACAAACTCTGGCCTTGACGGCCTAGCTGCTGAAACCTTCATCTTGATGGAAAAAGGCTTGTCCGCCTCGGTGGTTGATACCATGGTGAAGGCTAGGAAGAAAACTTCTTCTTCCATCTATTACAGGGTATGGCGTACCTACTTTGACTGGTGTGAGTCTAGGTCTCTTCCCTGTCGGGTGTTTTTAGTCCCCAGGGTTCTGGAGTTCTTACTGCATGGGTTGGAGTCAGTATCCCAACTCAGTACTTTGAAGGGTCAGGTTTCTGCCCTGTCTGTCTTCTTTCAGAAGTCTTTTGCTCAGCATACTTTGAGAGACACCAGGATAAGGTGGTGTTCCGCTTTAAGCTGGACTTTTCTGCCTAAGGTGGTGTCTGCTTTTCCTTTGAATCAAGATATTATTCTTCCTTTATTGTGCCCTAATCCTAGCAGCGCTAAGGAAAGGGTTCTGCATTCCTTGGATGTGGTCAGGTCTCTGAAGTATTACCTGGTAGTCACTGCGTCCTTCAGGAAAACTGATGCTCTTTTTGTGGTCCCTTTGGGCCCAGGAAGGGTTTGGCTCCTGCCAAGTCTACTATTAGCAAATGGATCTGTCAGGCCGTGATTCGGGCCTATTCTGCTAAGGGGAAGAGTCCTCCCTTCCACCTTACTGCTCATTCTACTCGTGCTATTGATGCCTCTTGGGCCTTCCAGCACCAGGCTTCTGTTGAACAAGTTTGCAAGGCCGCTACTTGGTCTTCTGTTCATACCTTTTCAAAGTTTTACAAGGTTGATGTTAGGGCCTCAGCTGATGCTGTTTTTGGCCGCAAGGTTTTGCAGGCGGCAGTGGTTTAAACTGTCTGCTGTTACCTTTTTTGTTGGGGATGCCACCCTACTTTATGGACACTGCTATTGGATGTCCCAAGTGTAAGTACTATATCTGGAGCAGGACGTACTGTATACTAGGAATAATACAATTCTGTGAAATACTCACCTGTAGAATTGGTATTATAAGTATACAGTTTGTCCTGCTCCACCCCACCCTGGTTTTTGCATTATTCTGGATCCCCTGTATGGTGATTGTTATCATTATTATAGTTACCAGTTTTTGGTGGTTAAATTCTCCCTGCTTCTTGTTCACTGCTTTTCAATGCTGGGGATTTGTGGGAGGTCCCTGGCTATTTGAGGGGCCGGGAGGAGCCCGTTTTACATGTCTCTGCAGTGCAGCGCCATCTGGCGGAGGATAACCCCAAGTGTAAGTACTATATCTGGAGCAGGACTGTATACTTATAATATCAATTCTACAGGTGAGTATTTCACAGAATTGTATTTTTTTCTTCCATTCCAGGCCGTCCTTTATTCTTTACATCTGGGACTTCTCTGCCCTGAGGGGCGTGGACTGCAAGATCAAAGGTGTGGCTCCTCCCGGCCCCCTATAAATAGCGGCTGCCTCTTCACCAGGCCAGTTCACTTCTTGCAGTTGGACTGTGAAGATCGCCGATTCTCTCTCAGGGATTTAAGCAGCAAAGCGGGGCCTCCAACCTGTCGGCTTGCTGCATGACTCACGGATTCCTCTGACCCATCTGATGCCTCTCCATGACGGGAGGGTGAAATGCCAGGGTCTGGGGCATTTCAGGGCTTATATGCTCTGGGCTGCAGGCTTCTCTGAAACGAGCAAGACAGCCGCAGGTTTTATATGGTGAACCTGCTGAGAAATCGGATATATTTTATATCTCCCTCCCTTCTTCCCACATGTATTTTTTTATTTTTATTGATGTATTGTGTTGTGCTTGTGGTTACTACTGGCGTGGGGTAGCGACAGAGAGAGCTCCGTCGCCATAGGAGGACTACAGCGAGGAGCGGTCTCTGCTGCCTCTCCTCCACTATACTTACCACCCTCGTTCCCTCGCCGATGGTGGCCTCCTTGCTCAGGGGCGTGGGCTGACGCGCCACGCAAGCTGGTTGGGGGGGCGGCAGCTTACGGAACGCCGCCTCTGCTAGGCCGCAATTCAGTGCTAGCCCGGCCAGAATCTTCTAGATGCATGCTGCGTCTGGCCCTGGATGCTCGCGGAGCCAGGACAGTGCCTGCGCTGTACCGTGAGTTCTACAATTTATTTTGATGCGGCCTTCATGTTTTTGTTTAAAAAAAAAAAAAAAAACTTTTGTCATATATCTTTGTATTTGTATCTGTATGTATGCACCTGTATATATTATGGCAGTGTAGGCCATGTTTTGATTACTGTCTCTTCTTTTTGATTTTATTGTGGGAAGAAGGTTGTAGGGTTGTGGTTTCTACTGGTCCCTGTTGTAGGGGGATCGGCTATAGGCTTAGGACATTAGCGTCTATTTTGCCTTTCACAAATATTAAATATTTCAAAAATCACCATGATGGAGGCATCAGGGGATAGTGAGCCGGGCACCCCACTTGGGCAAGACAGGCTCTGCACCTTGTGCAGACGGAATCCCCTGGCCGGGTTCAGCACAATTTGTTCCACTTGCGCCAGAGGCATTGTTTCGGACCATGAGAGGGCTGTCGCTTCCGCCCCTAGTCCTGCGTCAGCTGCAGCTTCTCCGGCTCCTCCGCTGCTGCAGTTAGCCCCTAGAGGGAGACTGCAGGGGGACACACCCAGATTTGGCACAGAGGCTGGCTAGCCTTGAGAAACGGCTCTCATTGGTAGCCCCTAAAAGGCCTCTAGTAAGAAGCGGCACTTGGAGCCGGCTTACTCAGACGAAAATTTGTATGCTTCCTTTGCTTCTGAGGAGGAAGGGTAGTCGGCGAATGAGCCACTCTCGGAAGGTGAGTTGCTCTCCGGTGGAGAAGACAGCAACTCTGGCTATTCCTCGGATGAGGATTCTTTACTCCCAGACGATACGGAAAGCTTGCTTTACTCTGTTTTTGACACTTTACACATTGTTCCTCCAAAAGTGGCCAAGAGAAGGAAGGATGTTTTATTTCGCCAGTCAGCGGCAGGTTTTTCCCGACACAGCCGCATTTTTCTAACATGGTGCTTAAGCAGTGGGAAAGGCCTAACAAGCTGCCGTCAGTTCCTAAGAGCCTAGAGAGATGGTATCCTTTCCCTTCTGAGTTGATTAAACTATGGTAGCATCCTCCTGAGGTGGACCCTCCGGTTTCAGGTCTGTCCAACACCACTATTATGCCGTCACCTGATAGTTTTTTAAGAGACCCTGCGGACAAACGCATGGATCAGAGATTTGTTTAGGAAACTCAGCGCAGAAGGTAGAGGATTTGGTAGCTGCACCTGCTAGGGAGAACCTGCATCTAAAAAGAGCACTCCATGTCCACTCTCAAGTAGCAACCTAAGGAACACAATCTTCAAAACCCACCCACCCACAACCCTACAGGACACCCACAAAAGGAGACCCCTAACAGAGAACTACTAGCAACTTCAGAAAAGAGTTCAAGTGCACCTACAAACAGTGCACCACCGTTACACATTTGCGCATAAATCAAATATAAGTGTCCCTTAGTGTTTCTTATAACACTGGATACACTTTTTTACTCTGCTTTACCATTAACTTGTTAAAACAGAGAGACAAAAAATCCCCACCACCCCTGAGAATTTTTGAGGACTAATCGGTCAGAAGCAATGATACTGGTTGTTGCTGATCTGATTAATTGGTAGAAATACCACCCTCAAACAGACCTAACCCTCAACCAATTTTCTCTTTCCCAATTCGCAGGTTCATCACCAGGCCTCAGCCCACAAGGATACTCAACTTACTAACCTAAAAGAAATATTTTATCTCCACAGCACATCTCCATTCTCTCCCACAGCGCACCTACCACTTACCTATTCCAAGTGTGTCATACACTCCGCTTCCATTATTCATGACATCTGGGTAGTTTCCAGTAGAGGGCGAACTTCTGCAGAGATGAATGCAAAAAAGGAGCTCCTCCCGGTCCATAATTACCTGGGACCTCCCACAAAACCCCCAGTTTCCTTCTCTGAAGGAAGGCGAACAAGACAGAAGAGGAAGACTTCTATTCCTTGCAGGTAAGCCGGGCTCACGCCCGGCCCCATTTTTTACCTGTTTCTGCCGGACCTTTGTTTTCCTAGTACTGTATGAGCCTCCCAGCCTTGGCTTCAGGTCCTGGTGAGAGTAGGATACACCTCTTTAGGTGTGATAGGGAGCCTGTGCTCCCCCGTAAGACCTCATTATGGGGTAGGCGGAATCCGAGTTCGTGATCCCGGTTGGGGATGCCCTGTCCCTCCTTCCCTTGTGCCTTTATTACCCTTCGGGGGGGGGGTCTTCCATTGTTTTACTTCATGCCTCCTTATGGAGGACTCTTGGGGCTGCGTATGCCGGCATCGCGGCCTCTGGGGAGCTTCTCCCCCTCAGTGCTCCGTTGAGGGGTCCGGGCGATTGCACGCTGCTGCGGCCCGCCCCCCGCTATTGCCTCCTTGTCTTGCCTCTACAACCGGTGTTCTCTATCGCCGGAGGGAGAGGGGGGGGGCCTCGCGCGGCGGACGATCCATGCGGGCCCACCCCCCCCTCTTCTCCCTCAGCCGATGCGTTGCTTCTGCTTGCCGGGCGCCATCTTCTTTCCACGTGAGTGCCCCATTTGGGCCCACCTGTGTTCCTTACTGGTTGTGATAATGCCTTGATATTTTGCCAGCGCTGCCTGTCTTGGTGTACCTATGCATACCTTTGTATATTTCAATATATACATATGTTTTAATATATTCATTTTATGACATTGTTCTTGCCACATGTGTTTAATTGTGTGTGGGGTCCTCTTCATTCATGTCTTTCCTAGGAATCCCTAGTATTAAAAGTTTACACTTCTTTTTCAAAATCCTCCCACAGGGACTTTAAAGGGGCATCCCGGGGTTGCTTACTAGCATAATTCCCTAGGTCTTGCGACTATCCAAAAAATCACCATATGGAGGCTCCGCAGGATATTGGGCTCGGGCTCCCTTTGGGACAATCCCGGCCATGTGTGGGTTGGGGGATATCCCTTATGGGTGATATTGTGCTGATCTTTATACCATGTGCACAAAACGCCATAACGCGCCAGTTGGGCCCCCAGGCGTCTGGGTCGGCACCTCCCGCTTCATCGCCTCCCCCTCTGCTTTATCCATACCCCAAGTGACATGGTCGCTAGCGGGGAGTCGCACTCTGATGTTTGTACTAATTTGCCCAACATCGAGAGATTTATTGCTAGCGCGGTGGGCAAGATGGCCCAGGCTAAAAAGAGTCATTTGTCGCCGGCCCAGGCGGCTTTGGATTTTGATGATGATTCCCTTGATTGGTCGGATTATTCCCCGTTAGAGAGGGGAATTGTTTGAGGTATCGGATGCTGATGAGGTGCATTTTTGTGATACTGATGTTGGGAAGGCGCTTGGGGATGCCGTTGACACTTCCAGGGTTTTGGCACATCTCTTGGAGGTTTTGGATATTGCCCCGCCAGAGGCACCCCCTGTCAAAAAAAGGGGATTTTTTTTAGGGTCCTCCAAGCCGTGCTTGGAGTTTCCTACCCAAGGTCATTTTGAGGCATTGATCCTTAGGGAATGGGAGAAACTGAGCCGGCTTCTGGGTGTTCCTCAGGGATGGGATAAGAAGTATCCTTTTCCGGTGGAAGCGGTTAAGCGCTGGTCTTCTCCTTCCAAGGTCGATGCGCCAGTTTTTGGGATTGTCCAACACCTCTGTGGTCTACACCCCAGACGCCACTTCCCTTAAGGATGGCGAGGTTAAGCGCCTTGATTAGATGGCAGGTTATGCTTTTTGCCAGTGTTGGTTCAGCCTTGCGACCTGTGTGTGCATCTGCACTTGCTACGGTGGCTACTGGGTCTTTGGTTAGGGACTTGTTACTTGATGCCCAAATTGGCCCGGCCAGCGCCGAGTTCACTAACCTTTAAAAGGTGCAAATTTTTCATGGAATTTGTATTGACCGCTATGGAGAACACTATTGTCATGTGTAGGAGAACTTCGACATTCTTGGTAGCCATGCGGCGATTGGTCTGGCTTCGCCAGTGGGTGGCGGACTTTGCGGACAAGAAATCGCTCTTGGGTACGCGGCTGTTTGGAGATAAGTTGGATGCGGTTGCTAAGGGAGGTAAGTTACCTCAGGGTTAGAAGCAGCATCGCTCCTTTCGGGGGGCGAGCTCCTTCAACCCTTCCTTTCGTGGTGCCAGAGCGGTCAGAGATGTTGCCTACTCCGGGGGCAGAGGTTCTTCCTGGAACAGAGGCAGAGGTCTGCCAAGTCCGCTGTTAAACCAGCTCAACAATGAAGGCGCGCCCACACCCGTACGGGTGGGGGGACGGCTGCGGCTCTTCTTCCAGGTCTGGGCCCAGGAGGTCACAGACAGATGGATTCTGGAAGTGGTCTTGTCCGGGTACAAACTGGAGTTCGAGTACTGGCCTCCTCCAAGATTTTTAAGGTCTCAGGTGCCCTCGGACCCTCAGGCTGCACAGGGGCTCCTGTTAGCAGTTAAAAAAAAATAAAAATCTTCTGGACATGGGAGTCATATGCCCGGTGCCTCCCTCAGAGAGAGGCAGGGGTTACTATTCCAATCTTTTCCCGGTTCCCAAAAAGGATGGTTTCATAAGAGGCATTCTGGTCCTGAAGATCCTCAACGGGTTCATCAGAACCAAGATGTTCCACATGGAGACTCTGCGCTCGGCCATCAATTCCCTTCGTCAAGGGGACTTTATGACATCCATAGACATCAAGGATGCGTATTGGCATGTTTCAATTTTTCCAGCGCATCAGAGATTCCTCAGGTTCGCGTTGTACGATCAACTTTTTCAGTTTTGTAGCCCTTCCCTTCGGGTTGACCTCAGCGCCGAGGGTCGTCACCAAGGTTCTGGCGGGCATAATGGCCCTGCTCAGGGCATTCGCATTGTGCCGTATCTGGACGGCCTACTGATTTCAGCTTCTTCCCTCCGTCAGGCGGAGCTGGACACCCACAAGGTGGTGTCGACTCTGGAGAGGTTCGGATGGGTGATTAAACCGCCCCAAATTCTCTCTCTCTCTCCCTCTCCCTCTCCCTCTTCCTCTCCCCCTCTCCCTCTCCCTCTCTCCCCTGGGTATGAATCTGGATACCATTCGAACCATAGTGTTTCTACCTCAGCCCAAGGTGCAGGGGGTTCAGGATCTGATCCGCCTTCTTCTGGCCGATCCTTGCCCCTCTATCCGTCTGGGGATGAAACTGGTGGGATTGATGGTTGCTTCCTTCGAGGCAGTCCCATTTGCTCAGTTTTACATGAGATCTCTCCAACTTCACCTATTGACGCATTGGGACAGATGTCCGTAGTCCTTGGATCAACTTTTCAGGATGTCTCCCAGGGTTCAGCAGTCACTTCGGTGGTGGCTGGAGTCGAGCAACCTGATGAGGGGCAGATCCTTTCTGGTCCCTTGTTGGGAGACTGTTACCACGGATGCCAGCCTGTCAGGCTGGGGAGGTTTCTGGAAAAGTCATCAGTTCAGTGGGTTGTGGGGTCCTCAGGAGGCTCACGCCCCCATCAATGTCTTAGAGCTCAGAGCCATTTCGGCTCTCCAGGGTCCTCCTTTTGAGCCGCTACAGGATATTGCTCTTTCTGCGTTCACTCAAAAGGTTGCTTTCTTGGTGGCTGTTACCTCTGTTCGGCGTGTCTCTGAGTTGGCGGCTCTGTCTATTCAAGCCCCTTACTTTGAAAGACACCAGGACAAGGTGGTCTTCCGCTTTAAGTCGGATTTCCTTCCTAAAGTGGTTTCTACTTTCCATCTCATTCAGGATGTTGTTCTTCCTTCCTTGTGTCCTAAGCCTAGCAATGACGAGGAGAGGTTTTTGCACACTTTGGTGGTTGTTCGTTGTGTTCTGTACTATTTGGTGGCTACTTCTTCTTTCCGCGAGACGGATGCCTTTTTTTCATGGTGCCCTGCGGGCCCAGGAAAGGTTTGGCGTCCGCTAAGTCTACCATTAGCAAATGGATTCGTCAGGCCATTGTTGGGTCCTATTCTGTTAAGGGGAGGATTCCCCCTTTAAGGTCACTGCACATTCTACTCGTGCTGTTGGTGCGTCCTGGGCTTTTCAGCACTAGGCTTCTGTTTGTAAGGCTGCTACTTGGTCTTCCGTTCATACTTTTTCCATGTTTTACGAGGTTGACGTGCGGGCTTCAGCGGATGCTGTTTTTGGCCGCAAGGTTCTGCAAGCTGCAGTGGTTTAAATTGGTACATTATTTTACTGTTTTTCGGTTCCCACCCATGACTGGCACTGCTATTGGATGTATGACTAAGGCCTCGTAAGCCTGAAACGCGTCACGGTGTTGGTGAGGGACGGGGGTGACATTGTTTGCCGAGACACTTTGTTGTTTTGTTTTGAATCTCCTTATGGAGCATATTTTATACTACATCAGTAAAAGCTAAGTTTTATCCCTGGAGCTGGATTTACCCTTTTGTATCTATTGCTGGAAATCCTCAAGAGTTTTTCTGAATCTGTGCTGGAGGGACATGATTTATACGGCTGGGTGAGCTGGTTACCTACAATTAAACTGCTATTGGATGTCCCAGATGTCATGACTACTGGAAGCGGAGTGTATGACACACTTGGAATAATACCATTTTGTGAGTACTCACCTGTAAAATGGATATTATGAGTGTGTCATACACTCCGCTTCACCCCACCCTTTTGGTATTCCGGATCCTTTATATGGTGAATCATTGGTTTTTTAGTTAGTATTGTTATATTTGTTCTTCCTGGTCCCCTTACTGCTATCATATAATGGGGGTTTTGTGGGAGGTCCCAGGTATTTATGGACCGGGAGGAGCTCCTTTTTTGCATTCATCTCTGCAGAAGTTCGCCCTCTACTGGAGACTACCCAGATGTCATGAATAGTGGAAGCGGAGTTTATGACACACTTATAATATCCATTTTACAGGTGAGTACTCACAAAATGGTATTTTTTTTTCCACAGAATTAAGATAAGTGCAAATCTGTTCAAACGCATGGATCAGTAGGCTTCCATGCTTTTGCCTTGGTTGGTTAGCTTCTACGCCCCGGGGTGTGCCACAGCAATTGTTTCCCTAGCCATGAGGAAAAAGGTTAAGCAGCTTGTGGCTAAGGCTGTCTCGTAAACGGGCGCAGGATTCCAAGGAACTCGGAGCCTGTTTGGATTTCATCGGCTTTGTTGTTACTGCCATGGATGATGTAGTCAGGCTAGGTGCCAAGACTTCGGCTTTGCTTGTAGCATTACGCCGTTCGCTGTGGTTGAAGCAGTGGTCGGCCGATGCAGCCGCAAAAAGTCCCTCACAAATTTACCCTTTGTGGGGGGGGTCGGCTGTTCGGGGAGCGGCTGGACCTTTTGGTCAAGGATAGTAAGCTCCCTCAGAGAATCTTCCTTTTCCAGTGGCCGCAAGGATTCTTGGGGCAGAAGTAGGTCCCGCAGTCGGCCCAATCCCGCTTGGGGATCTAAGCCCAAACCTCCAGCCAAATCTACACAGGCATGAGGGGGCGCCCTCACCCGTACAGGTGGGGGGACGGCTACTGCTGTTTGCTCCAATCTGGAGGCATCACGTCTCGGATCTTTGGATTAGGTAGGTGGTGTTGTCGGGTTACAAAATCAAGCTGGCAGCCAGACCACCCACAAGATTTCTATGGTCAAGGGCATCCCAAAACCCACTAAAAGCGGAAACTTTGAGAGCCGCTGTTCTGCACCTCCACCTGCGAACAGGGGTGATTTGTCATGTGCCCCGGCAGGAGCAGGGCCAGGGATATTTCACGGTTCCCAAGAAGGATGGATCAGTGCGGCCGATCTTGGACCTAAAGGGCCTCAACAAATTTATAAGGGTGAGGTATTTCCGCATGGAAACCTTACGGTCGGCTGTGAGGTCACTTCGACCTGGCGACTACGGTGGACATCAGGGACGCGTATCTACACATCCCTATTTTTCCGGGGCATCAGAAGTTTTTGAGGTTTGCATTGGAGGGCCAGCATTTCAGTTTGTGGCACTCCCTTTCAGCATATCCTCAGCTCCCAGGGTGTTCACCAAGGTGCTGGTGGGCCTCATGGCTATCCTGAGGGTTCAGGGTATTCGTGTCTTACCCTGTTTGGGCAACCTTCTGATCTCGGCTCTGTCCCTCTAGGAGGCCGAGAGCGACACCCGGACCATGCTGTCAACTCTGGAAGCTTTCAGTTGGGTGATCAACTACCCCAAGTTGCATATCACTCTGTCAACGGCGAGATCCTTTCTGGGGATGACCCTAGACACCGTTCAAGTCGAAGTCTTTCTGCCACAGCAGAAGGTCTTGTGTCTCCGGTCGCAGGTAGAGTCCTTGCTGGCTTGTCAACAGCCATTGGTGCGCCTAGGGATGAGACTGGTGGACCTAATGGTGGCTTGCTTCGAAGCAGTGCCTTTTGCCCAATTCCACATGAGGTCTCTTCAGCTGAACCTGCTATCCAGCTGGGATCGGCCCCCAGAATTCCTGGACCAAGGGTTTGTGCTGTCTGCCCCTCCCCCCCCCCCCACCAGGCAGTCCCTCTTGTGGTGGTTGGATCCTCGACATCTGCAAGTCCTTTCGGACTCCTCATTGGGAGATAGTTACCACGGATGCCAGTCTAACAGCCTGGGGAGGCATCTGGCAGACCCAGAAGATCCAGGGTCAGTGGGGTCCGAGAGAACCGGTTGCCCATCAATCTCTTGGAGCTGAGGTCAATTTGGCTTGTTCTCCTACATCTGACCCCCAATTTAAGGGGCCATGTGGTTCAGGTCCGCTCGGACAATCGGACGGCTGTAGCCTACATCAACCACCATGGGGGGTACTCAGAGCAAGAGATCCCTCAAGGAAGTAAGCTGGATTCTGAGTTGGGCAGAGGAGAACGTTCCCTGCATCTTGGCGGTTTACATCCCGGAGGTAGGGAACCAGGAGGCAGACTCCCTGAGCAGGATGTCCTTGCGTCTGGGGGAATGGTCTCTCAGCAGGAAGGCCTTTCAAGCTCTGTGCTTCCGCTGGGGTCGACTGGACGTGGATCTTTTTGCGTCCAGACACAATCACAAACTTCCAAGGTTTGTATATCTCTCAAGAGACCCTCTGGCCATAGCAACAGACGCCCTGGCATTCCCCTGGACAGGGTTCAATTTTCTGTATGCTTTTCCTCTGTTTCCGCTCCTGTACCGAGTACCACGCAAAATAGTCCAGGAGGGGGTACCAACCATCCTGGTGGCCCCTCGTTGGCCAAGGAGTTGGTTTGCGGACATAGTAAGGATGTCAACAGATCACTGCCTCATGTCCGACGATCCGGAGCTTCTCACACAGGGGTCGCTTCGGCACCCGAATTTAGACACTGGCTTTGATGGCCTGGTTGTTGAAATCTCCATCCTGACGGAGGAGGGTTTATCAGCCACGGTTATTCACACCATGATTCAGGCACGGAAGACTTCTTCCGTGATATACTACAGAGTTTGGTGGGTCTATATTGCTAGGAAGTTTCCTTGCCGGAGATATTCTGTTTCTGGAATTAGAGTTTCTGCAATATGTTCTAGAATTGCAATATGTTCTAGAACCCTTAAGGTTCAGGTCTCGGCCCTATCCATTTATTTCCAGAAGTCTATTGCCAATCATAGATTGATCAGAACCTTTTTTCAGGGGGGTCACTCATGTCCACCAACCATGAAAACCAGTTTAACCGGTGTGGGACCTAATCTGGTGTTATCTGCTCTCCAGGGTGCCCCCTTCGAGCCTTTGTATGACGCTACATTGACGATGCTGACGCTCAAGGTGATTTTTTTTTTTGGTAGCGATCACCTGTGTCAAGTCTCGGAATTGGCCGCGTTATGTATGAAACCACCTTGCATTGCACAGAGACAAGGTGGTTTTTCGTTTTAAGACTGATTTTTTGCCTAAGGTCGTTTCTCCTTTTTCACCTTAATGAGAAAGTCGTCTTACCTTCCTTGTGCCCAGCACCGGCTAATCCTAAAGAAAGGACTCTTCATGCTTTGGATGTGGTTAGAGCCATAAAATATTACCTGGCTGCTATGGACTCTTTCCGGAAATCGGATTTGCGTTTTGTGTTAGCGGAAGGCTCTAGAAAGGGATTTCCACCAGCCAAGTCCACACTCAGTAAGTGGATTAGACAGGCGGTGGTAAGAGCCTATTCTGTCAAGGGGAAAGAAGCTCCTTTTCGGATCACAGCTCATTCTACTAGAGCCATTTTGATGCTTTCTGGGCCTTTCAGCATCAGGCCTCAGTGGAACAGGTTTGTAAAGCTGCCACTTGGTCTTCAGTTCATACATTTACCAAGTTTTACAAGGTGGATGTGAGGGCCTCAGCTGACGCTGTTTTTGGCTGAAAAGTGCTTCAGGCGGTAGTGAAATGAACTACCTGCTGTTCCGCATTGGGGACCCCGTCCATATTGGACACTGCTTTTGGATGTCCCATTTGTAAAGAATAAAGGACGGCCTGGAATGGATTGGAAGAAAAAACACAAATCTGTGAGACTCGGCTGTAGTATTGGTTTTGCTTCCGAACCATTCCAGGCCGTCCAACCCGCCCTCTGTAAGGTTTATTATTGTCCTGGATGCCTTTTTTTATGGTGATTGAACCATTACTTGTTCACAGGACTCTTTAAAAAATTATATGGTTTTCAGGAGAATACAAGCAGAGGCTATGTGAAGTAACATGGGCTCCTATGTTCGGGGCCTCCTGGCCTTGCCTCTTGCTATTAAGTTACTGCTTTTTAATTACTGGCCTGGTTAAGAGGCAGCTGCTATTTATAGGGGACTGGGAGGAGCCACACCTTTTGATCTTGCAGTCCACGCCCCTCAGGGCGGAGAAGTCCCAGATGTAAAGAATAAAGGATGGCCTTGAATGGATCGTAGCAAAACCAATTCTACAGGTGAGTCTCACAGAATTGCGTTTTTTAAACCGGACCTTCACCCTAAATAAAAGCCTATATTGTATGTCCCCCACCCCCACCCTGTACATACAGATTGCACACATTAAAAATCATCCTACCTGCACCTACTGCATTTTCTAAACCTTAAAACTTTCAAGATGGCAGCCCATGGAATCTGGGGATGCCTGCAGATGGGAATTGTCTTTTCCTGACACCAGCTCTGCTCTGCTATAACCCCACCCCTGTACTTTTCACACCACCTCGTCTCTCTCAGTATGTAAAGCTTCTGAGGCAAGATGGTGGCGTCCGTATCTTGGAGTTCTGAACAGAGTTGCAGCCCAGCGTGGGAAAGAATAATAAAGTGACTAAAAGATAAGATAATTTTAGCTGCTGAGTTTTTGAGGGGTTTGGACTTTTCATTAAGTGATGCTGAAGGTCCAGTTTAATTAGTATCCCCTGAATTGCTTGCACTTTTTCGTGCTCCTGCTTCACTGTAATTTCCGATAATGCTGCCTGTTGTAGCTGTAAAGCTCTGCCTCCTCCATTTATTGCTACTGTTGTGTGTGGCAATGATGTCATTGCCACACCTATGCAATGACTGATCACCTGCCATCAATCGGTGTTCCAGTACAATTTGAAAAGCAAAAGTATCCCTTTCTAGTTATACACCCTAAGAAGAGTATCAGCAGGGCTTTGGCCAAATGTATTCCACAAGTTCAGTAGGTTTTGGTCCGCTTTTAAAGAGGAACGACACACCCAATTTAAAATGTTTGGAGTGGTGGTCCCACCATCCCTCCCCTGGTGCTGAATCCAGTTGACTATTGAGAAGTATCAAAGACCCAAAAGCGTGCACGGTCTGCAATCAGACTAGCGTGGAACCAGCCTCAATGTTCCAGTGGGTGATTATTGGCTACAGATCAATAAGGACGTTTCACCACGTGGACCAATTCAAGGGTCTCCAACATGTAATTCTGAGCCACATGAGGCTTGCAGACCCCTGTTGTGTGGCTTGCTTGGCTTTCTGCTATAACAGAAACCTTGAGAAGTTCGTGCACATTGAGGCTAGTTTGGTACATGGTGCCCAACCACATGAGGCTTGCAGACCCCTGTTGTGTGGCTCTCTGCTATAATAGATGTGTGAAGGTCTTGCACATTGAGGCTAGGTTGGTATATGGCGCCCAGCCACATGAAGCTTGCAGGCCCCTCTTGCATGACTCGCTTGGCTGTCTGCTATAACAGAAACCTTGAGAAGGTCTTGCAAATTGAGGCTAGGTTGGTACATGTAGCCCAGCCACATGAGGCTTGCAGAACCCTGTTGTGTGGCTTGCTTGGCTGTCTGCTATAACACAAGACTTTAGGAGGTCTTTCACATTGAGGCCAGGTTGGTACATGGTGCCCAACCACATGAGGCTTGCACACCCCTGTTGTGTGGCTTGCTTGGCTGTCTGCTGTAACAGAAGACTTGAGAAGGTCTTGTACATTGAGGCCAGGTTGGTACATGGTGCCCAGCCACATGAGGCTTGCAGACCCCTGTTGTGTAGTTCGCTTGGCTGTCTGCTGTAACAGAAGACTTGAGAAGGTCTTGCACATTGAGGCCAGCTTGGAACATGGTGCCCGATGCTGCTTATTGATGTTGCTGCATGGAAGTTAACTGTAGGGCAGACAGAAAAGAATGACTGCTTACCAGTCTCTGCCTCCATTTCAATTCTACAAATTAACCACATGCACGCTGGTAGTATTCTAAGCATACAGCACGTCCTGCTCCATCTATAATACTTACACATGGGTAATCCTCTGCCAGAGGGCGCTGTTCAATGCAGACATGCAAAAACAGGCTCCTCCCGGCCCTTCATATACCCAGGGACCTCCCACAAATCCCCAGATTTCTCTGTAGTGCTGACTGCGAAGACATTAAGTATCAACTCTCTCGCAGGTGAGCTGTGCTATTACAGCCTGTGGCCCTGTGGGACTATTTCCACCCGTCCTCTTCGATACAGATGTGCCTCCCAGCCTGGGCTGCGCTGGTCGGGTGAAGGTAGGCAGCACCTCGTGTTCTCACGGAGCTACGCTCCACCGCAATCCCCCACCATAGGGTAGGCGGTTTAGGCCGATGGTGAGCCTCCATTAGATGCCCCTCCCGCATTGTTGCCCGTGCCTCTCATAGCGTTAATCCCTGCAGGTCCGCTTCTCCCTCGCTTCCACCCGTAGCTCGGGGGAAAAGAAAGGGGGGGGGGGTATGTGTGGCAGTCCTAGTGTAATGTAACACGTTTAAGGCCGTTGATCTTTCATTGGAACTTGGGTGTCAGTGCCGCGCTCCTTGCTCCGCATGAGCCTTATGGCTGCGCGCATGTTTGTCCTTTCATTACATGAGTGTGCTGCCCGGGCGGCAGCATCATTCTCTAGCGTGAGAGCATTATCCTTAATTACATTATGTATGTGGGTACTATCCACTGTCAATCACGTTGCGATGGTTAGAGCTTCGCGCTCTTTGGGGGAGGTGGGGACTCGGCATGGCTTCTCCCGGCCTGACATATATTGTAGCGGGTCCACATAACACATTCTCCCACTTTCCTAGTGGGTCTTGGGGCATCCAGGGTTGCCTATTGCGTAAATCCCTGCGGGCATACTGCTCAGATAATCACCATATGGAGGCATCTCAGAATTATGTACCCGGGGTCCCTCGGGGACATGACCGGCTGTGTACAGTGTGTGGTCAGCCCCATGCTGATGCTGACAGAGCACGGGTCTGCGGACCGTGTGCTGAACAGGCACTGACCCTGCAATCAGGTTTGCCAGTGGCTGCACCTCCCTTCAATACACCTGTCTCCCCGGACCTAAATCTCACTCCTGATGAGTCTCACTCGAGCGGGGATGACCAGCAAGTCGTGCCGCGCAGGCTGCCTACGGCTGAGCAGGTGCTGTCTAGTTTGGCGGAGCGCTTGGGTCCTGGAAAGAAGCGGTCCCTGACGCCTCCTGGCTCTCTGGTTCCTAGCGATACTGATGACTCTGCTGCTATGCAGGATCTTGATCCTTCTCCGATTCGGGCACCTCGGATGAGATGCACAGGAGCCGTGATGATTCTGGGCCCGGTTCTTGGGGCCTGTGTGACACAGATGAACTACTTATTAAGATCTTTGAGGTTTTGTCAATCTCCCCTCCTGGAGAGGCTTCCAAGCCTAAGAAGGAAAGTTTCCACACAGCGCCGCCGCGCTTGGAATTCCTGGAACAGGAGCATTTCCAGAATCTTATATCCCAAGAATGGGAATCGCCTTGTAAACTTAAAGGGGTCCCGGGGGTCTGGGATTGGAAGTACCCTTTCCCTCCTGATGTGGTTAACTTTTGGTCAGCACCTCTTGTGGTGGATGCACCGATTATAGGGGTTACTAACCCCCCCTTCATGACGGCTCCTTATTGCCGTACCCTTCGGGATGCTGAGGACCGGCGCATTGACAGACTGGCTTCCCACGCCTTTTCATGTGCAGGGACGGCGCTGCGCCCGGTCTGTGCCGCAGCCATCACTACGGTGGCCGCCAGGACTCATTAGAAAAGTACTTGACCACCGTCCTGAGGACCTCCCCTGGGGGGTGTTTAATGCGCTCTCAGACTGTGATGTGTTTGTGAGGTTCATCCTCTCAGCGCTGGATGACACTATTAAGATGTGTGCTAGAACCTCTGCTCTTGTGGTAGCTATTCGCCGCCTGGTCTGGCTGCGCCAGTGGGGTGCTGACGATGCTACGAAAAAGGCACTCACTGGCCTTCCCTTCAGAGGACAGCGGCTATTTGGGGCCCGTTTGGACCTTTTTGGAAAAAAGGGTAAGGCACCCCTACGCAGAAGGCCGTCTCGGCCTCCTCGGGGCAGGGACACCCCTCCCCCTCCCTACGTTAGTGTCAAACACGAACCTGAGGTGTGCTTCCAACTTTTCGGAGTGGATTTCCACCACAGGGTGAGCAGGCAACGCCCTGGGCCCTCTGGCAGGACTAAGTCCAAATCTGCCAAGACTTCCCAAGCATGAAGGGACGCCCTCGCCCTTCTGGTGGTTCCAGGAGGTAGTTCCCCTGGACACAGGATAGCATTTGCTGGGTGATCCCTCTCAGATGTTGTCAGGGTGCTTCTAGCCCCTGTTTTCCCGTCAGGAATTGGTGCAGGCCGTACTAGACCTACAGAGTTTGGGCTTACTTACAGGTTGCCCTTAACAGAATGGGGCTATGGCCTCTATATTGACCTTCCTCCTTCCCTCAACAGTATGAGGCAGTCTGGGCCATGCTGGCCTATGGTAGGCCTGGCAATTCTACTCTCACAGGTAGTCCCTATATGACATCTCTGTCTTGGGACACAGGCGCCCTGTGCAAGGGGGGCTTCCGGCCTCCTGTGGGGTTCTAGATCTTATTAGTTCCCCCTGTGTCTTCTGGACACCAAGACCGTTACTAGTCGGTGTTGCAGGACCAACCCTGCGGATTGAGGCTTTGTTTTTGGCCTCTTTCGCTCCCAAGCTGCTCACCATGGCGTGAATGGGGGTGATGTCTCGGACATGCCTGTGGGGCGTCCGCATTAGGACCTACTGGGTCGTCTTTCCTTACTCCCCAATCTCTACGTCAGGCCGAGTGGGTTAGTCGGCCGGCGGTGTCCCCTGGGAGTTACTGGATGGGTGCTCAGTCACCTCAATCCCTCATGGTCCCTTATCGGCTATCTCCATTCCTTGGATTCGGTTCAGGCTTGAGCCTTCTTCCTTGGCAACAAGTGGACTCCTGGTCACGGGGGCTCTGTCCCCTCTTTGCTGACATCTTACTTTCACCAGGCGTGGGCCCGTTGGTGGCGTATCAGATGATGTCCCTTATATACCGAGCCCTTGGGCTCTTCGGCACAGTAGGTTATTGGTCCTACATGGGGTTCCAGCACCCCTGGAGCTAGGTCTGTGCTCATTCCCCCTTGGTACGGTGGTTCCTTTTGAGCTGATTATATTCAAGGACCCTGTCAGGGGGCACCCCCTTCCTTGCTTGCATCTTCCTGTGAATGGTCGCCTTGGGTACCAAGTCTCGCAGGTTGGTGGGGGGGGGGGGGGGGGAATTTCTTCCAAAACCCCCTGTGCCTCCTGGGTAGGGTTCCTTAGAGGGTCCATCTTACCTACTGGTTTGTTAAAACAATGAGCCTTCCGTTGACTCTATACGGCTGGACTTCTCCTCTTTTAGGACCTGTCTATTTGGGGAATCTTGGCCTGTTGGAAGACAATGGCCTGTTTTATTATTGGTCTGGAGCTTGAAGCAGGATGATCCCTCTGGAGGGTTCCTGATCTGGGCGGGGGTCTACGCCCCCTGCTCCTCAGCGGTATTCGCTCCAATGGATGTTTTTCGGTGGCAGGTTATGTTATCCTGGTGTCACTCTGAGAGCCAACTAGGGTGGCTCTGTTGGGTCTCGCTTATACCACAGGGGCTCTGCCCTTGTTTTTACTGTCCCAGAATATTCTGACTCTGGTCATGGGGGCTTAGTAAAATTATGCATAGACTTTCTATCTTATATGCCTTCTCTTCATTCACCCTACTATGTGGGGTTCTGCGCACGGTTGTGCTGATAAAGAGACCAGTGAGATTGATGGCCCCTGGGTGGCCTAGTGAACTGTGGTTCGTAGATGCTTCTGCTGAGGTCAGCTGACCTGTACGCTCTCTCAGGAGTGAGGTTCTGCCCTTGTCAGGCCCCTTCTTTTGTTGTCCCAATCTACAGACTCTAGTCTGGGGCTTGACAGCTGATTCATTCACCCCTTGGAGACGGGCTTATCTTCTGGGTGACTTGGTATATGGTGGGCTAGGAGCAAGCTTCCTTGGCTTCCTCTTCCTCCGTCTATTGTGGGTGATTGTGTACCCATATTGATTGGCATGAGTCTTGGTCTCTTCCCTGTTGGACGTTCTCGGTTCCCAGGGTTCTAGAGTCGTTACAGCATAGGTTGGGGTTGGCTCCCCATCTAGGTACTCTGAAGGTTCAGGTTCTGTCCTGTCTGTCTTCCTGTAGAAGTCTGGTTCAGTCTTCCTTGTGAGGAGCTCTCTTGGGGATTGCTCAAGGGCATCTCCCAAGTAGTTCTATGGTTCCTGTTGGGATCCATTTTCATTCTGTTTGCCCTGCGGATTGTTCCCTTGGGACTTATTCTGGATGCTGTCTGAGCTGTTTTGTAGTCTAAGTCGCTTCTCCGGGGGCTCCTGCTTCAGTCAGACGTGTGCCTGAGAAGGTGGATCTGATTACTTAGCCTTCGCTTGAGATATATATATATATACCATAACGTGGTGGTATTCCGACTTACGCCGGACCCCTTTGTCCAAGTGGTGTTTTATGATCATTATTTAAGTCCTTTTTAGTCTGACTATGGGCCTTATTCTTAATAATGCTGAAGTAAAGGGTCTACATTCCCTCAACAGGTGTTGCAATTTTTCCTGGTTGTTTCTTGTCCCTTAGGGGGACTGATGCTCTTGGGGTCTGCGGGCGCCTCCTTATGTATGTGCCTGATCTCGCTTGCTTCCAGGGCCACTGCGCCCTTTGGACTGATCTTACTTGGATGGTTGCCTTCCTGGTCCTGAGTAAAGGTTTCTGCTTCTTGCTGATCCTTGTTAATGAAGGGGTCAGTATTCCCGCCTGTCTGACGGGAGACTAGTTCTCATTTCCCCTTGGGGAGAGTTCTACGTTTTACACGATCCTTCTGTTGCCTGTGGGCTGGTTGGGCCGTTACACTGGCCTATTCCTTTAAGGGGGAAGAATCTCCCTTCCTCATTTTATTCCGTTATATTGGTGTTTGGGTACCTTTGGCCCTTTTTCTGTTGAATAAGTTGCTAGACCGTTGCTTGTCTCTGTTCATACCTTTTCAAAGGTTTTGTTATGAGATTGACGATGTCGTACCTGGTTGCAAAGTTTTGCAGGTGACAGCGCCTTTACTGTCTGCTGTGCCTTTGTTTTTGGGGATCCCACCCTACTTTATGGACACTGCTATTGGATGTCCCATGTGTAAGTATTATAGATGGAGCAGGACATGCTGTATGCTTAGAATAATACAATTCTGTGAAATACTCACCTGTAGAATTGGTATTATACGCATACAGCACGTCCTGCTCCACCCCACCCTGGTTTTACATTTTTCTGGATCCCCTGTATGGTGATTGTTATCATTACAATTGTTACCAGTTGGTGGTTGGTTTCTCCCGGCTTCTTTTCTCACTGCTTTTCAATACTTGGGATTTGTGGGAGGTCCCTGGGTATATGAAGCGCCGGGAGGAGCCTGTTTTTGCATGTCTGCAGTGAACAGCGCCCTCTGGCGGAGGATTACCCATGTGTAAGTATTATAGATGGAGCAGGACGTGCTGTATGTGTAGAATACCAATTCTACAGGTGAGTATTTCACAGAATTGTATTTTTGCATGGTGGTCACATGGGCTGATGAACCAGTGGCCGTGTGTGGGTATCCAAAACAGGGATGCCTCTTCCTCTAGCAATCAAAGTAGACCAGCACTCCTATAAATTGCATTGCACTTGCCTTGGGCTGAGAGATGCACAGAGTTCAGTGCCGCCATCCTCAGGGCAGAGAGCACAGGAACTGCGCTTTCTGTTAAAATCCTGCAGCCCTTTCTGTCCCCCATAAGCAGCGGCTGGCGGTCCATGCACCAGCCACTTGAGAACCTCCAGTATATTTTATGCTTGCTGGCCAAAGTATGACATCATCCTGCATTACAGCAATCCAGCTGGTGTCCATGCGGTGTGAACGGGTAATCACGTCGGGGTCGCTTATTTATTTTTGCAGAAAGCTTAGGAATGGCATCCGGATAACTCAAGATCAGGGTAGACGTCGTGTTGCAATCGGACCCAGTCTGTTTTTGTTTCTACAATAGAAAATTAAAAGGCCATTGAAAAGCAATGCAAACCACTGCATGCTTAGCAATGTCCTGGTGACCGACTCCTAAAAGTGTTTTCTTGTAAAGAGGCAAGATTACATCTATCTCATAATTCCAGGCCTCTATTGATGCATGATAATATCTTGGTCACCTTGGAAGAAGCTGCTTGCATTGCATGCTGTTATTTAGCCTGTGACCTACCAGTACCCCCAGATCCTTCTCAACAAGTGATTCTCCCAGTTTTGACTTTACATTTTTCCACACTGAACTTAATTTGCCAAGTGGATGCCCAGACACTCAAGGTGTCCAAGTCAGCCTGAAGCTTGTGAACATCTTCAATAAACTGCACTGTTACATATCTTTTTGTCATCTGCAAAAATAGATAATCCCATCTTCTATGTCGTTTCTAAACAAGTTGAATAATAGTGGGCCCAGCACTGAACCCTGGGGTTACAACCGGGGACCATTCAGAGTAGGAATCATTAACCACAACCCTCTGCACACGATCCCCCAACCAGTTTTCAATCCAGTTACAAACTGTATTTTCTAATCCTGAAGACCTCATTTTCTCCAATAAGCGTCTATGGGGGACATTGCCAAATGCTTATTCTTAGTATACAGTACGTCCTGCTCCAAATCTAATACTTACACTTGGGATATACTCCGCCAGATGGCGCTGGACTGCAGAGACGTTGAAAATAGGCTCCTCCCGGCCCCTCAAATACCCAGGGACCTCCCACAAATCCCCGGAATTTCTCTGCAGTCTGGCTGCGAAGGACGAGAAATGGCTCTCTACTCGCAGGTGAGCGGGGCTATTGGCCTGCGGCCCTGTAGGACTATTCCCACCCGTTCCACTAGTAATATGCCTCCCAGCCTTGGCTACGCTGGTCGGGTGAAGGTAGGCAGCACCGCTGTTAGGTGCTTAGGAGCGCTGCTCCACCGCAATCCCCCACCAAAGGGTAGGCGGTTCAGGCTTATGGTGAGCCTCTTTGGGATGCCCCTCCCGCACTATTGCCCCCTTGTCCCTGCCCATCGGTGGGCCCTGTTTAAGTGGCCGCTGTCCTCCCTCATCCTTCTTGTAGCCTTCGGGGGAAAAGAGGGGGGGGTGTAAATATGTATGCTATGCATTGTGTTTTACACTCTACTTTCATTCTGTTTAGTCTTGTGTCAGCCGCCACGCTGACTTGTCTTTACTGGCTTTTTAAAAATTGCCGCCGCCGTGCGCTGACTTGGTTCCGCGCTTGGCGGCAGCATTACCTACATCATTGGCTGCTTGCACGTTCTGGCTTCGCGCTCTTCGGGGGCTGTCTATGGCGCGCTCCGCGTCATCGCTGATACCGGCCCTCCCCTCGAGGTATACCGACGCCATCTTTATCCTCCTTGGTTGGCCCATGTGCGACGGACCCCTACCTACCGCGGTCCGTAAGTGCCCTCGCGGGCGGCTTTATATCTTTCACTTTTCTTACTGTGTGCTTACAGGTCTTGTCTGCTTATGTCTTTCAGGCGGGGCAAACCCTTTTGGCTTCTCCTGGCCCTGTATTAGTATATAAATTGTAGGCCTTGTAAATATAATACTCCCACTTCCCTAGCGGGTTATTGGGGCATCTGGGGTTGCTATATAGCGTTATTCCCTATCGGCGCATAGCGCCGCTATAATCACCATATGGAGGCATCCCAGGATAATGTAACCGGGGTCCCTTCGGGACAAGACCGGCTGTGTGTAGCGTGTGGGCAGCCTCATGCTGACGCTGACAAGGCGCGGGTCTGTGTACCCTGTGCTGAGCAGGTGCTTGCATTGCAATCTGGCCTGCCAGTGGCTGAACCTCGTTTCACTTCACCTACTCCCCCAAGCTTAAATCTCCTACTGAGTTGCATACTAGTGGGGATTCTCAGCCTGATGTGTCTTCTAGACTGCCTACTGTTGAGCAGTTGATTGCTAAGTCCTTAGCGCGTAAGGCCCCTGCTAAGAAGCGGCACTTGACACCTAATGTCACGGTTTTCCCTATGGGAACTGAGGAGTTTGGGAATCTTTGTGGCTATACCCCGTCTGATGAAGGGGAGCTCTTTTCTGATTCAGGCTCATCTGATAAGAGACCAAGGGGTCATGACGATTCTGGCTCTGACCCCTGGGCCTCGGATGACACTCGAAAATAACAGTGAATTGTCCAGTAACAGTGATTTGGCCCAGTAACAACAAAAGGCAAGCACCTAGTGACGCGTTTCAAGCCTGGGCAGGCTCTTAATCATGAGTATGATTAAGAGCCTGACCAGGCTTGAAACGCGTCACTAGGTGCTTGCCTTTTGTTGTTACTGGGCCATTTCAATTACCTCAATATTTTCACAAAAAGCTGTTTTTAACTGGATGGATTAAAAGCTATGTTTTAAGGAGAAGCTGGACAAATCACTGTTATTTTCGCCTGTCAATTCTGGAGGAGCTGTGCCTGGGATCTCCCCGTCCGTGCTTTTACTAAGGAGTTTGGTGAGCTGGCTATTTTTTCTTTGAATTTCACCTCGGATGACACTGACAGATTTTTGACCCAGATTTTTGAGGTTCTGTCCATCTCTCTCCCTGTTGAAGCTCCCAGGCAAAGAGGGGAGCTTTTCCATACGGCAAAATCACGTTTGGAATTTCCCGAGCAGGCACATTTCCATAACCTTGTGCTCAAGTAATGGGAGCGCCCCAGAAAACTTCCCGGGGTTCCAAAGAGTTGGGAGAGGAAGTATCCCTTTCCTGCTGAGGTGGTTAAATGTTGGTCATCCCCCCCCCCCGAGGTGGATGCCCGGATCCTAGGGCTATCTAACACCTCTGTCATGCAGTCCCCTGACTCTACTACCCTGCGGGATGCTGAGGACCGCCGCATTGACCAGCTGGCATCCCACGCCTTTGCATGTGCGGGATGGCGCTGTGCCCGGTCTGTGCCTCTGCCATTGCTGCTGTGGCCACTAGAACCCTTATCAGAAATATGCTTGATAGTGCCCCTGATGATTTCCCTTGTGAGGTGTTTAATGCACTCTCCAGTTGTGATGTTTTTGTAAATTTTGTCCTCTCAGCATTGGATGACACCATCAGAATGTGTGCCAGAACTTCTGCCCTTGTGGTGGCTGCGCCAGTGGGCTGCTGACAACGCTGCCAAGAAGGCCCTCACTGGGTTTACCTTTAAAGGACTGCGCCTGTTTGGGGACCGCCTGGACCTTTTTGCTAAGGGAGGCAGGTTTCCCCAGCGCAGGCGGCAATCTCGGCCCTTTCAGGGTCAGGGTTCCTTCTCCTCCCCTTACCGTGGTGCAAGACAGGGAAGGGGGGTTTCCTTTCCTGGGGCCCGGGGAGATTTCTGGGGTAGAGGCAGAGGACGCGGACGTCCTGGCTCCTCCTGGGGTCCCAAAGCAAAATCCTCTCCCAAGCACCCTCAGGCATGATGGGGCGCCCTCACCCATCCGGGTGGAGGGACGGCTGCAGCACTTTGTTCAGGTCTGCAGGATTCATGTCTCAGACCGGTGGATTCAGGAGGTAGTGTCCTCCGGTTACAAGTTGGAGTTTGCTGCCGATCCCCCTCCAAGATTCATCAGATCCCGGATTCCTCAGGACCCTGTGTCAGCTCAGGAGCTAGTGCAAGCAGTGCAAGGCCTCCTGGAGCTGGGGGGTCATCTGCCAGGTCCCCTTAAGAGAAAAAGGCAAGGGCTTTTTTTCCAGCCTATTCACAGTACCCAAAAAAGATGGTTCAGTCAGGCCCATCCTGGACTTGAAGATCCTCAACAAGTTTGTCAGGGGCAGGCGCTTGCGCATGGAGACTCTGCACTCAGGTTCCTCAGGTTCGCTCTGATGGATCAACACTACCAGTTTGTGGCCTTGCCCTTCGGCCTCACTTCAGCTCCTAGGATGTTCACCAAGGTGCTGGCTGGCGTGATGTCTCTGCTCAGATGTCAGGGCGTACGCGTGCTTCCCTATCTGGACGACATCCTCATCACTTCCCAGTCTCTACATCAGGCAGAGTTGGATACTCAGTTGGTGGTGTCCACTCTGGAGTCATTTGGATGGGTGATCAACCACCCCAAGTCCTCACTGTCCCCTTCCTTGGTAACTCCATTCCTAGGAATGAATCTGGATACAGCTCAGGCAAGGATCTTCCTTCCTCAGCAGAAGGTGGACAGTGTGATTGCACAGGCTCAGTACCTCCTAGCTTGTCCCCATCCCTCCATCGGGCAGGGGATGCAGCTGGTGGGCCTGATGGTGGCGTGCTTCGAAGCGGTCCCTTATGCTCAGTTCCACTTGAGGCCTCTGCAACTTCACCTATTGTCAGTATTGGACAAGGACCCAGCGTCCCTAGACGGGATCTGTGTGCTCTCCCCTCTGATCAGGAGGTCCCTCTCGTGGTGGATGGACTCAAGGAACCTGTTGGGGGGCAGATCCTTTCTTGCCCCTTCCTGGGAGAAGGTCACCACGGATGCCAGTCTGTCAGGTTGGGGGGGTTTCTGGAAGTCCCTGCGGTTCCAGGGGAGGTGGGGCCCTCAGGAGGTCCACACACCTATCAATGTCTTGGAGCTGCGAGCGATCAGGCTAGTTCTGGCTCACTTGACTACTCACCTTCGGGGCCTGCCTGTTCAGGTGCACTCTGACAACCAGACGGCAGTTGTCTGCATCAATCATCAGGGAGGGACCCAGAGCAAGGGGGCCCTCCAGGAAGCGTCTCTGATCCTGACTTGGGCAGAGGCCAATGTTCCCTGCATATCAGCTGTGTACATTCCGGGGGTGGAAAATCACCTGGTGGACTCTCTGAGCAGGGGGACCTCTCGCCTGGGAGAATGGTCCCTATGCAGCAGGGTGTTCCAATCTCTGTGTCACCGTTGGGGCCAACCAGATGTGGATCTGTTTGCGTCCCGCCACAATCACAAGCTTCCAGCTTTTGTCTCTCTGTCCCAGGATCCTCTGGCCTTGACCTCGGATGCGCTAGCAATGTCATGGCAGGACTTTCGGTTCCTGTATGTCTTCCCTCCAATCCCCCTGCTGGGCAGGGTTCTGCGCAAGATTGCTCTGGAAGGGGTACCAGCAATTCTGGTGGCCCCCAGGTTTGCAGACGTGGTAGAGCTGGCAATAGATCAGTACGCTCTGCCCTTGGTGCCAGATCTGCTCACTCAGGGCTCACTACGCCATCCCAATTTACAAACTCTGGCTTCGGCGGCGTGGCTGCTGAAACCTCCATCTTGATGGAGAAGGGGCTGTCTTCCTCGGTTGTGGATACTTTGATTAAAGCTAGGAAGGAGTCTTCCTCTTCCATTTATTACAGGGTTTGGCGTGCCTACATTGACTGGTGTGAGTCTAAGTCTCTTCCCTGTCGTGTGTTCTCTATTCCCAGGATTCTGGAGTTCCTGCAGCATGGGTTGGAGGTGGGGCTCCAACTCAGTACTCTGAAAGGGCAGGTTTCTGCCCTGGCTATTTTTTCCAGAAGTCCTTTGCTCAGCATCCTCTGATCAGGACTTTTTTCCAGGGTGTCACTCATGTGCGCCCCCCCACGTAAGCCTATGGTGCCTGTTTGGGATCTGAACTTGGTTCTGTCAGCCTTGCAGGGTGCTCCCTTTGAACCTGTGCAGGATGCTGTCTTGGCCATTCTTACGCTCAAGGTTGTATTTCTGGTGGCTATCATTTCTGTCAGGCGTGTGTCTGAGTTGGCAGCGCTGTCCATTCAGCCCCCCTACTATGAGAGACACCAGGACAAGGTGGTGTTTCGTTTCAAACCTGACTTTCTACCTAAGGTAGTGTCTGCTTTTCATTTGAATCAGGATATTGTTCTTCCTTCTTTGTGCCCTAATCCTAGCAATGCTAAGGAGAGAGTTTTGCACTCTTTGGATGTGGTTAGGTGTCTGAAGTACTATCTGGTGGCTACTGCACCTTTCAGGAAAACTGATGCTTTTTGTGGGCCCTTCTGGTCCTAGGAAGGGTTTGGCTCCTGCCAAGTCTACTATCAGCAAGTGGATTCGTCAGGCTGTGATTCAGGCCTACTCTGCTAAGGGGAAGAATCCTTCCGCCTTACTGCTCATTCCACTCGTGCTATTGGTGCCTCTTGGGCTTTTCAGCACCAGGCTTCTGTTGAACAAGTTTGTAAGGCCGCTACTTGGTCTTCTGTTCATACCTTTTCAAAGTTTTACAAGGTTGATGTTAGGGCCTCAGCTGATGCTGCTTTTGGCCGAAAGGTTCTGCAGGCGGCAGTGGTTTAAACGATCTGCTGCTGATTTTTATTGGGGATCCCACCCTACTTTATGGACACTGCTATTGGATGTCCCAAGTGTAAGTATTAGATTTGGAGCAAGACGTACTGTATACTAAGAATAATACAATTCTGTGATTACTCACCTGTAGAATTGGTATTATGAGTATACAGTACGTCCTGCTCCAACCCACCCTTGGTTGCATTATCTTGGATCCCCTGTATGGTGATTGTTATCATTGTTATAGTTGATAGTTTGGATTGTTTAATTCTCCCGGCTTCTCATTAACTGCTTTTCAATGCTGGGGATTTGTGGGAGGTCCCTGGGTATTTGAGGGGCCGGGAGGAGCCTATTTTCGATGTCTCTGCAGTCCAGCGCCATCTGGCGGAGTATATGCCAAGTGTAAGTATTAGATTTGGAGCAGGACGTACTGTATACTCATAATACCAATTCTACAGGTGAGTAATCACAGAATTGTATTTTTGCAAAATCCAGAAAAACTATATCCACAGCCGCCCCTCTGTCCAGGCTTCTACTCACCTCATAGAAGCCAATCAGGTTAGTCTGGCAGCTTCTGCCCTTAGTAAAACTGTGCTGGCTGTCCCTAATATTCTATGTAGTCCCTTAATAGCCCTTTGGGGAATTTTGCCTGCTGTATTACATGATATATTTACTGCTTTACACGTTCAGGTGCAAATTATCTGTAGAATACAGTTTATACCCCAATGAAAAGTCAGCCCAGTGCTCTAGAAACCCAAATCCTTCTTCCCTACACCAGGACTTGAGCCATATGTTTAACTCTCTAAGCTCCTGCTGTCGTCTTGTAGCACATGGCACAGCCAGTATTCCAGATACTACCTTGGAGGTCCTTTCCTGTCAACTTAGTGCCTAGTTCCTTAAATGTATTCTTAAAGCAGACCAGCAGTCAGAAAAAGGTAAAAGGTCATTTTTAACTTTACTGTATTTTTAGAAACAAAATGGCAGCTCATGCATTTCCAGGCTGCCTGCAAACAGGGAGTGCTGCTGGGCTTCCTGTTACTCTGCATTGTCAGTTGAATTCGGGCAGCAGAATGACTGAGATGCTGGGAGATGAAGCTACAAAATGGCCGCTACCTTTCTTTTCCAACTGTGCCAAGCTGTTGGTCCAGTTTAAGGAGGTCCTTCCCTTCCACTTGGTGCCTAGTTCCTTAAATTTATTCTTAAGGATCTCATACATTCTGTCACAGGTTCCCACATGGACCACGACAACTTGGTCATCACCAGCCCTTCCCAGTAATTTATCCACCCTTTCCACCACATACCAGACCCTGGCACCAGAGAGACGGCAAACCACTACCGACCTTATACAACTATTAGCTCTTCTAAAGATCATCCAAAAATCCCACTTGGCCTAAGAACTTCTGACCTACAAGGTTGGCGGCTCCCACTACGTAACCAGCGAGGATCAGCATATGTGTCATTGGTTTCCAGCATAGCATGCGAGGTCCTGATTTGGCTTGAGATTAATCTCAGCTTTGATCTAATTAGTTATCAACTTTTCCCTATATCCAGTCCAGGTCGTCCCAGTGATGACATGTGGGTATTCCGCCCCCAGGTGGCGCTCGACTGCAAGATCAAAAAGCTGTTGCTCCTCCCGGCACCCTATAAAGGCAGGTGTCCCTCTATCATTTCCCAGTGTTCATCTTGCAGTCTGGTTGATGAAGATCGTTGGAAACTCTCTCTTGGAATTTTGGCAGCTGAGCAGGGCCTCCTAGCCTGTCGGCTGCTGCGGACCCTATTACCACTGATCCCGGGAGACCCACTCTTGCCTCCCAGCCGCGGCTGACTCGGGATTGTGACGGTAGGGAGAATGCCGGGGTCAGGCGTTTTCGGCAGAGCTAGGCTCTGGGCCGCAGACCCTGATCCAGCCTACCTGGAGTTTTTGTCACCCTTTGTTGCCAGACCATTTTGCACTATTTTGCGCTCCCCATGTTCAAATGTGATTTTTGAAGGGATTTCCAGGGATTTCCCAGGAAAATGATATATTGTTTTTTTCAGCATAGTCTGGGCATTAACATGAAACATCTTGTTTGTCATTTTTTAGGTGTATTTCCAATATTTTTGGGTGAAATATGTGCAAAAAAATAAAAAAAAATCTATTTTTTACAATTTGTAGTGTTTTTTTGTAATAAAAAATGTAAGTTTGTCAATAAAATCTTATTGCATGTGAAATCCCAATTTCTCCCGGTTACAGCAATACCACATATGTATAGGTAGACACCCTTTCCTGCCCAGGAGACTCCCCCAAACTGAAACAGCGCTTTAGGGGATTTTCAGAAAAAATAACACTGTGATATGCGCTATGCGCACCTTGCAGTTTTTCCAGAAAGACAACCCTTTACATTTGAAATACCCCCCACAAACTATATCTTCTCTGGAAGTACACACCTCAAGCTTTCTAGGTGTACCAGGCTTGTTGATGTGGCCATAGTTTTCTGGAAGTGATCCCTCAATGTATTCTTTAGTTGCAAAGAGTTTCCCTAAAAAAAGGATAAAATCAGAATCAAAGCCACATTTTCCAAAAAAACTATTTACAAACAAGAAAAAACAAGTTTAATCTAAAAAAGCAACATCCCCCGAACAGAATGATACCCAACATGCATTGCTACTGTCAAGGGAAGAGTTGCCAAACACCCCAAAGTAAAGCATGTGCAGAACGGTAATTTTACTTGAAAATTTCAGCTCTGCAGACAAAGTGCGCACCTTGAGATTTTTCAACCAAAACAACCCTTTACATTTGGAATATCCCCCATAAACCATATATTCCCTGAAAGTACACATATTATAAGCTTTCTAAGCGTACCCAGCTTGTTGTAGTGGGCTCATCTTTCTGGAATTAATCCCTCAAAGAATTCTTTGTTTGCACAGGGTTTCCCTAAAAAATGTATAAAAAAGCTGAATAAAAAAAAACTTTTCCTAAAATATTAATATGCAAACCAGAAAAACAAGCTAAGTCTGAAAGCGCAAGGTCCCCCGAACAGAACATAGCTACTTTTAACCCTTTTAATTGCCAGCCTACTTTAGATTTTGTCACCCTCTGTTGACAGGTCATTTTTCCCCACTTTGCGCCATGTTTTGCGACATTTTTGCTGGAATTTTCAGAAAAATATATATATTTTTTTTTTGCAGCAGAGTTTAGGCTTTAACTTGAAATGTCTTGTTTGTAAATTTTATTCTGTTTTTTACAATATTATTAAGTAAAAAAAAATAAATAAATAAAATTATTTTAGAAAATTGTCTCCTTTATTTTAAATAAAAAAATGTATTTTATTAAAGAAAACCATATTGCATGTGAAAGCCCCATTTCTACCGATTAGAACGGTACAACATATTTATCGGTAGCCCCCCGTTCCTGCCCAGGAGACCCCCCTAACTGAAACAAGTACTTTATAACATTTACAAATAAAATACAACTACCATCCACACTACAAAGGGTTAAATAGAGAAAAAAAAAATGACATAGGGTCCCCCCTCCCAGGGTGGGGGGCCCCATTTTTTGGGGGGGATTTTTAAGGGTTAAAAACCCTTAAAAATCCCCCAAAAATTATATGGGGTCCCCCTTACCCAAAGTAACTAGACCGGGGACCAGCTATGCAGGGCTTGTAGAAACAGGGCGCAGGGGCCAGCTTTTGTGGCCCCTGGCCCTGCAGGCTACAAGCCTGCATAGCCCGTGGGCCCGGACTCTTCTGCCCCCCCCCCCCGGCCTTTGGGGAGGCAGGTGACTTGCCATCCCCCCAGCCTCGTGAACTGGTATAGGGGTCATGGACCCCTTACCAGTTTACAAGGGGTTAAATGTAAAAAAAACACACACACACACACACAAAGAGAAAAGATTATTTTATTTATTTTTTTTTTTTTTTTAATACTTACCTCCCATCCATCCTGGAGCACTGTATCCCTCTGCGATCACTGGCTCACCTGCCTTTTATAGCTACTGGATGAAAGAACACAAAGGGTTAATTAAAAAAAAAATGGACATAGGGTCCCCCCTCCCGGGGGGGGGGGGGGGGCCATCTTTTTTTGGGATTTTTAAGGGTTAAAAACCCTTAAAAATAAAAAAAAAAAATTGACGTGGGGTCCCCCTTACCCAAAGTAACCAGCCCGGGACCAGCTATGTAGGGCTTGTAGAAACAGGGCGCAGGGGCCAGCTTTTGTGGCCCCTGGCCCTGCAGGCTACAAGCCCGCGGGCCCGGGCTCTTCTGCCCCCCCCTGGCCTTTGGGGAGGCAGGTAATGGGGGTGCCGGGGTTAATGGCAAGTCACCCGCTAGCACGGGTGACTTGCCATCCCCCCAGCCTTGTGAACTGGTATAGGGGTCATGTGCGGGCTGGATATGTGGTGCCCGTGACCGGACCGCCTTGCTGACGGCCATTGTCCATGTCACCGCCGCGGCCCTGGTTTTCCTGAAGGGCGGGCGCTTCTTTTGCGCCGCCGGGGGGGGGCGGGGCGCACGCTGACTATTTTCGCGTCACCGTGGTGCGGCCCGCCCCTCGAAGATCGCGCCGAAGCTGGGTGCGGCTCCTCTTCTCCATCTTGCTGCTGTGCTGCTGCTGCCTTGTGTCTGGATGCTACCGCTCCTGACGGTGTCGTGAGTCCCTCTTGATAATGTTTCTTTTTCATTACTCTGCATATGCTTGTGGGAAGCTGATGGCCCTCTCTTTTGTTTAGGTTGGGCCCAGTGATTGAGGGTTGTGGTTCCTCCCGGTCCCCCCCTATTATTAAGAGGGATCATATAGGTTTGGGCCATTAGTGCCTTGTAACCTGAATTTGCCAATTTTTCTAATCACCATAATGGAGGCATCTAGGGATAGTGAGCTGGGGGCCCCATCTGGGCGGGTGAAGCTCTGTCCCTTGTCCAGTGCAAGTCCTCTCGGTGGATTCAACACTGTTTGTACCACTTGCGCCAAGAGCATCTTTTTGGACCATGACCGGGCGGGCGTACCTGCTCCTAGCCCTTAATTGCCTGCGGCCTCGCCAGAACCTCCGCTGCTGCACTCGGCCCTCAGGGGGGGAAGCCAGCCGGGGGTCCCAGGTTGATTTGGCGCATAGGGTGGCCAGTCTCCTGCGGTTAGGTGTGTTTTGCCCTGTACCTCGTCAGGAACAGGGTCAAGGTTTTTACTCCAATCTGTTCACGGTTCCCAAGAAGGACGGAACGTTAAGACCTATCCTGGACCTGAAGGGTCTCAACAGGTTTGTCAGAGTCAGACATTTCCGCATGGAAACCATATGGTCGGCAGTGAGCTTGTTTCGACCCGGCGACTTCATGACCACTGTGGACATCAGGGATGCTTATCTGCACATCCTGATTTTCCTGGGACATCAGAAGTTTCTGAGGTTTTCTCTGGAGGACCAGCATTACCAGTTTGTGGCTTTGCCATTCGGGATTTCCTTAGCGCCCTGCGTCTTCACCAAGGTGCTGGCGGGCATCATGGCCATCCTGAGGAATCAGGGCATTCGTGTTTTGCCCTATCTGGAAGACTTACTGATTGCGGCTCAGTCTCTTCAGTGGGCCGAGAGCGATACCCGGACGGTGTTGTCCACTCTCAAGGCCTTCGGCTGGGTAGTCAATTACCCAAAGTCTTCTATCACTCCCTCAACAGTGAGGTCCTTCCTGGGCATGACGATAGACACCTCTCTGGTCAAGGTCTTTCTACCACAGCAGAAGGTTTTGGGCCTTCAGACGCAGGTGCAGGCCTGCTGTCTTGTCAACGGCCTTCGATACGTCTGGGGATGGGATTGGTGGGCCTAAATGTGTCATGCTTTGAGGCAGTGCCCTTCACCCAATTTCACATGAGACCTCTTGAATTGAACCTGTTGACCGGCTGGGACTGGATGCAGGAGTCGCTGGAACAGGAGTTTTTACTGTCCTCCCTGGCCAGGCAGTCCCTCTTGTGGTGGTTGGACTCCAGGAACCTGTTGGTGGGCAAGTCCTTTCTGATTCCCTGTTGGGAGATAATTACCACGGATGCCAGTCTGACCGGCTGGGGAGGCGTTTGGCAGACGCAGATGATCCAGGGTCAGTGGGGTCCGCAGGAGAACCGCTTACCCATAAATCTCTTGGAGCTGAAAGCGATCCGATTGGTGCTTCTTCGCTTGACTCCCCATTTAAGGGGTCGTGCAATCCAGGTTCGCTCAGACAATCGGACGGCTGTCACCTACATCAATCACCAGGGTGGGACTTGGAGCAAGCGATCCCTCAAGGAGGTGACCCAGATTCTGACTTGGGCAGAGGAGAATGTTACCTGCATCTCGGCGGTTTACATTCCTGGGGTAGAAAACCAAGAGGCGGATTCCCTGAGCAGGAGCGCCTCATGCCTGGGAGAATGGTCTCTCAGCAACAAGACCTTTTACGCTCTGTCTCCGCTGGGGTCAGCCGGATGTGGACCTGTTTGCGTCCAGACATAATCACAAGCTTCCAAGGTTCGTCTCCCTTTCAAGGGATCCTCTGACCATTGCCACAGACGCTCTGGCAATTCCGTGGACGGAGTTCAGGCTCCTTTATGCATTTCCTCCGTTTCCACTCCTGGGCAGAATGCTGCACAAAATAGCCCAGGAAGGGGTACCAACCATCCTGGTGGCTCCTTGCTGGCCGAGAAGGAGTTGGTTTGCGGACATAGTTCAGATGTAGATCGCTACATCATGCCCGACGACCATGGCTTTTCACACAGGGGTCACGGCGGCACCCCAATTTACAGACGCTGGCTTTGACGGCCTGGCTATTGAAACCTCTATCCTGACGGAAAAGGGGTTGTCGGCCACGGTGTAAATATTTTAAAACCCTCCTGGCTGGCGCGTGCAAAATATGTAAACAATTAATCTACTCCTGAATAACTAAAATATCAATAATATTATATATATTTATCCTGCCCAGCTGGACTAAAATAGGCAAACACATATACAAATATTATTGATATCTGGCCAATGATTACACAATGGATACACACAAAGACTGTAGGTTCTTTTGATTTCTGGTATATGCAGAGGACACTGAGACAAATGGTAAATAGATATATTTAGGTAAAATAACAATGCAACCTGACAACAAAATACAACACACAATCAGAGTTAAAGGATTGGTATACATATATACAGGGATTAAGGCAACATAAAAAGCATTACCCTCCTGAAACGGGCACCCACAAGCAGACCTTTTCAGCTGGCAGCCTTCATTCCTACTTTCTCTCCTTCTTGCCTCTGCTCCCTGCTCATTCTGTCTCTCCTCTGCCACCTAAGGATCCCCCCAATTATACCCAAAAAGGACTTTGATCTCTGCTCTTCTTTGATGACTGGTCTTTCTCCTCTTTTATGACCCTGGTCATAAGTTTACTCTTCTCATAATCTGGCTTCTATATCTTGTCTCTCCCTGCTGCTTTGTTGGAATTTATTGCTTTATCGTCTCAGGATGCTGATACTATCTGCTTTGAATACAATTCATGTCCCAAGCCTGTTAGTATCAGCATTCTGAAACTATCTACTTGGTATTCTGAACTATTCTGCTGTATATTCCTATATTTATATATGCAACCTAATTAACAATATTGATTTTCCATAAAGGCCCCTTATTTACAACGGTTGTGCATACCATGATTCAGGCTCAGGCATGATTCAGAGTTTGGCACGCTTATTTTGCTTGGTGAGAGTCTAAGAGTCTCCCTTGCCGCACTTTTTCTATTTCTAGGATTCTGGAGTTTTTACAACACGGCTTAGACTTGGGTCTCCAGCTGAGCACCCTCAAGGGCCAGGTCTCGGCTTTAGCCATCTTCTTTTAGAGATCTATTGCCAACCATAGGTTGATCAAGACCTTTTTCCAGGGAGTCACCCACGTCCGGCCACTGCATAAGTCAGTAATACCGATTTAGTACTGTCTGCTCTTCAGGGTCCTCCCTTCGAGCCATTGTGCGATGCTGCATTGCCTATTTTGTCTCTCAAAGTGGTCTTTTTGGTAGCGATCCCCTCGGTGCGTCGCGTATCAGAGCTGGCCGCGCTTTGTATGAAGCCTCCATTTTGAGTGGCATAAGGATAAGGTGGTTTTTCGCTTTAAGCCTGATTTTTTTGCCTAAGGTCGTTTCCCCCTTTCACCTTAATGAGGAAGTTGTCTTGCCTTCCTTG
Source organism: Gastrophryne carolinensis (assembly GCA_027917425.1). Taxonomy (NCBI): domain Eukaryota; kingdom Metazoa; phylum Chordata; class Amphibia; order Anura; family Microhylidae; genus Gastrophryne; species Gastrophryne carolinensis. The sequence goes on along the minus strand of CM051241.1, from coordinate 165,586,924 downwards.
TGTCCAGCACGACTAATTCTAAGGAAAGGACCCTCCATGCCTTGGATGTGGTTAGAGCCATTAAGTATTACCTGGTTGCAACTGAATCCTTCAGGAAGTCGGATTTGGGCCTCGATTCAATAAAGGTAGAAAAAAATTCTCATGGTAGTAAAAGATTCAAGTCATGAAAAAAAAGCCTGAGAATTTTACAGTTGCTGAATCACTAGATAAAAAGACAATAAAAGTCAATGGCACTTTTTTACTCCTAAGAAAAGTAGAGAACTGTTTACTCCTTTCTACACTGTAGTAAAAGCTGCCATTGACTTTCATTGTTTTTTTTCTAGTGATTCAGTAACAGTGACATTCTCAGGCTTTTTTCTCATGAATTGAATTTTTTACTACCATGAGAATTTTTTTCTACGTTTATTGAATCGAGGCCTTGCTCTTTGTCTTAACAGAGGCTCTAGGAAGGGTTTGCCACCAGCCAAGTCCATTCTCAGTAAGTGGATCAGACAGGCGGTGGTGCAAGCGTATTCTGCCAAGGGGAAGGAACCCCCTTTTCAGATCACAGCTCATTCTACCAGAGCTATCGGTGCCTCCTGGGCTTTTCAGCACCAGGCATCGGTTGAACAAGTTTGTAAGGCCGTCACTTGGTCTTCAGTTCATACTTTTACAAAGTTGATGTTAGGGCCTGTCTTTGGCCGAAAGGTGCTTCAGCCGGTAGTGAAATGAACTATATGCTGTTCTGCACTGGGGATCCCTCCCTATATGGACACTGCTTTTGGATGTCCCACATGTCATCACTGGGACAACCTAGACTGGATATGGGGAAAAATACAATTCTGTGAAACTCACCTGTAGAATTGTTTTTGATTATATCCAGTCCAGGTCGTCCCACCCCGCCCTTGTTCATTATCTCTTGTTTGCCTGTTATGGTGATTACCATCTTTTATTCTTGGACTTGTTGTCCTTACGTTTTTGTTGAGAGTGTACAAGCTGAAGCTATGTGAAGTAACATGGTTTCTTGGCCTCCCGGCCTGTTTCCTCTTTTACTGCTTTTTAACCACTGGAGAATGACAGAGGGACACCTGCCTTTATAGGGGGCCTGGGGAGAGCTGCAGCTTTTGATCTTGCAGTCGAGCGGCCTCTGGGGGCGGAATACCCACATCATCACTGGGACGACCTGGACCGGATATACTCAAAAACAATTCTACAGGTGAGTTTAACAGAATTGTATTTTTACTATTGCCACAACATTGTTGTTTATGCTGTAGGGGATTTCGGGCAAAGCGGTCTGTCCTGTCTAGTTGGTTTCTCACCTAAGACAAGCGAGCTGGTATTATCTGCACCGGATTCCTTACCGGTTTGAGGAAAGGCCACTAAGCCCACACCCATCTGGGATTCAAACTGGAGAACATGTAAACTGTTTATTTTTTTTTAAATTACATAATTAATCTTGCTGAAGTTTAGGACATGTGAAAATGTTAGTGGGACTGTCTAGTAAAGGATTAAAGAGGAACCTCGTAGGAGATTAAAACATCACAGATCTGCTGCCCTCCGGTTTTACCTTTGGGCAGTAGTTACTCACCTCCCCAGGCGATCCATCTTCTGGGTCCCTCGGATTCTGGGCAACCTTCCGACAGGTGGTGCCATCTTGCATCCCATCAGGCACTGCACACGCCCATGAATGGGATGCAACTGAACACCACATGAGGCTTTGCTGAGCAGTGTGGGACTTTAAAGAGCATGGCTAAGCCGATGGTACCCTGAAGCAGCCGGGTGTTGCCAATGGCGGGGGGTGAGATTGGTCCTTTTATTTTTGGTCCGATGTCCCTCTTTAAAGTGGACCAACACCCAGGATTTTGACTATCCTGGGTTTTGGTCCACTTCCCCGATCGGGGTGCCCCGCTATGTGAAACCCCCCAGGTCACTGGCTATAACTCACCTCGATCCTACGGCGCAGGCGCGGCCGCTCGTCCAGTCAGCGTGCTCAGAGCCGCTAATGTATGCGCGCCAAAGCGACGTCTTGCCTCAGCGGCTCCGAGCACACTGGCGCCCGCATCTCGCGTTTCCGCGCTGGCCATTCACAAATGGCCGGAGCGGGCACACGCCCTGGGAGAAAGAAGCACGAGATGTGGCCCGCACATGCACCATTGGACCGGCAATCAGGTAAGTGCAGCGGGTGTCGAGGTGTTTCACACAGCGGGGCATCCTGATTTTGGATGCCCGTGGGGGAGGGATTGGATCCCTGGGTGTTGGTCTACTTTAAAGGGTAATTCTACTTTCGATGGCATTTGTTTCTTAAAGTCCCCAATCTAGTGTTACCCATACGATGCGCACAAGGTGCTGAGTTTAAAATCTATACATTTTTTACTTTTCTATGTTTTTGCAACTCTGTTATAAAACCATTCTCCATAGCAACAATGTGTTGCTAATAAGCCCCCCCTTTTTTTCAGTTGGAGGAAAACCATTTTCCCTAGCAACAACGTGTTTACCTTAGCAACGTACAGCAACTGGTACAGATCACAAAACTTCCTCATTCTGGCTTGCTAATCATTAGATTGGCTGCCCCCTCCCTCCCCTCTGTTTTTACCTTTGGGCACAATTTACTCACTTCGCCGGGGGATCAATCTTTTGTGTCCGTTGGTTACTGGGTAACCTTCCGACGGGCGGCGCCATCTTGCATCCCATCAGGCACTGTGCATGGCCCCCGATCTCGTGTCTGTGCAGTGCCCATGAATGGGATGCAATGGAGCCGCCTAAAATCCCACAAGACTTTGCTGAGCAGTGCAGGACTTTGTAAGTGACAGCATGGCTTTAGCTGTGCTCTTCAGACTGTTAAGTGGGCAACGAGGGTGAGGATCGGGCCCAAAAGACGGCAGATGTCGCTGCAGCAACGTCATCCAAAAGGTAAGTAGGGGCTGATGGGAGGGAGTATGGGGGAAGGAGATTGGCCCCTTTTTCTTTTTGGTCTGATGTTCCTCTTTAATGAGGTGCAAGATTGTAGCTGGCACCAGATGGAGGGTTCTTGTGCGTGACCCCAAAGCATCAAAATTTAAGACATTAATAAAAAGTGTACACAGCAAAACAAGTGCCCGTGGATATCCCTATAATTTGGTATTTTTGAAGGTTTAGATTCGAATGTACTTGGCTGATAGAAAGGAGTAGAACAGTGAACAAATGGGGCAATTCCTTTTAAGGTGGATCAAAACCCACAGCGAATCTATAAGAACCCACGGCGAATCTATAAGATTTCCAGGCCGATCGATTCCCCTGGGGTATCCAAAATCGGGATGCCCCGCTGTGTGAAACCCCCCCAGGTCGCCCCATACACCAGCTTTCCTGGTCCAACGGCGCATGTGCGAGCAGCGGCCACATCCCTGCTAACCCAGCTCAATCGGCCCAGGAATCTATAAGATAAGTTCACTTATTTTGCTTCCCCGTCCATCCCTATTACTCTAGCAGGGCGCATGTAAATGGCCAGTGTTGGCACATTCCCTATTAGAGGGAAGCGGGGGTTGTGGCCCTCAGCACGCTCAGAGCTGCTGGCCTTAGACACCATCTTAGATGGTGTGACGTCATCGGCTCAGAGTACGTTGACTGGACGAGCGGCCGCGCATGCGCCGTAGGACCAGATAGAGGCGAGTGAGTTTGGGCTATCTGGGGGGTTTCACACAGCGGAGCACCCAGGGGGCAAGGATCAAAATCCTGGTTTTTGGTCCACTTTAAGGCCAACAAGGTACACGCCAGCACTTCTAGCACATTACACTGCTCCCAGCCCAGAACTAGAACAGCATTTTAAATTTTACCGGTGTGAAACTCTTAGAAGAAGCTCCACTAAGGAACCTGTAAAAAGCCTTTCCTGGAAACGAGGAGAAATTAGTCGGTGCTTTATCTCATCAGCGGATGACAGCCGGGTACAGGCAGATTACACAAAGGATTGCAGCGGCTTTGTGTGCAGTAAATTTAGCCCCTGCTTATTAATTGCTCATCAGCAATAAGTCTCATCCTCAACCTGTAATTATGCAAATGAACAGAGCGACAATTTCCGTGTCTGTGTTTATTCAGTACTGTGCAAGACGCTGGCCTCCAGCACAAACAGGACCCCGTACAAAGGAATGAGATGCCCCCCACCACCCCAATTACAGCTCAGATTGTCTCTGAATGCTTAACAGCTCCACTTCAAATATAAGCGTGGCTCCCCCTGAAAGAAAAGAAAAAAGGAATTAACAAAAGCACAAAAAACGGTAACCGCGTTATAAACTTAGAATTAACTGTCCCCCATCCTTTACACTGTAAGCTTGCAAGGGTGCGGCTCGCTCTCCTATTGTCTCCTGTGCTCACAACACCTGCTTTGAATCTTGTAACATTTAGTTTTTATTGTTCCCTTTATTTTACCTTGTTTGTAATCACACCTTGTAAAGCCCTGAGGAAGATGAGGGCGCTATATAAATAAACATTAATAATAATTTCAGGAGAGAAAGCCCTACCCTTGCAAGCTTACAGTCTATTGTTTCCTGTGCTCAACACCTGGTTTGAACCTCGTAGCATCTAGTTTTGTATTGTTTCCTGTACTTTATATGTTACCTAGTTTGTAATCACACCTTGTAAAGCGCTACGGAAAATGGTGGCGCTATACAAGTAATCAATAATAATAACCGTTAGAGGAAATTTGGAGGTCCTGGATTTCCAGTCCTTGGGTATGCCCCGGCGGGAGGAACCCCCCCCACAACACTCACCCTCTCCTGGAGCCCTCACTGTGTCTGTGGGATATGGCCGCATCCTTGCTCACTTCTAGCCATGCATGCGCCCGGCCTTTCCGAATGGGCAGCGCAGGATCTCCACAGCTCCCTTCATCGCTGCTCAGCTGCTTCATCAACTTCTAGTCATCAGCGAGCGCGAGTCACTCAGCCAATGAGCGCACTCGCCTGAGTCTGCACCGGAGAGGAAGGAAGGTGAGTGAAACGGGGCGACCTGAGGAAGTACACACAACGGGGCCCCCCCAAATTGGGGATGTCGCAGAGAGGAACACACACACACGGGAAAGTGAAATTCCTGACCGTTGTTCCTCTTTAAAATCAGAACACCTCCACATAGAAGTCTATGGGCCATTGTGTCCGGCGCTAATTTAGACTCCAGGGCCACCACACGCAGCCCGGAGAACTCTAGCCCCGGGATTATCAGCCGCGGTCATGTGGTTGCCGGCAACAGGATACACAGTGATGGCTGCTGGCTACCTTGTGATCACAGTGGCCAATTACAGAGCTCGAGTTCTCCCGGGGATCGATCGTAAAGTAAGATTTCTTGACTTTAAATTGTTTATTTGCTGCCAATTGCAGGCACTGGAGGCAGTTGCCTACATTAATCCGGACCTTCACCCTGAATATGAGCCTATCTTATATGTTTCCCACACCCTGTACATACAGATTGCTCATATTAATCTGGACCTTCACCCTGAATAAGACTCTTATTCAGGGTGAAGGTCGAGATTAATGTGAGCAATCTGTATGTAGGGGAGGGGAAACATACAAGATAGGCTCCATCTTATATGTTTCCCCCACCCTGTGCATACAGATTGCTCACATTAAAAATCATCCTACCTGCACCTACTGCATTTTATGAACCATTAAATATCCAAGATGGCAGCACATGGAGTATCAGGCTGCCTGCAAACAGGAAGTGTCTTCTGACTGTGCCGCTCTGCATTCTGGGATTGCTGTTCTTTTCCAGACTCCAGCTCTGCTCTGTCCGAGCAAACACAGCTAAAACCCTGCCCCCTGCACTTTTCACCCCTCTCCTCTCCTCAGTATGTGATGCTTCTGAGGCAAGATGGCGGCACCCCTATCCTAGAGTCCTGAACAAAGTTGCAGCCCAGTGGGGGGGGGGGGGGGGAGGAATAAAAAGTAAGTGACTAAAAACTTAAAGTCTATTCATTTTAGATCTTTTGTATTATGGGGGAGAGCAACTGAAGCTAAGGACACAGAGGGAGGTTCCATGGGGCAGAAAGGCAAGTATAGTTCAACATTTTATCCTAGAGAGGTCCTTCAGAGGAAGAGTAGACTGCAAGTAGAGGTATGATGCTGCAGTAGTTAAGAGGATGTGCTGTACCATCAAGTAGGTATATGTAGGGATGGCGCTTTGATCATCCAGACCATTATTGCTTATCCTTGCCACTCACAACACTCTTGTAAATAAGGGGTAAGAGAAGAGGCGAGTATGTCGGGGGGAAAATCTGTCAACAATTAATACCAATATCTCCTAGTCTGGCTCCCAAATTACTGTAAACAATTATTCTCCTGAATGGCTCATCCAAAATATATAAACAATTTAATTTTCTAAACAATGTAATAACTAAAATAAAATAATAATAATAATTATGATATAAATATATTTTTATCTTCTGATCGGCTCAACTAAAATAGGCTCCTTATTTAAACTTTGACCCTTCATTTTTTACTGTCAGTTTGAAAGCTGATCACTCTGCATGTCCAGGTATATAAATTCAATGTTGGATTTGTGGGAGCCTCAGAAAAAATTGTCCACTTGTTAAGACTTCATAGCAATAGTGACCCTTTGCCAAAACTTTCTAATTATTGCAAAGCCCCGAAATGAATGCTAAAGATCAGCCAACTCTTATGTCAGCTTGGCAGTAATCATGTGGTTTAGCTGCATGGAAGTAAGCCAAAACGGGAATGTCAAGTCTAAATGAAATGAATAAGGAATAGAAGACATTTTGTTATCGAAACATCCAGGGAAATGTCATCATTTAAATTTCAAACGTATGCAAAGCTTAACCGCTTGCAAAGTTTAGAGCTGGTTTATAGCTTTGGAAAATAAAGTGCCCTGAAGTGGCTACACGCCATGCATCTGAATTAGAGGCCACAAACTTTAAATGACGTGGACCAAACACAAATATTCCTAGACAACTGGAACATGGAGTTAAGCGCCCTTGATGTCCACCATCATTAGAAAGCCCCCTGCTCCAAAACACAGCCATGGCGGAACAGAGATTTCATACGAAACTTCCTTACGCCTCAGGCCAAACCGATCAGTCCTTTTTGGGAACTTTTTGGGAACAGGTTGGAATAGAACACCAGGCCCTTTCTGCATCTGATACTGAGACAATCACCCCCAGCTGCACCAGGTTGTCCACATCTTTGTCCAATGCAGCTGTCGCTTTCGGTGAACTGATCCATCTAGACTCCACAAATTGGCAAAGGGTGCCTGGTCCAGAACTCTATTTTGTAGCCTGAAGTGACCACCTGCCAGAGCCAGGAATCCTGGGTGGACTCAAAGACTGGCGAAAACTGCTGGAGCCGTCCCCACTTCCCAACCAGCAGGGTAAGGTCTCCCCCTCATGCCTGAGCTGGCTTGGCGGGGGGGGTGGAACACTGCGACTACGTTGACCTGGGCTTCCCCTTACCGGTGGGGACCTCACGCTGATTGGCACCAGAAGAACATCTGTAGAGATGAAAGTTCGTAGCTTTCAGCAAAGACATCCTTGAATTCTTCTTCTTGGGAAGCCTAGTGAACTTGCCTTCCGTGGCCTTCTTAACAAGCTCTTGATCCACTGCTTCCCAGCAAGGGAAAGAGCAGAAGTGGCGATCATCGGACAAAATGCTGATGCCACCATGACAGAGGCATGCCAATTGATTCAAATGTTTGTCTTCCTGATTCTTGAGGGCCCTGCTGCCGGATACAGAAAGGAGCGTATGCTTGGCCAGGCCAGAAATGGGTCATCCACGTTATGAAGGTGTAAACCAACACTTCTCCTACTCTATAGCGAAGGGGAAACGGGCCTCCAAGCCCTTGGTAATTCCTGGCCATCTGGCCTATTGAACGCCTTATCCAGGATCAGGACAAAATGCGATGGGGGCCTAGAAAAAGGTTGCCTCACCTTCCAACGTTTGTACTCCTGCCTTTCCCCAGGACCACATCCTTGATGCTGAGGGTCGCGAAAGCCAGCAAGCACAAGCCAAAAACATCCTCTCTGATGAAATCCAGAATCTGCTCCTCTTAGTCACACTCTGAGATTGCCAGCAAGGGTGCAGGGGGGTGGGTCACCCCAAAAATAAGCAGGTGTACAACCTCCCACAAGCAAAGGAACTGGCTTCCGGCATCTTCTGGGATCTCTAGGATGGGAAGACAAAGGAGATGGGGGGCCCTGGCACTCATCCAGCCGCAGCAAAAAAACTAGTAAAAAAATACCATTTTGTGAGTACTCACCTGAAAAATGGATATTGTTGGTGTGCCACACACCCCGCTTCACCTTTAATATTCTTCACTTATTGGGTTAACTCACCGCCAGGTGACGCTGTGCAGAAAGGAAGTCTTGTAACGAGCCCCCTTCCGGCCTATATATACTTGGTACCTCCCATTTATCACCAGTATATTAAAAAGCAGAAAGACAAGGTACCAGTATTTTAACGGTAACCTCAAAATAAATCAATATAAATAAAAGCTTCACCATATAAAGGCTTCGGAAATACCGAAAAGGGTGGGAGTGAAGCGGGGTGTGTGGCACACCAACAATATCCATTTTTCAGGTGAGTATTCACAAAATGGTATTATTCTTGGTGTGCCACACACCCCGCTTCACCTTTAATATTCTTCACTTATTGGGACATCCAAAAGCAGTGTCCACAAGGGATGGGCATCTCAAGGCCAGGTGAAGCATAACTTAAATGACTGCAGTCTGCAGAACTTTGCGGCCAAAAACAGCATCCGCTGAGGCCCGCACATCAACCTTGTAAAACTTAGAAAAAGTGTGAACAGAAGACCAAGTGGCGGCCTTACAAACTTGTTCAACAGAAGCTTGGTGCTGAAAAGCCCAAGACGCCCCAATGGCGCGAGTAGAATGAGCAGTGATACGAAAAGGGGGAACTTTCCCCCTTAGCAGAATAGGCCGCAGTAACGGCCTGACGTATCCACTTGCTAATGGCAGATTTGGCTGGTGCCAAACCCTTCTTAGGCCCATGGGGCATAACAAAAAAGGAATCCGTCTTACGAAAAGGAGACGTGATTATCAAGTAGTACTTAACACAGCGTACTACATCCAAACAATGTAAAACCCTCTCTATGTCATTCTTAGGATTAGGACACAAGGAGGGAAGAACAATATCTTGGTTCAAATGAAAAGCAGAAACAACCTTAGGAAGAAAGT